>CAXAJV010000020.1:14155833-14777500 GCA_963969225.1 Xylocopa violacea | reverse complement strand
AATAAATTCCTTTATTCTTATATTCATCAATGTATTGCTCAGCGTTAAATTATGAATCGTGAAATCGAACAAACTGAAATTGTTACAAAAATGCTATATAAACTTTGAAAATAAAGTATGCACGATATTAGAGCTGCATATCAGGTAGTCACTGTCATATATTATAGATATGACTTAAAAATTTACTTTCAATTATTATCCTCCATCGTCTCGTCTTTTTCGATTTCTTTGCGCACATGCAAGTACTTTGTGATTTCCGTCTAGAAGAAATCTTTCTCGATCTGTTCATTCAGCCTTCTTTTCAACGATCTTTTCAACAATAATACACCTAATTGTAACGATACCATCGAGAGAAGAGTATATTCGGTGTCTGGCAAAACTATTATCACGGGGAATGGAATACATCTTCGCAATTGGCCGCTGTGTGTTGAACGGTATGGTACCTATACGAATGAATGAAACTTTTGCATTATGCAATCCTTGTAAATTTCAACAGTAACGAATCTTGTGAAAACATTTTCCTCCTTTTTTTCGCTCTAGACTCACTTTACCCGAGTCATTGACAATTTGTGTCAAAACAATAAATTGATTCGTTAAAAGGAAAGCTATTTGTTATTCTTACAATGAAAAAATTTCTGCATTTCTCTACGTCGCGTTACCATAAATCGAGTATAGAAAGTAATGAAAATATTTAGACGTAAATTTTCACGTAATTTTTCTAAATGTAGATATCGTCGGATTTTTGGAAATTATCCATCGATACTGGGTCATTTCTCATACGGCACGTCCACGGTGCTGAGTGGCTAACAAATTGAGCAAGCGTACGTCTGTATGCACGTGAAAGAGTTCATCCTGCCATCTGAAGAGTGATTATAGGAATGTACGCTATTCGTTTCTCGTCTAGACGTTATTCAGTTTCTGCTTTGCTAAACGTAAAGTGTCGGTTCATTGTGTTTATCGGTGTTTTACAAATATAATTTTAATTTATAATGCCACTGGAAAATTTAGAAGAAGAGGGTTTGGAGAAAAATCCAAACTTGGATTTGGCTCAGACTAAATTTTTATTAAGTCTACCGGAACACAAGGATGATCCCTATCTAAAGAACAAACTGTTAGATGCCATTAAAGCAGAAAGTGAGATTGCATTTTTTACTTTATCGTTTAAATTTATTTCCTTTCAGTCGTACATCCATGCAATAGAAACTTCAACCTACAACGATATCGAATGTTTAACGTGTACGCTTGGCGTAATATCTTATTCAACGGGACAAACAAAATATTTATCTTAACCTTTTCTTACAAACCAGTTTTGTTCAAAATTTCAACCATACCAATCATTTTTCCCGACCAACGTTCACGCATGAATTGTGTTTACGAGATCGCTTCTTCCAGATATGGCTCCGTTCTACGAAGAAGTCTGTAAAGACTTGGATTGGCCGATCGACGATAGTCTTTTGAGCGCTATGAAAGCTAAGAATATGGAGCAGTTGAAAGAATTAGATGATGCGATCGAGGATGCGGAGAAGAATTTAGGTGAAATGGAAGTTAGAGAAGCCAATCTAAAAAAATCTGAACATTTATGTAGAATCGGTGACAAAGAAGGCGCCATCTCGGCGTTCCGAAAAACTTATGACAAAACTGTATCGTTAGGGCATAGATTAGACATTGTATTTCATAACATTAGAATCGGATTATTTTATTTAGACCACGATCATATTACTAGAAACATAGAAAAAGCAAAAAGGTACGAGTACATGGAATGGAGAGTTGTATCCATTTGGCGAACAGCGATGCGTCTCGGGCAAAGGAGAATACAAATCTACTATACTTTTGTTTTAGTTTAATAGAAGAAGGCGGAGATTGGGATAGACGAAATCGTTTAAAAGTATATCAAGGAACGTATTGCATAGCTGTACGTGATTTCAAAGAAGCTGCAAACTTCTTTTTGGATACGATCAGCACGTTTACAAGTTACGAACTTATGGATTATAACACGTTTGTGAGATACACTGTATATTTAAGTATGATAAGTTTGCCTAGAAATGAACTTAGGGATAAGATTATAAAAGGTTCAGAAATTCTGGAAGTGCTTCATAGTAATCCAGATGTGAAAGTTTACTTGTTTTCTCTTTATAATTGCCAATATGCGGACTTCTTTAAAAATCTGGGTATTAACACATTTTTTGTTATTCAAGCACGACAATTTCCGTGTACATCGTCTATTTTACCACATAACGATATACGCATACGTTTCTAGCACACGTCGAAGGTTTATTACGCAGAGATTATTTAATCTTTCCGCATTATCGGTATTATGTTAGAGAGATGCGTATCCTGGCATACACGCAACTCTTGGAATCGTATAGGTCCTTAACGCTTCAATACATGGCCGAAGCCTTTGGTGTTACAGTAGAATACATCGATCAGTAAGTTTTGCAACGATCAGTAGGTTTTTCTTCTCGATCGGAGCACAGTGTATATCAAGTTATTGTTTTAATTATTATTTACAGAGAGTTATCACGTTTTATCGCTGCTGGAAGATTACATTGCAAAGTCGATCGCGTTGGAGGGGTAGTTGAAACTAACAGACCAGACAGTAAAAATTGGCAATATCAAGCTATGGTCAAACAAGGGGATTTATTGCTTAATAGGGTACAGAAATTGTCGCGTGTCATTAATATTTAATTATACGAGAATAAATCTGAATAATTTAATGTAAAATCTTTAAATCTATCGATTGATATAAGTTTGGAAAATTTGAAATTCTTTTATATACATTATCCTTGATCTTAATTTTGTATCAAACGCTTTTAATATAACACTCGATTCCTACAATAGAAATACACGAGTATGTTAACGAGTATATTATCCTTGAAAAATGTTGCCATTCCCCGTTCTGATTGTCCGTAAATATCCCCCTCTAAACCTCCGAACTGAACAATTCTTCGAAATGAGCGTAACGGTTCTACGTATCCCTTTCGGTAATTTCGGCGACCGTAGTCGCCCTTCGATGTTACTTGAGACGATACTTCTGCTACGTTCGTACTGTCATTTCTATGCTGGTAATACGGTTATACGTTACGTGAATTCTGACCACATATCAAGTGAGTGCCTTTCTATTGAAACGTTTCTCTATATATGCTTATAATCGTCGAGTATATTGTAAAAAAAAAAATTTAGGCCATTTTCCTTCAATGGGTCGAAGAAAAAGTAAACGACAAGCTCCGCAAAGAAAGAAGGCCATCGAACCTATGGACGTACTATTTACGTGTCCATTTTGTAACCATGAAAAATCGTGCGACGTTAAAATGTATGTCTACTTAAATGCATTTAAAATCAAGTAATGATTAATAGATTTTATAATAATGATTTTAGGGACAAAAATCGAAAAACGGCAAGAATTTCGTGTCGAGTCTGTTTAGAAGATTATCAAACTAGCGTTAATGTATTATCGGAACCAATTGATGTGTACAACGATTGGATCGACGCATGTGATGCTATTAACTAATTATACCCGTCGCTTACTAATCTATTCGAATTAATCGGCATACTTTACAATTCGTATTTAATATTAATGATCTGTTTTAATTACGAGACTAACGATTTTAATACTGTATCGTATAATGACATTAACGCGTACGCGTGATGCTTAATAAATATAGGGTATGCGTATATATTTGTTTTTCATTTTTCATATTTTCAATTTATAGATCTCGATACAAGAGAAAGATGGAGAGAAAGAGAGAGAGATTAACTTAATTCATTTTGAAAGACGCGCTGCTTTCTCGAGGTAAAGAATGACGTGACTTTTACATGCTTACGTACAATTTACTGCACTATGCGCATATACGTAGGTATTGCGTGTGCGTGTTCCTCGATGTTTACCATTTGGTAACGAATAAGTACGTATACGAGTCGAAGAAGTATCATCCTATCGAATAATGTACACATTTTTCTGCTGAAATTTATAACAATTTTTATCTTTATTTTTTTTTTTAAACAAAAGTAAAATTTATACATAGAGAGGTTAATTTAATTAATTATTTTCGAACCGAAGTATCGGGTTAATTTCATAAGCCTTGTATGCATGACATCCGTTTTGGTCGTCATCGTCCAAAAATATCGAAAGACTTGCCAAGTAATAAAGTCGATGTGTAATCGCGGAAAAGACAATTGGCAATTTACTTTCGCTTAAAGCTTTTGCTCCAAAGTATCATTGCAATGGATAAGACTAAATCGCTAGCCGATGGGTGGGAACTGCCACCTCTTCGTAGTTTGAACGATTTTCTCTTGGAATCTTCACGCTTTCAGTTCCCCAATTTTAAGGATTTAGAAAAATGGGGCAACAGAGTAGTGAACAATCTTGTGTATTACCAGACTAATTATCTTTACATGTGGATTGCCATTATACTTGTTGTAATGTAAGTAAATTTTCTGATATTTATAATGTATACATCGTACAATGTCTGCGGATCTATTATCCAGATTGCACTAATTTAAAATTATTTAGATCGGTAAACCCCATGAAAGGGATCGTTGGTATATCGGCAATGATGGCGATATGGGCCAAATGTACATATTCCTTTAATAACAACGAATCGTTTCTCAAATTTAAAAAGACTTATCCAGCGGTTGGACTAATACTTACCGCTGTTTGTGGAATCTATGTTCTTTATACGATAAATTCAGTTCTGGTCATACTGTTTGGCATTTTACTGTCAATTTGCGGTAACTTTTTTTTTTATTTAAGAATATAATATTCTGTGGGGGAAAAAATTCATCGAGTATTAAACGGTTTAATTTAATATTAATATTTTAGTGACCTTTGTACATGCATCGTTGAGATTAAGGAACGTGAAGAATAAGCTCGTTAACAAGATAGAGGCGATGGGCTTCGAACGCACCCCAATGGGACTTATCTTAAATTATTTCGGTATGAAAGAGGAACTTCTTACATAAGTTTGTATTAATTCATTCGTATCGGAGAAAGATATACCTTTATATATATATATATATATATATATATACCTTTGCGATTATAATCGTGTACATGTTTTTAAATATGTACATACATAAATGTTGCCTTTCCACTTACACGTGAAACGCTCTCCATCGAAAGTTTGCCAGTTTTATGGATAGAACATTTTTTGATCTATTTTAGCGTTAATACATGATTCCGAATGCAATGTAGGGAATAATGTACTATAGCGTTACTGTTTATGTGACATGATTTCTTGAAATAAATATGACCGCATTATAAATAGAAATCAGTATTTGCAGTCGCAAAATGTTTATGTATATTATTATTATTATTGTCTAACAGTAATTTAATATTGTTATCTTTATTGATATTAATGATCGTGTAATAAGATGTGTGTGATCTGCGTTCTTATAATATAAAATTCAATTATTAATTATCTGTGTTGAATCTACGTGATAATTTTATACAATTTTTTAGATCGTGTATTTCATTTATTTCTGTATACTGCATATTTATTAAAAACGTATAGCCTTGTATATCCTATATAATCAGTACATCTTATATGTCACATAAAGAAAAAACGTCATAACACTTGTCATAATGCGCAAAAGATAAAAACAATAGCGATTTGATATTAACTATTCTTAACTATTAGAATAGTTTATCTCATGCTTTATCTCATGTATCAACACATCGTTTATTGCCACATTTAACTTTTCATTATAATTTTTTTATTTCATTACGCAGAACATACGACTGGTATAATCGTACGTAAGCAAACAACTTTCATTCAATCGCTTCACTAGTAATCTGTTTCACGCAAGAAATCGTAACAACGCTTGGCAGTGAATACGTATACATGGTAAACATTCGGATGTTCCCGGGCAGATAGGTGAGAATTATTTCTATAAAGAATTTCATATAGTAAAATTGTAAAAATAACATAATAAATTATGTAATCGATTTTTATTTTAATAATTTAAAAACAATTTTTTTTTATGCATATGCGGTTTTTGTATTTATGAAGTGTGCGACTGTGCGTGTGTATTGTACGTATGAGCATACATGGATATAATCTAAGTTATAAATGTTATGCTAAAAATACTATGCTCACTTGTGAATTATGTTAAAAGTACATCTTATCTATATTTTCATATATATATATATATATATATAGAAAGAGAGAGAGAGAGAGAGTATATAATAAATAATTATATGTCGTGAGTATAGATGCTGCAATAGACGTTTGCTTAATAAGATAAAAAGAAAAAAGGGAAAAACGTGTTTCGATCTGTTTTGGATGATTTACGTTGACAAAAGAAGTTATAGCTGGCATATATTTGAAACTTCTATTTAGAAAATATTTAAGAAATCGGGCGGTGTATGCACGTACATAAAAAAGCATAACCGGAATGTAGTACTTCGGTGCATCATTATGGAAGCACGGAACATTCAACACTTGTGTATTCCTCTCATTGGACAGAAATATTATAATTTTGTTTTTATTTGTGTATAAAAGTCAAACAAATCGTTCTGATTCATTCTATTGTACAATTCATTGTTTGATTTACAACATTTTTAAAACTATTACGACGATAGTGCTAATTGTTGGCAAATGTGACAGTTGCAATTGCACGCGTGTAAACGGCAATCGAACGCGCACGATAATGCATGCATTTATATTTTGGGTTATCTGGTATATCGCCGAACTTATGGTGTATTCCATAATTCAATAGTTAAGGGGGAGAAAATAATAATATATCACCTGTAAAAATATATTCTGTTAGTTCAGATGTCGTAGTTTAATTTATTAAAATCTACACACGTATACTTACCTAAATAGATTACTATATCTTTGTTATAAATACTGTATTTGCTGGAGATAAAATGGTATTCGATAAATGTATTTGCGGAGAAAGGGTACCGATATTTGTTTTTGGAAATGGTACTAAATAAGTATGATTTGTCGGCGCGTAACCCATACTTTCCATCGTATTTATAAAGTCCTGTAAAAAATTAAAATACATTTCAGTTTTATTCGACACGGTTGTTAAATAACCAAGCTTTTCTTGTACTCACTTCGACGGTGTCCGTGGCAGACATCGACACTGTTTCCTTTTTACCGTTTGGCAGTCTTAAACAAAGTCTGATGGGAGTTGTACAATCTGCACGAAAATGTATTTTAATTAATCGCACAAGTCACGATACGATTGAACGCGATGTATAACTTGAAAGAAAAAACAAGCTTCTTTACCAGTTTTAGTCTTACTCGAGTCAGATTTCAGTCCGCACAATAATTTGCCCTGAAATAACATTCCCGTGTGTCACAGTTTAATTACATCTAGTACAGACATTAAATGCGTGCACTTTAGCATACCTTTAAGTTTATTTCTTGATTGTTTTCGTTCAATTCGTCCGATTCGTTCATTCTTCTCTTCTTAGTTATATTATGAAACGTATTGACCGACATATTTGCACTTGAACTTTGAATAGTGGTTGTATCGTTAATACTATCTACGAGCATCATAATCATATAAATATACTAAATAGAAGAATTTTTGGGATTAAATACATCGAGTATTTTATAGAATGTCGATTACCTGATTCATTTAAATTATCGATTGTGTGTTTAAATGCTTTGGCAATACTACTATTACTATTACTACTACTACTACTACAATCCTGTAAGTAAAATTTAATTATTTAGTAGTAAAATAGTTGTCTGAGAGAGAGAGAGAGAGAGAGAGAGGGGGGGAGAGAGAAAGAGAGTATGTAACTTTACTACTCGGCTTAAACGTTAAAAGTGTTATACATACAAATGAATTGGTTACAGAAGCTTCTTTTGTTGTTGTTGTTGTTGTTGTTGTTGTTGTGGCAGTACAGTTATTCCATTTTTTAGACTCAACAGATTCGCATACTTTAGCGTTACTTGTCACGCATTCCGGTGACGGGTGAGAGCTCAACATATCGTTTAGAACAGAGATTAAAATATCTACCGTAATATGATTGTAAGTTTCCATGCATTCTCCTGTTCTAGGATCTATTACTGCTAGATAAGGGTATTCGTACACGTCGTACAAATGTACATAACGGTTCCCGTCGCTTGAATTTGACAAGACCTATTCGACAATATAGACAATTGTACGGATCGTATCATCTTTCATCGTATCAAATTCAAGTAGAAACGTTTGAAAATCTCTTACCTGCCATAAAATAAAATGATCCTTTACGATTTCTTGAATCTGTTGATTGGACCATACATCTCTATTAAGAATTTGACAGGCAAATTCTTGGGGATTTTGAATATTTACAAGTAACCAACGATTTAACGATTTGGCATGTTCGCGGGCTTCCATAAAGGAACCGAGAAAGAGGATATTGCAAGGCGGACGAAATAAATCCTCCAATCGTTTGGACTTGCAATAAGACATTTGTTTCACACCGCCCACTTTGCAAGTCATTTCTTCCTCCTGTCGTTCTGTACGGGGAAACGATTAAGTAACATAACTACGCTACGTACCGTCTAATATGAAATGAAATAATATAATCACGGGTTTCCACTGCAAAATCTCTAAATTTATCAAAGACGTTGGTAGATAATCTTGGCAGAGAACATATCGGGCCAGACGGCACCAAAACTTCCTGTATAGGTAAAATAGGAGGTCTAACTTCTGGTTCGGATTCAGGAGCGTGCAACGGTTCTGGTCCTTGTCCACTCTCGAACATTAAACTTATCGCAGTTTCCACATTTCCATCGGCTAACGACAGGTACTGGCGAGCTGTTGCCTCGCTCTCCCCTAATAGCAGCACGTAAAGTGACGATTTAGGAACGTTAACCGTTAACAAAGACTAGTACTCACCCGTCACTTCTATAAATTTTTCAACCAGTTCTTGGTCCATTGCGTGTCCTCCTTATATTAAAAAAGTATATCAAATAAAATGAACACGCGATATAAACATTACTCGTGGCGTAACGTTAATCGTTTAACATTATAAATGGTCTATGAATAGTTTTAATTCGAATCAAGTGAAAATTCAATACTCGACTTTCTTCGAGTCAGAATGACGCGAAGCGCCTGCCCCTTGCGCTACGCTGGATGAAAGAACGGTTGCCTGCACTGTATTTTACTGATCCCAGAAACATTTCGATCACGAACGAGCTAGTATATCTAATGGACATTCCCTCAAGAATTTTCGCAATATTTCATTTCAACTGTGATCGCCATTACATGTACATAACAATCTTACTTTGTGTCCTCTGTAAATACAATTGAATAAATCCGTGTATGCGTAATAGCGATGGAAATTATACGAAAATTGTGTGGCATAAAAGTATCGCATTAGACCAACTTAGGTTTAAAAACTTCTACGTATGTGTACGTAAGCAAGGCGATCGGTCGGAACTTGCACGAATTTTCTAATACGGAGTACTTGCCAGAAACACATATACGATTGATTCACCGTTGATTTTTTCTACAAAATTTGATCGCTCGTCGCGCCATCTCTACGAAGAATGCTGAAACTAGTCGCGCATCGTTATCGACAGCGAAGTACGCTCGTCGCGCCATCTCTACGAAGAATGCTGAAACTAGTCGCGCATCGTTATCGACAGCGAAGTACGCTCGTCGCGCCATCTCTACGACGAATGCTGAAACTAGTCGCGCATCGTTATCGACAGCGAAGTACACCAAGTTGAACCGGTGGCGCCCTCTCTCGGAGCCGAGGCGAAACTAATCGTAGGTAACTGCCACGACAAACATAAAATAGTGTTTCGACGCACCATGGAAGAATGTTTTTGCTTCGTTCTTAATGAACATCGCGTACAAGTGAACAAGAGGAAGCTTTGGAATAAAAGCCGCTACTTTGCATCTCTTTTCTCGCACAATTTTAATGATTCTGATAACAAAGAACATGTTATTAATTACGATATTGCTCTATGCACTTTACAGGTTATACACTTTTGTGATTACAATCGTCGGTTATAATGTAGAAAATCAACGTGTTTGTTTAATATTTGATGTTTTTAGAATTTTGTCGATTGGATTCACGATGAAAACTGTTCGGAGATGCTTTGTCATTTTATAAAAACTTCCTTGGCAAAGTTCATGCGAGATAATTTTGTAGAATTATTAAATATATTAGAATTGAGCGTACTGTTTATGGTCGATGAATTGACAAACGATGCTACGGACATCCTAGTGTTACGTTGGTTGCTACCAGAGAGAATAATCGACGTATGGTTATTGGCACAAGAGTTGAGCTTAAAAACATTAGAGGATGTCTGCCTGTCCGTTTGTTTAGACCGGTTCGAAGAACTTCCGGTAGCTTCGATCGTCGATTTGAGCAAGGACAATGTCGTTCGATTAATAGGAAACGTTAACGTGAGATCTTCTATCGAGCATTTAAACTTCATAAGAAACGAATGGATAAAATTTCACCAGGTAATTACTGCCCGTTATTACAATTTTAGAGAGGTAATTTTCGCTTTAAAACATTCCATTTGTAGTCATCGGATAGTATTATGAACATCAAAGAGGAGAGACAACCAAAATTTGTACAAGGTACAATCGTTTACAAAGCGCATGAACATGCTGGTAGGATAGCATATTTATACACTTGGGACGGTAGGGCCCTAACTGAATGCGCGCAAGTGAAGGATGTACATTTTTCGAGAAAATGTTTAATCGGAGCGCAAATTGCCAGTAGAGGTGTTTTTCATATATATATATATATGCGTACGTGTATGAATTTTATTAGATGAATCATTAATAATTAATTATGGTCTTAGGTTTCAGTGTATATATGGTTGGAGGAGAAATGGGTTTAGGTACCGGGCAGTTTAATGACATTATTTGGCGTTATTGTCTTCTGTCTAAGAGATGGTATTATCAAGCAAAATTGCCGATTCAGAGGCGACATATGGTTGTGGTGTTTTTGAAAAACAAATTAATCGTAGTAGGCGGTGTGGGGAGGCATAGGTTGAAGTTATGTACCGTCGATATTCTTAACATTCATACAGGTTTTGAACATTGGTTTCACTAATTGGTTTTTACTGTTTTTTGCTGTGTAATACGTATCGACGATTTCAGGCAGCTGGGAAAAAGGTGCGAACGTTCCTGAAAGCTTCACCGATGTTCCTCCTCATTGCGTTCTAAATGGGAAACTATTCTTACTGAAATCATTCGTTTATATTTATTGCGTTGAAAGAAATGACTGGCAAACCGTGATAATTTCCAACGGTCCTGTTGTACAGAAAGTGGATGCGTTCCTTACACGTGGTACAACTTTATTTTCGACTGGTGAATCGTGGGAGAGCGAAGGTACTGTTCATCGAAACAACAACAACAACAATAATGATGATAATATCCCCATTTTCGTTTTTGTAGGTAATCGTTTAGGTGGAACGATTGTCTCCAGACTCAGTGTCGTAAAAGACTCCGTTTGCGAGAAAAAGGAATGCTCGAAACAAGACGCGGAGCACGGAACACTAATAGATACGAGTATCGTATTCAAGAGTGATTGGTATCATTTAAGATACGTGCACGTCGATGATATCGGTATAATGATATTAAATGTCCGTCGAGACGAAGAATATCGATACTTGCATTTGCATAGAGAGATAAAAAAAGATTTCGAAAATTTGTTGATTCCCAAGTTGGTTTGCTTTAATTTTATGTCTCCCGATACGCTGCACGACCTGGCGTAATTATAATCCTTTGCTTGTTTGCACTTTCAAGTATTTGTACCACCCGTAGGAGACAGAGAGACGAGGGGGAGATGGGTGTATAAAAGGGGTAAAGAAAATTTACATCGTGATATTTGAATTATCTTTGATTTATCTCAAATTTTGTAACGGAAGCAGTCTTCAAACGTGTATAACACGACAGTGCGTATGATCGATCACGTGGAATAAGAACGTTCGTATTTCGGTAGCGTTAAACTATGTCGCGTGTGTGCAGTCATCCAGGCAAGATAAATAGTGTTTTTTTTTTTTTTTTTTTTTTCATAGTACGAGGATGCTGGCTATCTTGCTACGCAAGTCTGACTACGTACAGCGAGAGTTTTCTCAATTCGTATTTTACACTGTCGTTATGCACGATTGTGTAATTTAACATATGCTAATTCGTGTGTATACAGCAAAGCTGGTATTAACGTATAGATTGCGCGTGCTATCCGTAATAGTATTATTGCTTAACGACATGGTTTCCTTTCTTACCATATAAACATTTGCTTTTTTTTTTTTTTGTTTTGCGATATGACAAGCACACAAAAAGTAAATATAGAATAGCGTGAATAGAATAGTTTTCCAATTTCCCTTTCGTGCACGAGCGTTACATTTTTTACAGTTGATTTTTACATGTTTCTTCTTTGCGGAAGCTGAAAAGAAATGCATTGAAACGTAGAACCGATCTGGTCGAATGGATGGCGATCGATAAAATACGTATAATGATTGATCTCAGCCTACCGTATATCGTGTTGCGACTTATCAGAGGTTATTCACGATTTCGCTATTCGTTACCACTGGTAACGTTCAGAGCGAAAGCAGCATTCGTCTCACCCTTTTTACCGATCGCACGAGCAACGTATTGACCCACGTCGGTGGCCGTGCACGCTTTGATACGCAACTCGAACGATTTGTCACCGTCCGAGCTGAAGAGGTACCTGCTGCTAGATTCTGGGAGCGCTTTTCCATCTTTCAACCACGTTACTGTCGAGGTACAAGAACACCGCGTTAGTTTGGTAAAATCGAAAAGAAGTAAGCGAAAACAGTTGCCCTTACCTTTTAGAGGCGCGGTTTCAGTCTTGCATACGAATGTGACCGATTCGCCTTCGCTTACCGTCGCAGATTGTGGGAATGTCGTGAAGACTGGACTCTTCGGTTCCTCGTTCGGAACTAAGGGGAGCGGAAATATCGTTACGTATGCGTGTAGGGGATAGATGGAGGGAAAATATTTTTCGTCGTATTACGTACCGAGTACGTTTAATGTGCACGACGAGAAGCTCTCTCCTGCGTCATTGAATGCTTCGCAAGTATAAGTGCCAGAGTCTTCGGGGAAGATCTCGGCAATGGTCAATTTATAGATGTTAGCCTCGCTGCTGTACTGGAAGTCCTTGCTGGGCTTGATTTCTTTGTTGTTGTGAAGCCAGACTACGTCGAACTTCTTCGCACCGATTATTCGACAGCTCAGGACCACGGATTCTCCATCTTTGACGAACATACTGGTCAGATGATCCACGATCTTCGGAGGCTTGTCGTCGGTCATTTTCTTCGTTGCTGCGCTCGCCATGGCTGAAACGCGACCGTTTTTCGGTTAGCTTGTCCTATTCGCATCCTTGAGTTATTCGACTTACGTTTCACGGTCAATTTGCAGGAAGTAGTCACGGTACCGATGCTGTTGCTCGCCTGGCAGCTGTATTCACCTTCGTCTTCGGGGAACACTTCGTTGATGACGAGAGTCGCTACTCCGCCTTTGTACTTTAAGCTCATTATTTCCGAGGAGCTCAGCGTCTAGAATGGTAGGTCTGTTTTAGAGTTTTTTACTCGTATCAAAATTTCGATAGGTCTATTGCATATATTCTTGCCTTGCCATTCTTGGACCAAGTGATTTGCGGCTCCGGATCACCGGTCACGTTCACGCTCAGCTCTAGTTGTTCTCCGTCGTTGATGGTGAGATCGGTGAGCTTTCTCGTGAATTCCGGTGCTCTCATCGACTCGTCCGGCGGATCTTAAACGATAACGTTAAAGAAAAGAGAGAAAGCAACCAGATAAATAATTCTGTGCAACGAGACGGTATTTCACTTACAAACTAACTCCTTCGTTGTACTTCTGGAACGTGACGGGCTGCCGGCAGCGTCGAGCCCGTATTTCTTGCCAGATCGTTTCTCCGTACTGGAGTCTACGGCCTAACGAGAAATATTATACGCGTGCATTATTAAGCGAACGCGTATCAAGAGAATTCTGTTTCTTACGCTCGATTTGTAGGAAGTTGAACTCGTAGAGTTGTGCTTGGTCGTGGAACTACTACCGTAGTTGTGACTCTGCGTGGTGGAGGAACTGTATCCGCTGTACCCGCCGACTTTGTGTACCTTTACGATCGGCGGTGGTGCCGGTTTCAGCGGTTGCTCGATGAATTTACGATCTACGAAATAGTATCGATCGATTGATCGATTGATCGAAAGTATCGTCGTCGTAAGAGTAAGTTGCAAATGGTATTTACATACCTCCGGAGTGTAGGAGATCGTGCGCTAATTTAAGTTGCTCCTCAGTTTCGCCAGTGCCTAGAAAACCAGCGAACATTTTAACAAGCGTTTCGCGGACAGCGGTGGAACGTAGAAGAAAATGTTACGGTCCCAAGTACGTTACCTTCGACAATGACGACGCAGCTAGTTTCATCTTTTCCGTGAACGTTGGTCGCCACGCAGCGATATTTGCCGCTATCCCCTGGTTTACAGTCGATTATTTCCATCGTAACGACACCATCCGCGTGCGTCATCGCGTAATTATACTTGGAGAGCTCTTCCCTGTCCTTGTACCATTTAACCGTCGGCGTTGGATTGCCGCTGAGGCAACAAAGCAGTTTGCACGTTTGCCTGACTTGAATGACGCGCGGCCGAAGCAAGAAGGTGAAGCTTGGCGCCGACTCGATCGTCTCCAACCAAACGTTGTAGCCAAGCGGTTCTCTTCTTCGGACTGGATGCAATTCCGGTCTGTACTTCGGAATCTCTCTGGGCAGCGCTGCGAATATTGAAAAGAACAACCATCTATTTTCAGACCTATTCGATAGACGAAATGCAAGGATAACGACACCCGCTTTCGAAACACGTACGTTGCACGTTCAAGAAGACGACCTCTTCCCTGTACCCGTAATGATTCTCCGCCCTGATCACGTACTCCCCTCTGTCCTCTAATTTCACTCTGTTTATAATGAACGTGTAATCGTCGCCGTGATATCGTTTCATGAATTTCACGGATTGTCGAAGTTCCTGATTGTTGTGGAACCACGTAAGAGTCGGCGAGGCGATCGCGATCACGCGACACGTGAACTTTACGCTCTGTCCTTCGTAAGCGAACGCGCTCGTAGGCTTTATGACGAACCTCGGCGCCGCTTGTCGTCGATCTGGGGAGAAAGCGGACGAGAAAGTTATCGCAACAACTCTTGGATCCGTCACGGAGGGAACATAATATACTGTTATATCGACGGTTTACCGAAGCAGGAATCGTAGATTTTGTACTTCTCGATCAGCAATTTTCTCAGCGAAGAATATTCGGCTAGGCGACCAATAGGAAGCACATATTTATCCCAGTTCTCGTACTTGGCCCGTAGCCTGTCCCTGAATTTCAGGTACCTGCTGCTGGCGATCGGCGTTGTACGGTTGCTGTGGTCACCGGTTAGCCACGGATGCAGAAGGCACTCGTGAGCGGTCATCCGTTTTCTGGACACGGTCAACGAATATTGATACGCTGTTATACGCATCGAATACACACGGATACACGCAAGTAACTTTCGAACGTACTCTTTATTCTTGACGAGCAATCGTCTGATAAAGTCCTTGCCCTCTTCGGAGACATCGCGGAACGCCTCCTCGTCAAAGTCCCAGTCGCAGGCCTTAACGTTCTTCAGGGTCTCGATGTCGTTGTCACCGGCGAACGGCGAAAGACCGCTCAATCTGTTGGAACGAGAGACGATCGTTTCCCGATTAGACGAGAACGAGAACGAGGTGGTGTGGGGAGTATCGTTGCTTACAGAACGTAGGCCAAAACACCGCAGGCCCACATGTCCGTGTAGAAGCCGACCGGTTCGCGTTCGACGATTTCAGGGGCAGCGAATTCCGCCGTACCGGTACTGATCTTGACCACTTCGTTCGGATCGAGTTTCGTAGCTAGGCCAAAGTCGATCAGTTTCACGTTGGTGCTGTTGCGCGTCTGACACATGATGTTCTCGGGCTTGATGTCTGAAACGATCGAGTACAGAGGTGAGCGATTCGAGGGACAGGGGAATAATAAATCTTAGAGGGTTTATATAACGTGCTTTTACCCAAGTGTATAATGTTCTTCTCGTGCATGTGCTTCACGGCTTCGCAGATCTGTCGCATGTAATTGATCACTTCAGCCTCGGACATGGTGTAACCCTCGGCCGTGATTCTCTCGAATAGTTCACCACCGGACAGGCTGAGACAAGCAAGCGTAAAGCGGTTATACGTTATGCGAAGCGGTCGATAGAAGGGGCACGCGGGTTTCGAAACTTACAATTCGAAGATCAACACCATCTCGTCGTCGTCCTCGAAGGCGTCGTGCAGATTGATCAACTTTGGATGATGGAGTTGATTCATTATGTCGATCTCCTTTCGGATAAGTTCCTTTTCCATCGCGTGCGAGACGGGGATAAATTTGGCCGCGAAGATATTTCCGGTGGATCTCTCGCGGCAACGGTGGACCACACCGAACGCGCCTGTACCGATCTCCTCGAGAATGTCGTATCGGTCGTAGACCGAGATATGTTTGATCTCGACAGGTTGCGGCACGTACTTGCTGTACACGTCGAAGACGAATTGATCGTAGTCCCGTGGCTTCTCGTCGTCCCGTCCGCGGATCTTCTTCCCGGTCTCGTCCACCTTGTACTCCTTTCGCTTGAACTCCCTCTTGACGGTGCCCTTGGTCGTGATCAACGGCGTAACCTCGCTCGGGTCCGATCTTCCGTAAATGTTCTCGGCGCAAATTCGGAAATCGTACTGGTGTCCCGGGCTAAGCCCGGTAACAGCCATCGAGCAGAACCTGGTGTTGCCGACTCTGATCCAGCTGGTCATCGGGTGTTCCCGTTTCTCGACGAGGTAATTGGTGATGTTGCTGCCGCCGTCCCAAACCGGTGGCTTCCAGGTGAGCGCCAACGAGTCGTGGCCGATGTTGTCGATTTGAGGGAACCTCGGCGGGTCCGGTCGGTCGCTGATCTGTATCTTAACGATCGCGGTGTCCTGCCCGAGATCGTTCTCCGCCGTGATTCGATACGGTCCCGAATCGATGCGGCTACCGTCTATGATCGTCAGCACGGCGTGCCTCTCCTTCACCTCGACGGTGTAGTGTCCGCCGGACTCGATCGTCTCGCCCTCTCGCACCCAGGTGATCTTCGGTTTCGGATAGCCGGTGAACGGTATCTTGATCACCACGTTTACGCCCTTGTCGAAGAACGCCGTGTCCCGGAATCTAGGCGGCACGTTCAATTTCGGCGGCGTCTTGATCAACAGCTCGCCCTTGGTCGACTTGACGCCGCATTTGTTCACGGCGCGGCACACGTACTCGTCCGCGTCTTCGCCGAACACGTCGTGCACGATCAGGTTGTGCACGTCGCCCTCCGAGTATATGTTGTACCGGGAGCCGGCGACGATCTCGCGCGCGCCCTTGAACCAGGTGATGGTCGGTTTCGGAATACCGATGATCTTGCACTGGAAGTGGGCGTTGTGGTTCTGCACGCAGCTGACCTTGTGCAACGGTTGGATCACTTCCGGTGGCTTGGCCGCTTGCGGATCGGTGATCTTGACCGACGTCGAGGCTTTCGATTCCGGGCCGAGGCCGGCCGCGTTCTGGGCGAACACGCGGAACTCGTACTGCCTTCCCTCGATCAGATTGCTGATGTTGATCTGCGTGGGCAGGCATATGGCCACGTTCACGCGTTGCCACGCTTGGCTACCGACCTCGCGTTTGTCGATCCAATAGCCTTGAATCTTGGCGCCACCGTCCGACTCTGGCCTCTCCCACGAGAGGTTCACGAAATCGCCGCCGACCTCGGTCACCTTCGGTGTTCCCGGTGGTCCCGGCGGATCGAACGGTGCCTTCGCCTTGATCGGATTCGTTCCCTCCAGCGGCGGTCCCATTCCGTTCTCGTTGACGGCCATCACGCGGAACAGATACTCCTGGCCCTCGGTCAGACCCTGCACCATGAACGTGCAGTCCTTGCAGAACGACGAGACGATGATCCAGTGCGCGTGACTGACGTCGCGACGCTCGACGACGTAGTGGGTGACGCGTAGGCCGCCGTCGAATTTCGGCGGACGCCAGGAGAGCGTGCACGTGTGCTTATCGATGTCGGAAACGTCGAGCGGACCGGTCGGCGGACCCGGTAGCCCGGTGATGTACACGTTGAACGAACCGCTCACGCTGCCGCTGTCGTTCGAGATCGACAGATCGTAAACGCCCGCGTCGTCCTTCTGTATATCCTTGATGAAGATGATCAGGTACTCGTCGAACACCGTGTACTTTATGTGACCCGTCTCGACCACCTTGCGACCGTCTTTCTTCAGGGTTACGTCCATCGGCTGATCGCCGCTGTAATAGATCTTGATCTTCGTATTGTCGCCCTCGGCCAGATACAAGTCGTCCGGCATGCGCTCGATGCGAGGCGGCGTACCGATCTTCAGCCGACAGGTTGTCGTCGCTATGCCCAGCGGATTCGAGATCTGGCAGCTGTAATCGCCGGCGTCCGCGTCCATCACGTCGGATATCACCAGCCTGTAGATTCCGTCGAACGCCTCTGCTCGGAAACGGCCGCCGAGAGTGATCTCCCTGCCGTTTCTCAACCACCTGAAACGAAACGAGAGTAAGAACCGCGAGAAACGCGCACGTAAACGCGTCCGTACGTATACGAACCTCGCCGTGGGCAACGGTTTTCCGGTAGCCTCGCACTCGAGCACCATAGTTTTGCCGAGCGGCACGTTCGTGCTGATCGGTAGATTCTTCACGAATTCCGGTTTCTCTCCGCCCTCGACCTCGCAGATCTTCACGGGGGTGGTGCAAGAGCTTGGCTCGGATCTACCCGCGGCGTTCACCGCGAAGATTCGGAACTCGTAATCGCCCCGTTCGATCAGATGCAGGACGGTGTACTCCGTGTCGGTGACGTTGTACTCGTTGCATTTCGCCCAAAGCGCGCTACCGACCTCGCGTTTCTCGATCACGTAGCCGGTGATGCGGCTGCCGCCGTCCGATACCGGTGGCTCCCATTTCAGGTCCACGTAGTTCTTGCCTACTTTCACGACTTGCGGCGTGCCCGGTGGCGACGGCACGTTGAATTTGCTCTTCAACTTGAACGGCGCCGATGGTGGACTCGGCTTGCTGAACCCGGCCGCGTTCTTCGCGCGCACTCTAAACTCGTACTCGTGCCCGCTCAGCAAATTGTAGCAAACGTAAGTGGGATCCTTGACCAGGTAGTCGTTGGCGACTCGCCATTGCGCGTCGTCCGCGGGGTCGCGGAACTCGATCTTGTAACCCTGCGAGAGAAAGAGGTACTCGGATGATGCGGAGTGTCGCATGACGGAGTCTCGCGACTCGTTACACGAACCTGTATGCGAGATCCACCGTCGGACATTGGTCGGGTCCATACCACGGTCGCGTTCGAGGTGTCCCAATCGATAACGCGCGGCTGTCCCGGTGGATCGGGTACGGTGAATGGGAATTTGGCGGTAATCGGTTCGTCGGCTTGCAACGGATCCGATATTCCGTATTGATTCTCAGCACGGATGCGGAAGTTGTACTGACGGTTCGGCTCGAGACCGATCACGTCGTAATGGGTATTCCTCACGAAACTGCTCAGCTTTGTCCAATACTGAAAGTAGTTGCGCGTCGTTTAATATTATTTATAATCGAGGAGAAAGAAAATCGAAAGGGAAATAATTACGCCAGCGGGATCCAGTTTCTCGACGATGTAGTTCGTGATGGGCGAACCGCCGTCGTCTAACGGAGGTTTCCAAGACAGCGTACAAGTTTCAGGAGTGATGTCGGAAATATCGAGTGGTCCTTGCGGCGGCGATGGTTTATCTACGTATAGAGAGCGTTTTTTTTTTTTTTTTTTTTTTTTTGATCGATAACGATGGAGCGATCGGAGTGAGGCAATCAAGGGCGAATGCTTACCGACAACCAAAACTTTGCACGAAGCGGAATCCGTGCCCACGGTGTTCGTCAGATAGATGGTGTACGTTCCCGTGTCGGATCTCTTCGCCTTCTTGTTGATGAACTGCGAGGCGACGTCCGTCGTGTCGAACTTGATTCTGTCTCCCGTGAGAACTTCCTCGCCGTTTATGGACCAGCTCGGCCTTGGCTTCGGGTTTGCGGTATACGGGACAGTTATCGTGAACGGTTCACCGGCGATCACCGTCATGTCACGAATACTTAGATCGGACGTAATCCTCGGTGGGACTAGAAGGATTTATCGAGGGAAATTAGAATTGCGCGAGATCTTTACGCGTACTGTGAATACTTACACGGAGGTGCGGTGGCTCTGATCACGTCCGAGTTGGAACTCCACGGGCCACGACCGGCCGCGTTCTCAGCTGCGACGCGGAACTCGTAATCGTGATTTTCGATCAGGCCGGTAACTCTGCGAAACGATTGACGAAACGGTTGGTACGGTTCGACCGTTAAATTGAGCGACGACGGGCAGAAAGAAAGAAGTTACCTGTAGGTAGTCTCGTGAACGAGCGACGGAGTGGCTTTCACCCATTTATCCTCGCTGAGTAAACGTTTCTCGATCACGTATCCAAGTATAGGAGAGCCTCCGTCGTGACGTGGCTTGGTCCAAGTAATGGTAATGCTGTCTTCCGTGGTTTCGACGCCTCTCGGAGTTCCGGGTGCTCCGGGTGGATCGAACGGATGCCTGGCCTTGATCGGGTCGATCGTGGTCACAGGATCCGATGTACCGTACTGATTCTCGGCCATTACTCGGAACTCGTAGACGCCACCGACGGTTAAATTCCTTACGCGAACAAACGGTGTTGTCACGTAACTGCTCACCTGTTGCGATCAAAAAAGAGGCGGAAAAACTGACGTTTAGGGCGCTGATCTGGGATATTCTGACGAGGCAAACGAACCTTCGACCATGTGCCTTTCGGTTCTCGTTTCTCGACGACGTAGTTAGTGATATCGGCGCCGCCGTTATCTTTCGGTGGATTCCAGAACAACGTGAGAGCATCCCCGCCGAACTCGTCGGCGTGAAGATTTTCAGGTGGATTCGGACGATCCAGAACTTTAACGTTCACGGTGGCGGTGTCGAAACCCGACGAGTTGCGTAACTGAAGGCGATACTGTCCGCCGTCGGAACGTTTCGCGTTCTTTACCACGAGACTGTGAACGAGCGGAATATTCGTTGTTGGTTTAGTTCGCGAAACAACGCTGGACAACGCAGGGTGTGGTAACGTACCTCGCGTAGTCGTCGCCCAACTGTTGATGCACGCGATAATCGCTCTCGTCTTTGACGACGTCGTTGGCGAACCAGGTGGCAGTGGGTTTCGGGAAGCCGATGTAAGGCACGTGAATGGAGAAGTCTTCGCCGGCGCGAACGGTGATGTCGCGAACCCCACCGAGATCCATCACGGGCTTGTTGGGCTGCTCCTCGATAACGATCGGATTGCTTGGTCGGCTTGGATCGCTGTTACCGACATCGTTCACCGCGATCACTCGGAACAGATACTCCTCGCCCTCCGTCAGTTTCGGTACCGTGTACACGTTGGTCGGTATCAGGGCGCCGTTAACGTCGTCCCATTCGTCCTGTCCCCTCTTCTTCATCTGAACGATGTAGCCACGGATCTTGGCACCGCCGTCGCTGCGCGGTGGTCGCCAGCTCAGCGTTACCGAATCCTTCGTTATTCTGTCGGGTTTCGGTGGTTCGGGTGCATCGGGACGCACTGAAACGGAACGATCGCAACGATATCGTAAACGCGACGTGTATCGCGATATACGGATACTCACGACGTTGATGTCCAGCGGTAATAGGCTCGGTTGGCTTGCTTGGTTTACCGGGTCCGGCCTCGTTTACAGCGATCACTCTGAACTCGTATTTCGATCCTTCGTGCAGATCTTGTACCGTGAACGTTGTATTCGGAGTCGGATAATTGTTCACTTTCAGCCATTCGCCACCTCTTTCGCGTTTCTCCACGTAATAACCTGTAAAACGCGATCGTTATCACGCGATCGACCGTGTGTTTCTGTAAGAGAGCGATTCGCTAGGAAAAAAAAAGGGAAAACTGTCTGACCAGTGATCGGCTTGCCGCCGGTGTTGAGCGGCGGATTCCACAAAAGGCTGCAGCTGTTGGGTGTGTATCCAAGGATTTCGGGTTGGCTAGGCGCATCCGGTGGATCGTACGGACTCTTGGCGATGACCGGTTTTCCTTCCAGTGGTTCCGAGACACCGTACATGTTCTCCGCTCGTACCCTGAACACGTACTTTTTCCCCTCGGTAAGTCCTTTGGCGGTGTAGCTGGTTCTCGGACAGTAGCCGGGCGTTTGACGCCAATTGTCGGCTCCGTAGTCCGACACTTCGACGATGTAGTTGGTGATGTCGGATCCACCGTCGTCCAAGGGTCGGTTCCACGACAACGACACGGACTCTTGCGTCGTGCCTGTGTACTGAAGCGGGCCTTGCGGCGGTCCTGGCCTATCGACTACGATCACCTCGATGTCGGCCGAATCCTTTCCGTATTCGTTCGTCGCTGTAACCGTGTAAATACCGCCGTCTTCTCGGACCGACTTCTCGATCGACAGATTGGTACGATCGCTCTTGGTTTCGGTCTACAAAGTTTGTTCGTTCGTTCGTTCGTTCGTTTATGCGTTCTTGATATACTAATATCGTACTTATTTTTGCTTACCGATATACGAAGAGTTTCGACGAGAGATCTTCCGCCCTTGGACCATTCGATAGTGGGAGTTGGCGCACCGGACAATGGAATGTTAACGTTGATCGGTTCTCCGGCACGAACCTTGATCTTGCGTCCGATCAGCGCGTCCAGATTCAATTTCGGTTTCTCTTTCATCGGTTTCGCGATAAACACGGACGATATTTCGCTCGGTTTGCCAGATCCAGCAGCGTTTATAGCGGTGACGCGGTACTCGTACTGGTGGCCTTCGGTCACATGGTCGTCGTAGTATTCGGCATACCTGACCGGCTCTTTGTTCACCTTTAGCCAGCGACCGGTCGCTCGATCCCGTCGCTCCACGTCGTAGCCGATGATCTTCGACCCACCGTTGCTGATCGGCGCCGTCCACCTGATCTTTATGTGGTCCTTGTCAGCTTCGACGCATTCCGGTTTGCCAGGTTGTCCAGGTGCGACTAAATAAATATAGGATACGGATATATGATTTTCGAATTCGAATAGCGAACACCTCGTGCGACAGTAGAGAGGGAAAATTTACCAAATTGGTTCTTGGCAACGATCGAATGGTCGGTGGTGAGAGGTTCCGAGCGTCCTTGAAGATTTTCCGCGCACACTCTGAACTCGTACGTTGTACCTTCGAGCAATCTCGGTACCGTCGCATGGTTGTACTTGGGATTGACGTGAGTCACGGCCGGCACCCAACCGCCACCGTGGGTCAAATCGCGTTTCTCGATTACGTACCCGCTGCGGAAGAATACACACGTTTCCCCATTATGTGCCCTCGTCTCTCGTCTGACGTCGAGGACAAGATCCATTCGTTACTCACGTAATCTCGCTACCGCCGTTATCTTTCGGTGGTTTCCAGGATAGAGTCACCGATTGACTCGTGATCTCTTCGTACTGCAGAGGGCCTTCCGGCGGGCCTGGTCGGTCAAGAACGGTCACCTGGAAGCTACCTTCGTCTATTCCGCTGCTGTTCTTCAGCAACAAATGATACAACCCAGAATCGGATCTCTGCGCGTTAACCGTGTGAACGATCGTGTGGTAACCGATCGAGGTAACCGTCGTTCTCTCGTTAGTTTCCACTTCTTTGCTTCCAACGGTCCAAGTGACTTCCGGCGTGGGTTCGCCGATAAAGTCGATGTCAACGTGGAAGATAAGGCCAGCCTTGATGCGAATATCCTGCAAAGGTGTCTTGATCTTTGGTGCCACTGAAACGTACAATTTTTTGGTTAACGGAAACAGTTCGAGTCCGTTAGTAGCTTGTGAGTTTTTCGCAAAAACACGAGAAGCTCACGGTAACGAGGTTTAGCGGTGATGAGATCGCTGGGCTCCGACGGTTCGGATTGTCCGGCAGCGTTGACAGCGATCACTCGGAACTCGTATTCCTGTCCTTCCGTCAAGTCAGGAACGGTCGCGTTCGTCTGCTTCGGTGGAACGTGAACCGCGTTAACCCAGTACGGGCTGCCTTTCTCTTTCTTCTGGACGATGTATCCAGTAATCGGAGAGCCACCGTCGCTGCTAGGCGCTGGCCATTGCAAGTCCACGTGGTCCCTGTCCCAGTCTGTGATTATTGGTCTGCCAGGTGCGTCGGGTTCATCTAAAGACATTCGACGTATAAGTATGCGTCTGACTAACTGTTCAGTTAGTTTACAGTATACCAACCAAATTCATTCTTAGCCACGATGCTCTTTGGCGCTTCGAGCGGATCGGATTCGCCGATTGTGTTGACAGCCTTCACGCGGAAAAGGTATTCCTTACGATGCGTCAATCGCGCTACTTCGTGGCTCAATACCATGCTCATGCCAGCATCGGACCAAGTTCCTCGCGACAAATCCATCTTCTCGATAATATAGTGCAAGATGGGACTACCTCCGTCGTCCAGTGGATGACCCCAAGCCAAGTGACAACCCTCCTTGGTGATCTTACTGATTTCGAGCGGCTTCTGTGGCGGTGAAGGTCTGTCCAGGACAGTTACTCTAGCGCTCGCGCTGAAACATTTCGTCTCGGTTCACGCAAAACGATCTCTTACCTTTTGTTGTTTTTTTTTTCAAGCGATCGCAAAGGTATAAGCATGGTCTACCTGAATTTTCCATGTTCGTTTTCCAAGGTCAGCGTGTAACGACCAGTATCGGAGCGAACCGAAAATGGAATTTCAAACGTAGTTTCGGTATGAGTGGTGTACATCTCGTGACGGGAATCGGCCATAATCACTGCTCCGTCTATCGTCCAGGTGGCCGTGGGTTTAGGCGACGCTTGGATAGGAATGATGTAGCTGATCTTTTGTCCAGCTCGGACTACCAGGTCGCTGAGCGCGTGCGGATCGAAGGATGGAGCGACTGTAATAATAGATGATCATCGTGGACGTATGCCCTGTGTTTACCTAGAGACAAGCAAACGAAGAATTTCACTTACGGAAACGTGGTTTTGCAACGATCGGGGAAGAGGCCTCGGACGGTTCGCCAGGTCCGGCTTTGTTCACGGCGATCACTCTGAACTCGTATTCTTGACCTTCGGTTAGATCTGGTACCCTGGCGCTTGTCTTGCTTCCGTCGATCTCCACAGCTTTCTCCCACGAGCCGAAACGGGGCCGTTTCTCGATTATGTATCCCGTGATAGGAGACCCACCGTCCTTTTTGGGCGGTGTCCATTGCAGGTCGACGTGATCCTTGTCCCAGTCGGTGGCGACGGGTGTTCCGGGTTTGTCGGGCTTGTCAAACGGATCTTTCGCGGTAATCGTCTCCATACCGGTAAGTGGCGCCGACTCTCCTTGCTTGTTTACCGCGCGCACGCGGAACTGATAATCGTGACCCTCGATTAGGTGATCAACGTGGGCAGAAGTCGACGTAGCCTCGGCCACTGGTACCCATCGCATGTTCTCCGTGTCCATCTTCTCGACTTGGTAATACTGAATTTCCGAGCCACCGTCGTCTTTCGGTGGCCGCCATCTCAGATTGCAGCCATTCTTTGTCACGTTATCGATCTTGAGAGGGCCTTCTGGCGGAGCTGGCACGTCGAGGACGTTCACGGTTAAGGTCGCGCTATCTCTGCCATTGATGTTCTTCGCCTCCAACGTGTACACGCCAGAATCGGAACGTTTCGCTTCCATCACGCGTACTTTTGTGTTGTAATCCTCGTTCACGATCTTGATGCGATCGCTCGGCACGATTGTCGTACCCTTTAGCGACCATTCCTTCGTTGGTGGTGGTTCGCCAATAACAGGAACATCGAAGTCGTAGAACCCACCGGCTTTAACTTTCACGTCCAGCATGTATTTTCTATCGATCTTCGGTGGAACTGAAAAGAAAATTTTTTTTTTTTGTTAGTTTGCTATCAAATTTGTGACGATTCGTTTGATTTAAGGCGCGGCAAAACGAAAGCGGTACTCACGATTCTTGGGACGAGCCAAGTGGGATTTAGAAGCGTCCGAAGGTTCACCGGGTCCAGCTTTATTGACCGCTCTAACACGGAATTCGTAGTGCGTACCCTCGACGAGGTCCTTCACCTTTCCGCGGTTCACGTCACCTTCAACTTCAGCGCATTTCTCCCAAGTAGGACTATACTTGTCTCGTTTCTCGATGATGTAACCGGTAATGGGCGAACCGCCATCTTCCGTTGGACGGTCCCATTGGAGTTCGACAAAGTCCGAGTCATAGTCGCTGACGACCGGGGTTCCAGGCTTCCCTGGTTCATCTAGGGACGGCAATCACGATTAGTAAGAAGGATTAGTCACGGAATTGGAGGAAAGGTATGCGGGAGTTCACTCACCGAATGGATTCTTCGCCTCGATGCCTTGCATCGCTGTGAGCGGTTCCGATTTGCCCTGTTTATTGCACGCGCGAACTCTGAATTTGTACTTATGCCCTGGAGTGAGTCCTTCTACCTGCAGAGAGGTTTGAGGGCCATCCGTTTCACCGGCTGGTACCCATCGACCAGTAGCCTCGTCCATTTTTTCAACGACGTACTTTTCAACCGGTTGACCACCGTCGTCTTCCGGAGGTTTCCATGTCAGTTTGCATCCTTCCGCGTGCACGTCGGTCGCTCTCAGCGGACCTTGAGGCGGACTTGGTTTGTCCAGAACCGTCACTTTGACAACCGCTTCGTCCATGCCGTTTATGTTCTCAGCGGTGATGGTGTATTTGCCCGACTCGGCTCTGGTAGCATTTCTGACGCTGAGGCTGGTATTGTAGTCGACGTGTTTAACTTTGATACGGTCGGTAGGTCGAACCTCCCGTTTGCCCAGCATCCATTTCGTGGTCGGCGGCGGTTCACCGGACACCTTCACGTCGAAGCTGAAGTTCTGACCGGCTTTAATTCTGACTTCTATCAAATTCGTACGATCGATCTTGGGTGGTAGGTTTCGCGGTTTCGCGATGATCGTTGGCGTTGGATCCGAAGGTTCGCCAGGGCCCGCTTTGTTTACGGCTCGCACGCGGAACTCGTAGGGTTGACCTTCTATTAAGTCGGGAACAGTGGCTGACGTTGCGTCTGCTGGCACCTCCACGGCCTTCTCCCATTCGCCGTACTTGTCTTTCTTCTCGATTATGTAGCCAGTGATGGGCGATCCACCGTCGTTCGTCGGAGGAGTCCAAGCAAGATCGACGTGATCTTTGTCCCAGTCGGTGCAACGAAGATCACCGGGTTTGCCTGGTTCGTCTAGGATCGTTTAAAAGAAGATTGCGTTAGATTTTGACACTGCAATAGGGTAACGGTAGAATTTGTTGCTTACGGATCGAAGTTCTACTCACCGTATGGATTTTTAGCTAAGATCGCTTGTTCCGCTACCAGAGGTTTCGATTCTCCCTCGGCATTTACGGCTGCGACACGGAACAGATACTCCTTGCCCGGTGTCAGTCCGGTCACTTCCAAATCTAGCGAGACAATTGAAGGAAGATTGTATTTAGACTTGCTTGTTTACGTTTCAATTGTCGGACGGTTCGCTCGTTGAAACTTACTGGGCTCGGTCGATCGACCGCAAGGCACCCAACATCCTGTTTCGGGATCCATTTTGTCCACCTGATAGTATTCGATGGGGGTGCCGCCGTCGTCTTTCGGTCTCTTCCATTTCAATTTGCATCCTTCTTTATGAACGTCGCTCACCTGAAGCGGACCTTCCGGCGGCATTGGCTTGTCCGTAACCGTGACTTGTATGGTAACGGAATCTTTCCCGGAGGAATTGCTCGCTGTGACGGTGTAATCGCCGCTATCGTCCCGCGATACAGGTCGAATGCTGAACTTGGTGTTGTAATCGGTATTGTCGATCTGTACTTTTCTGTCGGAGTGCAGGGGAATAGCGCCGTATCGCCACTCGATGTGTGGCGGTGGCTCGCCGATCACATTAGCGTCGAATCTCAGCAAGGAACCAGCGGACAAAGTGACGTCCCGCAGATTGCGCCGATCGATCTTGGGCGCCACTAAACGACGGATCGAATTTATATACATAAGCGATCGACGATAGGCGTCGAAATATATAGTTACTTAGGGTCGATTACGAATACTTACGGAATCGCGGTTTAGCGGTAAACGTTTTGCTGGTATCACCAGGCTCCGACTGACCGGCTTTGTTCACAGCTATTACACGGAACACGTAGTCGTTGCCTTCGATAAGACCATGAACGAGACCCTTCGTAGTCGGTGTCTCAATTTCCAGAGCTTTCTCCCACATCGTACTGTATTTGTCTTTCTTCTCGATAATGTATCCTGTGATGGGTGAACCACCGTCGCTAACCGGTTCTTTCCATGTAAGCTCGACCTGATTGGCGGTCCAATCGACCGGTTCCGGGGCTCCCGGTGGACTTGGGACGGCTAAACAAATTTATCATCGTCATCGTCATTTCCGTACGAAACATTCGTCTGTCGGGTACTTACTGAACGGATCTTTGGCCACGATCGAACTATAAGTTTCCAGTGGCTCCGATTCTCCTTCCTTATTAAGCGCCTTCACTCTGAACTTGTATTCGTGTCCAGGTGTCAGTCCTTCTACCTTCATTTCCGGCCCTGTCGTTTTGCCGACTGGTAACCAAACACCGGTGTCCGGATCGAACTTTTCCACCAAGTATCCTTCAATGGGCTCGCCACCGTCATCTTTCGGTTTCTTCCACTTGAGCGTGCATCCTTCCGCGTGTATATCGGACACTTCGAGCGGACCTTCGGGTTTGCCAGGTTTACCTAAAAAAAAAAAAAAAAGAAAAATGGTCGGTGTTAATTCAACTGAAGATTACTACTATACGATTCGCCGATGCAACAAGCGGATCGAAACAAGAGGATGCTTACAGACAACGGTGACCTCAACCTCGGCAGTGTCGGATCCGAACTGGTTGACAGCTGTGATCTTGTAAATGCCACTGTCTTTTCGTTCGGGTTTGTCGTTGAAGAATTTGCTGTTATACGGAACGTTCTGAATTCTACGGAATGTTGTTTGTTGAATGCTCTTGTTGTTGATAACCCAGGTGACGTCTGGTGGTGGTTCGCCAATTATTTTCACGTCAAAGTGGAATCCTTCGTTCTCGCGTACCGTAATGTCGCGCAAATTCTTCCGGTCAATCTTTGGTGCAACTGTTGAAGCAAAAGTCAATGCGTTTCAAATATCGCAGGTATACATATATATTACGTTCGAATAGAGCGAAACGTATAAAATCTTACGTCGTCGGCTCTTGGCTGTAATCGGTTTACTCGTTTCGGATGGTTCACCGGGTCCAGCGGCGTTTATGGCTTTCACGCGGAACTCGTACTCGACACCCTCGTCGAGATTGTCGACGCGTCCCTTGCAATCGGGTCCGGTCTCCAAAGCCTTTATCCATCGTGGACTGTCTTTCTCGCGCTTCTCAATTATGTATCCAGTGATTGGAGATCCACCATCGTTCGCGGGTGGAGTCCATCTTAGGTCTATGTGATCCTTGTCCCAATCGGTTGCCTCTGGTCTACCAGGTGGTCCAGGTTCGTCTGTAAAACGAATGCGATAACGTATAAGTAAGTAAAATATCGATTTAAGAATGGAACGTGAGAGAATCGAATGCTGACCGAATGGATTCTTCGCCACGATTCCGTGTTCCGTTTCCAACGGTTCCGATTCACCCTCTGCGTTTACAGCGGCAACTCGGAATTTGTACTCCTGACCAGGTACCAGATTTTCGACTACCATAGTGGGCTCTTTGGTGCGCGCCACGGGTATCCACCTTCCTGTCTCTGTATCCATTTTCTCGACGACGTAATGATCGAGTGGCACACCGCCATCGTCCAGCGGTGGATTCCATTTTAGCGTGCATCCCTCCTTGTGCACATCGGACACTTTCAGCGGCCCTTCCGGCTTACCGGGCTTGTCCAAGACTAGAACTTGGATCGACGCCTCGTCTTTCCCGGAGCTGTTCTCTGCTTTTAGCGTCAGTGTGCCGCAGTGCGCTCGGCTAGCAGACGACACTAAAAACTTTGTTCTATAATCTTCCAATTCGATGGTCAATACGCCAGCGGATTCCTGCTTGGCTTTGTTCAAATACCAAGTTTTCGTTGGCGGTGGTTCACCGGTGACTTTCACGTCTAACCGAATGTTGGTGCCAGCTTTGATCGTTATGTCTTTCAAGTTGGTGCGATCGATCCTTGGCGCCGCGTACCGATCTTTCGCGACCAAGCTGTCGCTGGGTTCGCTCGGTTTGCTCTGGCCACCTTTATTCACAGCTTTCACACGGAACTGATATTTCTGTCCCTCGACTAGATCCTCGACTCTACCTTCCGTTTTGTTGCCAGGCACTTCTGCTGCCTTTTGCCATTTCCCGTATTGATCTTTCTTTTCGATTATGTACTTCTCGATCGGTGCTCCGCCATCGTTCTTTGGCGCTTTCCATTTCAGATCCACGTGTTGCTTAGACCAATCCTTCAGTTCCGGTTTGCTAGGAGCATCCGGCTCGGCTGCAATTATACGGAAAATATTATGCTCGCGCGCCTAGGTCGGCATAAAGAGGAACGACGCGTTCTATTCGTAATTAAACGTTTGCTTACTGTACGGATTCTTTGCTGTGACCGGGATCGCCGTTTCCAAAGGTTCGGATTCACCCTCGGAATTGACAGCCTTCACCCGGAACAGATAGTCCTTGCCTTCGTTGAGGCCGGTAACGTCCGCTTCCGGAGTTTTGCTCGTCGCGCAAGGTACCCACCTTCCGCTATCAACGTCCATCCTTTCGATGACGTAATGATCGACAGGCTCACCGCCATCGTCATCGGGTTTGTCCCATTTTAGTTTGCATCCCTCCGCGGTCACATTCGACACTTCGAGCGGTCCCTTTGGTTTGCCAGGTTTGCTTAATACCTGTAACAATAACGGTCGTTACTTCACTCTATGACCGCTGGCGGAACCTTCGGTACACGTTCTGCAACATCGAGAAAGAATTTCTAATACAAGGTACCTGAATTTCAACGTCAACTTGATCGGTACCGCTGTCGTTCTTGGCAATGACCGTGTACGTTCCTGTATCGGATCTTTGCAATTTACTCATGATGAAAGTGGTGTGGTAGTCTTCGTTTTCGATCTTAAGACGATCCATGCTCTTCAGCACGGCGTCCTTGAGTTTCCAAGTGATGAGTGGCGGTGGTTCACCTTGCACATCTGCCTCGATTCGTAATAGTTGGCCCACTCGCATGACTTTCTTTTGCAGGTTCTTACGATCGATACGTGGTGCCACTTTACGTAGTAGAAACGAAGAAAAGGTTATTTATTAGTATCGATTGCGAAAGAACGCGTAGCGTGGTAAACATAAGTTGATCGTAAGCTTACGGAATCGTGGTTTGGCTACGACACTCTTCGAGGTGTCGCTAGGCTCTCCGGGCCCGGCTCTGTTAACCGCGACTATCCTGAACTCGTATTCGTGACCTTCCTGGATGCCATCGGTGACCTTGGCAACGTTACGGTCCCCGCCAACCTTCGCAACGTCTATCCATTGACGTCCTTCCTTGTCTCTCATCTGTACGATATATTTCTCGATCGGGGCACCACCATCGTCCTTGGGTGGTGTCCATTCGAGGTCAACGAAATCTTTGTCCCAGTTCTTGATTTCGGGGCGACCAGGCTTGCCAGGCTCGTCGAATGGATTTTTCGCAATGATAGACTTTTCCGTTTCCAATTCGTCGGATTCACCTTCTCGGTTTACCGCTTTCACACGGAATTTGTAAGGTTTACCTTCTTGAAGACCGGTTACCGTGGCTTCCGGTTCCGTGGATTTCCCACAAGGGATCCATTGGCCGGTAAGAGGATCCAGCTTTTCGATCTCGTAGTACTCGATCGGTACGCCACCGTCGTCGTCGGGTTTTTCCCATTTCAATTTGCAACCGTGTTTATTCACGTCGGATACTTCCAGAGGACCCTGAGGAAAACGAGATTGTTTCGATAGAACACGAGTTAAACGTTATCTGCTAAGTTGCTAGGAGGCAAAAAAAAAAAAAAAAAAAAAAAAGAAAAAGAAAGCGGATCTGCATAAATTGAACGTAACGCGTACCTTTGGTTTGGTTGGTTTACCGATGACCGTTATTTCGACCTCGGCTGTGTCCTCGCCTACCTCGTTCTTTGCATTGATTACATACTTTCCAGTGTGAGCTCGCTTTGCCTTCAGGATAAAGAATTTTGTGTTGTAATCGATATTGTCGATACGCAAAGTATCATCGGATACGAGCTCTTTGTCTTTAAAGAACCAGGTTACAGTTGGTGGCGGTTCTCCGATGATGTTCACGTCTAACGTTACGGTGAGACCAACTTTGACAGTGATCTGTTGCAGATTGGTACGGTCGATGAACGGTTTCACTGCACACACGATAACCAGACGTATCAAAAGTTGAATAAAATAATGTTTGCGTTAGAATAGAATAAAAAGTTTTGCCGACTTACGCCAACGAGCTTTGGCGGTGTGAGGATTAGTAGCTTCGCTAGGTTCGCCAGGACCGGCTTTGTTTACGGCCCGAACTCTGAACTGATATTGATTCCCTTCCTCTAATCTGGTCACTGTTCCCGTACAGACGGGCCCTTGAACCTCCGCTGCCTTTACAAACGCGGTACCAAACTTGTCTTTCATTTCGATTATGTAGCCAGTGATTGGTGCACCGCCGTCTCGTATCGGTGGTTCCCATTTAAGTTTGACCATATTCTCGGCCCAATCGATGATGTCCGGAAGACCAGGTGCCGCTGGGGGATCTGCAAGAGTGAATCAACAATTTTTGTTGAGTACCCAAAATTCCGAAGAGCAACCCTCCCCCATTCCCGTTGGCAAAACTAACGTTGAAAAACTAGTTTCTCTCTTACCATACGGATTTTTAGCAAGGATAGCGGTATCCGTTTGCAAAGGCTCCGACTCTCCTTCTTCGTTCATTGCCTTTACGCGGAACTCGTATTTTTTACCAGGTTCTAAACCGGTAATGGTATGCTCTGTTTTGTCGGGATCAACGATCCCAGCTGGTACCCAACGACCTGTGGTCACATCCATTTTTTCGACCACAAAACCAGACAAAGGCAAGCCACCGTCGTCTTTCGGTTTGTTCCACTTTAATTTGCAGCCCTCCTTGTGGACGTCCGTCACTTCTAGAGGACCTTCCGGTTTCCCGGGCTTATCTAGAATAATAATCTCCACGTCGGCCTCGTCCTGACCGGAATCGTTAACGGCTTTGATCGTGTATTTGCCGCTAAGCTGGCGAGTAGTGTTGGTCAAATGAATTTTTGTCAAGTAATCCTCGTTATCGATCTTAACGTTGGCGCCAGTTTGCAAAACTGCACCGTTAAAGCTCCAAGTAACAGTTGGAGGCGGTTCGCCTTCGACGTCGACTTCCAGCTTCACCATTTGACCCGCTCTCACTCTGATCGTCTGAAGCTTGTCGCGATTTATGTGCGGTTTCACTGAAAAATAGAAGCACGTAACAAAATCCAATTGTCCAGTGTTATCGAATAGCACTGGTTTGACATTAACTCCGATGGTGATCAATGGGCGAGGGTTACTTACGATATCGCGCCTTCGCGATGTGCGGCTTCGTTGGATCGCTCGGTTCAGATGGCCCGGCTTTGTTAACGGCACGTACACGGAATTGATAAACGGAACCTTTCTTTAAACCTGTGACGCGTCCTTTCGGTTGTGGCGATTCAGTTACAGTTGCCTCTTGCCAATTCGCCGATAATTTCTCTTTCATTTCAATGATGTAACCCGTAATAGGTGCACCTCCGGTACTTTTCGGTGGCTCCCACTTTAAGTCGACACGATCCACATCCCAATCCTCCAACTCTGGTACGCCAGGCTTACTGGCTACGTCTAAAAATTGAATTATCTCAGGATCAGACTTATCGTCTCGTCGACTAAACGCGCGTGCACATTCCACCGAGATAAACTGTGTCTTACCATATGGATTTTTGGCAATGGTCGAACCATCGGTGACCAATGGCTCGGATTCGCCTTCTTCGTTGATCGCTTTCACTCTGAATTCGTATTCGTGACCCTCTTGGAGACCCTTAACGTCCATTTCGGTATCCGAAGTGCGTCCCACCGGTACCCATCTTCCGGTGGATTTGTCCAGTTTCTCGACCTGGTAACCGGTAACAGGTTTGCCACCATCGTCTTCTGGCTTTTCCCACTTCAATTTGCATCCGCTCTTCGTTACATCGGACACTTTCAATGGTCCCTTTGGCTTTCCAGGAGACGCTGTTGACAAATCGTGTGTAGGTGTTGCACGATAAAATCAGTGACGGAAATTAAAACTACCCTAGATAGACTTACAAAGTATGGTGATTTCGACCTCTGCCTCGTCTTCACCGTGAGCATTTACCGCCTTTATCTTCCATACACCGGTATTTTTGCGCACGGAATCCGTAATACTGAGTTTCGTGTTGTAATCGACATTGACGATTTCGATATTCCCGCCACTTTTCACCTCCTGATTGGCGTGGTACCAGGTGATTTCTGGAGGTGGTTCACCGCGCACATCTACGTCGTATTTGATGGCCTTGCCAGCTCGTACGGTAATAGGTTTCAAATTTGTACGATCGATTCTTGGTTTCACTAAAGAGTAACAAGTGAAAAATGGAACAATTAGTAGCAAATATAGGCGACTCCTATCATTCTATAGAGACTTGAAGATAGCGTAAATGCTCACGAGATTTGTGTTTGCATATTTGCATCTTCGAAGCGTCCGATGGAGGAGAAGGTCCGGCTTTGTTCACAGCAATGATCCTGAACTGATATTCCCCTCGTTCCTTTAAACCGGCTACTTTGGCTTCGAGTTGATTTCCAGGTACTTCCATTGCTTTCTCCCAGTCTGGCTTATAACGATCTTTCTTTTCAATGATATATTTCTCGATCGGTGCGCCGCCATCGAAATCCGGCGCGGTCCATTTCAAGCTTACGGATTCGTTGTCATAGTCGGTTATTTCAGGCGTTCCAGGTTTTTGCGGCTCGTCTATAAACCATCGAACAGACAGAAGTTAGCAACGATTTACTTTTTTCTTACATAAACAAATACACATTCGATTGCACATTATATATACACATTACCGTATGGATTCTTGGCGATTATTCCACGTTCGCTCTCCAGCGGCTCCGAATCACCTTCGTCGTTAACCGCGGTTACGCGGAACTTGTATTCGCTGCCTGGATTCAATCCAGTTACCTCGAATTCCGTCAGCGGCGAAGTGCCTGGAACTTTTCCCACTCTAACCCATTTGCCGGTCTTTGTGTCCAGCTTTTCGATTTCGTATTCCTTGATCGGAACGCCACCGTCGTCCTCTGGTTTCTCCCATTTGACCTTGGCAGAGGTCGCGGTAACGTCCGTTACTTCTAACGGACCCTTCGGTGCGCTCGGTTTGCCTAAAACGGTAGACGAGAAATATAACAATTGCAATTGGTCCGCGGCTGTTTTCGCGTTCGAACCGAAATTGAAATTTACCCAGAACCGTCAGTTCCACGGTCTCCTCGTCCTTTCCGTTCCTATTCTCCGCTATCAGGGTATACTTTCCGGTGTCCTTGCGCATCGCGTTCACGATCGTAAAATCTGTATGGTAATCAACGTTATCGATCTTGATGCGTTCCGTGGTGGTCAATGGAATGTTGTCTCTCCAGATCCATTTAATTTCTGGCGGTGGCTCTCCGGTGATGTCCACGGACCATTTGTGCGTACGTCCGGCCTTGATGATCACGGATTTGAAGTTGGTCCTGTCGATTCTCGGTTTCACTGTAAAACGAGTATCGGAAGTTAGCGCGACACGTAAAGGTCAAATAGCGGTCGAAGCAACGAAGATGAGCTTACGGTTCTTGTGCTTGCAAAGGTGATTGTCCGTAGGTTCGCTGGGTTCACCCGGGCCTGCCTTGTTGTGAGCACGAACCCGGAATTGATAAACCATTTTCTCTTTGAGACCCTCGACTTTTGCTTCTGGTGTGGCATCGGCGGTTTTCGTTACCTCGACCCAATCGACCGCGAATTTGTCTTTCATCTCGATGGTATAGTGCGTGATCGGTCTACCACCGTCACTCTCCGGTTTCTCCCATTTCAAGGACACGCTGACATTATCGTAATCAAAGATTTCCGGTTTACCAGGTTTGCCCGGCTCGTCTAACGGAAGGCAAGCAAACAAGGTCAAGGTTAAAGATCCCGGAACCGAATAGATAATTCCTTCGATCGAAGATGATAAAAAATTAGGGATAACAATTTATTTACCGTATGGATTCCTGGCAAGTATTGCTTCCTCGACTTCCAGTGGCTCTGATTCACCTTCCTTGTTCACAGCTTTTACGCGGAACTTGTACTTCTTTTTCGGCGTCAAGCCGCTAAAGGTGAAGCTGTCTTCGTTAGGGCCCACTTCTCCAGCAGGTATCCATCGTCCCGTGTCCATGTCCATTTTTTCTAGAACGTATCCGGTAATTTCGGTACCGCCGTCGTCTTCGGGTTTTTGCCACTTTACTTTCACATGGTCGGCACGGACTTCCTCTACCTTCAGCGGACCGGTCGGTTTCGAGGGTTTGTCTGAAAGAGGGTAAAACAGAAAAGAGAGATAAACGTTATCAAAAAAAGAAAGAAAAAAAAAAAAAAAAAAAAAAAAATACCAGAATCTGACCGCGCGCGACAAAGTAAAGGAAAAGTATATGTGGTTACCGAGAACAACGACGTCAGCGACACTCTCGCAAGTTCCAGAACTGTTGGATAGGACCAGTTTATACTTTCCAGAATCCGGCCTAGTCGTTTTTCTTACAGTTAACACGGTGTTCCTCTCGTATTTATCGATCGTGATTCGCTCCGCGGCATCTTGTACCAGCTCTTTTTGTCCGAGGAACCAATGGACCTCCGGCTCCGGTTCACCGCCGTATTTGATGTCATATTTGATGACTTGTCCTTTCTTCACGATGAGATTGGTCAGACCGTCGCCAACGATGAACGGTTTGACGAATCGACACTTGGCTATAATCGGTTTCGTGGCGTCCGAAGGTTCACCGGGTCCGGCTTTGTTCACGGCTCTGATTCGGAACTCGTATTGAGTGCCTTCGCGCAGGCCATCGATGGTAGCTTCCGTTACGTCTCCTTCGATCTCTTTGCCTTTTACCCAGTCCTTGCCAAACTTCTCTTTGTACTCGATTATGTAGCCGGTGATAGGAGCTCCGCCGTCTTTCTCCGGTTTCGTCCACTTCAAGTCGGCATGGTCTTTGTCCCAGTCGGTGACTTCCACGTTCGTAGGTTTACCTGGTTCGTCTGTAGAAAAAAATACACGGGTTCTAACGTTTCTGAACGTACACAGTCCCGTAGGTGTAATTTCAACCGTATTCCGTGCATACCCCATGGATCTTTCGCGAGGACCGGTTTCGCGAACATCGCCGGTTCGCTGGAACCAAGTTTGTTCACCGCTCTGATGCGAAATTTGTACTCTTTCTTTGCGACAAGATCTTGAACTTTGTATACGCATTTCTCGCCCGGCATCACTTCGCCGACACTGTCCCATTGCGCCTTCAAGCTGAGATCCAAACGTTCGATCACATATTTCGTAATAGGCGATCCGCCGTCGTCTTTCGAAGGCTTGAACGACACCACGCAAGAGTTTTGGAAAATCTCGTTAACGTCAACGTCCGTGGGCGGAGACGGTACGTCTATAATTAAGATGTTCAATCGCGGTTAAACCTCTATTCTAAATGATGATAATAGTAGTTGTCGTTAATCGAAACTAGCCTTACCTTGCATATTAATATTCACATCGCGGACTTCCTCGCCTTGATTGTTACCAATTTTAATCTGATAAATGCCGGACTGATCTCTCGAAGGTTTTTTTATCTTGAACGTGATTTTATCTTCACCGACGACTATCTCCACTTCCTTCAACGGTAGCGGTTTCCCGTCTTTCATCAGTTTAGCTTCTACCTGACTCTGCTTCGTTCCCTCCACTAAAAGTTCGGATAATGGGTTTTATTTTAGAGGAATCCAAAGGCAAAATCTGAATCGACAATTGTAACGAAGCTTATTGGAAAACTTACCTTTGTAAGGGACAACGAATACGAGCGGTGTGTTGCAAGGACCCTCGACTTTGTCGGGAATTTCTGCGATAGGTTTGCTCTCGCCCTTCTTTACGGTAAGTTTACAGCTGCTGGTCAACTGTCCGCTCTCGCAAGTAATTTCACCGTCGTCGCTCATTTCTAATCTGTTGAAGACCAATTGATGCTTGCCACCGCCCAAGTTCTTCACCTCGACCCTCTCGTTAGGCTCGATGGGTTTGCCGTTGAACAGGAACACGGCAGGCGCAGTTTGATCTTGAAGTTCCACATCAAGCACCAATTTTTCTCTTTCCACGGCTACCGTATCCTTTAATTTCTTATTGAAACGGTTCGCATCTGAAAAATTCAATTCATTCCATATATGATATACCATAAATGATTACTTGCCGTAGACACTGTTACTATCTAACCACGTGTACGTGGACAATATCGAATCGACTCACAATTTATAACTATTTCGGCTTCAGTTTTGTCGGCATTGCTCACGCAAGAATATTGGCCGGCATCCGTGACTTTCGAGTCTTTGATGATGAGTTTTCTCTTTCTACCTTCTTCCTTGATTTGTACTCTGCAAATTGACATCGATCATCATTGGACATTTCAATGGATCATTCACCTTCGTATATTCACTGGACGTAAATCAACAGAATCGTGAACAGCGTCGTTACCTTTTGTCAGGTACAATCTCTTGATCGCCTTTGAACCATTTCACTTCGCCGCCGGCATCGTCCAGCTCGCAGACAAGGGTCAGCGTTTCCTTCTCCACGAGCTGCTGAGACTTCAACACCTTTACGAACTTGTAAGGATATTCTGCGCAGCGGAAGCAACAATGTACGTTCTTAAAGATTGTAATTCGCTGATAAAGCATTCGAAGTTTGAATAGAAGAACTACGTACCGACTACGGTTAGCACCGTCTCAGTTTTGTCGGGTTGTTTGTTAATCTTGCAAATGTATTCGCCGCTATCCTCAAGCGTAGCGCTTTTTATAGTTAATCTGCAAACGCCGCTCATATCCTTTGATATGCTATACGTATCACCATCCTGAGGAAATTAAATTTGCGTGTGTCTTATTTGTAACGTAAATGAAAGGCATTATAATATTATTGATTCGACGGTTACCTCCAGCTTGGTTTTTCCTTTGTACCATGAAACGATAGCGAGATTCGAGCTAACAGTACATTCCATATAAACTTCGTGTTTGGTGTAACCACTTGTCTTCTTGGCAAGTGGTTTGGTGAAGCTATAAGTTGGATCCGGTTCTATGCAAGAGCGAACAAAAATCGATCAATATAGGATTGTTAATCCTGTCTCGACCCCCCCCTCCCCAACTCGTAAAGATTATCAATTATTCCTTAAATCATATTTACCTTCGACGTTGAGGAATGCCGTACTGGACACACCTGAAATTTCAATGGTATACTTGCCGGTATCCTCGACTTTTGGATTCGTGATAATAAGTTGGTAACAATCTTCCTCGTTTTTAAACTTGTACTTCGCTGAAGGGAATAGTTCCTAGATGGAAACACGAGATCGTAAATAAAATTGCGAACGAACGAGACGAATCGATAGATCGAACGAGTGACTCACATCTTTCCGGAAGAACCATTTCGGTTTGCAGTTCGGTTTCGAAAAGTTCGCCTCGAAGACGACCTTTTTGTCTCTGCCCTCTTTGGCATATTGATCCACCAGTGGTTTGAGGAAACTTTCCGGTTTCTGCGAATACAAAAACCTAGTTAATCAAGGATTTTTCGCGAACGAAACACCATCAGATCTAATAACACCGTCAGTAACGACAACTTTGCTAGGCATACAAGGAAAAGTGAAGAGTGAAAAATCGAAGGCGTCATTAATTGATCGATCTCGCTTTGCGAGAGATGAGAATCTATCAAAAAAGTCCTTCCAAAAAACAGGGAAAAAATTCTCGTCGACAAGAACGAAATGTCCGAGGACCGTCGTTGGCACTCGGGGAAATTCTACTACAAAAAAAAAGAGAAAAAAGAAGAAGAAGAAGAAGAAGAAGAAGGAAATCAAAAACAAGAAAAATAGCGGGGCATATAAAAAATCTTTGTCGCAAAAAAGTTCGATGCGAGGCTGGTAACGAAGAAAGTAAGAAGTTGCAATCGATAAATGTTATAAGAAAGAAGTCTAAAGCGAATACGAAGTATATCGTATGTAGAGATTTGAAGAAGAATAGGTAAAAATAGAAGAAACAGATTAAGGTGTAGAGAACGAAGGAAGTTGAAAGATATAATACGCATATGTATATACGTATGTGCATACGTGAAGTGGTCTACTTAACGAAGAAGAAACGATGCATACAGAAAGAAGATAATCGAGAAAAAAAAGGAAAGGGCAAGACAAAAAGAGAATGAAAGAGAGAGAGAGAGAGAGAGAGGAGAAGAAAAGAGAAGAGGAGAGAGAGAGACATCGATATCACGCGAGATCTCTGGTCGATCGTGAAACTGTATTCGAAGGTGTCGAGGAGTACGATTCCAACCTCCGTCTTGGTGAAATGGTGCAGGGTCGGCCAGTCGGGAATTAATTCGGCGAGAGAGGGTCTACGAGATCCACTATTCTATAAAACAACAAAAATCGTCTACGATCACAGATCTGATTTACTACTCGGGCATCTTCTTCGGCGATGCTGATGGCAGGCAAGATAAAGCGTAAGAAACACAAGACATTGGCTGTGAATATCTTTCACGTTTTAATAGAAATGTGAAACTTTGTGGTTGTATGTATGTATGCATGTATGTATGTGTGTATGTATGTGTATGCGCGTGTACGTAGGGATATCTTTCTTGAAAAATGTAATAATCCATGAAAACATTAGTCGTATTAAAATGTCAGCAGTAGTTGAATAGAGAATTTGTAAAAAGCCGAGTTCCTCTAAAAAGGAGGAAGCGCAGGCCAAAGCAGGTTTACAAGTTTTTCAAACGATCGCGAGAATTTCATACGTGGACACAGCAACCGGAAGCAAATAAGCTAAAAACGCGACAGAAAGTCTCGCGATCTCCTCGTCTCGGTCTCGATGAAACGGAAAGACTGATGGTCCCCGTAAAAGATGCCTTTTACGGATATCTTCGAGCAAATTTGTTGCTTGTAAATGGTTGAGAAGCTTTGCAGGGTGGAAGTATAGGCGTTTACTCGGTCCTTCGAAGCTTTTAATCCTTTGGGGATAGAGATAGAATGCAATCAGAGACAATGAAATAATAGTGGAAAGTTACTTTATTCGCGACCATTCCCGTTTGGAAAAGCGTCGCGAGCCCAATGGATTAAAGTAGAATCGAACGCGTGGAATGAAGGAAATGTGTGCTAAACAGTATTCGCGAACCTTCTCTTTGACCCTTGTCGCTAGTATCGGCCAGTCGGCGATTAGCTCCTGCAAACTTGGCCTGCGCTGAATGTCGAAGACGTCCTGCATGCCCGGTACACACACACGTTCACGTTAATCCCACTCTTATACGATCCTCGTTATCGATCATCATCAATGTCGGACGACCCTGATTTCCAGTCTTCTCAGAATCTTATCGGAATTTCATCGCTTCAATTTCGATTGAATCGGCTACGAGGAACCGTTACCTTCACGTTAACGTGCATCAGGGCCATCCGAGTTATATCATTTAACATTTAGAGATAATGCTTACTGCTGGGTTACATACTGTTACTGTGACGCGTAGCCGTGCTTTAAATGCAAAGTGTAAAAAAGTGTATCGCGCGTTAATCTCATACTTTTAGAATAGTTTCTACTCATGCACCGTTTACGATACGAACCTTCCATTGATAACAACATTGCGAATGGATATGTTCAAATGGTGAGGTCGTTAATCTACGGTTAATCAACGATTTGTTAATGTAGAAGATCGTCTACGTATTACGTGAATGTATCTACGATACGATCGATTACCTTGAAATACGATTTCAAGCCCAGCATTAGCTCTAAACTAATTGTACGTGTATCACGTGAACATTAAATGTTGCGTGTGCTTTCGTAAATTAGGGTACAGTCGATTTTCAGTCGTCGGTGTTAAAGTTCGTCGGTTCATCAGTCTTTGATGTGTAAATCTTTCAATGGAAATTTATGTGATACTGTAATGTAACGTGTAATGTAATGTGAGTTACTACAAGTTTTCCGTTTCCACAATTTTTACCTTCTCTTGTTCCATCATTTCGGAACAAGATATTTTGATCGCTTCGGCGATCCGAAAAATTGTAGAAAACAGAAAGGTATATTAGTGCGTCCTGAATGAGTCACGTCAGAGTCAGATTGGAAGTAATCTACGAGGGAGATGATGCCAGAAAACCTTGAGCCAGCTCCAGTTAGTTTCACCCTTCTTGTCTAGAGAAATTCGAAGGATCTCCTCACCCTCCTCCAAGATCACTATATCCTCCCCGTCTTGATACCAGCTTCTCCCGTGCATCTCGCTGTCGCGCAGCGACTACGAAGACAAACGTGTGCAAACAAGAAAAGAAGGTGCTATCCAATCGACACGTATCTATTACCTACGGATCTCGTCTATAGAAATGTTTTAAGCTGTCGCTGTGGTTTGTCCTTTCGCCTACTTGCACGACCAAACACGTGTCGCTGTCGTCGTTTTATAGGCATTAGCGCTACTATACGTATGTATAAAAAACTAAAAAAGTTTTCAAAATCGCATCTGTATACGATATACACTGGAATATCATTGAAACGATAAGCAATCTTTTGTACATCCAAAAATCGTATGCATACCGAGCGTACACCGAGCTGTTATGCGACGATCGCAAATATTCGAGAACACGAACGAAATGCAACGAAATGCAACGAAATGCAACAGACTTGCAACAGACTTGCAACTTGAATCGACATGCACACCGATAAAATGAGCAGACAAGCTCCTTCAAGACATACCAGAGTAATAGTTATAATTAGAGTTATAATAATAATAATAATAATTTTCCAAAATGTTCTCGACTTGACGTGACGATATAAAAAAATGTTGCTCGATCGCGAAAACATTTGTTACGCACCTTCTCGACCTTCTTCAAGGCCGGCATCGGTTTCTCGACTTCCTTCAAGTCTACCTTCTCCTGCTCTTGCTCTTCTCTCGCCCACTTTTGGTATTTTCTCTTCTTGAGCATGGCACGGAAGTCCATACCACTGGCGTCTAAAACGAAACGGTTCTATCTAACTGGGCATATCGATGTAAAAGCAAATCTGACTCGAGAGAAAACGGTGCGACGGGATCATACCGGAAACGTAGAGCTGCATCTCGGCCGAGTCTTCGCCATGGATGTTGCTCACGACGATCTTGTAAGTGCCCTCGTCGTTCGGCTTCGTCTTCCTCATGCAGAGGGTGATCGTATTGGTTTCTGTGTCCGTGAGGAACTTGAATCGGCCACCTTCGATGATCTCGGTGATTCCCTTGTAGAATTTGAACGTTGGCGCGGGCGTACCCTCCACCCCAACCGTGAGGTACGCCGTCGAATCTAGGAAGATTGGGAGGAAGAGGAACGGATGTTAACGCACGACGAACGTTATCGTAACGTAGGAAAAAGTAATAGCGATAGCGGCGATACCTTCGACGGCGGAATACGATTCTTGAACATCGACGATTTGAGGGGGTCCCGCTGGCCCGACATCTCGAAGAGGTGTGCTCGGTTGATTGATCTTATTCTCAAGGTCCGCCACGCTGGGTCTTCTGACGTCCGTGCTCGGACGACGACGCTGTATCAATCAATCGTCGATATACCACACTTTTGCTTTTCGCTATTATCGTATTTTAGATATCTCTTATTTTAACCATTCGAAGCTCTCGGAAAAGAAGCGGACAAGCAGATACGAGGAAACGCGTGACTTTCGCATACTTACCGCACCGGTGTATCGATTCGAAAGCATCGCAACAGATCGCTTTGAACAGAAAGGAGGGTACGAAAGTCACGGTTCGCCCGACGAGCGGTGCTCTCATGCAGTTTCGCGGTGCAAATTATTCATCGTGCCTTAGTCACGCACCGTTAATACGAAGCGTTAAATTGCTAAATGTTAACCACAGTGTTAAATAAATCCGGGGGTATCGAGTGCTTGGTACATTCGGCGGATCGTAGTGTGCAAACAAGATATCTGACCACGTTTCGATGCTCTGCGGCACTTGCTAGTCTAACGCTTCGAAGCATCGAGCTCGTACGTCGAAAGAATTCTTGAGTGCACACAATCAAATATATTGTACAATGCATGTACCTACGGACCACCCTGGTTCGATGGCTACGATCGGTTGCGTAACGTGAAATACGAATATATCGTATTCTACGATAGCGAAGAAACCGGGGTGGTTCACTTGGAACAATGTAGAAGGTTACACATGGGATACACATGAACGATAGGTCTTTGGGTTACGTGAAGGAGATAATTTGTTTCGTCGGTACCGAACCCTTTAGAATTCGGTGCACGATGGTCATCGGTTGATCAGTCACAATTAGTTAAACCTAACGCTACAACAATCAGTCTTAATAACAAGTTCGTCTCCTAATGAGTGACAAGAGCGAAACGTTGCGAAACAATCAGAGTAGGTAAGTACGTATTAAAAAACGTTGGGGCTGTTGTACGTCGCGTCGATCGACGATATATTCTTTCATCGTTCCAGTATCCTTGTAAATTTTCGACAAAAATCCTTTTCTACTAACCAGTAGAACGGTACGGTTGACAATTGGAACCGTCGATCGATGCGTTTCGTGTACACTAATTGGGTGTAACGATATATCAATTAATCACAAAAGCGTACAACTTTTATTCGACTACGAATCTTTAATTTGCATCGCTCGACTATTTGATGGATAAACTTTCGTGACGCTTACGGAAGTATTCGAACGTCGTCACGAGGTCGCTGTTAGATACAATTGTGATAAGGCATAGTTAATAGACACAGATTGGAGAACTATCGCGACGATGGAGTAATTTGGAGAAAAGTGAGAGAGAGAGAGAGAGACACAGTTGACAATTCGAATCAATGAATGAATATACTAAATGAAGAGAAAAGGAAATTGGAATTATACTATCGACATAATGATTCTACTACGTTTCCATTGTTTAGTTACATTCGCGACCCGATTACCACGTATTTTGTTTGTGCATTATTTATGATACAACAAAAAAATGCTCATTGTACATCGCACAGGTACGACGATTAAAGATAAAAAATAAAACACATAAAGATTTACACGCGATCAGCCATTAGTGCTGTAAAAACAAAATGTTCTTTTGAACAGACGGACAAACGTCGTACCTATGATTATCGAGTAAAGAGAGTTTCTCGCTAATACATATATATGGTGAGCACTTCCAGAACAAGTACATATAATACATATATATCGAGTATCTCAACTAGGCCGTAGGAGTATTCGATTCGTCATCGAATCGATCGTTAAACTGTTAATTGACAAAGAATACCGAACAAGAGAACGTTCGAGTTAGAAAGGTGTCCGATCGAAACGGTTCTATACTACTGCGGCCCGTTTGACACACGAACCAACACTACTACTTGAAACACGAATGGTAATGCACGGAGACATAGATTTGTACAGAAAACAAAAAGAAAGAAAAGAATAATATAAAACACGAATTTCTACAGGTGTCAAGTTGGATTAAGATTAAAATAAATAAATATATCTTACCAACGTCTAGTTTCTACGTTCTGGATACACATAGTATACGCTCGAATTAAGCAAACGTTTACGCTAGCCGCGGGACGTTTCGACTGCAAATATGCCGTGATTAGTCGAACGGGAAACTAACAACGAACGTCAATCGTCAATGAAACGGAGAACGAAGAAAAGAAAGAGACTCTGTGCACGAAATTTCCGACTAACCACGATAGACAGGTTGCTCGTCGAGAAACGCCCGGAAGTCTAATCAGCAGTTTTTTGCGGAAAGTATGTACAGACGCGCATTGCGAACAATTCGGAGCTTTGCGACACGCACCAAAGAGAAACCAAAAAGATCTCGAAGATAACGCGACGATTATTTGAAAGAGAGTAATGTGCGCTAACCTCTTTCCCTTGCAGTTCACCAGGACGGCCGGACTTATTCTGTGTGTTTGTGTGTGGCGCGTGAAAAATGAAAAAAAGAAAAGAAAAGACAAGAAATAAGAAACAGAGAAAAAAAAAAAGAAATAGAGAACGAAAGGTTGTGGCGCTCCTGTGCTGGACTCGATGCGTTTTTAAGGGGTTCTTATCGGAAACTAAGAAACGGATCTGAATCGATCGATACGGATTGATTGCCAGTGTACTCTCTCGAACACGTAGAACTTTGGCCTAGATGATAGAGATAGCAGGGAGTGGGCAGCAGCGGTGGCAGCTCCAAAAAAGTTTAACTAAAAAAAGATGGTGAAGTCGCAAAAAAAAATGAATATTATCGGCTTTCCATGATGGTATGCGGCATTTGTCTGCGATTCCTGCGTCTAGGAGTTCAACATACTGGCGCTGGTTTTAGTTTATCGCTGTTAAACTGCACTGCAATTGTGCAGCGGCACAAATGTAATATAGCTGTTTCGCGGGAATCCAATCCAAATCCTTCGTGGGGTGGGCGGGGAATGGGCAGTAGAATAAAAAAAAAAAGAAATATTTATAAAATATGTAAAAATAGCAGGAGAAAAATTTCAGGGGTCGAATATGTGAGAAACATATAGAGAAACATATCGCAGGTAATGGTACTCGGGCAGGTAAGCTTTGTGTTATAGCGAACACAAATCTCACCTTAGGATCTAACACCTCGCCGGGGCGTAACTTTCCCAACTGCAAAAAATTATAAAGACGAGCGTCAGCATTCTGAGAGTACGTCGGTTACTCGTACGAAGGCTCCAGGTACCCTTTGCATACCCTCGACAAGAGCTTATCAAGTAAATTCGAAGGTGTAGATAGTTGGACAAGTCGCAAGGGTAGAATCGGGGGAAGATTCGGGGCGCGGCGCGGTGCGGTACTATTTCTCGTCGATCGAGAAGAAATCGGGACAAAATTTCGGGCTACAAATAACGATCGAGTGTCTATTATAAGTTAGTTAGGTTCGTCCTTCGCGTCCGGAAAATTGATAGTTTTATTCGACCGTTGGCAGAAGATAACAAGTGTTCGAACTAAGTAAAATGCATTCCTACTACGAGTAAACGACATAATATATGTTTGGAGACGTCAGAGTGGTATCTTTGAAAGTAGCCGACGACGATTCACGCGCCGCAAATGTTTGTCGCTTGTCTAGGCATTTGTTAACGCCGATGCCTGTCCCTTTGTACGATGTTTGCCAAAATGTAATCTACGAGCCGCGATCTATGCCAACGGAAATTTGAAACCTTATACACTAATGATTTAAGATCGGTCGAGTGTCCGTACCACGCCAAACACGCCTCGCGGATGGATTTTCCTTTCTTTTATCGCGATCATTATTTCTTTAATCGGCGATTATACTTTGTTGTCGCTGCCGGAACAGCAACAGTCGTGTCGTCGTCGTCGTTGTTGTTATTACTATCATTATTGCTAAAACATTATCGGTAACATTCTTACGATTATAACAACAGTATTAATGTTAAATTATGATCTAGATCAATAATTGGGTGCTCGGAGATTCGGTTGCAACAGATCCGTGCCAGGTGCAGTGGTGCGTTGGTGCAATGGTGCAATGGTGCATGTTTTCACGTCAATAATGATTAAATTACAAAAGATATTGAGCTGCGTACCTCTGCTCGTTGGAATGATCTCGCGTCCGACCGACGTTCTTCGATTTCAATTTCACGCGGGAGCAGAATCGAATAGATCGCAACGTCGAAGAAAAAATATCTATTTCTACGCGTTCGAGCGCGAGGTCATTGAAATCGTAGAAATGATTTCGGTAAGTGAACGAGCAATAAAAGATGAAAAATAATTGCAGTGTGCACGGGTGATATCGAACGAGGATTCTTCGCTCGACATTCCGTTATGTATACATGTATGTATGTGTGTATGTGCATCCATACGTGTACGCGTGTATGCTTCTGTCAGTGTAAAAGGAATAACGTGCGAGTAAAAGAACAAATGAAGGTGAAATAAGTGCAGTGGTAGTCGAGTAAGGTTGCAGACGAGGCATTCACTTTTTCCACTTTCAGTGATTTTTCTCACCTTGCGCTCGTCCACCACCTCGCCTGGTCGCAGCTTCCTATTCTCCTATGAACCAAACTCTCTTTTACTGATCGGCATCGTATTAAAAGTGTTTACGCGCTTACGCAGCGCGTTAGGTGCATGCCTTACATAAACATTTTCCGGTGCAACGTTCTCAATCGCTTCCTAAATTCATTTCGTTAGGATGCTTTCTACTCAGTCAGGTTTTCACGTAAGACTTCGTTGCTAAAAGTGTCTCGTGAAAGGCGAGAAGGTTCGGTAAAGGAAAGATGGCTTTTACTTTTTTGTTTTTTGTGCTTTTTTTTGTTTGTTTGTTTGTTTGTTTTTTTTTTTACAGAAGCTGGGCTGTTTGGACGATTCACGAGTAGGGGGGTGCTTTACTAGCTGACACTAACATCAACGCACACACCCGACACACACACGTCGGGAGTTCACGTGATTGGACATCTAGTTCTAGGACTATCACGATTGGGATCACTAAAATCAACGATGTTGCTACGGAACTCCAAAAAAAGAAAAAAAACTCCAACAATTCTAGGGCTAACCAGCAGTAGCCATTGATCTACATACCTATGCTTTAATCTAGTTCTGTACACGAGCTAACGTTTTCTATGCATTGGAATCTTGATACGACATACTTTTGTGGTTACTCTCAATCGTGACAATTTTCTCGATCGAAGCAAATGTAACGGCAATGGTAATAATAACGCATAAACGATCGAGGCGAGCGATACGTTTCGGATTGTGAGTAACCTGCGAGTGTTTCCCTCGAAACGTCAGCCGATTTGCTCCGTTCGAAAAAAGCGTTACATTCCGACCGCAAACGTCCGAATCCTTTGAGAGATTCGTCTGTCAAAGCGTTCGTGATGTATCGCCGATTTCAGTCTTCGGACACGCCCAGTCGCCTCCCGCCAATCAAAAATTACTAATGAGTAATTGCACGAAAATAGGCCAGAACGTATTTATTTTTGGGAAAGTATTAGACATCACGGGCTATTAAGAACGTTGCTTGGCAATTTGACAAGGAGACCTTGATTAATGAATTTCACGATAAAATTCGTTACCGATCCAAAAGGGTCGACCTTCCGATGCCTAGACAAACATATACCGGGAGCAAATCGCTTTACTCTTCGGGGCAGAGAGACCGCAGCGGTATCCATTTCATCTTTCGACGAAAACACGTCTAATTACACGTATAATTCAACGAACATCGAACGACCGCGGAGGATACCGTTGCAGTTGCACTTTACTCGATTTCCAAAAGTGCTGTCGATTGATATATACCTTGAACGAGCACAGCTCGTAACATACCTCGTCACTGATGATCAGACTGGGTCTGCGACCCAATTCTTCCGGTGGTATCAAGGAACCCCGTCGACTGGTTGTGCCACTGCCAGGTGCGAGAGAACTCTTTCTGCTTCCAGCCGGGGTCACGTCTTTTATAACTTCGATTTTCGGTGTCTCGGGTGCTTTGATTTCTGGCACCTTCGGCTGAGATTACGAAAAAACCAACGATCAATTTCAAAGTTGTTCAAAAGTCAGTAAAAGTTAAGCAACGGCTAAAGCTTTCAACCGATCGCGGACAGGGATCGTAAATCGTCGAAGCGGTCGCGTTCGTACTGATATTAAGACTGAATCAAGACTGGTCCCCCGAATCGCTCGGTAGAAATCAAAGCGAAGAGATATGGTCGGGCATGGGCGGGACGTAATAAGACCGAAAATAGCGATCGACATTTTCTCCACCCTAAATTTCGAGTCGAAAAAACCGGGGATCCAAGGGGGGTGATATACGACACGTTATTTGCCAAAACGGTCCCCTCTCTACCTCGGTATCCGGATGTAGAGTGGTGGCAGACACGATGAACGGAGAGGATTCGTCGGTTGCCAAACGGATGATTTTATTTGTTCGATTATTAGCTCTAGCATTCGAACGCGTGTTGCGTTAATTACGCTTACGAGGAGCGAACCAACATTTTCTATCGGAGTATCTGCGTCAGAGATCTCCGGCCAGAGGTAAATCGAAGGTTTTTACCGAGACGTTGCAAAATTCGCGTAAAGCGAAACGGCAGCTTGGCAAGATTACAATATTTTCTTATTTTTCAAACGATCACTCACCTTAGACTCGAATTTCTGTCCGCCACATGGAAAGAAAAGCGATTAGTAAAGATCGACGAATGATCAACGACTAAATAAAGAGAGCAACGATTTAAGTACTTACCTGAGTGGCTGGTCTGTCGAGCTTAGATTTGTCTCGAGGTACATGTTCGCCAAATTCGAATTCCTGCGGCTTCTCTAGCACCGGTCGCTCGTAGTCTGGAATCTCTGGGAGCTCGTAACCCTTTTCCTTAGCTGATTTTGCCACTTTCACCTTCTTCGCCTCAGCCTTTTCCGTCTTTTCGGTTTTCTGTGCGAACAATCGATACACGATTAATTTCAACCTTCTCTGTACTCGTATACGTGTACACGTGAAGCTGTGATTCATGACAGAGCGATAGATATGCTGTAGAGATAACATTGAGACTTCAGCAGGAAAATACCGGTCGAAGAAATAAGTATTTTTTTGCAGCCAAATGTCCAAGATGTCGTAGAGATTGTTATTACATTTTTAATTAATCACCTTTGTTAACAATTCGCCAAGTTTATAAAGTTTCGAAAAAGTGAAGAAAAAGTGTGTCGCAGAGATTGTTATTACATTTTTAATTAATCACCTGTGTTAACCATTTGTCAATCTTATAGAGTTTCGAAGAAATGAAGAAAGTGTGTAGAGATTGTTATTACATTTTTCATTAATCACCTTTGTTAACAATTTGCCAAGTTTATAGAGTTTCGAAGAAGTGAAGAGAGAAGGAAACGGTAAATACGTTATATAATTGTTATTGACATCGAGAAGTGATACTAAGCATAGGAAGCTTCTGAAAGTTGTAGGAAAGAATCAAAGAAAGTACGAGTAGTTATCACTCGTACTATCGGTATAAAAAGTGGATAGTCACTTTTGTAAGATAGAATCTTTGATAGTCACTTTTGTAAGATAGAACCTTGGATAGTCACAAAGAGAAGTAGAAGAGAATCGTAGAATCTAGAGTAACTGGATAGTCAATAAATACATAGATGCATACATAAATGCTTGACATATAGAGGTGCATAGTAAAGAAAAAAAGAGAGAAAGAATATTTGTACGTTTAGATTCCCTTTCACGGGAATACCTTCAAATCAGGCATAGTGCCATTTTCAGCTTTTTCTGATCTTTTAGGATCCCTTGAAACCGGTTTAAGTTGGATAGCCTGAAAGTTGTCGGTTTTAATTTCATACTTTGGTGGTTTACGCAGTCCGGTTTTCTCTTCTTTCGTCTTCGATGCTAGCGGCTGTGGCTGCTGTATTTAATATATCGTTTATTCGCAACAATTTTTCACGAGAACTTACAAAGCAAATATCAATTCGAGTATAAAGAAGTTATTTGAGAAATTATTTTACAAGTATCGCGAAGTGTACTAATTTTTAGTCTATTCATTTATTTCTATTTAACGAAAATAGAAATACTCACCTTAAGTTCAACTTTATTTAGCGTCTTTGCTTCCTCCTCGATCTGTAATGTTTTAGAATAAACGTATATAACTCAAGTTAATAAACAGTCAATCGTTACGTTTAAACAGTGAAGCTTTCTTGTGTCGTAAATACAAGTTACTTACCTTCGTTGTAGGTTTAAGACTCGGTTTCCGGATTTGTTCCTCTACCTGTAAAGAAAAACGGAAGATATAAAAGAAATTCTTCAAAGAAATAGACGACGATTATGATTCGTGAACAGCTGCAATGCGATGAACGATTATGCTGGTTATTATAATGAGTCGATCCTATCGGAAGCTGAAAAAGATGTTTTAAAGGATTAATAGTCTATAGTTGGAGAAAGATCCTGTTAACTTGTGAGATGAAAAGTTGAAGTGAAGAAGTTACATGAAGTACACGCTTGTGTGAATATGTATATGTAATATGTAACAATTGCGATGAGCGTAGTAATTAGGAATCGTGTATTTTCGTGTGTAAACTCGTATCGCAGGAATGCGCGAAAATGATCGACTCCGTGTACCTTTGGTTGCTCGGGTTTACCAAGCGTGGTTTTAGCTTTCGTAACGGGTTCTTCCTTCTAAAAAAAACAGTTTATGTCAGACTATTCGCGTTCGCGCGTGTTTGTTTCCAATAAAAATTACTAGATGTTAAAAGCAAAAAACTGCAGGAGCACGTTCTTATGTACCTTAGGCTCCTCGGGTTTACCAAGTGTGGCCTTAGGTTTCATAGCAGATTCGTCCTTCTAAAAGAGTGAAAACCTGAAGTGTAGTGAAATGTATACGCGAGAAAAATAGAGTAGAGAGGAAAAGAGATCTGATTTACTGCCGTGTACCTTCGCTTCTTCAGGTTTACCAAAAGGAGTTTTCGGTTTCGTAGCAGGTTCCTCCTTCTAAAAAAATGTATAATCACGTGTACCGTGTTTGACGATAACAAGGGTATCACAGAACGTGTATATTGTACAAAGTGATGTGTGCGATTTGTGTACCTCAATCTCCTCGGGTTTATCGAGAATGGTCTTTGGTTTTGGGGGTTCTGTCTTCTAAAAATCAATTGTATCATGTGAGATATTCTTAAAGTCAACGTTAACGAATGATGTACGTGTGTTGTGTTTATCTACCTTTGGTTCTTCTGTTTTTGGTTTGTGTATGAGTTCCTCCTAAAAGTGACGCGCGTGAATTGAAAATGTTTTGAAATAATTTGTTTGTATTAATGTGTATATGTACGTGAAAATGCAGGTATAATAATATTGCGTGTTCACTTTGTACCTTCTTTTCTTCCTTTCCAACGGTCTTGGTTTTAGTGACGACATCCTCCTTCTAAAAAGTTATAGATACGATCAAATTTATATGTTTTACGTGCAAACATATTTATTAATACAATCAATGGTTAATACATGTAAAATTCCGATTATTTAAAGAACATATATATCTTTTGCATAAGCAATGCGCTCTTATATGTATACCTTAGGTTCATTGGAAACATCGCCCACTCGCTTCGAATCTAACAAAGGTTCTTCATCCTGGATGGTATTCGTATGAATCAAGAAAAAATATAATGAATAAAGAATGGAAGAAAGAAAAATGAAAAAACTGTAATAAGTTTGTGAGATGGTATAAAGTATTGTGTTCTCTGTTCCCTGTACCTTAGACCCTTCTGTTGACTTTGTCGATGACCTACGTCTTACGATCGGTTCTTTCTGCTACAATTGTAAATGAAAAGAAAAATTACTCGAGTGATTTTCATGTGTGTTTGGCGATCGCTCTGAACTGCCGAAAGGAAAGCGGACAGTAACAGGAAGAAGAAAGAAAAAAAAAAAAAAAAAAATGGAAATATAATACCTTGCTCGCATCGTCATGTTTGCGAGAGGTAGTTTTCGGTTTTGCTTCCTTTTTCTGAAACGATGAACATAATTGTTATCTTTTCATTATGGTTGCACCGTGTTGTGATAATGTTATGTGCTGTATGTTTATGTCGTATATCGTGCTATCTACCTTGTCCGTTTCGAGCTTTTTACGAGTCTTTTTTAATTTTGGCTTTTGTTCTCCCTAGAATAACACATACTTTTTTACTTCTGACACATAGCGTATTAATATAATAGATAAATATATGCACGGGTATTTCTATTGTTCTACCTCAACTTCGTCAATTGATTTAACTAGGGGTGATTCCAATTTATATTTTAGCGAATAGGGTTCGTTGTCCGATTGATTCAGATTTGATTTCCAAGTATCCTAAAATGCATTTAATTGATATAAAAATGAAACACGTATATGTATTTATACTACGATGCCGAATTTATAATCGATTTACGTATGTACAACCTCAGACGTTGTTGGTTGAGTTCGTGATAATTCTGTGATTGACTTTTGCGGTGCCTAAAATATTATAATTCACGCGCATCGATTATTTGAGTCTATTACGGTTAGAATTTGAATGAAACCAATAATGTACCTCTTTCCAAATTAATTTAATATCCAGTTCTTGTGGTCTGTCTGCCCAAATGTCCTACAAATTGTATACTCGATCAAATTTATTCGTTCGCATTAATTTTGAACATTATTTTGCTGGAGTAAAAAAAAGCTACCTCTATTTCGTCGCTCAACTCTTGTACGTATGGTTTAGATGTAATCTTTGAGACATCCTGGAAACGTTATGCATAAATAAAGAAAAATAAAATAATATAACGTAAAGCGTAAGTTAGTACTAGTGAAACATAAGTGATAAGTATAGTGTAAATTTCTGTAATGAATTTTGACATGAAACTAATGTGACGTGTAAATTTAGTGTACTGTGTACCTTTGAATTTCGTGTTGATGTTGTTATGGGTCTAAGCTTCAGGGTCTCTTTATCTACCTAAAAATTGAAATTAATGAAAAAAAAGAATTATAAATAAAGATACATTTTTAATTGTCAGACTGAATTGTAGATGCATTTAACGGCGAAGAAAATAATATCAGAAACGCAGCAAGGCTGCTGAATAACCTGCCAGTGAAACAAGTATACGCTGTGAGCGACGCGATACATGTCGGACGACATTGAGATTAAATCCAATTACTTTTTCTCTGAGTATTTCTGTCAATAATTATTTTATCTATTACTTCGCTCGATTCAACAATCATTTAAATTCATATAGCAAAAGCATTAAACATTAGACGTAACTAGCCTTCCTATGTCATGTTCAAGAAGGTGAGACAATAAGCATAGTACTTACCGTTTTTGTTCGCAATAAAATATATTTTCTTTTTTTAATCTTTCAAACTCACAATAACTCTTAATGTATATTAATCGCAGCGTTAATAACAAGAATTTAGGAAAGGAACAATTACAAGTTTGAATCAATGAAAACTGTGGAAGAACAGAAAAAATTCTTTTACCTTCTCGGCCGTCATCTTCTTCTCGACAATGGAAGATCGTCGGCTTTCCGTTTTGACTTCCGCTTCGGTCTAAGTACATATAAAAAAAAAGTTAATACCGAAGAATCGATGGAGTTTTGTTTCATTTATTCGGTAGATGGAAGCGGTATCTACGATTAAGTTATTCGATTCAATTAAATTAGTCGGTGTTAGCGTACCTTTTGAAAAGACAAGCGTCGCGGTATTGCGCGACCATCTTCGAGTATCTACATGTCACGAAAAAAAAAAAAGAAAAAAAATGAAGGAAAAACTAAGCAATTGACTATAACAATTGACTATGTAAGTTGTAGCACAAATATAGAGCGAATTCGTTTAAAACTCAAGTAAAAAATGATATATTTTTTTGACCTTTTCTTCTGTTGTCACCAGAGAACTTCTACGACTTTCCGTTCGTAATTCTTCCACCTGTTGCGAAATCGAAACGAGGAATGAATCAATGCTAGGTTGCTTGCCAATATCTTCTAGTCACATTTGAATGATTGTTACTCACTCTACTAATAGACTGCTTGCGAGACACTACTTTCTCTTCTTTAAGCGTAGCTTCCTAAATAAAATAAGATTGCGTCACAACAGGAAAGTTATTCAAGCAATTATGGGCGTACGTGTAAAATATTCGTACATAGGTACATACCTCTTTCTCTTCTTTCTTCTTTGCAACTTTCTTCTGTAAAACAAAATTACTTAATTTAAATCTGTTTATTTCGAACGACCAACCGTTTATTCTCATATAATTACCTTTTCAACTTCCTTTTTCTCTTCTGGCTTCTTCTAAAGAAAAGTAATCAATTTCAGTTCGTTTCACTAAACTTATTGTCATCGATTATAAAACGATGCAACATTTTAACATTTACACATTCCTCTAAACGCTATAACTATAATTAATGATAAAGAAAATACGCGCACGCACACACACACATACACAATTTGAAATCAAATTACATAGCAAAGAAATATGCATGCAGACGAATGAAAGAAGTAAGGAGTTAAATATTTGAGGAAGATTACGCAGAGCCCAGCTTCTAAGATAAGGGTAATGAAACGTTGCATAAAATTTACAAACTGGCTTAAAGCTGCAAGAAAAACATTCTTTTAAATTGCAATAAAATCATGTAAACGTAAAGAATAATCATAAAAATAATAGTTAGCTGAAATATGTAAAAGTTGTGAAATTAGCGACAGCTGCGTGTTAACAAAGCTGTAAATAAAGAATAGTTCATTAGAATTAGTAAAAGCTGAAAATAATTATTATCATTAGACGCATGCGTCGTCCCTCTAAATTTATGACCGCAAAAAATAATACCAGGAATGAGTAATGCGTATAAACGTATGTATAGGAATCAAGTATCCTATACACATGTATAATTGTTCGCAATGTACAATCGAAAAGCCGATCCGATTATTCGAGCGCATACTACAGCCAGAATATATATATATATATATATATATATATATATCTGATATTTATTACTCACCTGAATCACTTCCAATTTCTGAAACAGAAAAATAAACGACCATAATTAAAATCCATTACTTATATCAATAAGACTACTATTAGTTTTTTTTTGTTAATTTCAAGCGAATCAGTGCCTTACTTTGCTTGACGTAATGTCTATAATTCACATTAAAAGGGAGTAAGCACGAAGACAGAGCATTTGGAAATGTAACAATCACAAGGAAGAACGTAGGGTGCACGAGAGATGTAAAACGGTAGTGTACTGTGTACATTTAAAAGTATATCTACTACGTAAAATGAAATTGTGTGGTGGTTTTATCAAAAACCGGCAAAATTTCAACGACTGTATCGAAATTGGAAAAAAAAGATCATTCGTACCTTCTTAAGACCAGGTTTGTCGATACCGTTTGGTCTCTTGTCGGGTAAATCCTTGAAAATAATTGAAAAAACCTCGATCAATATTTTAGCGATCGACCAAAAATGTTCTCGGTAAAAAATTTAAAAAATGGCAGGTTTATGCGCAGTTTTATCCAAAAAACGAGTGAAAAAATAATCACGAGTGTACGTGCGTTTGCGTAATAGTGTGTAGCGTGTGAATGCGTACCTTTACTTGTGAAAATGTTTTTGATTGCGAAACTGGTTCTTCGATAGTCGGCTCTGCTGTTGCTAGACTCGATTATACTCACCGCCTCCTCTTATTCCTCCTACTCGTACATCTCTTCTTCTTTAAGAACGCTACCCCCGTCATCGTTCCAGATCGAATCTTTTACTTCGTTCGTCGCAATATCAAGATACATTTCGAACGAACCAAAGTATCGTTTAAGCGAAACGGCGAGGTAATTTTTTCACAATCATTGTTAAACTGTTTTTCGAGTTCGTAATTGAGAAACGTAGCTTGTCCATTTATGCAAGTACGTTCTCCGTATGTACGAAGGATAAGCGTAGCGAATAGTATTAGAAAAGCAGATAAGAAGAGAAACACGAGTAATAAAAGTAGTAGCATCATAACAATGTTCGCTACCTTCTCTTCTTTCTTCACTTCTTCCTTCTTCTCTTCTTTCTTTTCAACCTTCTTTTCCTCTTTCTTTTCTTCCTTCTTTTCTTCCTTCTTTTCTTCCTTCTTCTCTTCCTCCTTCTTTTCAACTTTCTTCTTTTTCTTTTCCTCCTCCTCTTCCTCTTTCTTTTCTTCCTTTTTCTACAGTACGGACAAGGAATCGCATGCAACGTTTAAGGTTACGTACATATTGTTTTCATCACTGTAAATTTAATCTCGGAAGGGACGAACATATCGAAAAGGGAAGTGAATCGACAAATTTGTAACATTCAATGGAAAAGGAATGGTATAAAATTGTACATCTAATCGTAATTTAATTTCAAACCGTTACTTACCTTGACAACTAGTCGCGCCGACGATTCATCTTGACCATATTCGTTACTGACCACAACTTTATAAGTTCCGGAGTACGAAGTGGAAGCAGACGTGATTGTCAGTTTCATATCTATACCATTGAAAGATATCATAATATCTTTGGACGCCTTGACTACCGTGGAATCTCTATGGAAGTGAAAGTGATTCGGAACAATTAAAATTAGTGCAAATAGAAAGGGAAAAAAGGAAAAAAAGAACTGACGATACACAACGTGTGTGAAAATGATTTATTCACCTGTACCACGTGACGGTAACCTTGCGATCCTGTTTTGATAGACTGGCGACAAGTTCGATCGATTTACCTTCTTCGATCGTCTGAAACAGAAGAGAAAACATTGATTAAGAAATTTTGAAGCAGATAAACATCGTATTATCACTTACCGCCGATTTCAGGCCGGATATTATCTTGGGTTTCTCTCCTTCCTCCATAATTTCCGTCACTTCCACAACCTGAGACGTAGCCTCTCCTTTTTCGTTACGAGCCACCAACTTGTACACACCCTTGTCGGAAGCCGATACTTGTTCGATTTCTAACTTGACTGCAAATTCTCCCTAAAGGTAAGTGACAGAAAGCAACCTCTCAGTCTCATTATTCCGCGAAAAGAAAGAAGGAAAAGAAGAAGAAGAAGAAAATAGAAGGGGGATACTTTCACGTACATCCTTTACTTGCTCGACGTGCACTTTATGCCTGTTATCTTCCTTAACGGCTTGCGTTTCTTTGAACCAAGTGCAATCTGGCGTAAATTTGGAAAGAACGTGACACTCGACTATCACGGTTTTCTTCTTTACAAGCTTAACAACCTTCGGCTTCTCCTTAATCACAGGTATAACTGAAACGGTAACGCGTTAATATCATAGGTAAAAAGCTACGCGTTGCAAGTTTCGAAACGCGAAACTGTACTCACTCTCAACGTTAAGCGTCAAATTGGCATTTAGTTCACCGAGGGCGTTTTTGATGTTGCACTTGTACAAACCCGAGTCATCGGTACCAGGATCGTTTAAAGACAATTTGATATAATAAATATCTTCCTGCTCTTTAACGATACTGATCGAGATCTTTGAAGATTCCTTCACCACTTTACCGGCATGAGTCCATACGATTTCCGGTTTCGGATTCGCTTTTACCTTGCAATCCATGATCACAAGTTTACCCTGATTCTGAGACTGAATGCGCGGTTTCTGAACAAAGGTGGGACCATCGCCTTCCGGTTCGGGCTCGGCCTCGATGTTCAAATTCAAATTGGCGTTACTTTCGCCGTACTCGTTTTTCACGTGACACCTGTAAGTGCCACCGTCCGGTGCCGAGGGATCCTACGATAAATTTCGTCTCGTTTATATTATATTGATTGGTGCAATGGTAAGGCGTACAGTCACGTAACAGCATAAAGTATCTCAAATCACCTTGATCTCCATAATCAACTCGTAAACGTCTTCCTCCACGGACTTGGTCTTGATAGAAATCTTGGAAGATTCCTTGACAACATTGGTCCCACGGAACCAGGTAACTTCCGGTTTTGGATTTGCCTTGCACTTGCATTTCATCGTGATCAAGGTACCGGTTTCATTTGGAATGATACGGGGTTTCTCGACGAACGTCGGCGCGAAACCAGGTCCTTCTTCTGCATCTTGGAAAGATCCACGGTTAAGCACGATTACGAGTAAAGCGTCGATTCCCGTCAGCCGAGAACGACTTTCGGAAAACGGCTTATAGTTGAATCTTTAGCGACATTCGTCGAAATCAATTTGCATTCGTGTTAGTATAATATCGACAGCGACGTTAGTATATATCTGCTTATCGATCCTCCTCTGAATTTTACAGCCGTTCACGAGCTTTAAATTCAGATCAGGATTCACGAGTTAAGTAAGAAGCAACGAGAGACTTGACTGTGTATGATATTAATTAGCGATAGCACGACATACACTTACCTGATGCTGTCCGTATATTTTTATCTATGTATTCGCTAATAACGCGGATAATTACATGGTATGTATAATACTATCTCGATTTCGGTATAAGAAAAACGTGCTAGGAGAAACGCGAAAGATCGGGAAGTTAACCGTGACGAGAACCGTGCAACTGTTTCACGTTTGTTGCATCGAGAAGAAGGACTTGCCTTGGAAATTGAGGGAGATGTTGGCGTTACTCTCGCCGAAGTTGTTAAACGCGTTGCATCGATAATTTCCGCCGTCTGCCTTGGTCGGATTCGAAATCTCGAGCGTGAGCAAATAAGTATCCTTTCCGGTCGCTTTGCGTGACATCTTCACGCGTTTGCTGTCACTGATCGATTTCTGGCCTTGGTACCAAGTTATCTCCGGTACCGGATGCGCCTCCAAGATACACTCCATGATCAAAATGTCCCCTTCTTGACGAATCGTTGGCTTCTTTGGAAAACGCGGCGGTTTACCGTCTGGTATTCTGTGTAAATTGACACGTCAGATAGATACGCCGCCCGACTGTTCGCTACGCGGAGATCGAATCTGCGCCGGAGATGTACTAGCGAGTTCGTTCTTCGAGTGTTACGTTGCTCGTCGCGTCGCTAGAGAACTCGAAAAGCGTCCGTTTAGACTATCGAAGGCAAAAGAAAAAAAAAAGAGAAAAGGGAAATTCGAGAAAGGCGGCTGTTCGCGTAAACCTAGCGACGCGACGCGACGCGATCGGCTCGAAGCATCGGTCGATGCATACTTCAGCTTGTCGCCCCCCTCGAAGTTCAAGTTAATCGTCGCCACTCCCTGGCCGTGCTTGTTCTTCGCGACCGCCCTGTATTCACCAGCGTCGCTTTTCGCCACGTTGTCGATTCGTAATCTCGCCAGGTGGTACAGCTTCTGATCCAGTTCCAACGACATGCTGATTCTACCGCCTTCTTTCACCTCTTCGCTACCGTGATACCTAATTTGCGTCCGTCAAACCATGATGCATACCGATCGTGAATGGATTCGAAGGATAACGCGATCGGAAGTACAGGAGAACAATCGACAACCATATCCCATATACGTATGTATGTATATACGATGGTTTTAGACTCGCGCGTCTCGACGTACTTCCGTATGATGGGCGTGCACGCAATCTTACCACTTGACGCTTGGTTTCGGGTCGCCAACTAATCGGCATTCGAACGTGATGGTGTTACCGTCGTCGGATTGCCTTATCACCGGCCGTTCGGTGAATGTCGGTTTAATACCGTCGTCAGGTACGGGTGCCTCGTCGCCTATGTTCACAAACGATCTACGTGTCGGGAACCACGTTACAATATCATTGCTGACGCTTAATCCCTTTCGCATCCTTATCGGAGCTGGTTTAACGATCGATCAATCGTTGCACGGTTCGATGCTCAACCGTACACTTCAACCTGGTTGCGGAAGGTTTAAGCCCTTCGATCCAAGGTCAGAGCTACGTATCGATTTCAATTTGCACATTTATCATCTACATATATTCCACGTACAGAAACGTATCCCACCCCCAGCTTCGCTACATATTCCTCGTAACTGCTTATCGCTTCGACGCTTGGTCTCCTCGCTTATTGTGTTAGGTTGCTTTTTACGCTGTCGTCCTGTACCAGAGTATATTTGTGATTGCGTAAAACACGTTTTTTTTTTTACCCATGTTCTCTTCTGTCCTGTCTGTACGATGAAACGATATTGCGTGCGAAGTCGATTTCGATCGGCACGCGAAAAAAATCTATCTCGCAAACCCTAACGATTCCTTCTCAATTCTCCGTGATCGAGCTCCTTCCGGTTACTCACAAATTTGTATTGCGACGAAAAAAGCATACCTCTATACATACGCTTGTCACACCATCAAATCCTTAGTAAGTGCAATAATTATTGGTTAAGGTTACCTACTGGTACACGTTTGTATAATACGCGTAACGAGTGTTCGTAGTATGTCAGTGATCCACACGGCAAACGTTGTGCGCGTCGATGAACAGAAAAATGTGTACGTGATTGTAGCAACCTAACGAAGCATCAGCATGAGGCGGTTCGCGTTCCACGCATCGATCCGATTGCGATTATTCATTGTCCGTTTAAAATCTGACCCGATAGAGATACCGTGATGGACTTGTTATACGTACTATGGTCTTACAGATCGGATACGTGGAATGCCAATCGGAATTAATAAGTGACTCAAGCAGCTTTTCGTTACGGATTAATCATACTCTGATCTACAATCTACTTCGCTTTTGCGAACTCCTCGATACTCTCTGTTTCCTTTTAGTCTTTTTAGCCTATTACGAGAAAGTAATCTGTTGGGCTGTATATCGTCGCTCCGTCGAGCCGACAATCGATACGTGCTCATTGCTCGACCGAGATAAATCATTAAAAAATAAATGTCACACGTACGGCGAATGTGGAGACAGAAAATGGGTAAACAAAAAGACAGGCTGGATGAATAGAAAAAATAAAGAATAAAATGAACGTGAACAGGTTCGAAGACAAGGTAAAGACCAGATAAAGGACGAAGATTGAGAGAAAAAAAAAAGATCAGAAGTACGGAGTCAAAGATACAGGATCATCGATATACATCCCGAATAAGTAGAGAGAGAGAGAGAGAGAGATAGAGAGAAAGAGAGAGAGAGAGAGAGAAAGAAAGAGAGAGAGAAAGTGGAAAGAGAGATGGTAAGTGACGGTATGCCAGTTTACGCATCCAACGCAATCTCGTATGATGATACTTACTGTCGAAGTTCAAGGAAATAGTAGCATTAGATTCCCCGAGCTCGTTCTTCGCGGTGACCTTGTATTTGCCAGCATCCTCGACGGTCACATTCTTTATTTCTAACGTCGCGAAGTACGAGTGGCCATCTTTGTCGACGGTGAGCTGAAATTTCGTCAGCCTTCGTAAAACAGTCTGCCGGAAAAACGAATGCACAATAGCGTACCGACTCGATCGACTACCAACCTTGTGCCTCGGTGAATCCTTCACCATATTCCCATCATGAAACCACGTCACTTTTGGCGTGGGATCGGCTGTGATGCGACATTCGAAAAGTAATCGTTTACCATCGTCTTCTTGTCTGATAGCAGGCTTTTTCGCAAAAGTTGGCGCGATTCCATCGATTTGTCTGCAAACGTGATGAACAAAATTCAATGCGTGTTGCACGTTTCATTCGTAAAATATCGCACGCCACGCATTAGTGTAATTTGGACTGATTACATCTACACGGACAGTCTGTTACAGAGGTAAATATCATCTTGCAATGTTAGTACATATATACGTATGTACGATGCAGTCTAACCTTTAATAGAAGAAAAAAAAAATCGCAAAGAGGAACAGCCTCTTTGAAAAGCAAATTGGACGTCCTGTCTCGATGTTTAAAAACTGATAAATAGATTACAGTTGCTTTCTATCGTTTGCTTATGCGCTGCAATCGGATTGGTCGATTCGTTCCCGGTTCGGAGGTTCGCGGGTATCGGCGCAGAATTCTTCTTCGTGTAAAAAGAAACGCACTCGGGTCGAGTCCGAATATTTGGAAAGACATCGCGAGCGTCAAAGGCTCGCGTTACTTTTAGAAATTCACGGGAATCATGTCTGTCGAACCGATCCGAAAATATAACACCTCGCCAAGGCGTCTCGCGATGCCCCCAGGGAAGCAACTTTCGACCCAATTTCTATTCTATCCGTTCAAGATAGAAGCGAATTTTCGAAACGATCGTTTCGGTTAAACGTTTCCGTTCCGTTTCCCTGTCGAATACGTGGGTAAATACACATTCCACCGAAGAAAATTTCGAGAAACCGAACCCGTTGAAAACATACAGAGAGAGGAGAGGAAAGGACGTTCCTGGAACAAGCGTCGCCGGTTAAAAGATCGAGAATGAAAATAGAGAAGGAGAAGAAGGAAGGGGAGGAGGAGATTCTCGATTCTATTTCCACGCTGACCAGTCAGACCCGTATGCGTGGGCAGGAGAAGAAAAGTGAGCGATCGGCCAGCTAGAACAGCCGTCGCGTCGTAGCCTGTCGGTTTCTCTTATCGGACGCGGCCGTTAGCGCACGTGAACGCGCGCCCAAAAATAACCAGCATTCCGCGACGATTATTATTAGTAGTTAGCCGCGTTCGATGTACACCTAAACATTGTCGTTGACGAGACGATCATTTCTTTCCCGGGTCAATCGGGCGGTTAGTAATGCAAAAACACTGGAAATTCATCACTCGCAAGCATTCGCATTAAACAGCCGAATCACTCACCCCTCTCTGTCCGGTTCTTCTGCCGCTAAAACATCATACAAAACGAAAGAAAGCATAATAAGCGTGGCAAAATTAAAAGGGCGAAAAGGATAAAAACGAAAGAAAGAAAGGAGAAAGCGAAAAGAGAAAGAAAAAGAAAAGACAGAGCCTGGAGAAGCGGAAAACGCAATCGTCTTTCGAAACGCAATGTCGTTAAACTTACTTCTCCCTAGGCTCGTCGACAGCTGGAAAAATTGATAAAATTTTATTTCGCATCGTGTTCGTTTTCGCGGATCGGAAGGGCGCGGGTACTGAAATTGTACTAATAAAACGTGACAAAGGGGGTAACGCTATTTTCGTTCTAAGGACACGGGCAGTCCGAGAGCGAATACACGAGCGCGGGTCAAGAACAGGTTTCTATTTTAAAAGAGCAATCCTTCGATCGGCAGAGCGGACGTGAAAGTGACAGGATGGAGAAATGGTACTCACGGCTGAAATTCAGATTGATCGAGGCCGCGACCTCGCCCATCTTGTTCTTGGCCTTGACCTTATACAGGCCCGCATCGGTCTCGATTACGTCGTCGAGCTCCAGAACGACGATGAACTTGTTCGTCCCGATGCTTTGCATCCTGAAGTTGGTCCTGGCATCCGGACTGAGCTCCGTCTCCCCGCGGTACCATGATATCTCCGGTTTAGGCGAGCTGACCAGTTGACATTCGAAGATCAATCGGTTCCCATCGTCCTCCTGCCTCAGTTGCGGCTTCTGGGTGAAGCTTGGCGCGAAATCGTCGGCGACCCCCATGGTGCGTTGGGTCGCCTCCGCCTCTCCTTCTCCCTTTACCACGAACTTGTCGGGTGGCGCGCCACCCTATCCCTTTGCGTATCGCTTCTTCTTTCGTCCGTTTCCAACTGATTCCGCCGCCCGATCCGCCGGTAATTGGTTTATACGGTGCCGACCCGCGGCACCATCTAACACCATCTAACTCTTCCTCTCACGCTTCCTCGGGATTCTTCTCCAACCTGTCGTTCACAGAGATTTCACATTCAGAATACTTCAAAATACTTCTCTAGATTCGCGTTTCACGCGTGAGAAACACTCGTTTCGTACTGGCTACCAGCGAATCGTAGCTAAGCACCGGCCAAATTATTATATTTCATCCAAGTTTCGGACTGATGATATATCGCGGCTCGGGAATTCAAAATAGACCTTTATATAATTCGACCGGATATCATTTAACGATTCCTATACTTTTCGCTGCCTGGTATTCCGATCATACGGTAGATATTGTCCGACAACGAGTAAATACCGTCCTGACTCCAAACATATTTTCCAAGGTGTCCAAGGCCGCATAATTACGTAAGATCTCTATTATTAATCTTACACACTTGGCTCGAAAATAGGTGAACCAGTTATCGCGTACCGGTAATCGGTTATATTATGTTTGGCATGTGTGGCCGTGATTAAAAAAAAATTGCCAGTTACGTGTTTAACGGTGGAGAATATTTTCTTCGACTAGGTGGATTCTCAACGATCGCGTAACGTTGTCGTAACGTCCAGGTATGATTTCGAGTCTCTCTGAGAAGGGACGCGGCAGGGCGGTATGGTAAAATTATACCATGGAGCAAAGAAGCGGAAAACCAGTGGACCAAATGTTACAACGTCACGGTAAGACTTGGCAACGAGCCCCGAAACATTCCTCGGATTGCTCACCGTTGTAACACCCGCTCTCGTTTCCTACGTTTCATTTTCATATTCGCTATCGATTATTCGCGGTGCGACGCATCGATACTACCAACCTGCGCTTCTTTCGTTAAATCGTCGTACACCTTCCTCGTACGCGACGAGTGATTTCGGGAAAGAACAGAAAAGAAGAAATATCAAACGAAAGAGAAAAGTAGACAGCTACATCTAGATCAACGACCTCGATTTTCGCTCCACGAAACTAAGATCCGAGCGGATCTTTCCAAGCGACAAGTTCTTTGCTCTTTGTTCGAGATAGACTTTCGACGGAAGTCTTCTACGCGTGCCAAGCGAAAATGAGAAAGGCCGAAGATCGAAAGGGACACCGTCTGAAACTGCAACGTTATTGGAAGAAGTAGAAGAAAATTGAATTATCGAAGGTTGCGATTTTGATCGGACATTTTTTATGAATGAACGACAACGACACGCTCTCTCGAATCGTTAGAACGATTATTGGTAGGCGAACAGGTGTTTACCGCGACTGGCTGCTAGCGTTATGCTACCGGCATGGCATGCAGTGTCTCAATATTTTCGTACGCTACCACTTGGCCACATAATTTGATCGCCTTCTAGCGATGCAATGTATTCGATGACAGGCTGACCTAATAACAAGTGGCAGAATGTAGCCGTGGTTATAAAAAGAATGGAATGAATGAAACATCGTTTAGCAATGAGAAGACAAAAATATCGTTCGCGGACGATCGTAACGATACAATTCTTATTCGTCCTTCGAGATGTCTGCTGGGTTGTAATAAAGATCGAGAACTCGGAGCGAAGCGACATGAAAATTTTCATCGTTTACCGTTCGATATATTTTAGATTATGTTTTACAGGTAGGTATATCTACATCACGAGAGTGTGATTCACGTCTCGGATTACGAGCACGAAAAGAATATTAGGTCATCGAGAAGCTAATACCGAGGTAAACTCACCCAGCGTACTAAATCCGGCCTGGAAGTTATAATTATTAGCCGAGGCATGCGTTCCGTCGCTCTCTTCGCGTATCTATACTACCTATTTTCTCTGCTCTCGTTCTTGTCGCAACTTGTCTATTTTCGTATACTGACTCAAATCCATAATACCGACATCGTAATGGTATATCGATTTTAACCAAAACGCGATCGAACGCGATCTTCTTCCTCTACCCTTAAAAAGCTACTATTTACACCCCACCTTATCCACCTTCTAGCTCTAGTGTCATAAGACGGATATAGTAATAGATGTAACTAATTACCGGCTCCGATGGAACTAAATTAAGACCCAAACGCGATATATTAACGCGATGACAGGCAACGTTAAAAACAATGAATTAGTCATCCGTACTAATTTCAACGAGGCCTGAGAATCAACAGGTGTAACTTTCAGACTTTGAAGTCGACCATGAAGTTTATAAATATCGGGAATCGTTAACACGCAGACGAACGAATTTTCAATCATGATTTCGATTCGCGCGACGGTTGAAATGTTTTTAAACTAGCCGAATCAATTGCTAAATATTTGATCGCATTTTTTGATCGCAACTTTTACGTAATTCTGGATGTATCGCGTACTGTGTAAGCAACGTAAGAAATAAGTGGAGAAGTAGGGAAGAGATACGACAAAATGGAAGAAAATGTGACTGAGAAAATGGTCGAAACGTCGAATGAAACGTCGAGCTATTCCGCCTCACGTTACGTCCTTCTAAAAATAAGTAGACTTCGAGCCTAGATACCTAGATAGTAGTCTACGAATAGTTCTTGGTGGTCGGATGCGAGCAGACTCGTGGCAATTAGTCACGAAGCGGCTAAGCGATCGTTTCGACGATCGAAGATAGAAATTCTCCTCTCGATCGATCGTTAATTCCAGCTCATGTCTTGCGACGTTCTTCTTGTTGGAATCAAGACGAGTGTCAAGGTCGTGGTACCGATCATCAACGATTCGAAAATCGTACGTTTCACGATCGAGCCGATTCGAAGTTAGGTAACATGGCGCATACATCGTAATAATACGAATATGTACGTACGATAACGTTATCGACGATCTATACCACTTTCGGCGTGCCTGGCACTGCATTCGCCCGGTATCCGGTGTAACGATATGTACCAAAAATAACGATAACAAATAATAATAATATATAAAATAATAGCAATAATAATAAGAATAATAATAGTAGTAACAATAATGATAATGACAACAGAAACGGCAACAATAATTGAAACCAAACTGCGTACTGCATAACGCGCACAAGATTCGAAGAGATCTTCAAGGGGATACGAACGAGGACGACACTTGCTCGCGCGCTCACAAACGAAACGTAACACTTTGAAGCACTACAGCACCAAAAGCACCCGCGCTTCCACCGTTTAATCAAGAAGAAGAGCTTACATTCAGATAGGAAGAAATGTGCGAGAAGTAAAAGTGGCAAATAATGCACTACCTAAGCAAGTAATCAACGAAGTAAGTACGCAAGTAAGTAAGTAATACACGCACGCTCGCTCGTATACCCTCGCTCGATCGCGTTGCAATCCAGCACTGTTAAACAGTGGGAGGAGGAGGGAACTTACTTAGTCGTGAAATATCCAAAGAACTGGAGAGAGTTTAAGTCCTGATTGAAATCCCGTTATCTCTCGGCTGCTGGTACCATCCGAATGGGACGAGCTCGCGACTCGTGAACGCGTATCGCGCACTTTGATATTCTCGAAGGTCGAAGCGAAAAATGTATACAAACGAAAGTAGAAAATGAAAAAAAAAAAAAGAAATAAAAGAAATAGAGAAATTTAATATTCGGTCGTGTTGGTCGTGGTCGTCGTCACTGTGTGGTCGTCACTCCGTTTACAATATATCCTGTTCGTTTGGCCCTGTCTCTTCTCTCTCCTTTTATACGGCGTGTGCTTGTCTTGGCCGTCTCAGTCACCGGGGCCCCGCGCGCCAACTAACCGTACGAAATACCGTCCTGACACCTCGACGTCGGTCTACCACCTCTGCGTCCGCGTCGGCGCGATTTCCTCGCGATAACCGGCGTCTCCCTGTGTGATCCCCACTCTTAAAACACCAACGACGCCCCCGAATTTCGAGGCTGATTCCTGACACTGATCGCGGGGCCACCCGCCACCAGAGTCCTGTATCGATGATTATCTTGAACGCGATCTTGCACAGCCATCCTTTGCCGATCCTCTAACCTCCACCCTTATTCTTGCCGCTTAGCTTCATATTAAACTTGAAACCTTTTCGTCCTTCTCACTTTCTCTCCCTCCCCCCTCCTCCCTCTCTCTCTCTCTCTCTCTACAACTTAAAAAACTTGATCGCATTAAAAATAAAACCAAGATTCATTTTGCCCCCTTCCGTTTTGTCGAACGCTCGCTAAATGCAAAAATAGAAGGACAGCCGGTATGAAAAAGATAAAAGGAATGGGACAAAATAAATGAATGACCTTATAAATAGATATATAATTCGAGTGATGGAACGCGCGAGAGGTAAGCATGCAAGAATTTTACATTGACGTTCTCGAAGTTGAAATTAGATCGCGCGTGCATACATACTTTCTGACCCACTGTTACCCTTAAATAGAATCTGAATCCAACTGTCGTGTTTTGGTACCAATGAACCAAAAGCTATACACCTACGTGCATACTGTATATGTATTTAATTGTTTTACGATGAGTAGGAAATAGAACAGCGCGCCAAGTGGAAAAAAGGGGTCTTGGCCACTGTTTTGAACGATAACGAAAGTACGTTTTTTGGTCGCCCTCTTTTAATCCGACATACGAATTCACAGATGATACCGTTTAATTCATAAATTGCTAAACATCCGAAGATACTTAACTTTGGAAGATATTCAAATTTCTGCGAGACATTTTTGGCCGGACTTCAAAATTTCAATCCGGTACACAGTGTCGATATCTTTGGTCCAATTATTTCCAATTATCTGCAATTATTTGAAAAATTTCATTGGTAAATAGATGATATGGAGAAAAGAAGAATCATCGAATCTGTGGACAGGTGGAAAGGTGTACGGCGATTCGAAAAGTTGGAGAAAATTTGTAAATTTTCGTCGGGGGCCGAGAAACGTTAGAATAGAGGCGTTCGCAGGTACGCGTCCGATATCGTAAGAGAATAAGTTAAAGTGGAAAAGCTCGAGGGGAAAATCTCGCGTGCAGTGTCGAGATACGAGTCTCTCTTGGATCTGGCAAGCCAAGTACTTTTCTAAATATACGCGATCGCCCCTCACCGCTGAATCTATCTTTGCGTATTACAATCTATACCTAACGAGCCGAACACTCGCGTTTCCACTGTTCGCACACGTCACACGAATATCCGCTACTACGATATTTGAGAATTAGTCGACCCACCATTTCCGTTCTTCCATCTCCGTATATGATCGACGCTGTACGTGTAATCACCGTAAAGGTTTCGATATATTTACATATGGGAAGAAGTGGGGAACGTGTTTCGCGTGCATGTGGATTCCAGCCGACTCCAATCGGAAAAGTACGACCGGAATCATCCAGAATCGGATGTTGTTAGCTGATTTGCGAGGAATGAAACACGGTTCACCGCGGGTAAATAATCACGTTCTCGGTGCTACGTAAATTTTAGGTTTTCGTGGAAGCCGAAACAGACGCGTCGAATAAGAAAAATGTCAGAGAAATTTTCGGCACGATGAGCAAACCTCACGAGGTTTATCATTTGGTAATGGCATTCGAGTTTCGAAATTGCATCGCGTTCTTCCACCAGAAAATTTCGATGATTCGACCAACGCTGACACGTACAGTTGCGAAGAACGCGCGCGTCACGAGGAGGAACGCCTACCCTTTAAGTCTTATTTTCACTATAATAACATCGTTCGATAACGTAACGTAACGCGACGCGACGTGACGCAATGTCGGGCATTCGTTGCCACCACGAAAATGATTCACATCGTGAACATTTTTATCATTTCCTGCGCAATGGTTTGGATCTAAGCAGACCAGAAACATTCGAATCGATACGAAAGCTCGAAAATCAGACGAATGTTTATCTCGCAACGAATGTGCAGGCCTCCATCTCTCGATCGACCTAAATACAGAAACCCAGCGCAGAATCGCGTTCATCTCATCTCCGTATCTTTACGCGGTGGCAACGGAGCACCGTGTTCACCGTCTTGTTATCGTTGCGCGGTCGAATTCTCGCTCGCATCACCTCTCGCTATCTATGTATGTAGTTGGCATATATGCGACCGATACAATATGTGTTTACATGGGGGAACAAATATGGACGAAGGGGGGGGGGGGCAACTGTGGACGCGAATCACTTATTTGTTCGTTTATCAGATTTTCCTCGAGTAAGTGGACCCGAGTGGGCGAATGGCTCGAGTATATAGAACAGTCGATCTAAACTTAGTCGTTGGTTCGTTCTGGAAATAGATGTTATGAGTGCGAGGACAGGACAAGATACCGGACCCTATTATGCGTACGACCACGTATCACAACCCATCCCCCTTTGATTTCATTCCGCGCTAACGAATTCCTTTTGGAGCATCACTTTTCCTCCGAGAGTAATACCAGTACTAAATAAAAATACAAATGACTCACGAAACGACATCGTCAGGCGTCATACGGCGCCTAACTTTGTAACACATGGATACAAAAGTGGCGGTATAGTATCGAAGGATGTATTTAGCGAGCTGATATCTATTCTCGGTCAAATTGCATCTTCGAATAAAACGCATTCGAAAGGCGGTATAGTCAACAACAGATCGTCTCGAGTTAAAATAAAATCAATGGTAGTAGTGATCGCCTTGAAATGCCACGATCGTGCGTAACATTCATGTACCCGGTTAAATGGTTGGTAAAACAGAGTAAAGTAGAGTTAAGCAAAAGAGCAAAAGAAAAATGTTTAAATTCTGATCGATGGCGTCACGGTCGTTTCTACTGCAACTCTTCGGTCAGCTTCGGCAAATAAACTTTGCCTCCTTTAGCCAGCCCAGCCGAAAACTATCGAAAGAATCAAGTTCCCGAAATTCATTTTTACGCGCGCGAAGATGATAAACCTGGAGATCGAAACTCTGCGATCCTCCATTTCTTGCCTCTCTATTCTTAGACTACTAAACTCCCACGCGGTTACTCAATACCGTAGACACCTACATATGTATTATTTACCAGTGCTCTGTATCAATTGACAATTCTACAACAGATTATAAATTTAATTTAATTCTCGTATTTGTATACGACATGTTTGATGGATAGGTAGCGTAGCTTCGGTTACATTATTGTTATTTTCGAGCGAGACTAGAGAGCGTCGATGGACAGTGGTAAACATAATTTTATGTAAAGGCTATTGTTTCAGACTTGTGGGTGTGATTTAATGTTTGTTACTGCGTCTTACTGGGATAATCTGTCGCAATTTTATATTTATTGATCATGCATAACGAGAGTGGAAAAACCGACACGATATCGAGAGTAGACGAGACGATCGGCACAATTCCAAAAAGCAGGCAATCCCCGATAATCTCGAAATAACGAGAACCTCATCCCTTCTCTCGCGCCGCAACGCGAAGACGCGCCACGCTTCGTACTTCCGTCTTTCTCACACGAGCGACGCTTTTATCGGTCCCTCTCCTTTTCACCCATGGCTGCACGACACTGATATTTTTGGTCATGGCATGACAAGGAGAGCGCGATCTATCTGTGCAAACGAATGATCAAGATCGCGAATCAACGTGCGGAAAAGAGAAAGATCATAGAGAAGTTAGGACCCAGAGTGATCCGCGTGTACATACAGGTACAGGTGAGCTTAAGAAAAGAAGAGAGAGGGAGGGAGAAAGGTAGGAAGGAAGCGCGAAAGAACGGGGAAGGTAGAGAGACAAAGAGGGTAAACATCATCGTGGAAACGGTTAACGCTGTCGGCGTAACCTGAGAGCTTCTCAGACCCCGCAACCATATATGTCCGCCTCGCGCTCTCTCACTCACTCGCGCCACACTTAATCTCGTTGTATTCTCTCACTTCCACTTATCACTTTCGAAGAATCTGTTTTTCCACTCTTCGTTCGTATTCTCGTTATACGTACTACAAAAGCCTTGACAGTGTTAATTTATCGACAATTCACATTGTCTCTTTCTCCCGATCCAATTCAATCTGATACATATTCAAGCCGGTTATATATTTCCCTTACACTGCCATATTCACGTTATCTGCCATTGCATCCTTTCAAAAATAAGCAAAATTCGTGTTTCCGTTGAACGATTACTTGCAAACGAAAATATTAGTAAAAACATATTACTAGAAAATGGAACTCTGTTTCAGTGTAACGGTCAACATTAGTTATATAGTAAAAAGTATCGATGCACCCCAACGGTTTCTCAGACACTGTTCATTAAATGCAAAATCGTAATGAAAGTTCTACACTAATAATTAAAATAAAATTGTTTAATTTACATAAAAGTCTAAACTATTTCAAGAATATATTACCTTCTTCAATGTAATTATCGGTTTCAGTTGTGACAGTCATCAAATAAGTGCATAGAACTTACCTAAGACCGCGCGCAACGTACTCTGGTCTGTCAACTAAACTACGAGATGAAATCCGCGGATCTGGAAATGTAAATAGTTCAATAGCTACACTCGTGTTAAATCTTAATAGAAAGTTTTATTGAAATATTATCTTTATCTCGTTAAAGATGGTATTTATTACTTTGTCTAAAATATAATAAAAGGACTCTAAATCTAAACACGAAATCTTTAACTTCTTTCAGATTCAGTACTACAGTTCACGTGACACTTTAAATTTATACCATAGACAAGATTCAACGTAGATTTGCCATCCAATTTTGTATGATTCGGGATAAATTAAAACAGCATCGCTGCTGCCGTAATAAAAAAAATAATATATACTAATGTATGTAATAATAATAATTTAACATAAATACAGTCGAAATCTTTTTAATCTATAGCGTTTAATTTGCGCTTTGGAGAAGCCCCCATAGACGAAGTAGAAGACAGATTTAGCTGCCATCTTATGGGATTTCGTGTTAAATGTTATGAAATATCGATCCTATCGAGAACTATAGGTTTTATTGTTCTCCCTTTGTAATTTAAAGCGGAGAATTTAGGAATTACATTCAATGACAAAGTTAATAAAATCGTGTATCAATTTTCGAGTTTGTGAAATTGTCAAAAATTACACCGAACGATAGACAGTCGAGTAACGCGTCTAGAAACTTATACCTCGTTTGTGGTAATGTCAAGTATGTGGCGCCACCTGTTCGGTTGAACTTGATATTGTAGTATTGTATAAATTGTTTAAAATTAATATACAAAGAAAAATTCATTCACTTTTATTTGTTACGCAGAGGATAATTGTTAACACAATTTAAGCACAACGTAACGTAATTAGATCTATTAAGGAATAGAAAAGTAAGATTCAGATTAGAAAAGAACAAGAAATATATACACTTTGCCTATGTAAGTATACTCATACTGTTTATGCGAGCAAATAAATATGATTAAATGAATAACTTCGGAATAACGAAAAATTTCGTCAAACATAATACTTAAAGTTGTATTTAAAGGTTATGTTGTATTTATAAAGTAATAATTATACCAGTGTCTATCTTTAGTCCTTTATTCAAAACATTTATGTATATACAGTTCAAGAAATCGGTGCAATAGTCCGCTAGAAGTGTTTTTAATTTTAAATTATGGTCTATAGTACGTGAGTAAATTGTTGCGCGAACATGATATTGCGATGATGATTCATTTGTTCTTTCGATCGTTGCACCGACCTTGACGCATAGAGATCTAGTATTTACAGGAACGAATATGCTTATGCATCGAATGTTGCAAACATATTGCAAAGAAACGAAAAGAAGAAATATAACAAGAGAATTCACGTAATTCGCATATTCGATGCAGAGCATAAACCGACATCAACTTGAATGGATTCGAATTTTTCCTCGGGTGAAATCAAACGATCGATCAATCGTTGTAGCGCGTGATATCTTCAATCGCAAATACGAATTTCGACACGCATAGAGTCCCTAAATAAATGAAATTTCGCAAAAAAAATAAACAGGCAAAGATTGCGAGTTTTCAGCAGTTTTCTATCCAAATTGTGCATTCTTATTTTGACGACTGAACTAAATTATGTTCTGTATAAGCATCGTAAGAGGTATTCTTTTGTATACGTATAAAATTTATTCAAAAGAACAACAGCTTCAACGAAATGTGTATCGTAATTAAAACATAACAACTATCTTTGTTGTACTTCGATTTAAATGATAGTCTTTGCTAGAGTTACAAAAAAACTTGATCTTATCGATTATGTTTCAGGATAACAGACGCATCGCATTAAATGTTATATCCAGAAATCGTATTCCGACCGTAAAATAGTGTCATACACGAATGATTGATTCGTATGCACGTTGCATCGTCCGCGCGATATACGTGGTATGCAATCAATCTAAAGATTGCGTATTAAATGCAATATATTAACGTTTAATACTTAATTAAAATGTTCAGACAAAATTAAACGTCACGTTTCGAATTTGCCCAACGTAATACTCTTGAAAATATAGAAAGATCAACGACAAGCTCTTTTCTCTGTCGAGTTAACAAAAAAGAAAAAATAATAATAATAATAATAATAATAATAAAATAATAATAATAATAATAATAATAATAAACTTAGATACATTTTATATTACGTTTCCGCGTGTGTTACCAGACGGTATTTTAATATATCATGGCTAAGGAAATAGTCGCAAGGCGGAATGCATGTATGTAGGTACATATCGTGCGAAACAAAAAACAACAAGTAGTTTCCAAGTATTCGTGTAAGGTACGAGCGCGGCGTAAAAGGATCACGACGACGATAATTGAAGGTTGCACAACAGGTTGTCGTAATATTTAGCAATGTCGGGTTAGATAGTAGCCAAGTTTCCTGCGAGTCCTGTGACTCTTTCAATTCATAGTATACAGAGTTGGTTGGAATCTCCAGCGAACGTGGAAACTCGCGCCAGTCTTCCCACCATTGTGTTTGTCGCAGAGTTTTTATCGGTTCCTTCTATCGAAGTTTTCCTCTCTGTGCATCGCAAAAATTCGAAAACATTTTTACCTTCGAACAATAGATGTACATTATTTGAACGCGCATAGGACGCGACACAAGGGAAGAAACGATATATCCTAAATTTGACAAGGAATGAGAAAAATGGTGAATGACGCGTGTCGCGGAACGTCCTACACTTTCTCCCGCGTCGTCATGATCGTCCTTGGAACGTGCAAGCCTTCGTTGCTAGCGGGGCAACTATCTAGTCTACTGGAAGAAGAAACTTTTATCGTTCGAGCGATTTGGAGTTACACTTATACCGGAAATGAAGGAACAACGTTTCCGCACGTTCTTCGTCCAATTTTTAACGAATCCCTCAGTTTCGGAAGGAAGCGACACGACAAAAAGAGCACCGCGCAACATAGCCGACGAGACTAACGCACGAGACGGTTATAATTTTTGTACGATATCGAACTTGTCCTTGAAGCCGATCGATTCTTTCTTCGGGTCGTACTTCTTCCGGGCGGCCAGCTGAGCCCTAAGTTCTTTGGCGCTCATCTTCAGATTTAGGCCCTGTCGCGGCTCGTTGCCGGCAACGCTACCGTTTCCGGTACCTTGCACATGCCCCATCGGTGACTCGTTTCTAATGCTGTTCCCGTTCTCTCGAACAGCCTCCACGCGTTCGCTCTCGTTCTCGTTCTCGCTTCTGGTCGACGTTCTCGTCGCGCTTGCCGACACCGTGCTGCTCTCGCTGTGCGACGTGTCGTTCGATCCGCTTGATTTTTGTGCGTTCTGAAAACAAAGTTTTTTCTATAGCTTCGTACACGCTCGCGTAAATGCTTAACTTGGCTAGGTACGCGCGCAACGGGTACACGGACATTACCGTGCACGAAAAAAAGAGAGATACGAACGGTAGATGAAACTCTCGTCACGTATCAAGGTCGATCGTAACTGTGCCGCGCTACTTCTTCCTGAAATATGCGCTTCGAAGCGATCGAAGCAACAAAAAAGAACCGACGCCAACATCGAGAAAATCTTAACCCAATTTTTCCTAGCCAAAGGTATTTTAACTTTCCGTGGCGCGACACGCAACGTGTTTCGCCTTGATGCTTAACCGTAGAAAGTAAAAGCGATCTATCGCTGCGTGCTGGCCTTATTATATATCGATGAAGCGACGAACGAATTTCTAATAACGATGACTCTTCGTGGAAACGGTATGTTACGGAAATTCCACCAGCTGCTCAGCGCGAATGCGTGTTCCCTAATTGATAACGCTATCGATGAATAATACCAACGGAAGCAACAATGGCGTGCAAAGATGGTGTTTATGCATTATGTGCGATGATGTAACCCATCCGTAAAAAACTTGGAGAATGTATGTCGCGGCATTGCTGCATCGTCGCCGGTATCCCCGGTCTCGATTAATTCCAGCAACCACGAGGCCGTTAAGTGTGCGCAATCGGTCGGAACCGTAACCAATCGACGCCTCTAATCGATGCGGGGAATCAGGAGTTTCCTTTTTTTTATCTAAAATTCCTACGATTTCTTAGCTATGTACAATATCGATCGGTCGGCCGTGCGCAGAGGCAAGTGTGTCGTCGGTTCGTTTTCAGGGAGGGGGATCCCCGTTATCTGCATACGCATTCAGCCGGGCATTTTGGCACGCTTTCTTCGAAAATCGTTTATAAAACGCGACACACGGAAAATCAAACAAGACCGGATAACGGATTTTTTAAGTTATTCGTTGTCGCGACAGAATTTCACCGGTAGAGTTTAAACGGCACCGATCTCGAAAGAAAAGTCCCTCTCGTTCGCATGCCACGCACGCTACACGGTTGCTCGATTGCGTAATAAGGACAGGAAGTTGATCGGTCCGCGCAGGGTGGCGGCGATTAGTAATTACTCGCGTAATCGAGCTCGCGACACAGGTACCTGTACGTACGGATACGCAGACTTGGTTCGCAAAGGAGAACGAATGCTCGATTAAGGTGACCGAGAAACGCGCGTATGTAACATTCGTGTATATATGTAGGTTGGGACACAGAATGTATCGCGGATGAACCTGCGTCTTCGATTACGTAGCACGGAACAACACGGATTTTACGTAACTTTACGGTGCAAAAAATGACCGGAAATCCGGTGAACGAATCTTTCGATCGCGAGGCCCAACCTTTCGATCCTGAGATAGTTGCCACGATCGGATTCGTCGGACGAGTGTATCGCGATAGAACGATCGAACCCGCGGATCCCATTAAGACAAATTAAGGCCAGTGACGTGTTATTTTGAATAAGCAGCGACTTCCCTCGATTAACCTCGTAATTGTTATATCCGAGATTACCTCCGGTGATAATATCTAATAAGAAGTAAGTCTCGTTTCTATCGATAACTCGGAGAACCGGGCTTCACAAAGAACAGTTCCGATAAACTTTGTTCTTCTAATAAATTCAGTCATTCCTTTGTTAAGGAAACTAATCACGATTTATTACCGCGTGATTTCGCGATACGCTTTTCTACATGCCTTATCGCGCGCGATTACGAACAAAACGAATGAGTCACTCGGTGGTCACGTATACGTGTACCTTCGATCAACGAATCGTGAGGAAAATCCGAAAGAGGAAAATGGGTTTTTTTTCTAATAACTTCGCTTCGAGGAAAAATTCCCAAGCCAACTACAAACTAAACGTCCGATCGTCTAATATCAATTTCAAGGTGAATACTCGCTTACCGAAACTTTTCGTTGGACAAAAGCAACGTTGAGCGAAAACAAGAGGTAAGAATGAACACTGAGGTTGCGATAATGGTATCGACCGCTCCTATACGCGTTATCGTACGCCGACATTTCACCGGAAAGCAACAAACGAACGATACGGTATCGTCGCAGTTCTTCATTTTTCAGCGCGTCTACGAGATAGCGCAGAAAAGTTGGAAAGTATTTGCTTGCGCGCGTACGATACAGCGATTGCGGTATATCGCAACAGCTACTCGATCCAACCAGGATCTTCGGACGTCACAAGCTTTAGCGAACATTTTTTTTTTTTTTCACGACAGCGATGCGCGTCGTAATATACGTCGATCCTTTTTGTCGACCCATAGGAAAGAAATGAAACTCTCCGTTCCTACTTGCTTGTTCGGGCTTTTTTTACGCGTTCCGTGTACAATGCGCTAACATTTTTCTCTTCTCTGCTAGCCAACTTGAGTAAACACAGATGTCTGAGCAGTGTAACGCGATGAGACGGGCGCTTATCTTTAAATACCTAAAAAAAGAACGATCGCTTTGCTTCCTTCAGAAAACAACGATTGTGACACGCGTTGATAAGACGCGTTACGGCAGAGACGTACCGATGTACCGGCACATTATACACACCAAGGTTATTTAGAAAATGAAAATCCACCTCGATACCAGGCGTAATGCGTATGCTCGAAAAATTGATCAATTCGATAGAGCAGAGAAACGGAGAACACGTGACAACGTTGAAAACATATTTTATTATTCCGACTGAACCGAGGGACATTCGCATGACTCACAGCTAAATCTATTGTATAAGAAGAAACAACATGCCAATTCTTAGCCGTATTACGTAATTAAACATACATCGATCGGCAGTTGCTAAAAAGAAAAAAAAAGGAACAAACGTCTAGAAGTTTCATCGTTTTTCTTACCGAGGAAGATTTGTCAAAGTATCGCTTGGAAAGCGATTGAAAATAAGAGATGCGGACAGTGGTCGTCGGGCAATGCGACGACGAGTCGAGCGAGCGGTATATCGAAGAAGCAACAGGTGGATTCCCGATTTGGTTAAGATTTTCGCACATACGTCGCGCAACAGGTAGCTTACAATTTGGAGAGTTACAGTACGCACCTCGTCGATGGAAACATTGCTGCCGTTCAGTTCATCTTGCTCGACACTATTTGGATTCTTCTCCGGAGTCTTGTTCACCTTGACGTGCGCCATGGTGCCCTTGATAACGATGTTGTTGGCCCTGAAATATTCGTCGGCTTCTTGGTCGACTACCAGAAGCTTCGTCTCATTGGGGAAGGCCTTTATGCGTTCAACAACCTGCTTATGAGTTTCGTTCGCTATGTTGATCTCGTTAACCTCGACGATTCGGTCACCTTGTCGTAAACCAGCGGCCTGGCTAGGAGAACCATCGTCCACCTTACCGATAAATTGGCCATTTTTACCTTTTTCCGCGTGTAAATTAAATCCGTAACCGTCAAAATCGTCCCACTTGACGATGTGACAAAGTCGTGCACACGGAATCTTATCGTCCTTTAAGGAAGACATGTCTCGGCAACCTCGGAGCAAGTGTCTCGCGCACAGAATGAAACGGAAAGCGGTCGAAACAAATCGAGATTACGAACGAACGAGTACGAGCGAAAACGAAGGAAAATAACGCGCTACACGAATGGCTACGAGAAAGTTTGTACACTGTGTCGTACCGCGATCGGTAACGAGATTTTCCGTGGAGAATCGACGATCGAGGCGCGGCCTTACGGTTCGTCCGTACCTCATGCGGTGGCTGGCTGATACTAGGCGACTGGTTAACTGGCAGGCTGTTTCTCGCCGATTTTTCTCTTCGCCTGCCGCGAGGTGATTATTCGGAACCGACTGGCACTCGTCACCGTCGTGAATCGAAGCGAATCGATCGGTGCGTACTTACATATGTACCAGCGTGGGGAATTCGAAACTTAAAGGTCGGTTCACGCGTACACGGAATCACGTGCACCAATAATCACGATCGAAGAGTCACCTACTAGAATCTTTGGAAACGTTCGCGTGCGTTTAGCTGTAGCCGATCGAAAGCGACGCGTTCTACGGCGCAACCGACTTCGACTAGGAACTGAACGCGCGAGAGTAAGTAAAAGAGAAAAAAATCGAGTAAGATCGAAACGATCGAGAGAAGGGGGACAAGGAGAGCGAAGGTGAACGCAGCACGCCGATCACGGTAATGTAGTAGGGTAGCTCGGTGCTGATGTTACTTGCACGGTAACAAACGTAGCACCACCTGTCGGTAAATTAACGAAATCCAACGGAATTCTATCCATAAAATGTGAACGAAGCGTTTGGTAAAACGTTGTCAAAATTTGCCCAATTTTACGTTACTTGCCTTATTCGGACGTACAAATCTCTTTATATAATCTCTCGAGTAATATTATTCGAACGAACATATTCCTGTTTCTGTATCTTGACATCGTTTGCAAAATTATCGAGCGTCAAAACACCTGTTGTGAGTCGGTGAGTTCGATGAATGAAAGTTGCATTAGCAGTTGCATTGCAAAATGCCACCAGATTATCATGATTGGATAAAATATAATTTTGAAAAAGTTATTACGTTACGATTCGAAACATTTAAGTATGTTGACGATGTTCCGGTAATGCAGGTTTAATAATTTCGAAAACATGCATACTTACACGACGCATCTGTTCGTGATCGTATGCGCGTTGCATTTGATGATGAAGCATACGCGTCGATATTTCGTTACATGCAAAAAATAGCTTTTTAGTAATGCTCAAGTTATCTTATCGGAATAGCGATAAAATTTTGCATTTAACGTTTTAATTAACCTCCAAATAAGCAAGCCTCGTACATTTCTAATGAATCAAATTTCATCAAATTAAAATTCGTATATTATTAGTTAAAGTAAATATACGCGTAAAATCATCTAAATTAATACTGTAATCGAGAGGAAAAATGTACACGGTGTACGTTGTGTAACCGAACGATCCTTAGACTACCGATCCAATAAACGATCACAGGTGCATAAAGTGGCGCGTACAAAGGAACAAGTTCCGCGATAACAAATCTGTGTCGAATTTGTGATAAACTGGATGTAAAACGCTTCTCGGGTCCTCCGAACGTTTGATTAACTTTTTTCCTATGTAAAAGAACGTTTCTAGCTAAAGTTTTGTTATCTTCTTCCTGTTTGTACACGTAGAAAACATTTCATTTTTCGAATAGAAAAACGTATGTAATTTTTAGCTGCACACGTAAACCTATGTCAACTGCTCGACATAGGCGTGTATAATGTTTGCATATTCTGTCGTCTATATTTTCTCGCTTGGATATTATCTTCGTATTTTACCGATGACGAATTGCGATGATTGTACGGTGCGTATACGGGTGCATGGTTGTGCGCCTTTGTTCTTTTCGATGATCGCACTTCTGCTAAATATGTTAGGCATCGTATATGTATTGTATTGTTCGAAGCAACGTTATTTTTTTCTAAAGAAAAATGAAAAAAAAAGAAAAAAAGAAAGATTTGAAATTAAGTCGATAAAGTGGACGACGTCGCATTATCAATCGTCGGTTAGGTTCCGGGTAACAATATTTAATACGGTCTCGAACAAGAAATGTATTCGCCGTTTTTAATCGTAAATTGAAGAAATGGTAAGATGTAGTGTAGGGCTACCAGTGGCTAATCGTCCGATCCTGAAGCGTGAGCGTGGTGGATGCGCGAAATCGAATGCGCGATGGTTACCGTAATGGTGTGCGATGCGCAAAGCGGACGTAGCGGTTGTTCGAACACGAGTCAAGTTATAGTGTCGTTGATATATCGCATCGTGAGCAGTTTGTTGTGGCGTGGTTGGTTTACGTGAACGCGCAGTGCCGTGAAAATCAAAAAGCGTTATGCCAATAGCCGGGATCGAGATAACGATCGTTACACGGATCGGCTAATCGCAGAAGGAACGACAGATGAATATTTGACGTAAACGTAGTAACGTAGTAACCGAATCGAACATAATGTGGAGTCCGACGCACGTTCAAGTGACAGGTAGGCGTAAAGGCAGTTGGAAGTATGTTCGCAAGCGGTTCGCATCGAGACAGATGTACCGTAAACCGATTATGTACTGCTTACGCGTAAGCTAGGTTACGTATCCCTTGCTCGATGTAGGTGATCGAAACCGTGCAATCTCGTTATTGCTCGCTGCTGGAATATCGTTTTTCCAAGAAAATAGAAAACGCTAGCTTTCGCGTGGTAAACTCTCGCGTGTTTTTTCCTGGGGTATCGGATTTTGAACCGATTAATACGGATGGACGAACGGCGAGTTAATTTATGTTACGAAGTTAACCGCAAGTTTTCGTCCGTAAAGGTTGGGAAAAGCGAGTATCGAAGGAAATTTTAATCGCGTTCAAGTGCAGCCTCGCGTAACGCGATTGGCGGATTGGGAAGAGGCGGTGAAAACTCGAATACCTTAAAAACACGATTGCTTCTTTAGTCGGAAAGATAACGATCTTAGGCGTGTGTACGCGCACATATTCATCAGCGTCTCGAAAGATGGAACTAATTCTACGTTAAGATTAAGATCGCGAGGCATCGTCGGTTAGATTTCGCGACGTTTCCAAATCGCGGCACGATGTATTTAAATCGCGCGCGATCATTCGCGGCCTAGATACTCGATGAGTCAACTTCTGAAAACTGGTTTCATTATTTTACTCGAGATAACATTTTATATATTAAGTCGGCGCCAGAAGATACGCGCTATTGGTCGGAACAGTGTATCGCGTTTTCAACGTGCCGTATCATCCAACTGCGTTTAATTGAATTATTTTTAGAACGTCTACGTTTCAGTTTACAAGCTTTTAACGCTTTCGTTTCGATGCAAAATAGGTAGAGTGTGAAAGCATACGTAGTAGTAGTAGCAGCAGCAGCAGCAGCAGCAGCTGTCCCCATTTTCAATCGTACATCCAACTTCTCCGCCCAGGATCGTAATTCTGTCCCCAAGAACCCTGAAAATTTCATACTCCAGCAAACGAATTCTTCGCGATATTCTTTACTCGTAACGATCTAATTGGTTGCGATCTCGAACCGTTAAGAACGTTCCTTTCCGAGTAAAACGGTATTTGGCTGCAACTCCGAAAGAATGCGGCTTTGTTCCGCGGTGGAAAAGTTCCGTAGGAAGATAGAAAATTCTGTTTCGCGATACGTCGTCGAAGATAGGTTGCCGCGAGATGCTGCGACGGTGTATTTACGTAGAAAATTCCTTTCCGCCGTAACGTTTCACCAGAAAAAGAAGTAAGAGACGGGTGTTGGTTGAACAATAGCAAACTAACAATACGGTAAAAGCGAAGTTTCGCGATAAGAATGCAACAGAGAATAATAGACGGGACGGGAGTCGATCCATTCACGCTTTTACCGTGGATAGGAAACGTAACGTCTTTCTTTTTTCTTTTCTTAAATTGTTTCGTTCTCTCGAATGTCTTTAATCAAATTTTCTCTTTGTTTACAGTTCAAAGAGCGAAGAATTTGTTGACCAAAGGTAAACACAGTAAGTATTTTGTTTTTTCTTTTTTTTTTTCTCTCTCTCCCCCCCTGTCGAGGCGCGTCTAATTTCAAAACAGTGAAAAACGAAATTTCGTTGACGTTGCGTCACTCTCTAGAGCCGTATTCGAATGGAATTTCGCAAAAGCCAGAGAACAGCCGCAGTTTAGGATAATAATATTCTGTACGCGTGCAAATGCGTTACCGAAAATTCTTTTAGTTTTGTTTTGAAATCCGGTATCCAGTCGAGGAGCGAGCAATTAACACTGTCTGAGAGCAGGAGAGGAGAATCACGCGAGCGTAATTTATGCGGGCAATAAGTAGACAATGGAAGTCACCTCCGTTACGTAGCTTGTTAATCCTTGACCATCTCCGCCCACGTTAAACGGTTGAATCTAATAACGCAGAGACCAACGACTGTTTCGTGACGATCGCGCTCGGAAAGGAAAAATACCAAACATCCGTGAAGGAGAAAGCTTCGAGGGACGTGGAATGGCACGAGGAATGCGAATTGCTTATCCCGGAGCAGGGGAACACCGCGGAAATCGTCCTGACGGCGTTGCATCGGAACTTCTTGGGAGTCGACGAGTTCCTCGGCACCGTCAGTATACCCCTCTCAAGTTTCGACGTTTACGAGCGACCGAGGAACAGATGGTACCTTTCTACGAGCTAAAGCAGTTTTCGATCATTCTTCTGTGTCTCTGAACAGGGCGATGATAAACGTTTGCTCGAAATTTCGTAGGTACACCCTTGGGAGCAAACCAGGCAAGGAGAATACGAAGGAGAGAGGCGAACTCGAAGTGAAGATAGGTTTCATCGTAAAAGCTGGCAGTCTAACAGATTTGAGCCACAAGGAACGACACAAAAGCTCCCTGGGTCAGTTGTCCACAGCCGCTCATGCGATCGGTGGAAGTTTGCTCAGTATAAGTAGCTTCGAGAAACGTAAAGGTTTGAAGAAATTAGCCAAATCGATTGGAAATCGCGTGAAAGGAAAGAGTAAGCACAGCCTGGATAAAAGGGACGACTTGGACGAGAGAGAGGAGTACAAGTTCAGGACTACGCGGCAGGAACCTGGCGAGGCTGATCCCGGTGTCATTAGCGAGGACGAGGACGAGTTTACGGTAAATCAAACACCAGTCGAATAGCTAAAAATCAATCTTATTTTTTTTTTTTTTTTTTTTTTGTTCTATACGTATTTCAGTTCGACGATCTGTCACATAAGAGTTCGGCATCTTCTCTAAACGTTCCCGTGGTTGGAGGCAACAGTAACAGCGTGGGTTCGGTAGCTTCGAGCATTTCCTCTGTTAATAATTTCGAGGTCACACCGCAACATCCTCCTCCGGCTCCGATTACCACAGCTCCTAGCAAACCACCACGATTCGCTATGAGCTTTTCTACCACATCGTTGTCCAAAGTGGACAATATGAAAGAGGACGAATGGGGTTTAAAGCTTTACGGTAAACAAATGAATAACAATCTCAAAAGGTGAATAAAATTGATCTGACGCGAAGCGTAACCTGTTACGCGAAATTCTGTGAATACGAAACTTTGTGATTATGTTTTTCGATGTTTAGGTGGGATAGTAAACCGAGTCCGAAAATTGTGATAGACGAGCCAAAGGATGAGTATCGCGATGCATCGCCTATAAACTCGCCTTCCTCGACTTTGAAACGTCAGGAGGCACCACAGCCTCCGAGTCCTGCTCCGCGTGAAATTTTGCAAACAAAAAATAAGGTCGAGGAAAAATCAATGTCGAATAAAGAGAAGAACGCGAAAGACGAGAAATTGAAAGAGAAGAAAGAAGACAAGTATGGCTGCTGGAGTCCCAAGGACGAGAAACATTACAGGAAGGATAAGAAAAAGGAAAAAGAAAATAAATTTAAGGAATTCAACGACGATAATAATTTGTCTTCGGAAAGAATTATCATCGGGGGTGAAGATGCGATGAAATCTACAGGGACGGTAAAGAGTCATCTGCCGCATGAAGTTTTGGCTCAGTTCGAAGGAAAATCGAGAGAGGTAATCGAGCTGGCTCGTGAAAATACGTGAAGTTACGGTGCGATGTGTAACATTGAATTTTTGTCGATACAGGACCTCATAGAGTTGACGCTCCAGCTACAGGCGGAAGTAACAGAAAAGAAGAAACGTCTAACCGATTTGGAAGATTATATAGACGCATTGTTGTTGCGAGTCATCGAATGCTCGCCGCGTTTACTGCAAAACCCATACAAATCGCAGAGACGTTTATCATCGCCTGGACATCAGTAGATATACGTGGAACGTTTTTCCGTTCTATTAATGTTGACAATCCGGCTCATTACATTGTTCGGAATAATTAGCGATAATTGCATAGCTCTCGTTTTCTTTTCAGTTCCGATCGTTTTACATACATCTGACTGCAACTATGTTATAATAAACGCGCTTTAATTTATTTACAATTAACAATTATAACGTTAAGTAAGTTTGCACGTATAATTCTGTAACGACGTTGCTTTTTATCGAGGTACGTGTGTTTTAAAGGGCAAAAAAAATGTGCGGTGTTCGTGCCAATCGTTGTAAAATGAGGAAAAATGCAAATACTCCCCTAGTCTTCCTAAAAGAAACGATTGTCCACCCCAAAAAAATGGTATTTCCGTCCAAAGTACGATCCCAACACTGATATACACAGTTACAAAAGATATATATATAGTATTTATATTTTTAAATATTTATGTAAGAAATCTTTGCAAAATATATAGAATATTTTCCCAAATATATTTCATACGAACAAGTGAATTACTCTTTTACGTGACCTAATCACCTATACTTATTACTTTACGTCGAATCGATGTTGTATAGATTTGAATCTAATTCAAAAACGGTATTACCGACAATACAAACCAAAAGTTCACGACTGACTGGTGCTGCCATCTCTCCGAACGGCGTTGAAACTACATATCGATTAGTTTAGGCCAGTTGCATAGAGATGGCGCCACGTGTCCGTCGCCCGTGCGCGGTACCGGTGGCGCCATCTCGCGGAGAGATGCCGAACTAACCGCCGATTAGTTCGCGTCGTTTCCACAGAGATGGCGCCACGTGTCCGTCACCTGTGCGCGGTACCGGTGGCGCCATCTCGCGGAGAGATGCCCGAACTAACCGCCGATTAGTTCGCGTCGTTTCCGCAGAGATGGCGCCACGTGTCCGTCGCCCGTGCGCGGTACCGGTGGCGCCATCTCGCGGAGAGATGCCGAACTAACCGCCGATTAGTTCGCGTCGTTTCCGCAGAGATGGCGCCACGTGTCCGTCATCATTGCGCGGTACCGGTGGCGCCATCTCGCGGAGAGATGACCGAACTAACCACCGATTAGTTCGCGCCGTTTCCACAGAGATGGCGCCACGTGTCCGTCACCTGTGCGCGGTACCGGTGGCGCCATCTCGCGGAGGTATGCCCGAACTAACCACCGATTAGTTCGCGCCGTTTCCACAGAGATGGCGCCACGTGTCCGTCACACGCGCGCGGTACCGGTGGCGCCATCTCTCGGAGAGATGCTGAACTAAACGTCGATTAGTTTGCGGCGTTCCCACAGAGATGGCGCCACTGGGAAGAATCAGTGTAACGATTAACTGTAGTGGTTTTTAATGCGTGTGGGCTCTCGCGAACGTGGGTTTCGTTTTCAGTGGATATCCTTTATTTCGAATACACAATCGTACTATAAATAAACAGATTTTCTTACACATACTATTCCACGGGATAAACATATATATATACGCGGTTAATGTTTATCGATTGTATAGTCATTTTTTATTCTAATGTATTCGCGAAGCTCGAAGTAACCTCTTCGTTTCGATAGCATCGTTCGCTTATGTTTTCGTCGCGTTTTCTCTGGTAACTGTTTTTCGAAGAGAATAGCACGTGTCTTACTTAAATAATAGCAGCTTGTACGCAACGATGGACGATACGAACGAGAAGAGTTCAATCGATTTAAATACAACGAGCCGTAAGTTTGTATTCCCACTGTATATTTCCTTTTTGACACCGGGGCAGACACGTGAGGTTAGACTACTGAAAATCTATACAATTTTCCAAGGACAGACAGATAGGTGGAACGTTAGTTCGAAAAAGTAGCATGCGACAAGATGGGATAAGTTTTCTGGATGTCTCGCGGAGCGGCTGTACGTTAGACTGGATCTTAAGTTGAGAAACGTATGTGACCCGGGTGAAATTTGATCGGCAGGTACATGGACGAGCAAGACGTGTACGGCGGGTCCTTTAGTATTGTATTCGACCGCGCAGGCATGGGCAGCCCAATTTCATCGGAGTCTGGTGCCTTGCGGCAGGGTGTCAGAGTCGTCGGAAGAGGAAGATTTCTCTCAGTACCAGTTCGAAGACGACCTGGTGTACCTGAGGTCGTTGGACCCGAAGGAGTGGAAAGAGCAAGATCATTACGCTGTGTTAGGCTTGAAAAAGCTCAGACACAAAGCGACGGAAGATATTATAAAAAGGGCTTGTACGTAGAGAAAGTTCAAAGTATACTCTGTAAAGGAATGTAGGTGTTATATCGTCGGATGTCTTGGCTGGCGCAATGATTAACGCGGTTGAGGAGTATTTTCATGCATGCGTTACAGATAAGCAGAAAATTCTAAAACATCACCCGGATAAACGTAAGGCTATGGGAGAAGAAATTCGACCGGACGACGATTATTTCACCTGCATAACACGGGCCTGGGAAATTTTGGGCAACTCTACGAAGCGGCGTAGTTACGACAGCGTGGACCCGTATTTTAGCGACGATTTGCCAGACGAGAAAGACTGTAAAAATAATTTTTACGCGGTTATGGGGAAAGCGTTCAAAGAGAACGCTAGGTGGTCGACGAAAAAGCCGGTGCCGCGCTTAGGTGGGCCGGACACACCGAGGGATAAAGTAGAAAAGTTTTATTCGTTCTGGTACGATTTTGATTCGTGGCGCGAGTATTCTTACTTGGACGAGGAGGATAAAGAGAGCGGTCAAGAGTAAGTATATGTTTTTCTGAGAGTGTACCGAAGCGTGCGATCGATCGCGGATAATTACTTTTCAGCCGAGATATGCGGAAGTGGATCGAGAAAAAGAACAAAGCAGCACGAGCGAAACGAAAGAAGGAGGAAATGGCGCGTATACGGAGCCTGGTCGATATGGCGTACAATACGGATCCTAGGATTAAGAAATTCCAACAAGAAGATAAAGATAAAAAGACGGCAGCGAAAAAAGCGAAACAAGAAGCGGCGAAGGCGAGGCAGCAAGAGGAGGAGAGAATAGCTAGAAACGCGGCGGAAAAGGAGAGGCTGGAACGGGAGAAACGAGAGGTGGAGGAGAAAGCGAAACTGGATGCGCTTAAACAAGAGAGGGAGGCGCAGAAAAAAGCGCTTCGCAAAGAGAGGAGAGCGTTGAGAGATTTTTGTAAGGCTAACAATTACTTTGCTGAAAATTCGGAGGAAAGTATCAGGCACATGGAAAGCGTGGAGAAAATTTGCGAACTTTTCAAACTGGTTCAGCTGGAGGAGGCGATGAAGAAATTACAGGCCGAGGGTAGAACCGCGTTTCTCGGCATAGTGGAAGAAACCGAGAAGAAGATCGAAGCTGAACGCAGAGCCGGCCTTATCTCTACCGATATGCGAAACACGCCGGAGAAGCAAGTGAAATCTTACACGGCTCCGTGGAGCGAAAACGATTTACAACTTTTGATCAAAGCGGTGAACTTATTCCCAGCGGGAACTAATCAACGATGGGACGTGGTCGCGAATTTTATCAATCAACACAGCGGATCTTCTACCGGTGTTACCCGCGATGCGAAGGAGGTGCTTGCGAAAGCTAAAGATTTGCAGTCGACGGATTTCAGTAAGTCCAGTCTAAAGGAACAGGCGAACAAGAAAGCGTTCGATAACTTTATCGCCGAGAAGAAGGCGAAGGAATCGGTCGAGGACCGAATGCCAGCCGTCACCGAACGTTTGGACCATCCTATTTCGAACGGCGTTGCCCCGGAACAAAAGGATACCAAGAAAGAATCGCAACCGTGGACTCCAGCGGAGCAGAAACTTTTGGAACAAGCCTTAAAAACATACCCGACCAGCGTGCCTGACAGATGGGATCAGATAGCGGGTTGTATCCCAACCAGAACGAAAAAAGAATGCATGAGGAGGTACAAGGTACGTTTTTCTGATACCGCTCTCGAGGTGTTCATTTGTTGTTTTTCCTTTTTCATTTTTAAAACGTCAAGTGATTCACGATATCGTATTGCAGGAGCTGGTAGAACTTGTCAAAGCAAAAAAGGCGGCACAAGTGATGAAATAATATTAGTCTGTCCTTGATATGAAAATTCTTTTTAACTTATTAAATTCGAATACATAAAGAAATTCGTGAATAAGTTTTCGGGTAGAGAAACGTTCATCGAGTTGTTTGGAGGACGGATGAATTTTAGCTTTCATCGAACGCCAGCTACACTGTATATACCTGTGCCTTGCTTTAGTTTGTACGTGCACAGTTTGCAACGGTTCTAGGAATTTTTCTGCTATTTATATACGCAGGGAGAAAAGCGATTGCTGCACCTAGTGGATGTACATTTGTCGCAATCGTTTACGTCGCATGAAAAATCATGGTCTCGCGTGGTTCCTGAAAATAAATCCTTTCTTTTTGCAATCGTGCGATCGAAATGTGTCTTTGTAAGTACTGTAACATACGATACTAGAGAGCAATCGCAGTTTAGATCGAGGCGTACATACTTTATAAATAAAGAGAAATTTCGAAAACGCGCTAGTCAACTCGATTCCCACTCGATGACCGGACCAGAACCAGAACCAGAGCCAGAAGATGTTTGAAATCCTTATATTTTTAATTTGACACATTTTTGACAACATTAACAACAACAATTTTGTTCTTTTATTTGTTCTTCTCCGTTAGTTTCTTTCTATATTCAGCGAATACTGTCCGTGCGGTTTCCTCGTCGTTCCCGTCAGTCCCGTTAGCACGCGATATCGCTGAACCGTGTGCTCTACGCGGTCAAAATCTTTAGTCTAGAAATGGACTGAAAGTCTCGGGTAAACCGCGAACAGAAAGAAAAATTCGAATGGTCGCATTTCATTTTTCACAATAATTTATCCACTAATCGCACCTGTTCTTTCTTTCTTTCTTTCTTTCGATCGTCTCTTCTTCGTAACCGGCGTTAAAAAGAAAAAAAAAACGACGCGTTAATAAATCTGATGTCGACCGTTTCTAGAATCAGCGTAACAACGATGCTTTCGCTTCTTTTTTTTTTTTTTTTTTTTTTTTTTTATTCGTCGTTCGCTACAAATAAATGATCGATTCGAAAGTTGTAGGAAACGGTTGGAAAGAAAAGTATCTCCGACAAGTGGGAAGCAGAAGAGGAGCGGAAATGGAAAAGAAAAACGGCAGTACATCGTGTGCGTGTCCGTTGGTTGTGCATCTTAAAGTTGCGAATCTTAACTCTGTAAAATTTCTAACAAGACTAACAAGAGTCGCGCGCAATTGGTAACCCGGGTATTTTCTCTCGGTCAGGATACGCCCCCGGTCTGGTATGGGAGTTTCTCCGCTTCTCCCTCGACTTGACGAACGTTTACGAACGGATCATCGAGAATGGTCTATTATAAAAAACGTACAAACGATACCGTTACGTACACGACACTCCTACATGGGAGAAGCAATGTACACGTACATACGTATACGAGTTGAATTCCGTTCATTACCAATTGATTATTTTCACGTAATTAATCGATTAATCGTATTGTGCGTATCGTGCGTATTATCGGGGATATCGTAACGTAACTGTATCATTCGCGTAATCCGGTTATCGATCGTTTATCTATGAACCGGACGTCGAATTCTCTCGAACGTTTCTAGTTTCTTCAACCAAGTCTTAACGAATAAACGAGAATCGGCAATTAGAGAAGATGAACGTGTAACGAACATTGGGGGGTTTGGGGGGGGGGGGGAGAAAAAAAGAAAACGGATGATAAGAGAATGTTCGAATAAAAAATAAACGGTGCGAGTAGCGTGTGTGAGTGCCAAATCGCGTGAAAAGTGTAAAGTGTTGGCGAGGAGGGAGTGGCGAACGAAGAAGAAGAAGGTTTCGGTTCTCGCGTTAGTAGCAACGGCTAGCGAGACCGAAGAGGAAGGAGCATCGAAAGGACCGGTTGGTAGCATGTACGATCATCGTCAGTCTCGTAACATAGAAAACGTTGGTCTCTCCCTAAACGCGCGCGTCGCCGTTAATCCGACGCGTAACAATTTTTCAAGGTAAGAGAACGTCTCTTCTCCTCTACGCGTATATTCTACGGATCGGTGTAAACGTCGTCGCTTTACAACAGTATAAAAAGATCGCTATAGACAAATACATAATCGTTAAAAAGACGCTGGAAAAACGAATACGAAAGGTGTCGACTATGTATAATGCGAGCAGCATTTTCAGGACGATTGCTAATATCGCGCGCGACTGATCGTGAACGGATTCGTATGGATCGTTGTTTCACGTTCGATCACCAATTGGAGAAAGCCGCGCGCGTTACTACACCGACTATGTGTGTCGGCTCCTCACACACACCACGTACCTATTATATTTATATACGTAATCTCTAGGAAAGTGTCCAAAGACGTCTTCGTCGATTTGTTCACCCGTGATTCACCTTACCTAGTAACGTTTTTAGTTTTGTTTGTTGGTTCCCTTGTTGAAACGAAGGGCTCGCGACAGCCGCGGCTCTCCGAACGTATATTCTTACGCCTTACAACGATGCATACCATACGTGACGTGTACGTCGTTTACACTACGTGTTACGTGTACTCGAGTACTTACTTACGTTTCTAAGAAGATCGCCGATCGACTTATTCAAATTCAAACTGAAACACTATAGAAAGTTGGAACCCGGCCAGTGCGGAAAAGAAACGAAACGAAACGCAACGCAACGCAACGCAACACGAGGAATGGCTAACGCGTTTGCGGCGAGTCGAAGGTACCGAGAACCCTTTCGTTTAAATCGAAATGGTACCGCGAGCAGTTCCAGAGAGAAATGCGTGGTTCTGAGAAATTCAACTGAGACGAAGATTATTGTCGAAGTCGTTCCGAGGTGCAGGAGAAATCGAACGGTTCTTGACACTGTTTCGGGTTTCACCAGAAATGCTTGGATGTTCTCGTCTATCGAGAATGGTCGCGTCGACTCCGGTACTGTGGACGTGTTCACCCTTTTAGAACGATGAGAAATTAGCCGGTGAAACATGCGCAGAACCACGTGTCCGTTCTTGGACGTTTTCCACTTTTTCTTTTCCATGTCTCTTCGCCTGTGTTTGATTTTGCAAACCTTTTTCCCGTCGATCGAATCCGATGCCCTCCGCGGCGTGTGTTCCACGACGAACACGAAAGCTCCAAGATCGCGCGGAGTTTTCTTTCGTTATTTTCTGCTACATTTGCCGTGCATTCGACCGATTCGTTGCTGTGCGTTCCTCCCTCTCTCTCTCTCTCTCTCTCTCTCTCTCTCTCTCTCTCCCTGTCGCTCGTTCGATCATTCACACGTACGTGCACGCGGCTACAAGAATATACACATGTACAGATTACACGAGATTGGAGATTTCGCGGAGACGTGTAATTGGTAAAAATCGCGAGTCTAAAAGAGGGGAGAAGAGCCGGTTAAAATGGTCGTGAAACGTTTTCAATAGAAAATGATCGACATCGCGGTAAAAACGCAGCGATTCGATACTACGCGTTTCCGGATGCAGAGAAAGAAGCACGATTTACCGATTGGTGTCCGCGCGCCACGATTCACCCTCCGGAGATGATGGTATAAACGGATCTCGCGGCGTTCGCCTTTTCACCGACCATTCATACTCGCGCAACAACTGATTATACTCGCAACGTATATGTACAATTACATACGAACAATAGTAATATATACGTATATCTACATGTAAGTAGGTGTGTCGCGATACCGTAGCGTAGACATCAGACACGCAATTTGCTTCGTAATTCGCGGTAGTAGTAGTAGTAGTAGTAGTAGTAGTAGTAGTAGTAGTAGTAGTAGTAGTACTTTGTCTAAGTTGATAAAAGTCTTCTCTGGTCCAAAAGAAGTTACAGATACTTAGGCACTTGTTATCTCATCTAGTAATCCATCGTACGAAGAGCAATAATGAGTTCAATTGTATCCTAAACAACGGTAATCCAAGTATAATAGGTGTTTACGATAAGAACGAGAGCAATAAGGATAAATCGTCCGCGGCGCCTCCTTTCGCGCTCTAATTATTCTCTCCCTGCGCGCGCGCGCGCGCGTGTGGTCGCTCGCGCGAAACAAAAATTGAAACAACGCGACAACGTTCGCTCGAATCGGAACGATTGCATGTCTCTCCGTAATCGTTTCCTGATAATGTTCGTTGCCATCGAACGACGGCCTCCTGATTTCCGATCTTCCGTTCCGAACGTTCTCGCCAACCACCTTTGCCCTCGTTGTTTTATTGCTTGCGCCTGAAGCCTTCTTTTACGCTGGATATCGTACGCGACAAGAGAAAACGGCGAACGAACCGGCCTCCTTCGCAAGCCGCAATCCTGTCAACGGGAATCGGATTCGACCTTGGTAATTCTTTCGGCGAAACGATATATCATACACATAGATATATATATAGTACCTGGGACGAAGTACGTTCTCGTTCGACTAGTCGAACGAACTAGGAACACGATCTAGAAGGGGTTGGGTGAGGGTGTCGGGGGCTGACGAAGTCGCTAAGACGGCGGCGGTTGTTGTTGTTGGTGCTGCGTGGTGAATTGGTCCGAGGAGGTTGTCGGTTGTCCACCGGCGCGATAATACGATCGATGGTACTGCTGTCGCGGACCGGACGGTTGCTGCTCCTGTAGCGGTTGGTAACCGATACCGGTCGGCTGTTGGCTAGCCAATGGCTGATACATCGGCGGCCATTGCTGCTCCGATCCCTGTTGAAGCTGATACGAAAGCGGTTGTCCACGGCGTTCTTGCAACAGAAGCTGATGGGCCGCCCGATCCATCTCTTCGCTGGTCATGTCCAACGCTTCTTGCATCTCTCGCGACGTATACCTGACGAAGTCCGGATCGCAATACTTGCCCAGTCCCTGTTCCACGAGAACCTACGCGTCGTATCGATTAGTCGCGATTAGAGGACGAGCCAGAGAGAGAGATACTTACCCGGCCAACCAGGCTCTCCGCGCTTCCGATCACCTCGAAGTTCGGCTTCCGATCGGCGGGGCTGCCCGGCAGGCTGTGAGACAGACGCTCCGCGCCGATGCTCCCGTTACTCTCTCCGGCCCAGGAAACTGACGAACGAGTAGACCCAATGTCAAGGAATTAAGCTCGTCGCGCTACGCTTTGCCTCTCTCTACGATCTCGAGAAGCGATTCGTGGCACACCGAGCGGTTGCATGGTTAGTTGCGTGGCGTCAAGCGTCGAATCACATCGCAAACGGTTACAGGTACACCGGTACGGAAATTATTATATTCTGGCAGAACGCATGCAATTCGAGCGGCAGTTTCATCATGCTGTTATATGCACGCTACGCTTTACCCCGTCCACGTCTCTCTTCGTGTCTCCGAATAGTGCCTGGGAGTTGACTGCGTGTGTGTGCGCGTGTGTGTGTGTGTGTGTAGGGGGTGCGAAACTGGGACGCGCGTGCGTGCGAGAAAATACAATTTCGTCGATTTCGAGTCGATTAGAATGTGATGGTCGATCGGCGAACTAACGCGTGTGTGTCTATTTTTAATCGAGGATTAATCACCTCTGCCGTGGTAAGAGGCCCGATGCGAGAGACAGGAGGCGCAGACACGGTCGTGCCGCGTGTCGACGTCGGCCAGGAGACCGGCGACTGCGATCGCCTGGGTTTGGCCGAGCTTCAGACCATTGGCAACGCTGCGGGTGGTGAACCCGGTACTCGCGGACGTGGTCGAACTGCTTGACTGACCGCCGCGACCACCGCCGCGACCACCGCCGCTGGTCTCGCGCTTCCGAAAACTCGACGGCGCGGACTTGCCGACCAGCGGATCGGCTCGACCTCGAACCATACGTAACCGAGACGATCCCGGTAGTTCCTGCGGGACCTTCAACGATCCTCCTCGGCGTCCTCCGAGCTTCTCCGAGTTGCTCCAACAACTGGATCCTCTTGATCCGCCGGACTCGCTATAGTCGCTCGTCATCGACGAATCTCCGTCCTCGCGATCTATGGCTGCCGTATATTCAGCCGACACCGTATTCTCCTTTAGCATTCCCATTCAGAACTTATCTCGCCTCGCGCGTCAATTTTCTCTCGAAAACTCTCGAAATCGCATCGTTACACAGCTTGCTCGACTAAATGCGAGTAAACGGGAGGCGAGATAATTTTGTCTTCTCGCGAGACAACGGAAGTAGTCGTGTCAAGAGAAAAAGTGAGACAAAGAGATAGACGGATAGAAATTGAGAGAAAGAGCGTGTGTGTGTGTGTGTGTGCGTGTGTGTGTCTGTCTGTGTGTACATTCGTACCGTGATTACTCCAGACGGCACAATCGACGCAGCAGCCCCTAGTCGGGTAAGAACGAGTCCCATTGGAGGATGAACCGAGGCTCGGGCTGGTCGTGGCAGTCGACGTGTTCGTACTCGACGTATTGGTACGCGTGGCGATCGACGTCGTTGCGCTGGCGGACTTGCTGGACGAGACTTGCACGGAGTGCAGGGTGCCGGTGCTCGGATCAATGGACGGGGGTGGTAGGTTCCTTCGGGGTGGTGGCGTCGGTGGGGTCAGCTGCCGCTCGATTCCGTCCTGAAGACTGCTACGAGCAGTCGCGGAGACGTAGACGCGCGTTGGGCGCAAGAATGGGCAAAAACCACTCTCTTAGTTAGTTACCGGCTCTCGGCATGCCGGCGAACCTTCGCCGCCGCGTCCTCGAGAACCGTCTACATCCAAGGCGCTCGACGATATCGCGAACTCGCAACCAAACGATAGTCCGTCTCGATAGAACGAGAACACGAGGCATGCGAATCACGTTCGAATTCGGATTCGTACAAGGAAGAGAGAGAGAGAGTGAGAGAGAGAGAGAGAGAGAGATGGAGAGAGAGAGAGAGAGAGCGAGAGAGATTATCCAGCGAACTCGACGAGATCGTCGAGGTCTGGACGTGGTTAGTAGTGGTACGCATGCAAGCGCGCAAGCGAAAAATGCTATTCGATCAAATAAAAGCCAACTATCGACACTCCCATATAGCCCCCTAACTTCTCTTACCATATTCGCTATTCGGATGAAGGTAGTTACCGCTACCTGGACCGCTGAAACGTACAATTCACCGATCACTAAGGACGATCGTGTTGTTCCTCCTTTTTCCCCCACACATCCTTCTCACACTTCCGACCCGATCTCTCTTTTATGCGGCCCGTAAGCGAAAGTCTACCCTTGACGCGTTGGCTACAAAAAATTCTTAGCGTACGGCTGCTCTACTTACTCGACCACTTTGTACGGAGGATGGTGGTGATAGGGCTGCTGTTGCACAGGATTCTCGAACACGGCCAACGGTCTCAGTGGTATACTCTCCTCGATGCCTGTCAACTTCAGATCGATTCCCATTTGGTTCATCGCGCTGTCGCTCAGACCGCTAAACACGTTCGCGTGATTCGTAATCAAATCTTTTCTCTCGCTTCGACTCATTATCGATCGTTCAACTAACCCTGCTACGTTTGGCACTACTTGATGAGACCTCGCAGTGATTTGATTCGTCGCATCGAGCCCGCCTCCTCTCTGAAGCGACGAATACGGCAAAAAGTCTATAGAATTCGTCGGGGATGCCTGCGAATTTAAACGGACAAGCTTTCGATCAAATAATCCAAATACGTACGCCCTTCGTCCTCTCAATCTCCGTCGCGTTACCTTGCTCGTCGAGTTTACTTTCAGTGATCTGGCTCGATTGAAACTGTGATGTCCTTTCCTCATACTCGACCAGACACTACCGAACAACGAGTGATTTCTCTGCGGAGCAACGAAACACGATATATATGTATAATTATCGTTTGCAGGCCGCGCGAAGAAAATTTCATTCCCGATTTATCATACCCTGTGCATAGGTTCCGGATTATCGTCGAGCAGCTCTTCCAAGTTTCCTGAAATGGCTCTCTTCAGTTCGGGCCCAGCTTCGTGGAGGGTTCTCAGACCGGCCTTCAACCAAGTTAGAACCGTATAAACTACCAATTCCGATGAAACCCGGGGATCGAAGGGACATTACCTGCAGCGTGACGGTGTTGTGGCACTCCTTGTCGCCATCCTTCAACTCCTGTTCTTTACGCTTCTTGAATCGCCTGAAGTAGTCTTGGATTAGGAAAGTCGCGTAGAATTTGCCAACGGTTACCTCGTCGTCGCCTAGAAAGTTCGTTTCGATCGATATCGATCGCGGTCGGTCGGTGTGCAAAATCGTGGATAGAACGGATAGAACGGAACCCTACCTCCCGGTGGCGGTACCACTTGATCGAGGAGCTCCGGGTTGGTCTTTTTCCAGATTTTCTTGATCACCGCCCTCAGCTCGGCGTTCGCGTCGTCGATGTTTCCCTCGGTCTTGATTCGCAACGATGTTCTCACCACGGCGAACAGCGTCGCGTTGAACAGGACGGTGCCGTCGCTGTTCAGCGGCATGTTCATCGAGACCAACCTCTGAAAGAGTTTACGACGTTATCCACCACGGTACGGACGAACAACGGAACGCGCCGAGCTCCAAACGGTACTGACTTTACACGCGACTCGATGAGGGCAGAGTTTACCGAAACCCAAAGGCGGAGATATCTTCCTGAGGAGGGTGACCACGTCCAAGTGTTTGATACGACCTTTCGCGTCCGGATCGTATTCGGACCACAGACGAATGAACTCGTCCAAATGGTGGGGACCCAGGATGGACCAATCCCTCGTCAAGTAATCGAAATTGTCCATGATTACAGCGACGAAGAGATTAATGATCTGTAAAATAAACGACGAACCGTAGCGCAACCGAGCCGAGAGTTAAAGAAGAGAATTGGAGTACGTTTCTTACGGGCGTTTCTTACCAGGAACGAGCATAAAACGTAGAAAGATATAAAGTAGGGAAATGCAATATCGGATCCACAGCCACTTGTACTGGTCGCTTCGTCGCTGTTCGGATCGCATTTTACTTTATTCGGTTGCGACGAACAGTCCATCATGATTTCTTGCCAAGCTTCGCCTGCGTATACACATCGAGCAACGGCATCGCTTTAGACATTTCCTTGTCTTTCTCTGATCGAACATTTACGGTAATATCGGTCGAATTTTCTTACCCGTGGCCGATCGAAACAAGACCAACACCGCTTGCGGGAACGACTGGAAGTTGTTGTTCCGGTTTATCGATGTGTCGTCGTCGATCGCGATCTTTCCAAACACCTGGAGAGAAATAACGCGATGGAAGTTTTCACTCCTCGTCTACCCGTCGAGAGCCATTAACGGACTTGAAGATCGCTTACCTGCATACCTATCACGGCGTAAATGAAGAACAACATTATAATCAATAACGCCACATAGGGAAGAGCTTGGAAGGATTTGATAAACGTCCAGAGAAGCGTTCGGATGCCTTCCCCTCTGCTCAGCAATTTCACTAGCCGCATTACTCGAAATAGCCGAAAGAAGTTGATGGAAATGATGGTCGAGCCGGGCTGCGAAAACATCGTGGAAACATTATTTATCCTCGTTTACATGAAATTTCAACAAGGTTGCCTACGGCAGAACTTACGTTCACTTCGGAGTAAACGATGTCGATGAAACTCCCGAGGACTATAATAAAGTCGAACACGTTCCAAGCGTCGCCGAAATAGTTCTGCGAAACAATTCAATCTGTACCCTCGTGTCTCCTCGTGTACCTGTACCGTTAAACGAGAGTTTCGCTACCTTAAATCGGAAGGCCGCCAACTTGAAGATAAACTCGAGGGCGAAGACCGCGGTGAATATCATGTTGAGAACGTCCAACGCTTGCGTGTAGATTTCCGGCTGTCGATAAAACTTCATCGCCAAGGTGACGGTGTTAATCATGATCAGAGTGAAAATGGTGTACTCGAACGGCTGCGAAGTAACGAACCACCAGACTTTGTACTGTATTCGATGCTTCGGTATGTATCGTCGTACTGGTTTCGCTTTCAACGCGAACTCGATGCAATTCCGCTGCGCGAAACAGGCGATAACTTTCTTTAGACAATGCTTAGACTCGTCGAGGGTAGAGATCGCTACCTACCACCGAATCACGCTCACCTGATTCTTGTCAAGCTCGCAGTTTTTGTACTCTTGCTCACCCTCGTTCTGGAACGTGACAATAACGAAACCAACGAAGATGTTCACCATGAAGAATGCTATGATAATTATGTAAATGATGTAGTACGCGGCCACTATCGGCCGAAAATTATGTATTGGTCCATGATCCTCCTTGTTAGAGTCGATCGACACGTCTAGAAGTCTGTTGGGAGAAAAGCATAGAACACCAGCCTGCTAGCGGCTGTTTCGAATTGATTCGAAACTCGAAGGATGATGTTACTTACGACGGCCAGCCTTCGAACGTCGACACGGTGAAAAGCGTCAGCATCGCTTTCGCGACGTCGTCGAAATGGAAACGGTTCTGGCACCAGTTCCTCTCCTTCATCACCGGCTTATTGATATTACCGTTCTCGAACTCGAGATACGTGCCCCTGAAAGTGAACACCGTTGCGATTTCATTGTCGCCGCTGCTTTTCGCCGTTTCGTATATAAATATATACAATATAGTATAGTAGTAATAAAGATTCGTGTAAGTAGTTTGCGAAGATCGTCAGTATCGTCGCGTCGTTAGACGCCGACAGGAACAGGGAACATTCTCCTTCCCTTTACTATCGTACGCGTCGCCACGACACTGAACGATAATCCGCGCACCTCCTCTTTCGATTTGTTTGCGAGATAACTTACTGGCATTCGGCCTTCGTCATTTTCGATGCATCGGTACAATAGAAAAATTTTCCCTATACAACATAAAAATTCCATTAATGCCAAACAGATCGCTCTTTTCGTTGCGAGTATTCGCGCAACGCCTCGATATTCCTGATATCCGTTTCAATCCATACGTTCGTTTCTACGGTTCTACGGTTCTACGTTTCTCTTCTAATTGCAAAAAAAAGAAAAAAAAAAAAAAACAAGAACGCTGCGTACGGATATCAAGAGTGTCGGTATATATGTATATATAGGATAGAAACAGCGTGTATCGTTAATTGGCCATTCTACGGAGCGAAGTCAGTAGCAGCGAGTGATCGAGCAAAGTAAAGGAAAGATCAAAGAAATATTGAGAAGTGATAGAGAAGAAAAAAATAAATAAATGATAAATAACTAAAAATAAAAAACATCTCATTCCGTTCAGCGTGCACATGTACATGTATCGTAATATATATTATACTTGTATTACACAGATGTACAGAAAGTATGTCGTGTGGTGCAGGCTAGTCTCGTTTGGCCCACGTCGATAGAAACGAGAGACAACGTTCACGTAGTCGTACGTAGATACATACATACGCGTGCATGTAAAGCTCAAGTCGAAGCATCGCGGACTTATCGCTTTCTCGATTCTACAGGGTAGACCCTACTGGTCGGTACTCGAACTGAGACTTCGACTTGTTTCTTTTTCGCTTAATCATCTAGAAAACTGCCACACCCGATGAAATTGCCCACGCGATTGCTCTACCACGAAATTAGGAAAGAACTTGGGAAAGAACACCGAATGCAGCAGAGTGGAGGGTTTCTTTGCCGTCTTTTTCATTTTCATTTCCCCTTTCTCGATGGCTACTCAGTTTCTATACGAAATGCATACATCAGGGATGATGCTTGTCCCCGGGTTGTTTGCAATCGGAACGACGGAAAATCAGTTTCATGCATCGCTTCTTTCCGCATGTCGCGCGAACCGTAACCCCGAGGAACCCAATCGACTCTCTTCGAAAGGATTACTCGTGATTTCGGTGCGTTACAATTTCGTTGATCATGCACTACATGAAAGCTTCATTCATCTTGTTAAATGTGTATCTTTCTATCTGGAGTTCGATGATGGTTATACGATGATGCATTATTCGTCAAATGACGCGCGACAAGTAACTAGCACCGGCTGATGTTCTTTGTAAAGCGTTAAACTATAATATTTATTAACAGCGTACACGTTACCGTGCTCGAGGGTGTTATCGTGAATGCAGAAAATCTCTACAAAGGGTAATATTGGCAGTAACGATGTATCTTCTCGACTATGTACGTTGATCGATCAACGTCCCAGTTTCATGCTCCAAGTTACGATCCTGACTATCCGATCTCGATAACGTGTTACCGATTACCAAAGCGAACACCGTCCCATTGCCGATATTCACCTTTGTAGAGTCGAAGAAGATCGACGAGAGAAAGTAATTAACTTTCGAACGAATATCTCGGTGGACATTGCGACCAGTCAGCGTGCAAAGTATCGCGAAATTCAGGGTGCGAGAAATAAGCCGCTTTTGGCAGAGAGAAAGATATAGAAAGAAAGAAAGAGAGAGAGAGAGAGAGAGAGAGAGAGGAAGAGGAAAAGGAAAAGTAAAAGTTAAAGCCGCAATTAAGCGGCGATCGGTGATCGAAGAGCGGCAATTTCTGCGAATAGTAATCACGCCGGTACCCCGTATTTCGCGAGGGAAATTTATATTTCCGGATCACGCGAACCAACATCGGCATTCAAAGCTTCCGATTTCCAATACAAGGCCATTCGCTTGTCGAGAAGACCGTCCGAATGGCAAAAAAAAAAAAGTACAATTTTACAGAAGAAAATAAGAATAACGAAAAGAAAGTAGATCCGAAGAAGAAGAAGAAGAAGAAGAAGAAGAAACAAAAGTGGAAGCAGAAGAGGAAGATGAAAAAGAAGAAAAAGAAATAAGGAAGATATAGTTAGAGAGAAGAAGAAGAAGAAGAAGAAGAAGAAGAAGAAGAAGAAGAAGAAGAAAGAAATTCTCGTTGGCTTAGTTCAAACTTTCTAAGTGGTGCTTGTTGGCTTTACCTTAAACAGCTGTACCCCGATAACAGCGAACATGAACTGTAGAAGATAGGTGACCAACATAATGTTGCCGATCGTTTTAATGGCGACAATCACACACTTGACTACGTACTTTATATGTAGTTGGTTGAGGGCAGGTGAGCGGGGCGAGCGAGCACAGCGGGGAAAACCGGGATCGTGAGACAGACAGACAGAAAGAGAAAACAAAAATATACAAGGTAGCATTAATCGGGGGTCGGCTGGGTATTTTAATGGTGTCTTTGGGGCTGTGGGGCATCGGGAATTGCTAGCTGCGAACATTATTGTTTCGATCGTTCCATTGCTCAGCTCCGTCTTCTCTTAACTTTGGATTCTTTCTACTTGTTTTCCTTTCTCGTTTTTTTTTTTTTCTCCTGTAGTTTCTGTCTCGTAATCCTGTCAGCAGCGAGTCTTCCTTGCCCTTTTCGTTCTTTTTTTTTTTTTTTTTTTTTTTTTTTTCTTTCGCATTTTTCTTATTGTTTTCGTTTTTCGGTCCTTTTAAAAATCGTGAACTAAGCCCTCGCCATCCATCCAACCCACCAGTGCTCGATGTTTTTTCTCGGCAATGCACCTATGGGGCCTCGAACGAAATAGATCGATATTTTCCCCGAACGTCGAATCTAACTTTCGAAATGCTCGATCGTACATGTCTCGCCTCGTCGTTGAATTGCGGACGTTTCGTCTTCTTTTATCGTCAAAACGGTTGTTTCGCGGATTAAAAATCTTCTTGTTTCGGTCGCAGTTTGCCACGTACCACGGGGGTCAAGTAGTTCGATAAGAAAACACGAAGTAACGATCGAATTTTTTGTGGATAGAGTGTTGTAAAAATTTGTTATTCCTTTAAGCGTTGGTCAGAGTTTTCTTTAGTTATACATAGTTAATGGAAGCGGTATTTCTGATATTTACGAGCAAAACAAAGGACGAATACGTTCTTTCGGTACTAGTGGCAAATCCGATCGACTGTTAAAAGTGGTTAGTTAGTGTCGCAAACATGTTACGTGTACCTGGCACCTTCTGAGATATCTAATGACCGTTGCCCTGTATGTATCCTGCATGTACAATACATTCGTGGAAACCTCTAGAGTTTCTCTCGCACTCCTTCGAAATGGGGACAAGTATCAAGAGTCGATGCATCCGTGGACAACCAACGAAAGTACACTACGCTACGACCTTTCTTCAGCGTCCAACTTTTATTTCTGACAAGTACGACAAAGATTGACGACAGTCACGCAGTAACTGCTAAACGAATGTAAGGGGAAACGCGTGGTACACGATTCCGAACAATCGCAGGCAATCGAGGGGCAAAAACGTTCGATCGACGATCGCAAAAATCTGAGATCTTCAGAGCAAAACGAAAAACCCTGCGAGTAGACCGGACAGAGAAGTGCCGTGATGCTTCGTTTCGATTACGAAAATTGATCACGGAATCACCGAACCGTCCTTCCTTCCGTCCTTCCTTCCTTCCTTCCTTTCTTTTTTTCCTTCGTTCCTTCCCTCCTTCCTTCCTTTCTTCCTTTTTTCCTTCCTTCCTCTCTTTCTTTCTTTCTTTCTTTCTTTCTTTCTTTCTCTCTCTCTTCCTTTCGTTCTTCCTATCTTTCTTCCTTTCTTTCTCTCTTTCTTTCTCTTTCTCTTTTCTTTCTCTCGTGTTAATATAGCGACACACCACTGCAACGCGCTCAGCCGGCACAAGCATGCAAATTTTCAAACAAGTCTCTACTATCTATTTTCACCACGCAGCCTGCATGAGTTTCTCTATGCGTGTCGAGCGTTAATGTCGTATCGTGTCGTGTCGTGTCGTGTCGTGTCGTGTCATGTCGCGACAATCATTGTTTTTCGCACACGATCAATAATATTGTTAATATCAGCGATATCGACAATATCGTGGATCGTGTCCGCGCGGTCGCATCATACGAAGGTTGTTCTCGTCTTCTCCGCGTATGTTCGAGAATTTGTGTGTCTTTCAGCTAATAGAGAGTCTCGAGCAACAACGAAGTGAAGGCAACAAGAAATAAAGGGAGAAAGAGAGAAAGAGAGCGAGAGAGAGAGCGAGTGAGAGAGAGAGAGAGAGAGAGAATGACAGAAGAAAAACAAGAAAGAGACAGAGATTAAGAAAGAGAGAGAGAGAGAGGGGGGGGAGAGAAAAGAAGGAATAGAGAGACAAAAAGAAAGTTACAAGATGTCTAGACATAGAAGAAATAAACGAAGGTACGAAAGCCAAAGTCGAAAGTCTAAAAATCGTAAGTGATCTTACGTAAAATCGTTTCCTTCGAAAAATGACAACATACACACATATATGTACATATGTAAGGACAGATAGAGTATATAAATGTGTGTATGCAACAGTAACAACAATAATAACAACAACAACAACGATGTTCCATTCTATCTCTATCTAATTTGAGCTACCGTCTCATCTCCCCCCGGTCACTCGTCTACTACATATTTAGATGATACATGTAAATGCTCGGTACACTACTTCGTATTAACATGCCATAGTATAGCATAATGTATATATGTATGTATGATATACATATAGATATCTGCTCGTGAAAACATAAATTGAACGAGACTGCTCGCCTCTACGGGAGCTTCTATTGCGATCATCATCTTCCCTATGCACTATCACGTTAGTCCAATAACGTGGGAAACCATTTATAGGACTAGTATATAGTCGAAAAAGAGAGAATCACATTAACGATTGCACAAGAAAAACGCATCTGACTAGAACCGATCTACTATCGACGATACCGAACCGGATCGTTTGCCCCGAACGCATACGCAAAGAAAAAATGAGAAAACTCTTTTGTCCCGTTACAGTTGTGTGCTTCAATGGGGACGAAAACGATCGGACAGGAGATTAGTTCCCTGGCAAAAGTGACGGCGATACGAGCCCCCACGCAACAGCCTTTTACGATACGTTTAAACGAAACAATTTTCGCCATGTTGCGCGAAATGAACGCGACCAGAATCGACAAACGTAAAAGTATCTCGGATGGGGGCAATCGTTCGATCGTTAGATCACACGTATACACAGTATCGGTGGAAAGGCAAAGAAAAAAAGTTGAAGGGAAAAGAAGAAACCAAGGTATACAACTCTTTTCAGTGACAGGTTTCAGGGAGGAGAGTGTCGAGACAGAGAAACCCAATGATCAAATTACGTATACGCAAACAGCTTGTTTCACAGGGAAGGTACCCAGAGGTGCATCTGTCGGAAAAAACAACGTCTGCTTCGTGCCCGCACCTCTCGACGATTATTTTCTCCGATCGATTAGAGCTGCGCGTGAGAAAACATTTCGTGGCTAATCATTGGCCATCGTCAGAGGTGAAACTACTTCTGTACACGTGTGAATAATCGTCGAAGAAGGTTGTCGGGATGTCGAGCAAAGGCGTACCGAGGTGGTAGACGAATTGGTAGTGGTGAATTTCGTGATGGTGAATTATTCTAGCGTTGCATCAAACGTATGTGAGGTAATGAATGAACGAGAACGACCACGATATATGTACGTACATATGTATGTATATGTATACATATATTATGTACACGCACAGGTGTACGTATGTATAAATACATATATACATACGTATCAGATCGTAAGAGAGGGCTGAAGGGTCGACAGAGTTAAGGTCAAGGGGATATCGAGGTTTGGTTGTACATTATGCCACTCTAGTGTACTACAAGAGGTTCGAAGGAATGTCCCAGGACCGTTTAATATGCGGGGCCTGGCAATCCTACCTTGAACAGTTGTACGCCAATGACGGCGAACACGAACTGCAGGAGGCTGGTGACGAGGACTATGTTTCCGATAGTCTTTACCGCTACGATGACGCACTGTACTACGTGCTGGGTTCAACATTAATCAGAATGTAGATCCGCTCTTTTACAAACGGGATTACGTGTGCCGACCAATCTATTGCGTCGGATACCATTTTCTTTCTCTTTTATCATTTTATTACATTTTTCTTACTTTCTCCTTTTCTTTTTTTTTTTTTTTTTTTCATCTACCGTTTATCTACCGTTTGGTGGTCTAATCACTTTCCGAACCGCATAGGAAAAATCGTGCGTACGCGCATAACTAAAAGGAATAATTCGATCGTGTACATAATATCGATTGCGCGCAATTGTTTCCGATGCGGTACGAAAATTGAAATGCTTAGATTTTTCTTAGCAAACTCGGTACGATTTTGTCAATAGCAAGACTACACGGTTTGCTGCTAAAAATTTGAACGCGACAGAACAGAAAGATCAGTTTTGCTAACTTTTAGAATGGTTCACTCGAATTTTACGCGACTCGGTCTTAGCCGAAACTAAATGTTACTTGTACGTACACCTAGTTCAGGACATATGCTACGTCGTGGGATCGATTTAACAAATTTGCTAATTGTCTCTGAATAATAAGCGGAGACGGATACCTTTAATCCCTTGGCACGATTGATGGCACGCAGGGGCCTCAACACACGTAACACGCGGAGAACCTTTACGACGGAGAACGCGCCAGAACTGAAAGAGGAGTACCGGAATAAATGTTTCCGAGCGAAAAATAATGTATACCTGTACGGCTGTGTTCGCTCGGGGATTCTTACCTGAAAGACATGGAGATCAGAGAGGAACACACGACCAAAAGATCGAGCAAATTAAACGCCGACCGGCAAAATGCACCGTCGTGTATGATAAAACCATAAGAGATCATCTTTAGCCAAATCTCGATCGTAAACACCGTAGTGAAAAAGTAGTCGAATTTCAGCAAAATCTACGAGAACAAAGAGAACGAAAGTGTTATTCGAGTTCGCGTGGACGTCGATCATCGTGTCTTACCTGATTTCTATAAGAGGCGGCGCTTAAAGGATCTTCGGCCGCCAACATGGCCGAAGATATCATGATACATATAAGGATCACGTTTCCAAAGTAGCTGTGATTGCACAACCAGTGACAAAAGACACGAAATCTGGAACAACACCGCACATGGAGCACGCGTCGGAGATACCGCGTCGAGGGAAAGGGAGGTTTTCGACGGTTACCTGTTAGTTTGTGAGAAAATGAAGAAAGCCGAACCGGCTGGAATCGGCTGTTTCTTCGTAGCCATGTTGAATTCGGACATTCTTCTCGGCCTGGCGGACACACCTTGATCCATACCATTGTCTGTCATTGGATAAATAATCTGATCAACGACGCGATAATCGCGAAAATGGTAAATTTTGTAGGCTTTAAAGAGTACTGTACTACCATGCATATCGTTGCGATCCATCTCCTCCTCCTCTTCTTCCTCTTCAACCTCCTCGTCGGACTCTATGTTGAGTCGTACTTTCGCGTGAGTGTTCATATCATCGCTTTTCTCCGATCTGCGATGCATCGCCGGGGATGCGATTTAGAATTTTGCAGGATTTTCAACTCAGATCTCGACAGACGAAGGAGTACTTACGTTTCCGTGTCCACAGCTGCCTCGTAATCCTCCATCGTTTCGTTCGGATCGTGCTCGAGATCGGTTCCGCCGCCTTCATCTTCCGCACCGGTTCCATCGCCACCGTCGTCACCCTGTTCTCCGCTAATTTCGTCCCTGGCCGGCGAGGCACTGTGAGATTTATTTTTCTCCGCCTAAAAAGCCGTGAAATAAAATTTTCGATCGTCCCACGATCCACCGGTCCGGTACTACGATCCTGTTTTCGGAATTTCCCGGTTTTCAATTGATACTACACGGCTAAGGAATCCGGGCTGGATTTTATGTCACGCAAACAGTTTATTAATAACTCGAAAGACGTTGACTCAATGTCCTATTTAAAGTAGGAGAAACCCCGCCTATACGAATCTCGTCAAATTTCATAAGGTATCCAGGCAGAATTAACCCTCGTCGGGTTAATACTCGAGAACTATCGATTTTTCATTAGCTTATCGAGAAATCACGAACGATTAAACTTTGAACACGATGACACGTCGCCGTGGAGCTGACGTCATTTGTTCAACGACGGAGACAATCAGAATTTTTTTGGTTCGCTCCTGTACCACGGTTTTTCAAAACGTAGGAGAATCTAGAGGCGGAGACAGGCCGAGCTAGGTGGTGAGAGCTAAAGGCGGGATAAATAGAAAATAAACAATGAATGTTTCTCGATAATGGTTTTAATTCGAAAGTATCGGTATTCGATTGCGATGACCCCGATTTTGCGTGCGTGCTTTTGTAGCTCGCGGTACCGCTCGGAGCAGCGAAGCACGCCACCACACCGATTAAAGGAGATGACACAGTTTTCACCGGTTCGCCGACTAGCTACAACCGATAACCAATTCTATTAAGAATCGCCTATCGTTGCACCGAAAATATCTAATTAATAGATGTTCCGCCGTTGTTGAGTCAAACCGTCAAACCTTCTGCACTTCTAATTACGACAAGCGAAATAGTTGTAGTCGTCGGATAGGTAAGATCGATGACGCGTAACGCGCAATAAAAAGACGGTCACGTCGCGACAACGACGGCGACGGCTTGTTGTCGGCGTTTCTATTGGCGTCAACGTCGGCGTCAACGTCGGCGTCAACGTCGGCTGAGGCCGAGGCCGAGGTCGAGACCGAGGAAAGCACGTCGTCGATGATTACGAGCGTCGACAAACGAGCCCCGCTTCCCTACGAAGATGCTCTTTGAGAACGATAAAACCACTTGCATTCTAATTTTCATCGCCCCTGAGCTAACGAAACGCAACGATACGCACGCTACGCGTATATAGGTAGGCAGGTACGATAGATATAGGGAATTTCGAGAGACTTACCTCCTCCTCGGCTTCCTTTTCGATGGCAGTTAACGATTCGGCATCGGCAAGGTTGTCGACAGCGATGGCCAAGAAGACGTTCAGTAGAATATCTGCGGTGTTGCTGTCGTCAAGGATTAATTAACAGGAACGAGAGTGTCACGATTGTAGTCGCATATTTTCTCGCGCCGAAAAAGGATACAGTTACCGCATATAAAGAGAATGATGAAATAGAAACAGGCGAGCATGCCAAAGCTTGAAACACCTCCGTAGGCTCTAATCCCATCGTACATTACGGCGTTCCAATCTTCGCCGGTTAGTATCTACGAACGAAACGAGGACAACGGGATGGAATCGATTTGCAATACCTTTTCACGGTTAGCATGCTTACCTGAAACACGGTTAGCAAACTTTGCCAAAAGCTATCGAAATTATGTCGTGGCTTGTCCTGTAAATCGCTAAAATTGAATTTCCCACCAAACACCTGCGAGAAAATAGACACGGTATTAAAAACGTCACGCGGTGTTTGCCAATAGATCTCATGGTGGCATCAAACGTCGTACCTGCATGCCAAGGAGGGCGAAGATCACGATAAAAAGGAAGAGTAGAAGCAACAGAGACGCGATCGATTGTATCGAGTTTAACAGGGAAGCCACCAAATTCGACAACGACCTCCAATACCTGTAAATCGATCGAACGTTCGTCGATAGCATCCGATGTCTTGGCTAAGTAGTTTCGTTTACAGGGCGACGAAATCACACTTACTTTGTCACTTTAAATACCCTGAGCAATCGGACGCAACGGAGAACGGAAACGCCGAGCGGTGGCATCACGTGAGTGTTTGTCAGGATCATCTCGGTAATCGAGCCGATCACAACGAAACAGTCGAAACGATTGAACAGCGAGACAAAGTAACCCTGATGAACGATAACAATCATTCGTAAATCATTCTTATTCGATCGAAGTTGAATTCGATCGAGCGACGATCATCGCTTAGACTCGTTAAATACGAAACTTACTTGAAATCCTAAACTATACATTTTCAGCATCATCTCCATAGAGAACAACGCGATGAAAAACATATTTGTGATTTCTGTTTAACAAAAGAATAATTGTATTTTAATCGAGAAAGACGATGCAACGTGAAAACATATTCGCCGATTTTTGCGCGTACCTTGAAAATCGTCCAACCAGTGCGGTTGATCGTAGTGCTCGGTCGCCAGAACGCCAGTGTTCAGGAATACCAGTACTATGATCAACCAGTAGAAAACCTGCGACTTGACAGCTTTTCTGCAGGCTCTTCTCATTCTTCTGTTTACTCTAAAAATTTCCATTGCAAATTTATACGATCGGACATCGCAAAGTGGCCAACTTCACTCGAGCAGAAGAGAACAATCTTTCGATGACCTTACAAACAGCCAATTAATGCGCAACATTTTCCCTTTCACCGCAATTCGTATTCTCCTACCTATCAAAGTCCCGTTTTTTCCTCCTCCACACAGACTCCTGTTGCACTCCCTCCTCATCGCCCTCTAATTGATCCGTGCTCTCCATTTCGCTCTGCTGTTTTGCTGCAATAAAGGTTTTATCGATCCTTTCAGTGGCACCGCAAAAGAAAAGAAGCAAGGAAGGAAACGAGATATTCGTCTGTCTCTCGACGAACAAGTATAACGAAACACACGTACTCTTTCCATCTTGCATTTTCGGTTCGTCGGTTTCCGGCTCGATGTCCTCGGCTTGCGTGATCCAGTCGAGATATCCCCTAAGATCATCCTCGATTTGCTGCTTCTCCCTGAGTTTATGGAAATCACCCCTCGCTTTTGCCTTCTCTCTCTCCTTGGAGAACTCGCTGTGTCGCGCAAAGATACAACGCGGTTAGAACGTGATTAGAGGCATCGAGCCAGTAATTGATGCGCTCGCGAATGAAACCGATACTCACCCGGACAACACACCGAGAATCAGATTCATCACGAAGAAAGCTCCGAGTATAACCATAGAAATAAAATAAATCCACTGCCACGAGCTTCCCATCGCATCTTCGATCTAAGCGATCAAACGGGAAAAGAAAGAAGAAAGGATCAAGTTGAACGGTTTCACCGCTTCGCGAAAGTAGTACGTAAATACTTGTGCAGATATAATCTCTTACGCTGTAGAGAACTTCGGTCCAGCCCTCGAGCGTAACACACTGGAAGACCGTTAACATAGCCAAGCCGAAGTTGTCGAAATTCGTGATACCCCAATTGGGACCCTCCCAGAATTGTTTGCTGCAATAGTACTCGGGTCCCACTTTATCGCACTGGAAGCCACCGGGTCCACAGGGAATCGGATCTTCCATGATCGCGTCTACGAAATAGGCATATTAAGTTGACAGTTGGCATGGGACCCCGCGCGTATCGGCTCTCTCTCTCTCTGGCAGTTAGTTGTACGTGGATTCGCGGATTCACGTGAATCAGCTGTTTACCGCGATACAAGCGCGACCACGTAGGTCGCGTACCGCGCGCTAAGAATAATTAGACGTTAGAGATTTGCCGCGGCTGAATCATATCTAAAATAGCGCCGATGCGAAGTGTGTTTCGGGGTTGAGCCGGGAACTCCCGAGGCGTGCCACTGCCAACTCTTCTCCCTTCGACGTTTCATTTCTCGACGAATTCTTTTCGGCCTTCCAAGTCGAACGAAAGGCAATATGCTCGTGCCCGTCTTGGATCGCGTCGCGCGCAACAGAGCCCCGCGACTCCGAGCTCGCCGCGCCGCTCACAAATCGTACTTACCGGTGACATTGTGCCTGCAAGTTTTATGCATTTTTCCGGAGAACAACTCGAGGCCGATGATAGCGTAAATAATGATGACGAACAGAACCAACAGAGCGATATGAAGAAGGGGTATCATCGCTCTCAAAATAGAGTTTAGAACCACTTGAAGACCTGCAACAAGGTGGACAAGGCAAGACAAGTGAAATCGGTCGCTTGCGCGTGTCCCGAAAGACACTCTCGTCTATGGCCAATTGAATGTTTGAAATAAATGCGTGAATCTTACTTGGTACACCGGAAACCAGCCTGAGAGGTCGTAAGACTCGAAAAGCCCTCAACGCCTTCACATCGAAGCCTTCTTTCATTAGCATCGTCAACACTATGCTCACCATTCTGTAAGGGAACGGATTAGGAAATGATTCGAAGTGTAACCGCGCGTCGATTTCACTCACCCTATCACTACTATCGAGAAATCTAAAATGTTCCAGCCGTTTCGAAGATAAGCGCCAGGGTGGGCCACGAAGCCGTAAGCGATGATCTTCATTACGCACTCGACCGTAAAAATCACAAGAAATATATACTCTATCTTTTCCTGAAACAGAGTCGAAGGAAGTGCGACGTGAATTATCTTCGAGCCCTGAATTTAACCTTGAAACGACATCCACGCGTCAAAGTATCCCGTATGCTTTTTACCCAAGTTTCCAGTCTGACGCTGTACGGAAGGGTTTACTTTACCGTTCGCGATATAAGCTTATGGAAAAAGCCAAACCTTTAATAAAAGGTTCTATACTTGCCCTAGGAGGCCAGATCTTAAGAACTACTATATCGGAAAACCTTTAACCCATTTTCCAGGACGCGAGCTTTCGCCAGCTTTCGAAACCTTGTTCGACGCTTTTTCAAAACTCTCTTCGATAACTCTCTTCCCTCGCCGTGTCTCTCGCACATTTTTCAATATTTTCAATAACTTCGATCCATCAACAGCATATATCATATACGGTATATAGGTACTGCATTACCTACACGATATATGTGTATAGCAGTTGTCGAAAGCTCGAGTAACGAATAAACGAAGACACAATTGCTACGAAAACTTTCCAATGGATCGGTAGCTATAGGTATGTATATTGGCCCAATCACGTTTCCCGATAATAATGGGGAACGGTGGCTACCAATGTCAGCAAGATTGAGCAATTATCGAAGTTTCACCTCGAATAAGTTTCATAACATCAACCCTATCTCTTGGACATAGCGTTTATTTATCGATAATCCAACCGGTTCGCGTGGTTCGACGAACGAAACTGTTATTCCTATTATATTCTCTATTATTAGCGCAATCGAAATTCCTTGGTCGGGGTTCGTCGTTCGAACGGTATTTTGATCTGTAAACGATAATACGAGAGACCAGAAGCTCGCAACTATTATAAACTGCTGTTGACTGCGTTAACGGAAGAACGCCTGGCATCGATCTCTATCGATCTACCAAAAAAGTGGAAAAACAAAAAGAAAAAGAAAAAACTGTAAGAAGGTAACGGATGCACGACACGTGGCATGGTATAAAACTTACAAGAGGAAGAACGAAAATAGCTGAAGGTCTTGAGCTATTCGGTTGATCGTTATAAGGGGGGGGGGGGGGAAGAAAAGGAAAGAGAACCGTGTGATAGCGTATGAAATCTACTTACCAAATACTGGTTGGTCAAATTGGAATCGCCGAATGGGTACGGTGTGTAGACTGCTAGGGCGACGCAGTTTGCAAATATCGTCATCAGAATAAGCCACTCGAAAGGTCTGCAAGTTGTGGCGATTACGAACATCTAATTAAGGAAAATGCGTGTTATTCCCAGAGATCGAAAGGACTAAAGACATAAAAAATGATGCTCGAAAACGTAAATCTGCGAATCTAAGGACATGAAAAGGATACTTCCATTCGACAACGTCGATGCACATTTTGCGCAAAGGATTCTTTAGGGGTAAACAAAAGAGGGCCCTAACCGGCCTGTCAGGTATCGCTTTGCCGCCCCTGCGAGCCGGTCTCTTGGCGGCGGATTTCGCGGCACCGGTGCTGGTCCCGAGAGTTTGGCCCGTCTGCGACTGCGCGGTAGCTGGCTGTCCGTCCTGGGCAGTCTGAGGGTTCCGGTGCTGCCCAAGGATGGGGGGGGTCGCGGCAGTCGGCTGGGCCCCCGGCAGCTCAGGGGGGCCCAACCCCGAGCCCCCATCCCCCCCCGCGCTCATCGGTCCCTCCTCCTCGCCGAGATCACCACCGTGCTTTCTCCTCCTCTTCTTCTTCTTCTTCTGCCCCTTCTTCTTCGCTTTCGCTTACTTCCGCCTCCGCCTCCGCCCCTGTCGGCGCCTCCTCCCCCCTTTCCTCTCCCCCTTCCTCCGCCGCCGCCTTCTCCTCCTACACCTACTACTGCTCCTCCTCCTCCTCCTCCTCCTCCTCCTCCTCCTCCTCCTCCTCCTCCACCTACGCCCCCTCCTCCTCTTCCTGTTATACTCGCGTAGGCACGCTTCTCTGGACCCTGCCTGACCACGCAGACGCCTGTGTAGACGCCCGACGACGCCGATCGACGCGCTCTCTCAGAGACGCCCCACCACCCGCTGCAGCTCGCCGGCATGCTACGGCACTGGGCTCTTTCGAACCTCCCTCCGTGACCTAAACGTTACACGTAAAATGTAAATTAGTGCTCTTTCGTTTCTACCCGCGCACACCCCTCCGCCTCTCCCCGCCGACGAACTTGGTTGCAAATTATTATATCGTAAATGTTTTCAAAAGTTCAGGCTGGAAACGAAAGAGAAGCAGAAGCGTAAGAACTTTGACTTTTCCTTCCGCGTAGCATAGAAAACTTTCGTTTGGACTGTCTCGAAGCTCCGAAAATAACCGTTGTCGGTTGTCGTTTAGGAGTTTGCGTTGATATCGATCGACTGAAAATCGGTATATTCGACGAAAGAAACCACGGAATGTGTGTAGCAGTTTGAGTTTCGGCAAGTCCGGGAGTCTGGGATTTATAGCGGACTCGCGCTATATTTAGTGAGCCTAAATACTAGAAAACTCTCTACCTCGCTCGCGTCTATGTTTCCGTCTCGTCGAGTGAGCCTGTCCGAAATTGTTAGACACGATTGATCTATCGATCCATTTAAATCCTCGTTATTTATGCGTTACCAACTGTTTCGACACAGCCAGAAATCTCGATCGAATACAAAAATTCCCCATGTCGGACTCGCGCGTAACAGTTACCTAATTCGTTTCCGACGTGACGACTGAACAACCGCGTGACGTATACATAGAGGTGTTCTCGTAGATTGCTGAATGGATTTTGTGATTGGAATTCGTAAATGCGAGAAAATTAATTACCATGGATTCGAACATGGCGATAAATAAAAAATATACTCTGGTAGATTCTCCCTCTCTCTCTCTCTCTCTCTCTCTCGCTCGCTCATCGACGTATAGTGTTCGCATCACCGGAAAAATGAGAGAGGAGTACGTATCGCTGTATCGTTTTCAACCTCCCGATCGAACATCGATCGGCGTTAACAAAGTTTCCTCGTGTCAAACGGGTATAAAGACGCGCTATCTCGTAAGATAGTCACCGAGTGGTGCTAACGAGTTAAATTTAGTTCACCACTTCGCTCCTACGGAAGCATCGGGCAAGCTGGGCCGCTTACCCGTTTACCCGTTTACCTCCTGGCATGCGCTTCATTCGATCCACGCGATCCCCTTTCTTCGGAGATAGATCTCCGTTCCGCGCTCCTATTTGACACATTCGAAACGTCGCGTTCCTCTTCGGCGATACACCGTGGAGGCTAAAATCGATACGCGTTGCGTGTACGATAAACAGAAGAAAAATCAATACCTATTTCTATCACCGTAATAATAGATGCTGTCAACTTTTTCCCGGTTTTTACCACAGACCTATGAATTTCCTGACGGCGTTGGCGATGACTCTTAACAATCCAGCCCGCGTACCGGTAATTTAGTAATCGAGAATCGATCGTATCGATTAAGGACCTCGCTTAATTGGTGTTTAGATTACCGGAGAAACTAATTGCCAACCAACCGGGCTACTAACAGGGATTCACGCAACCCAGGCCATTTGGCTTCCATTAATTACAATTTTATAGGTTAACAATCTAGAAATTGGTACTAAGGAATATCTATTTATTAGATAGATAGATAGATTTAAGAAAGAAGCGGCATTATACTAATCTGTCATAGCGTTGACGCTTTATGTTTTCCAAAGTGTCACGTTTCCAATTTCGTTGACGTGTTTCGTATGAACGATTGCGGTCTCGAAGCGAACGTTTACGTAATTTATTGAAATGAATTTTAGCCAAAAAATATATATATGTAGTAAACACCATGCTTCGTAAAAAGCAACATTTCGAGAAAAAAGAGATCGAAACAAAGAGAGAGAGAGAGAGAGAGAGAGAGAGGGGGAGGAACATCGTTTCCCACGTAATGCATCCTACGTAATTCTATTGTCCGTCAACTCGATCCGAGTTTTCCGTGCTAATATCAATATTTCATCGTCACAAAGTTGTTTCTCGACTTTCGAAAGGAAAGTCGATAATTCGTGAAACATGTTTACCAACTCGAACCCCCTATCTCTTTCCTATTTTGCACCGAAATGCACCGAAACGCACCGAAATATCAAGTATTCACGACTTTACGGTTCGCGTTGGATCGAAATTTCAAACGTCCTTTCGATCAATCGCTATCGTTTTTCAGATACGAATTAAAATATCGTTGAAAGCACTTAAGATTGTACATTTCAGAAGCTTCTTCTGAAAACCTTACTTGAGATATTTTTACACTTTAGACACGTGTCCGGACAACCGTCAAGATCATCGAACTCTTCTTATCTATCGTTTAAAATAGCTTAAACTTGAATTGTTTTGTTACTAACTGTTCTCTCGCTCTGTCCGCTGGAACTCGTGTTTTTCTAAGGAATCGACGACATGCACGTCGAACGAACGGTTAGAAGGTAAAATGGGGGGGTTTTAAAAATAGTTGATACGCTGGGTCACGAAGCCGAGAGCATTCGGGACGATATCCCAACCGCGAATCTGCAGAATTGACGTTTCTCCCCTGAAAGAGATACTTGTAACACATCGATGACTCGCCCTCTCTCTTTCTCTCCCCTTCGTTCTCACGTCTCAAGTGGATGATGTCCTTGCGGTTCAGACAAAGTACACGCTCGATATTTATGTATACGCGAGGGGGTAACATCATCTCCGGTTGAACACTGGACACCCACTGGAAACGAACGAATTCCAGGCAATTCAGACATATTACCAACATTGTTCCAAATAATTCGAAAAATTCGCACGTTTATAAACATTTTTTCTTCAATAAAGGAAATAATCGGTTAGTTTATTTCCGATTAAAGGGGATCGATATCGTTGAGGCGAAACGTTTCAGGATAACCGACCGGCTGGATAGAAAGGGAAACGATATTTCCTTGCTGCTAAAGCAATCCGTCGACGGAAGCGTGATGAAACGGAAACCCGATGGAATTGCAATTCGAACGTCATCGCGTTGATCCTGCATTGGGAAAGATAACGTTACGTTAGTTGGTATTTCTAGCCTGTTTACCGAGGCGTTCACATTCTCACAAAAGGATCGTACCTGAAATTCATTAGCATCGATAGAAGGGAAACTGATTCAGAGCAAATGGTAGAGGAAAGAAAAGCAGTGGCAGACATATGTGCGACGAGTTAATAAAGTTTCTTAGCGGTTGGCCGAGGTGGCGCGACAACTTTCATTAGGAGAATGACAAAGCAAAGGGTGGCGGTGGTGTTTCGAGGAAAATCAAAGTGTTCCGCTCGCGTGACTATAGTTCCACCGATACCGAATATCATTAGCCTGAATATCGAGCGAACACACCCGAATACGAACTTTTGTTTTTCTCCCTCGAAATCGAACGTTCCTCTACCGAACTTGTCAGGCACCATCTATGCAACTAAACTCCAATCGAGAGCAATAATCGCAAAACAATAAGCCTCCCATCAAACTACAGTCCCGATTTCATTATAGCGACACATACATTTACAAATATTTGTTGTAACCCTTAAAACACCATTTATTTCCTTGAAATAAAAGGTTTAAACTAGTTACTTCCTAATTGTACGATGACAATTCTGATAACTTCTGACAACTTTTGATATTCAGAACTATTAGCCCCAGAGATGAACTAGCGTTCGTGTTTCCGTTAGAATGAAATAGTCACGCAAGTTCTCGGGCTCGCTACGACGTATCGCGATACACACATGATCTACGGTAATATCGTTTGGTAACAGCATTTCAAAAAGATTATATTATCGACGTTGTTGCATTATAACTTTTCCCTGATAAATCGTCGGAATCGGAGATCGTTGATCACGGTTGATCGTTAACGAAACGAGCGGCCAGGTGATACCTTGATGAGATAAGCTCCAGTCTTGTCCCATTCAAACGTTTCGAATCATATCGCGGCAAACATCCACACGCACACGAGTATACACCGTGAATATTTTGCCGCACGCAATTGCCTGGAAAAATATAGTTAATTTGACACAACTGCGAACGACGAAGCGAGAATGGAATTAATTTCTTAACGCAATGACGGTTGTCTAGGTCAAATTTGCACGTTGAAAGGGGAGGCAACGTTCCTGGCGGAATGCCTTAGAATGCCGGCTGGGAATCCGAGATGGAGACTCATTATGCATCGATCAGAATTTCGTTGGGAAAATTGGGATTAATTCGCGATTTTGGACCGCGGTGAATCGAAGCTTCCCCAAAAGATGATCTCGTACGGACCCGCGGGCTAACGTCGACCATTGTCCTTCAAATTGAAACCCTCGACAACCTGGATGACGCCACGCAATCGCCAACATGATAACTATCTACATATCGCAGCTGAATCGAAGGAATTCAAATATGTGAAAATGAATAGAGATGACGATTGGATCGAAATTATATGGTGATAAATTACCAAGCGGAATTTTTAAAAACAGACCGATTTAAGAACGCGTATACGTGAAACTACCGATTATGAAACTTTACTGGTTGCACAGTTAAATCCTAGGCGCCAACGTAAATCGTATATACATCTATCTATGTGTACCTATGTACGCAAATTCAACTTATACGTTCGTTGCAGAATTTTCCAGGAAGACAGAAGGCTTCGTAGAAAGGTCATTTGGAAGAGAAAAGAAAAGGATCGTTAACGTTGATACTTGGGGTGGTGGTAATAAAGTAAGAACACGTTGCCCTTTTAGTGGCATTTAAGCATTGTCCTTTTTAACTTGAATTAACGACCGAGCTTTTATGACAGCTAGTATAATTTACGACCAGCTTTTTTAAATTATCAACGGACACTTTCCAGGGCTCTCTTTTAGAAAAAATTTCGAATCGAAAAATCTCGATCGAATACGTATGCGTACTACATGGCAACAGAAAGTAAGCGACTTTTCTGCTCGAGAAAGGCGGTAGTTTTGAAAGTTTATGACCTGAATTGACGTATTCTAGTTGTTCAGACCGATTTAATGTTACGAAAAAATGTCTGGAGTAGCATTGACTAAGGTATACGTGTAGGTAGGTGGTCGCTCGTTGTCAGAAGGAGGATCTCGCGGGCGAAGATCACACGGAGATCTGACGACTTACCACATATCTTGCAAGAGAGCGGTATCGGTGGAGCGATTGTGTCGCGTATCACGTGAGCCGGGCGTATCCGCTCGTCATATCCGCGTTGACGCACTCAATGCCAGAGCACTTGTAAATCCTTCCTCTCTCCTCTCTGTGCTTTCTTTGAGCTTCTCTTCTCCTCTCTTCTTCTCCCCTCCCTTCTCTTCTCGTCTCTTCTCCTCTTTCTGTTAGTTATCGCCACTCGTCCGATTCCTTCTCTTGTTTTCCGCTTCACGTTACACAGAACGATACACCGAGATAACCAATGAGTACACTTTCGATCGTCCTGCAATTTTGGTCCACCGTTCAGTTGATTCTGTTTACCTCAATTTGCTCCGTTTCGAAAGCCCGCTTTCGCATCGATTTCCACCTCTTCCGTGTTTCGTTGGCTAGCACACTACCGCTGCCACTAGGATCGCTAGGATCATGTCACCACACGGGTAGCAGTATCCCACCGTGAGACCACTACTAGGAGTCGCGCGACACGAACACGTATCTACCAGTGACTGAGCATCGCTACCACCGCTACGGATTCCCACCACTGCTTCTTCTCGCCTTGTGTTTAAACTTATAAATAGATATCTAGGTGCGTTCGATTATATTTATATGTACGTGAATATATGCGTACACATGTAATATATGCGCGTGTATATGCTTCTACACCCTCACAGTTCCACGAACGCAGGATCGTGCAAGCGTGTGCTCGTATACGAACTGTGCGTATTATTCATGATGCACCTAGTTACGCGCTCGCTCGTTCATCCCTCTTTCTCTCTCTCTCTCCCCCACCCCTCTCTCTCTCTCTCTCTCTCTATCTTCTCCTTCACCACCCTCCTCCTCAACAACCTTCTGTTTCTCCCCTTCTCCTCTTTCGTTCCAGATGAGCTTTCTTACGATGCACACCGATCGGATGGATCCTCCGTAACTGGAAAGCAACGCTCTTCCACCGAGCAACCCGAAGAAACCTCGCAACGATCTCTAGACTGCCGATTTCTCGATTCGAGCCTTCTTTCTCCTCTTTTTTTTCTTTTCGTCCCTTCTTTTCCTGTTTTTTTTTTTTTTTTTTTTTCTTCTCCCCCAACTTATTTTCCGCGGATATGCAAACGTGGACTAGAACTGGACGCAAAATAGGCGTCGTCTACACATCGACAGCAAATCAATCGAGTACCTTACCTTCTCGCTGCGTGCCGCTCTTCTCTCATACTACGGTATCGTCCAGCCCGCACTTTCGCGAATTGTCCCAGCGATCTTTCGTAGTCGTCCGGATCTCCCTTTATTCTGTTCTTTTTCCTTTCCTCAACCTCTCGCTCTCCCGTTGTACCTAGGTCTACTTGTACTCTCTACTTTTATTTCCCTTATTCGCCTACTCCCCTTTAACTCGCACTCGTGAAACCTACGATTCCTGGTATCAAACGTTAGTGAAAACCTATCGTTTCAGTTCACCGTAGTAAATAGCCCCAGCCTGTGTACGCGCACACTTCCTTTTCACTACGCTCGTCCCACGGCCACAGGAGCATAGACGACAGTTCGACCGATGGAACGCCCGACGAAATATCGAAGAAAATTTTATCGGAAAATATCTCCTTTTAGCGACAAAGGGAAATAATAAGCAAGATCTGCTCGCAAAATTTTCCAAATCCGTTTGAAGAAATACGGTAACGAACGACAACGACTGCGAGCACGGTGGCGATAGCGACAGCACACGACACGTTCGACTCGACGATATGCTGCCGGTTCGACATCAGCGACGCCTGGCGTCGCGACGCCCCACCCCCCTTTCCACGGGAAAAGCTACGTGTGCGACGTGGTGGAGGGACGCGTCACTTTTCAACAACGAGGGTCGAACGCGATCCACCGAAAGATGAAGAGATGGAATAAGAAAATCGCAGAGTATTTTCCTATTTGCCGAAATGATAACCGTCGAGAAGAGTCGTTCGCATGAATCCGTTCGTCATGAACGGTTCGTTGTAGACGATTGCCCTAACCTATTGCATGAATGTCTCGATCGAAAACAGTTATGTGAAACACATAAGCCATCTTTTTTAAACATTATCGTTTGAATGAAAGAAATATATTTTATTATTGGTAATTATAGTATTTGAACAATAGCACAAGAATTTACGGTGTCATAGTATTATCCGTGAAATGCCTCAAAATATTCTTTAATTTCCTAACGATAACAAATTATACGTATAAATGCGGGAAATACCTGTATTTCTGCATACCGTACAAGCGTATGCGGCATCAAATAAATCGTATACTTTGTATTGCGCGATACATGTGTCTATTTATACGATTGATTACAGACAAGATTGTTGCTATTGTAGATGTTGCTATTTTAACAATCATACGACAAGGCGGTAATGGATTCTAAGCCGACCTCTTGAATGTAAGAATAAAGCTATAACTAATTTAAAGAAGCAATATGAGCGTAGTTAGCTAAGAGAATGAGGCTACGCAATAAATAAAAGGTCTGTAAAGATTTTTAACGAAGAAATTTGAACCGTTATCCTTTGATACATTATATTCTTGTTGCCAAATTTCGATTTTTATGGTAAAACAAAAGTGCTATTTCCACGCGAAAACCAAATTTTTCTTTAAACGGTATATATTAATAATTGAAGTTGACAAGCACGCACGCACAAACTCGATTGAAAGAAAACCGCAAAAATGAAGTTTCACGAAACTACTTTTCAATCTGCTAAATCCGGTGGCGCCATCAAGTGAGTTTATTACCACTCACTACGTTTGCTACTAAAACTGCGATAAAGCAGTGCAAGAAAAGAAAGCTTTTTCAACGTGCATAAGGAAGTACTAATCTATGTTTTAATTTCGTAATTGTTTGAAATGCTATACGCATCGTTTTGCGTTATAGTTTTTATATCACTCTTGATAGGTACAAATAAGTGTGCTCTATAATTAACAACGCGTCAGTCTACCCATAGAATCTTTATTCTATTCTTAAACCGTACGACCGAAGAAGAGATAAGCCGGGGTTGCCGAGGGCCTGTGCTTTATTTATACAACCTTCTCTGTCTGACTATATTTATATATCTACTGAGAAAGCAAGGATATGAAACAGTGCTCAAATAAGTGAGAACACCATGTATGTGTTCTGAAATTTTATAGTAAATATTTAAAATAAATGAGGGTAACTTTTCAGCACTTATGATTAAAAGCTCTCGATACATTACACAATCGAAATCGAACTCAGTTCGAGCATTCAATAACCTACTAGTTTCCATTTTATATTTTATCGCAAACGTTCATGTGTAGTACTGGTTGGATTTAGAAATATTATAATATGTTCCACTGGCGCATTTATGCGTAAAAGGGAAGATTGGGTAAATTACATATCGAATTTGATCAAAATGTGTGCGTTACCATTCCACAGTGATTACAGTTCTGCAGTTTCATCGACACATGTATTAAATGATTCTGTTTGTGTACATCAATTATACACGTTGCATTAATTTGCAGATGTTGAATAATAACACAGCAGGGTTCGTCCAAAAATGTGAAACAAAATTTTTCAATCTGACAACCTAAATGATAACCTAACCTGAATCAATCTCTATTCGATAATTGAAGTAAAAAGCTGCTGATGCACGGACGATATTACGATATGAATTTTGTAACTTGAAGCAGAAACGTGTGATTCTCAGTGAATAAAGACCTCGATCTTACAGTTAGGAACAAAGGTACTGGTACATTGTTCAGGTTCAGCAATGTTCAAGGACTTTTAATAATCATCTATTACATAAACATGAAGGCGTTATAAAAATAAATTGTTAATTTAAAAAGGATATACGTACACTAGCATACCAATTTACCACCTTGTTAAAAAATTGATTAAAGTTAGTAATAAAACGATCACCGGAAATGAACTGGAATTTCCGGTGTTGTCTGTTAGATCTGTCGTTGTGATTGGAGAGATGAATCGCGTTTCACTAGAAAGGACGAATAGCGTCATGTTAATGCAGGCTTAGAGGGAATCGGAAACTGTTGCTGACTCTCTTTCTTTCGGTCGTAAGCCGGCACCGGTTCACCATAAGAACCGACTGTGACGCGTGCCAACTGTTCCGAAATTATTCTGGTGCGCAGTACACCGTTGCTTTTACTGATCTCATCGGTTCGGCTAGCCTACTTTGTATTTTCTGACGTGGTTTTAACGTGGTAAGCACTAAACGGTACGCGATGGCGGCGGTTGACTGTTACCAGAATCAAGCCCAGAACGAGGGTACCGGCCAACAGACACAAAATCAACAACAGCAGTCCCAGCAGCAACCTCAACAGCAGCAACAACAATCACAGTCGCAACAACAAGCTACCGCCGGAATTCCAGGCAAAGATGACGAACGTAAACTCTTCGTCGGTGGACTATCGCGTAATACTACCGATAAAGAATTGCGGGATCATTTTGGTAAATTTGGAGAAATTGAGAGCATCACCGTTAAGATTGATCCCTATACCGGTATTTCGCGAGGTTTTGCATTTATGGTTTTTACCAATCCCAAGACGATCGACAAGCTATTGGCTTCTGGCGAGCATTACATCAATAAGAGAAAGGTTGGTTATAGTTTCAAAATTGAAACGTAATGTTCACATTTGACTACTGCCTTTTGGAATTTCTCAGGGATCTTTTTACTTCGCCTTTTAAAAGAGATATACTTTGTTTTGATATAGGTGGATCCAAAACGGGTGAGTAAAAAGCCCCAACATGGTAAAATCTTCGTAGGTGGCCTTACCCCAGAAATTACGGACGAAGACATTAAAACATATTTTGGACAATATGGTACTATCGTTGAACTGCAAGCGCCATTTGATAAGGTAAAAAACCAGAGAAAAGGATTTTGCTTCATAACATTCGACTCCAAAGAAGTTGTATATAAATTACTTAAAACACCTAAACAAACGATAAATGGAAAAGAAGTGGATGTTAAGAAAGTAAAAGTTAATTCAGACCCAAGGAATCAAGGATTTTGGGGCCCAGGCTATGGTTACGGCTATGGCGGGGGTTATGGTTACATTCCTGAATATTGCAATGGCTATCAAGGGGGATATGACGATATGTATGCAAACTATGATTACGCCGGTTATGATGGATACGACAATATGGGATATGGGGCTCAAGGTAAGCCAAGAGGAAATGGTCAGGGACCACGTCAGTTTCAGAGACATCAGCCATATTAAAAATATGGGTTTATGAATCCTAAATACTAAAAAAAAAAAAAACTTGGTGATAAAGCAAGAATATAGCAAGGAGTAGACCAACTTTGTCTGGATACAGTCTGGGACTGAGATAGGGAAGTTTGGGATAAAAGAGCTTAATAGAGTCGTTGAAAGATTCTTGTAAAAGCCTCAAACTTTCTAATCTTTGTATGTCAAGCCTGTAAAATACTAGATAGTTCTATGTACATTTACTAAAAAAAGAAAAAAAAGAGAAAAATAAGTGAATTTTCATTCATTTGCAATTGGTGTAATTTAACAAGGTAAAAGCATCGTGTCTTTCTTTATCTATGCCCATTTTGTCATTTATTGCATAAAAAGAGCAAAAAAAGAAGAAGCAACTATTCTCGAAGAGCTACTAAAATAGATTAAATATTTTTATTGAAATTAAATACCTTATAATGTTTTCCTCTATCTTATATAAAAACCGTATATAAGGTGAAAACTAAAATGATTGATTTACTCCTATTTTTCTTGTTATTCATGATTCATAATACTAACATGTATATCTTATAATTTAATACTCTAATTATTCTTTAGCATCTTAAGTTGCATTACTAAAGTATTGTTTATTATTATATGCTTGGTGTTAATCTTATATTATTAGAAACGCAACGCTGTGTCGTTTATAATAGGACTTCATGTCGATAAACAGTTTCAGTTCAGAATGCACTTGTCAGTTAGAGATAATCGATAGTTATAGAACAAATTACCATTCATGGACCAATGGTTCGTACTCCTAATTAAACGTACTTCCTCATAAATTTGTAATCTATACATATTATCTATTATCATCTATGACAGTTTATACATTAAAATAAGTCCTGTAACTTATCCGAATCATAAGATATTGTAAGAAACATACGTATCGCCGTATGTTATATGTATATACGTGTACACATGTGTAATGCTGTACACGTGTGCGAATTAGTATATAATAAAGTAGGATTTAAGAGAAAGATAAAAATATTTCAAAATGAATATAATTAAAATATTATCGTCCTGGGTAGATACGCGAAGAGTGCGCGAGTGGTAGAAGATGGTTACAAAATATTCTAAAACAATATTTGAAGTCGCATACGAGGAGCAATAAGTATGCTGCAATGTGCACAAAATTTCATGATCATTTTATTTTTTACATCTAATATTTTTTTTCTCTTTTTTTCTATACTGCTTACGATACTTCAATCGATACTTCAATACTTAATCGTTTAAAAGCCTGACCAATGGGATCGGTAATTTTTATAAAATTGCTACACTCGTGTACTCCTGTGCCACATGAACACAAGTATAAATATAGTGAAAGTGATTATGGCTTGTTACATGAGAAATGTTTTGAAAACGCTGAATCAACAGAATGTTTAAGGCATTGGAAGTAAAGAAAACTGTAAATTACTATAATTTAGACTATTATGACAATTTTTGCATTTGCATCAAACAGTTTGTTCCTGTCTGGTGTACAAAGACTGCTCTTCATATCGCAAGAAGACTGTTTACATGTAGAGTATCATTTGATATGATACAGGTACTAGACAACTTGACAGCCAATACATCTTGTGATTTCCTGGACTAAAAAAGTTTAAAAATGACAAAAAATTGTAGCAAATGTAGATATGGCATTGCGGGACTACATTTAGGTACATCGAAATTATATTACACGAAAGGCTGATAAGGCTTTAAACATTCAAGTTTTTCTCAGATGATACAAAAGTATTGACAGTTTGGCTTAAATAAATTTCATAATACACATACGCACGCGGGAAAGAAACCGTTTTCTTACAAAAGAATTTTAAGCCAAGCTAATTGTGCTTTTGAAATTAAATCTGTATACTGTGTATACCATATTTGCTGCGTATGGGGAAAAAAAAATATATATATATATATATATATATAAATATATATTAAAAAAGAAAAAAGAGATCCGATTGTGAAATTAAAGGAAATAACAGAAATATTTTGTTACTATTAATTACTATTCGCCTGTTTCACCCATGACACAGTGTATATTTTAATTATAACAAAAAATAAAATATTCATTACTTAAAAAGTATTTTGTAATATTCTTCTTTCAATGAAAGCTTTAAACGTGTAGAGATACGTATGCATTCTTGTAAAAAATATTTACATATCTTTAAAATTAAAAATTCATATTTTAGGCACACATCGTATGTTAAAATTCTACTTTCTATTGAAATTAGAACTATTTGTTATGTATTATTAGTATTGGAAGAATTGCATAATTGACACATGTAAGAACATAAAGTTTAAGTAAATATACATATGCATGTAAAACGTATGAACAGCAAACGTTGGTAGTGATTCCCAAACAATGAATCATTCGGGACAATTCTTTGATTATTCGATTGTTTAGTGTTTCCACTTATCTTTAAAAGTAAACACATGTAAATAACGAAGAAAAAGTTGAAAATAAAGAGATATGTTAAGTTTTTACGTGTGTGCGTGCGTGCGTATGTATGATGTGCGTATGCGTGTATACAGATATATAAATAGCGATTGTACATTTTGTATGTAACTAATGTGTGTACAAGCAATCAATAATATATATCGAAATAATTGATAAGATATGTATATAATGTTTCCGTATATGCAAAAGTAGGAAAGTATTTTTTGTCATTATTCATAAAAATAACTTGCAGAGAATTGTAAACAGTTGTGTACGGTTCTGCGCAAGAAAGTACGTTTGAAACGCGGCTTTAATGCCCAATGGCAGTTGCATGGGTGTAAACGGACAGACGTGCAGTCGGACAGACAGCTGCAGTGTCATCATCTTGGTGTGCATCGTATTATACGAAACAAGCTTAAAGTGTCGGAAGTTCGAAAAGGAGCAAGTTACTACTATGCCTCAGCGAAAACTAACAAAAGTCACGTTGCGATTGATATTGCCTGTTTGGCTAAGAGAATTCGCGATGTAGCCTTTTTCATATTCAATTTCATCGCGTTCGCGTTTATTCCTCATCGATGTACCGAGAAGTATCGGGAGCATTTCGTGCAACATTTTCGAAGCCAAGTCGCATGAAATCTCCTGCTGTTGTTCTCGTAACAACATTTGCCTGTTGTCGTGTCATCATCCGCCGTTATTCCCGACGTTTTCATTCTCATTTGTATCTTCATTGTCATCATTCTCAAGTGCCTTCTCTCTCCCTCTTTCATACTTTTGACTCAGTATTTTCCGATCTCAATCGCGCGAAAATCAGTGTATGCATCGAGTGACGTACTAATATCTTTGTCAATCCGGTAAGTTTAAACATGTACTTTTCTCAAAGCTAGAAATTTCTATTCCATTTACAGTTGCATAGGCTACATTTTTCGTACGATCTATTGTCCAATTTCTCATTTATCCTACATTGTTTATTTGTTGATCGTTGATCATCGTGACGCGTGACTTGTAACTAGCTTCACATTATTATTCTCCGGGATTTCTTCTTTGTTTGTAATTTTTCGGGATTAATAACCCGCGCGAATCGTTTGAAAATTTGTTAAGGTCCACCAGGGAAATGTGTCAATTTTCCTGGTCAAGATTTATTAAAAAGGGAGTGATTATTGACGCGCACGTGATAAATCGTCGTTCAATCTGTGCAACGTAATCTTTGTTACTTATGCTGTTCTATTGTTACCAAATTTTAAACACTTTCTCCTTATGAGAACTTTTAAAAACTAATGATATATAAGTTGTTTTGACTTTCAATCAAATGTTCGTTCCAGTGTCACATCAATAGGCAGTGTATTTTTTTCTTATATTTAGTCACTTGATTTAATTTGACATAATATACAAAGGGTATGTATATAAAGCATCTGTCTCGTTTTTACATAAAAATATTAAGGTAAATGGAGATATATTATACCAAAAAGAAAACAATTATATAAGTGTATTTTGTGTTTGTGGGTGTAGGTGTATTGCAATATTGTAAGGTATATGTGTGCCCATACTTCAACTATATTTTAGCTAATGACTTATAATGTAGCACTGGTTACGTAGAAACTGATAGACTAAAACACAGATTGCATTGATTGAAATTTCTGTTGCATCATTTCAATGTCAAATAGATATAAATATTTGTAAAATAATATAAAATAATATAATGTACTGTACTTTATAATCAAAGAGCAACATATGTGCAGTATAATGTAATAAATAACAGAAGCATAACACGAAATAATGTATTTTACAAAGTTGGTTTTAGTCTTACGTAATTATGAAATTCTACTAATTTACAGATATGAGGTGGATAATTCATTCCAGAATGCATCACATTTATTAAACATCTTCAAAAATAAATGGATTTTCTTGTTAACTAAACGGAGTCGTGTTCTTGTCTGAAACACAGAATAAAAGAAAAAAATGTCCCAATTAAGTATTAGTAAGAGAGGGAGGAGTGTCGCAAGCTCTTCCGCATCTACTGTATCATCGCTGAGCAGTTCAACCGACCTAGCGAGTCTTTTTGAATGTCCGGTTTGCTTTGATTACGTTCTTCCACCAATTTTACAATGCCAGAGTGGACACCTCGTTTGTAGTAACTGCAGACCAAAGCTTAACTGCTGTCCTACCTGTAGAGGTCCATTAGGTATGGAGTTGATGATAAAATGGAACCGATGCAGAATAGAATAATTATTAACATCATTTAGATGATGTTTCGTTTCAATTTAATGCAGGTAATATCCGCAATTTGGCTATGGAGAAAGTAGCGGGTAACGTGATGTTTCCTTGCAAATATTCAACAAGTGGATGCACTGTCTCGTTGGTGCATACCGAAAAAGCAGATCACGAAGACGCATGTGAATTCCGTCCATACAGTTGTCCTTGTCCAGGTGCTTCTTGTAAGTGGCAAGGATCTCTTGAGCAAGTAATGCCACATCTTGTTATGAATCACAAGAGTATTACAACTCTTCAAGGTAAATTATTATTACTAAACGAGGCATGTACAATAATTGTTTCCCTTTGTTTTCGACTTAAAACGTGCTAAAACTTTTCTGTTACAGGAGAAGATATTGTTTTTTTAGCAACTGATATTAATCTTCCTGGCGCAGTGGACTGGGTAATGATGCAATCCTGTTTTGGTCACCACTTTATGCTGGTACTTGAAAAGCAAGAAAAGTACGATGGACATCAGCAATTTTTTGCAATTGTTCAATTGATCGGTTCAAGGAAACAAGCAGAAAACTTTGCTTATAGGTAAATGTTTACTATAGAATATATATATATGTATAGAAAACGAAAGACAAGGTGGCAATTGCACATTTGAAACAAGTAATGATTTTATGTTCAACAGACTAGAACTGAATGGGCATAAAAGGCGCCTAACTTGGGAGGCTATGCCACGTTCCATTCACGAAGGTGTTTCATCTGCAATTTTAAATTCAGACTGCCTTGTATTTGACACCTCTATCGCGCAATTATTTGCCGATAATGGAAATCTAGGGATTAATGTTACAATTTCTATGGCATGAGGAAAGCTAGAAAAAGCAGTGTGAAAACCTTTTAAACGTATCGAGCAGTCCTTAGATCGTAATTCAATCTTTCTATCGAGGATTGCCCGTTATGTATATATATAGCATTTTTTTTACGTTACCACGGATAAATATTAGCAATACGGATGTTAGGAAATGTTTGGAATGTGTTGATGAAGCACAGTAATCAAACGATCAGTTACAGGACCTCTCTTTAGAAGCTTTAAAGTGTACTTGTATGTGATATTAACACTACACGTGTGGAGAACAATAAACAACTTTTCAGTATACATATGCTGACTTTAAAGCTCTAACACTGGGTAAAGCATCGGTTCCAAAATGTACCTGACACCTATTGCACAGTGTTATCATGTTCTTTCGGTCAAGTTCTTACTGAACCAATTTTTATGAAAACATTTTTCATTATTTTGATGCTTTGTAATGTAAGCTATATTCTTTATAGAAATAACGTTATATTTTATAAAAGAAATATAGTTTTCATCAAAAGATTTATCTGTTTAGATACAACATGGCATTATAAACAAAAATTCATGGCACACATATATACATATTCGAGTAATTTTCTACTGTATAGTAACCAAACATTGAATGTGTCAAATATACATCGATCATTATTTATTTTCATTTAGGAATTTTATACGCCTGCATATTTATTATGATTTTTCAACTCTGTTTATAATTATGCGATTAAAAGATAATCCTTCTTTTAATCAATTCGTTTCTCTTTTTAATTGGAAAACTCGTTAAAATCATTTTCTCTATACTTGATATTTTATAATTTCGTGCTCTCTATTCATCGCTACTATAAAATCTGCATTGTGTTTTAGAAACTTCATTTAAGAACTACAGTAGTACACCATATAGGAAGGCATATCACAGAAAAAATTATATTATTTAATTACCGTTCATTTTACGAGGGAAATGAATTATAAATACGAGTATCAGCAAAATATATACGGGAACACGAAAGTAGTCTGTATACGATGAACAGGTGCAAAGTAATAGAATAAAATTGTGCTATTTTATCTTTTCTTATTAACACAGAAATACAGGAATTTATCTAAGGAAGAAGTAATAATTTCAAGAATATATGGAACCACTAAATTGTTGCATAATGACGTTGTATATAATCTTTAAATTATCGTCCATATAAAAAATTCAAATGTTGTCTGTACAAATTGACAACGAAGAATATAATTTGATATAATTTACATTTGAAATACACTGATTTATTGCAAAATTGTTAAAAAAAAAGAAAATAATAATAATAATAATAATAAACAGCGCAAGAAGTCACGTGCCATTACTAAACAAAAGTTTTATTTGATGTAATGATTATACAGATAAATGACTTTAACCGATGTCTGTGCATTCGAGTAAAGTTGCAATTATATGAGCTTGATCTTAATCAAATTTCAAATTTTAAGGTCAATATAAAAATAAAAAAGAATCATCTTCTTACGTCACCACGAATCGCATATAAATTATTTGAACATTCCAGGAATAGATGAAAAGTTAGTGTAAATAGAATAAACTTTATATGTGATACAATTATTAATTGGTAGTGTAAATTATCATGTCAACATGCATATATATGAAGTTCAAAGGAATATGGGAACCAATTGCATGTTATGCATATGTATAAGTATATATAAATATATAAGCGTACATGGTATATAAATATATTAAAGTGTATTTATATATATGTATATATATGCGTATAAAAAGCTTACGATATTATTATACTTACGTTTGTATAACTGTGTGTGTGTACTAAACAAAATATTTAATTTCGATAGGTTTAAAGTTTAAGCAGTTTTGGCGGTTACAAAAAAAAATGGATTCAAATTTAACTTTCACGTTAATTGTTACACTAGTAAACGGTATAAGAATACCTCTTACCCATATACCTGTTCAATGGTATAGCAAATTTTGCACACTTAGATAATATAATTAATAATATCTGTCGGAAAGCTACCATATTAAAAACCTTGATCATAGAAATAGGACAAAGCTAATTGGATAAAATATTATTGGAGAACAAATTACACTAATAACTGAACATGATCTTACCGAATTATCATCAGTAACGATCATCTCAAGTATTAAAGTGCGAATTTGATAAAAAAAAAAAAAAAATTATATCGCTAAAATGTATATATACGTATAGTTTAATAAGATAAAAGTCTAAAATTCATTATGATGTAACTGTTTAATTGTTTATTATAATAATTTATTCTTGCAGATCGGTAATGACGATATAGACATGTCTTTTCCAATACAAACATCAAAAACATTTAAGTCAATTCTTAAAGAAATGTAATTGCTGCAAATACTAAGCATTAGATGATAGAGCCTTGCAAAGATTTCATAGTTTTCATTATAGCATATATTATAAAAATTTCTGAAAATAACATTACGTTACGGGCTAAATAAATCTGTAATTTTGATCCTACCTGCAGCAATTAGATAACTATCTATTTTTATGAATTATTATTTTGTGTACTTTATTACTAAGGCTTTTATGTGTGCGTATTCGCGTAATTTCAATTCAACAATCTATTATTAGTTACGTATAAATATTATAAATGAACTCTTCGTTATCGGTAGTTAAACATGACACCATGAATCCTGTTCCTAAACGTCGAATAAATTTGTTATTAAATAAAAATTGTTTGTGAAAGTTTGGCAAACGTATCCCGTTCCATGTTTGTATTACATACGAATTAAATAATTTGCCGCGCATACACTATTTTGTTCCGGGAATAGTACTCAAATAGTAGGGTGTGGTGGGAGGAGAAATTACTATGTTGAAATATTTCTGAAAAAAGTTTAAATAACGGTTAACAAAAATGATTAAGCCCATTTCTTTTTTATATACTTTCGTAAAGGAAATAATACTTATAACTATTACGCATACGTGAAAGTAAGTTCCTAGTGCCATCTGGGAACAGTAAAAGAAATCGTACAAATTTGGAGTTGGGATTCTTCTCTATATTGGATTTGCATCGTGGTTGCGCGAATTCTACTTGTTGCTCGGAAATACGCCTCGTGGTCAGCAACTTTCCAAAGTTTGCTTAAAATACTAATAAAATTTGTAGAAGCTGTTACAATTTCCACGAACAAAATGGCAAACTATCACAAGCCAGAATCGAAAACCATTCAAGAATTGAAAGATATTGCGACAAAGTTGAGAATTCATTCAATTAACGCTACACAAGCCAGCAAATCCGGGTACGTCCAATAATATTATACTTCATACTAACAATTCAATTAATTGACTATTTATTGCATAATTTGTTCACAAATGAATACGCATTAACATCGATAAGATTTAATTGCACGCTGTTATGTGGTATATTTCAATAAAAGACGAACACTTGCGAAATCCCGCGCAAAAATTATTTCAATAAAAACGACACGGATAGGAAATGCTTGCTTTATTTTTTTCCTCTGTTCCAGTGTGATTTTGTATATCTTATTACAATTTTATAATTGAACATCACATTTGTATATTTAACAAATCGAATTGAGATGTCCATGCAATAACTAAAAAGTTGTCCTTAAACTAATTATTCAAAATCGCTATTAGTTTCTATTTTGATCGAACGATTATTAAAACAGCATGTATAGCACTGAATATGACTTGGAAAAATTCTACAAAGCCAAATGTAATGTAATGACTAGGAACGCGGCAGGTAACATGTACCGTTCAAAGTTTATCATGATGACTAGATTTGTCAAATATAGACATTTTTCAATAGATTTTTTTGTTGGTTAGTAGAAAATGAATTTATAAATGACCATCGTATCGGTATAGTTCAAGGCCCTACGTTGATCATCGACTATACTTTATGCAATTGACAATAATTTCTTACTAATTGATTGCAAATCATGTTAGAAAAAGAAAGACACAGATAGACAAGAAATTGTATTATGTCTCTCTAATGACTCTCCCTATAGGATAGTAACCGTGCATCCAGCATACCAAGATACATGGTGTAAAGTTGTTACATAACGAACGTACGATAATACTAAATAATAAATGTTGAAATTTGCGGCAAAAATATCATTTAAAATTTTTATATTTTTTACATACGATACATACAGATATACAAATATAAATTGATTGCACAATCTAACAAGTCAAATTGTTTTCTGTTCGCCTCTTTACGATAACTGTATTTGATAACGCCGCGCAGAATTTCTACAGGGAAGTTCACGATAAGCATCGTCGTTTGACGAATGAATATGAAATGAACCTGCTATTTGAAATTGAGATTATCAAAGAATTTCGTTGAATGTATTTGTTAATGTAACTATCGGCCATTAGTTAAAACTGAGATGTTGAATAGGAAAAATAATATTGTTAAAGTTAAATATTTGTGAACAATTTGAGTAGAGGTAATTAACAGTTTTGAAATGTGCCAAGAAAGTAGCGCTGATAAGAGGTGCTTATTATCAAACTGTGTTGGAATAATATATACGTCTATACGTCTATACTTACGCGTTCCTCTTGATATCGATATAACGCATGGTAGTGGTAGAGGTGGTACTGGTTCGGGAAGGGTTCCATCCATACTCATGGAACGTGAACACGTTGATTTTGAAATCTGCGATAGCCGGCCTGGTCGCTGAAAGTCGAGAGTACCAGAGCGCAGTTACTCGTAAGAAATTGTACCCCTCGGTGTCAGTTGTTATCGAACGTTTGGTTGGAAACGACTTCGAGAGGGATTTCTCTGCAACACACTTATTAGAATGGTGCGCGATACGAATATGGAAAAACTCCAAGACCTTGCGAATAGACTTCGCATTAATTGCATTCAGGCGACCGAAGCATCGAAAAGCGGGTATGACGCAGATGAAAAGTCGCTTGAGAGTTTTCATACACTTTTCGTATTCTCTTATTCTGGCACCTCGTTATCCTCGAACGTAAAATTTTTACGGTCGACACGTTGATACTTCTTCTTAGCGCGTTCAAAGTTTTTCCCTTGAATATCTTCCAACGATTGTAATCTCGATCGGTATATTTTATCAAATAATTCTTACATTATACGTGTGAATTGCTCATATAGAAATATTGAATATTTCAAGCGATTACACTTTTATTTTATTTTGAAATTTTAACTAGGTCGTAAAATACACACAATATATACGTATACGATAATCGATATTTTAAACGTATCATGCCAATGATATATTAATTCTTCAATTATATATGTGTGTAGTATAATATACACGAATTTAAATTAAGATATGAACACAAAAGGATTCAATACGAAGGAAAATATTCGCTAAACAAATTTATTAATAAATTTATTTTGACATAGAAAAAATGTTAAAAGTCCTACATACAAGAAACTTATTATTTGCAATGCAAAAAAGATTGCCCGTTTTTATTATATATGGATTGTATTATGTAACCATGAGTTTACTACTTTCAATATTTAACGATCGTACGATCGAGATAATGACCTTCATGACCTCTAATGATAATTCGTTAAGACTATGAAACATACGTACATATAATAACATAGGCTTCCCATGTCTTTGTACAGATTCGAATACTTAGAAATTTATTTACCAATATTTCTATGAAAATTGGAGAATATAGACAATTTTGATTTCAGACATCCAACATCATGTTCCTCTATGGCTGAAATTATGTCCGTTTTATTCTTCCACACGATGCGTTACAAGGTATCGGCGCCGCGTGATCCAAGCAGCGATAGATTTATACTTAGCAAAGGTCACGCAGCTCCTATTCTTTATGCAGGTAAATTTTTTAAAATATATGAACGGTTTACATACATCGCGAAGCATCATAAAATCCAAGATACATGTTGTTCGTGTAATTGCAGCATGGGCCGAAGCTGGACTTTTCCCTGCAAACGAGTTGTTAAATTTGAGAAAAATTGATAGCGACTTGGAAGGGCATCCAACTCCAAGACTCAATTTCGTGGACGTCGGAACAGGCTCGTTAGGACAAGGTCTCTCAGTTGCAGCAGGAATGGCTTATGTTGGAAAAAATTTTGATAAAGCTAATTATCGGTACGACAATGTTCGAAATACCATCGTTATTATTATATTATTTTATTATCTTTGATCTATTATACATAAGCGTATGTACTTAAAGTATAACAAAACATTGATGTTAATATATGGTGATACATCTAGCGTCTACTGTCTGATTGGTGATGGAGAAGCAGCGGAAGGATCAATCTGGGAAGCACTTCACTTTTCGTCTTACTATAAGTTAGACAATCTTTGCGCTATTTTTGATATAAATCGTTTGGGTCAGAGCGAGCCGACATCTCTTCAACATAATATGGAAGTGTACCGTAAACGACTCGAAGCTTTCGGTTTTAATGCTTTAGTCGTTGATGGACACGATGTGGAAGAGTTGGCCAAGGTATAGCTGCATTTATAGAAAATAGAAATTAATTATGTAAACACAAAATATTTAAGGGAATATTTCATTTCACAAGGCTTTTCACGAAGCGCAAAATACAAAAGGACGTCCAACTGCCATTCTAGCGAAAACTTTCAAGGGCAAATATTTCCCTAATATTGAAGACTTAGAAAATTGGCACGGAAAGCCTCTTGGTAACAAAGCAAACGAAGTCATCCAAGTAAGGACTGCAACGTTTACACTGTAAATATAATCCTATCCCTTAAATACTGATAGAACGTTTCGTTTAATTCTAGCACTTGACTGGAATGTTGAAAAATGCTGGTCCTTTGGGGCTGCATCCTCAGAAACCGTTGGTTGATGATGCTCCAGTAGTAGATATTAGTAACGTTAAATTAGCATCGCCTCCGAGTTACAAACTGGGAGAACAAGTCGCGACAAGAGTGGCTTATGGTACTGCTTTAGCCAAGGTTTGTACCTCTTTTCATTCATATCCATACTTTCATACATTCATACCTTTTATGTTTATTTACCCGTTTCCGTTGTTTTTACCTGTGTTGTTTTAGTTGGCAAAGAGCAATCCTCGTGTGATTGCTTTAGATGGGGACACGAAAAATTCTACGTATGCAGAAAAAATCAAGACCGTTGATCCTGCTAGATTTATCGAAGGTTTTATTGCCGAGCAAAACGTTGTAGGAGTAGCAATTGGCACAGCTTGTAGAGATAGAACTATTGCATTCGTATCTGCGTTTGCTACGTTCTTTACTCGTGCCTTTGATCAGGTAAAGCACAAAAATATTTATCAGAAAAATCAGGATATTATTTTGAATTTTAAATTTAGAAATTTTTTTTATTTATTAACTCCGCATTTTTTGTTTACAATCTGTCCGGAGGAGGCAATAAGTAAATATATAAAATTATTCTATTACAGTTACATACAGTTGTTTCTACTATTGTGTAAAAAAAAGTTGAAAATTCAAATTAAAATTAAAGAAACAGAAAATGTTAAAAATTTATGGATTTAATTGTAAATGTTACAATTTTACAGATTCGTATGGGTGCTATTTCACAAACAAATGTAAATTTCGTTGGTTCTCACTGCGGTGTTTCGATCGGTGAGGATGGTCCATCACAAATGGGTTTGGAAGATATTGCTATGTTCCGTGCAATTCCTGGTTCTACTGTTTTTTATCCATCCGATGCTGTTTCAACGGAGCGTGCTATCGAATTAGCAGCCAACACAAAGGGTATCTGTTTCGTACGTACTTCTCGTCCTGCTACAGCAGTTTTATATAAAAACGAGGAACCTTTTGCTGTGGGCAAGGGAAAAGTGGTTCGATCTTCTGCGAAAGATCAAGTTCTTTTGGTTGGAGCTGGTGTAACTTTGTACGAAGCGATTAAAGCTGCCGACGAATTGTCCAAAGTTGGAGTAAGCGTGCGAGTGATCGATCCATTTACGATTAAACCACTCGATGCTCAGTTGATTGTAAAGAATGCCAAAGAAGTTGGAGGAAAGGTTATTACCGTGGAAGATCATTACGCGGAAGGTGGTCTAGGAGAGGCAGTTCTTTCAGCAGTTTCGTTGGAAAAAAATATAATAGTTAAGAAGCTAGCTGTTTCCGAAGTGCCACGTTCTGGGCCTCCATCTGCATTGTTGGATAAATATGGAATAAGCTGGAGCAAAATTGTTGTTGCCGTTCAAGAAATGTTGAAGTTGTAATAACAAAGATTAAAGGTAGTTATCGGTATCGTTTCGATAATAAAAAAAATCTGTGGTGTGTATAAACTATATTTTTCCAAATACGAAAAAAAGAACAGTGTATTTTACATCGTTTTGCGGATGATCTATGATCCGTACAAAGTCTAAACAATTTGGTTTGGTTTTATCATAAGAAGGAAAATATGTGATTGTTGAAAAGATTGTTCATTGTACATATGCACAGTTTAAACGGAGGTATTTCGAAGTCGTATTAAATTTTTGTACGTGAAAATATAATTTTATACACGTAAATTTGATACACGGTTTGTAAAGAAGTAATTTAATCGATTAATTTTATCGATAACTGCCACGTTTTCGATGTTAAATATCATATTGTACAGAAATAAATACTTTATAAAAGTTGGAATATTTTATTTGTCATTAAACATCGAATATGGAATAGTGAAAAATTCTGATGAAGAATGAAGAAAATGGTTTTAAATATTGGGCGCGAAATGCGTTGGAGAGTCGAAAATGGAAAGAACCGAAGCATCGAAGATTCGAAGTGGAAAAAGTCCCTAGATCCTGTAATCGGTTAGAGTAAGAATCGAGCTGCGATTGGTCGCGAAGAATTTCGTAAAGGTTGTGCGAAAAGGCGAACGAAGAGAAAGATAGGGTACGAGAAGAGACAGCAGCGCCACATTTCCCCGTTAAACAAGAAACGTCAACCATTCCCTGTCTTCGGTCCGGTGTCTGGTTTGCTGTTCGCCATCCAAATATCCAGGCTGGCACGGTCAAGTTACATATGTGTGCGTGCGCACAAGTGTCTCCCTAGCTCTCGATCGTCTTTGTGTAGGTATTCATAGTGTAGAACTATTGCGTATACGTACGCGAACGGTCGCAGGTATATGCATGTGCCCCAAGTATACACGCGTGTGCGTTTCCCGTTCCGCGATTCGCGTTCGCGTATCCCGAAAAGATGGCCGCCATGAAAGCGTACGGTGGTGATGTTGACGTCGTTCGCAGCAAGGCCGCGTCACGTCCTCGAAAAGCGTGAAAAAAACGTAATCATTCGAATGCTTCCACGATTTTTGTGGTGCGCTCGTACGAGAACACGGTACAGCGAGAAAGTAGTTGATAATTTGAAACGCGAGTGTGGTATTCGGAGGATCCCTCTCGCTGTGCTCGGCGAAAACGACGAACGGGAGAGAGGAGAAAGAAGAGAGGGAGAACGAGCAAGGAACGTGCCCAGCAAGGGGTTGAAGGGAATCGTATGTGACAGAGACAAGAGCGGACGAATAGCTTGTCGAAGAGCGGAGGTAAGGAGGAAGGAAAGAAGAAAAGTTGGAAAGCGCGTGGAGGATACAACAGGGTGATACGGAAGTGAGTGGATACGTAGAATCGCGGGTGGTGTGTGGTGTCGCGAGTGAAACAAATGCGTGCGCGTCGTACGCGAACAAGCCTCTGTTGCGCTAACGATATTCCGATCAACCTGTTTCTCGCATTTACTTGGGGTTGCGTTTTACGCGTGACTCGAAACTTTGTGTCAACGAGGGACGGCCATATTAATCCGTAGCCCCCGCCGTCACACACATATTCGAAGAATCTTACCTCCTCGAGGTGGTGCCTCCAATTTTACAATTTTCGTTACTTTTTTTTAGTGCGTATCCAGTATTGCGACGTGCCCTGTTTTATCGAGTCGTATCGTATCGTGTCGTGTCGTATCGTATCGTATCGTATCGTGTCGTGTCGTATCGTATCGTATCGTATCGTATCGTATCGTGTTGTGTCGTGTCGTGTTGTGCCTTGCTTTGCTGTACCATACCGTGCCGTACGCATTGTGTCGTGATCCTCGACAATTTGGATATACGCGTGAGATTCAAGTTTCCAGATTTTCGGATGACGGTGCGTGGACGTAATGCATGGACGGCGGTACTTGTGTGTACGAGCAACATAAACGACGGTCACTACGCGAGTTCTGTACCGCCCGATGTTCATGGAAACAACTTACCGGTACTCCACCACCGTGTCTACCGACTTTGCCAGCAGTACCACCCTTCCTAGATCCTGTACTACCCACAGAGTGAGTATATAGCCAATATATTTTCTTGCATATTGCATGTTTCTATCACTGTATTCATTATAAATAACCTTTATAGGAAACATGATGTTAATCCCTTACCCTTCGGTTTAAAAAGGAAGGTAATGGTGGTAATTTTAACTTGTACCTTTACTATGGTACAGAGTTAATATAACGTATGCTGTTATCTTTATTTTCGCTTGATATTTCATATAGAACACTTTTGTACGACGTTTGATTGGTAACTCGTTCCATGAAACAGTTCTGTAATAAAGTAACGTCCTGATCGGTTTTAGAATATCTACTTGTTGGGTGATACGTGGTAATTCTTCGTCTAATATACATATTGTTGCATACTCGGTCGAAAGCTGTATCGTATGGCATAGTTTGACAAGCTGAGTAAAGCATAGCGCAGTCTTAAATATGTATTTTCAGATCATCGATGCGCCATTAGACAGATCGCTGTCAACGTTGCGTCCCTCTTATGGACTTTGCGACTTGGTAAATGATTTTACCAACTGTTGATAACATACCCTCCTCAAATGTTCTGATTACAAAACATAAAGAAAATAGGAAAAGAAACAACAACCTAACCTCACTTTGATGCGATAGAAAGACAAAGCGGATAACCGATCCAAGTGTTATAAATTTATAAGTTTAGAAATAATTGTAACCTTAAACCTCTTGTTGTTTATTATTGTTTGTACAAAAAGAAACGCGCGAAAGGTATTGGAAAGAGTTGAAATGATAAAGAAGAGAAAATTTGTGCAAAAATAACGAATTGTACTAGTGGTGGATAAAGAAGGATATCAATTGATCGCATTTGTCACGCGAGTAATTTTTAGGGTGAAAAGACGGTTTCGCGGCGATTAATCATTTCCCTTCTAGCAACTCGGCCTATTTAATAGCGTGTTCCAGTGGCCTGTCGCTCGGCCTTTTTATACCGGTTTCAAAAGCGGTCGAGTGTACTTAGTATTTCGTAGCCGTGTGTCGTTACGATGCTATACCGGGCAAGAGATTTTTGCTACTAGTACTATTAACGCTACTCAACTTTTACTGCTTTTTTTTCCTCTTTTTTTTCTTTTTTCTTTTCCCTTCCTTTCTTTCTCTCTTTTGAAGCACGCGCGACCATTGTTTTGCAGTTTTTCATAACATAACAAAACACCACTAAACCCAGCGGCTCGATGCAACTAGCACGTGTTCGTTAAGATTTACACATCGCAATCGATGTACCGGCGTGTACGGTTGTGTCGAAGTTTCACCGATTTACTTCGATTTCGGTGTACATTTCTTATTGTTTGTGGAAAGTAGCGTGCCGTATACTATATATGGATATAATTACCGACAAATAGCTACAGGTGAATTCGTAATTAGGCCTGCTCTCTTTTTCTTATTCAGCAGAATGCTATGCTACGGCAGCACAATAAGTATAACGCGATACCAAAGAAATTCGCTTTCCATGTTATCTTATCTTAATGTTTCAGTCTTTGCTACGCGATAATGTAGTCCTTTGTAATCTGTAAAACGAGTAACATTCAATTAATCGATTATCATCGTTAATCGGAATGGTCTGCGATTCGACTTAAAAGTTCTTAAAGGGGTTATATTCGATTGGCTCGCTAATCGATCGGCCGTGGGAAATCGCAGAGAAGAGAGAAGGATAGAGGTTGTTTTTCTTTCTAACGCGTAAGAACGTCACCGTGTTGTCTTCCAGTCGGTACTTTTCGCGAGTGAAGTCCCCCGGAGAGTTCTCGAGCGTAGCTTCTCACGGTGTAAGATTCGTCTTACAAGCGGCAGCACTTACACTCGAAAGATAGCACAGGATTTCGCGTATTTCCCGCGCAAGTGGTAATCAAAAATATCGGGTCAGCGCGGAAACCTTTCGATTTTTCTTGTAAACGCGATCGGTTCCGGGACGAAACCCCGACGCTTTTCAAATTCCCGTTGGGCTCCGATGTAACCAGACCTAGTCGCAAGTTTTCTTCCTCGGAGTGCGTTCCTCGGTTCGGAGTCGGAGCATCACTGTATTTTCGATATTGCCGTCGAGAAGAGACGAATTCCGTGCGTTTAAAAGTGGTCGAAAAGAGAATCTCGCGTGACGCGGATCGTTCCTTGGCGAAGTAACGAGATCTTCTCCAGGACGCTTATTTCCGTGTTGGCCGATTTTATATCTCGTATAAAACTTGAACAACGAAATGGATAGACGCCGGCTTATCGGTGAACGCGGATGGCGTATACGGGACTTTAAGAATAAAATACGAGAGAGAGAGAGAGAGAGACTTTTTTAGTGAATCGTCTAACCGGTAAATATACGCGGAGTACGTAAGCGTATATACCCCTTTAGAGGCGAAGAGCAACTTTGTTGACTTTGAAACGTTCTCCTCGCAATTGGAGCACGGTGTTCGAATTCGTTCGATTCTAATCAGAAACGTTCACCGAGACGCCGGGGAAAGACTAAAAACGAAAACTCGTCGTGTCTGATGTTCGCACGTCAGCCTGTAACCAGATTACACGTGATACGTTGCTCGTTTCTCTGCCGCGTGGATCTTTTAAACTCTTTAGGGGGATATTGACACGCACGGCTCCCCTTTTTCCTTTCCCTTTCGTCTTCACGCGAATCGAATTGTTTATTCTTTCGGCTTCGGTGTCATCTCTCTGAGCTTGTTGCTTTGCCTAGTGTACGTATGTAAAAGTATGTTAACTCTAAGCGAAGAGGTAAAGATACGCAAGTTAATGGAAGAAGGATGCGGAGAAAGCATACGTCTGTTGAGCGAACGTTATACTCCTCGGAGAGGAGCTGGAGCTGAAGCTGGAGCTGAAGCTGGAGCGATGGTAACCAATGGAGGATCCCACTTACGATATCGAAGTTAAATAATCGATGCGTCTTCGCGTTCGTGCCGAAGGGAGGCGGATAATGCGAGCGGTCTCCGGTGGATCGCGCAGATAGTTTTAACGGCACAAAGGTCAGCGCGAACGAACCGCGAACGACTAACAATGACTCGCGCCATTCTTCGTCTGGTCCGATATTTCTTGGATTTCTTTCGAGGAACTATGCGCGCATAGTTAAATTGAAACGTGAGTGCGGAGAGAGAGAGAATGTCGCGACCAAGATTCGAAGATCGCGTATCTTTTTTTACGTAATCGAAACGTCGATCCAGTAATATCTGCACGAGGTACCGCGACGTATACGTGTGGTTAGGTATACGTATACGTGCACGATTATAATCCCGGGAAACGAGGAGATAATTGACGGTGTTTAGGCCACGAAGCCTGCCGGAACTTTCTCGGTGGATAACAAGCTGCATTGTTATTGTACGCTGCTAAATGTCTGAAATAATATAGGGAATTCGCTTTGTTTCGAAACGTTGCGACGCGAAACGTTGGTATTTAATGGAGCCACATCGAGAGTCATTCAGAATCGAATTTGTTATTCGTAGAGGCAGAGTCGAGGATATCGATGTTCGATATCTCGTGCGAATAAAATAATGCTGCCGTCTGGGATACCGGGGAAGCAACGTCGAAAGAACCTGGCGATCCTGCCCGTGCTGGCCTGGCAAAGAGTAAGCGAGCGGCGTCTATTCGATCGGTTCGATCGATTCGACGATTCGTTACACGCGGACCGCCATGCGTGTTGCTACGAAATGTTTGCGGTCCGCGGGCTTTCGTCCGACGAATCCGATTTATCGTAGGTAACGATTAAGAAGAGAGCCAAGGATGCGTTGTTGGATCGACGAGCAAAGTTTAATTGCCTCTTTAAGACGGATCGATATCGCGCGTGTTACTCTTTCACCGTCTCGTTTCATTGAATATTTCATTGCGTGGAGCGTTTATTTTTCCCCGCGGCTCGTCGTCGAACGCGTTTACGAGCACTCTTTCACACCGTAACTCGTACACGTCCACCGTGTGAACTCGCTTCGTCGAGTTCCATATGAAATTTGTTTTTTCCCTCGTTTCCGAGAACCGCGATTAACGAAAAGCAAATTCGGACGAATTCGCGTTGCACGAACGTTATTGTTGATGTGTGTAAGGAACGCGTTTCTGGTGTTTACCTTTTCGTTAGGAAAAGTTCTCATCGTTGCCGTGAACTTTGCGAAGACCCGAAAACGAAAGGTCGAGGTTACGCGGTATCGAATCGGTGGTTGTACACTGACGATTACAGGAATTTCTCTGATACGCGAGGATCCTAAAAAAAGGAAAGAGTCGTGGGAGTAGGTAGATGCGACACTAGATAACACTTCGATTCCTCGTCTTCGCGGTTTATCTTTGTTCTTCGTATAACAAGTGGAACGGCGTATCCTCTCACGGTATTCATCGTTGGAAATAGAAATCTAATTCCGCTTGGCATTCCATCGTTCCACGATGGATCGTACACAAATATGTGACCACGAAAGGCGGAAAGGGGAGGAAAGAATCGTGGCGCGTAATTTAATTAAATCCTTCTTTCCCAGCTAAGGCTCTGACGGATACGAAACGGTCAGGAAAAGGAGAGAACGAATACGAATTTACATACGTAAAGTTGTTGAATACGTAATGCGTTTAGTCTCGGAACCTCGAAAGCTCATTACCGGCCGCGATCGTCTGATCTTGGATAAACGGCCGGAATAAGGTGGCCGGTAGCACCACGGGGTTAAACGGTAGACCGTAGGCTCTCGGCTTCCCCCTCGAACCCACGAAGAAGCCTTCCTCTCGTAGTCCTCCTAGTAGCTACTTTAATGAAATTTCTTCCGCCAAGTTTCGGTTTATACGTCGCTGCACGTGTTACATGTCGCGTGCGCCACGCGAGAATGCCGATCGAGCGATTAGCGTTTTTAGTTTTAGTCGAAGAAATGACTCACCACCAACAACCGGTGTGGTGTCTCTTCCCTCGCTATTCTTTGAATTCTCTGAAATCTTTTATGTAACACCGTGCCTCGAGAATGTCGCGAGGAAATACGAACGAATTCCCGTCCTTGGTAAATTGCGGTTGAAGACTAGCAGGAAAAACGCGCGCCGCACTCCGATCCTACGTCGATGCATCAGCTGTTACGTGGCAACAGGTGGGCCTTTTGTTCGAATGAAAAAAACGGGCTATAGTTTTTTTAACCACTTTTTCCACACTCGATTCTGAAACGTACTCGCAACACGTACACACGTCTGCGTACACGGAGTTGTCGTAATTCGGGACTTGAAATCTCTGGTCCAACACGTTGCGCCGACCTGTAGATGCTTCTTCGATTCTGTTCTAGATCGTGCCTTTGTAATTAGATCCAAAGAAGAAGCGCCGCGTGGAATGCCGCATAGAATACAGATAGAATAACGTAACGACGAATAAAGAGTATAAAGAGTACAGTGTGGCCAAGAACGCGTTGAAAGAGAATCGCGACAACAAAGCGGCGAGGATCAATCTGCATGGGTTGAAAAACAGTTTTCTGCCGTTGGGGGTAGAAGCAATTAGAAAAGTCCTCGAATAAATCGGAGTTTTCAAAGCGTGTCCCCCGTCCGTCGTTCGATAAAGGGTGGCGAGGAGAAAAGGGGTAGCCGGGGGAAAAGAGAGAAATAAGCGAGCCATTTAACTTGCCGTTTAATCCTCTTTTGTTCCGGTCAGTCGAAATGTTATTGCCGCGTATTATGTACGCCAAGTATACGTGTATAACTGATAAAGGGACGAGCGCGGGTTGAAAAAGGTATTTAAAGTTAAAGGAAATTGTTGGGTAAATCGGTATGTCGAAGGCGAGTGCGTACGAGAAAACTAGTTGAGACGTCGTGTTGTTTTGAATTGCAGATGGTAGTAGTGGTGCAGCAGGCGCTAGAGTCGAGTTGGTAGTGGCGCGGAGACCATCCGGGGAAAGGAGCAGGAGAAAACTCGGCGAACCGGAAGAAAGGGAGGAAGAAAGTGGGCAGCGGGAAGGGGAAGGGGAAGGGAAAGGGTGGAAGAAAACGGAGAAACGAGAAAGAGAGGAGAGGCTGGTCTCGTAGGAGGACATCGTCCACGGATCTTCCACTAATTCAGGATTGAATCTTGGAGCAGCGAAGGTTGCTGATGTCCGCTACGAGCCCTACCCCTACCCCTGCCGGCTCACCAACATCCGAACAGAGCGAACGAACAAGATCGGCGCCGAGAAAACTCGAGTCGCTCGTTACTTTACGCCTTGCCCGAAGAAGAACGGATATTCTTTACCAATCTCGCCGGCCGCCACGTGTTCGCCCGACCAAAATTTCATTACCATTGCTGCTGTATCACCGATCAGCTCGGCCACCCCTCTGAATGTCTTCGCACATCCAAAAGTCGTGCGTGGTAAGCACACAACACAGCCGTCCGTCTATTCGTTTGTCCACCTATCCGTCCATTCATCCCCTCCCCCAAAACTGTAGAATTCGCGAGAACGATATCGAGAAACGGATGATGCGCCAAGTTCTCCCTCTCTCTCTCTCTCTCTCTCTCTCTCTCTCCTATTCTTTGAGAGATCGACCAAATTTGACCAAAATCTTAGTCTTTTTATATTCCTCCAGCGACGTCGGAAGAGGCGTATACGTTACGTGATGTTGCAAGCAACTGGTAGATAGAGTCGAGTAACGCATCGGAAGGAGATCGAGAGAATCTTGTGTACAAATGGCGTTGCATTATCGAAAGGTTTTTGTCGAGAAAAGGGTTGGTGAATGGTTCCACGGAGGTCGCGGAAGTCGCAAATGGGGAAAGTTACGCGAAAGAGTAGATAGCTCGCGAGCTATGTTTTCGAAATTAACTCGTTCGCAATCGGAACTTTTCTTCTCTCAGGACAAGTCCAGGAAAATTTTCCACCGACTTCTTTTGTCTACGAAAATGCTGTGCGTTGCTTGCCGATCCTACACCGATGTTTTCTCCTTTTATCGATATCTCGGTATCCTCTTTGAATAGGTAAGCACTTGTTTCAATCATCTTTTGACGTCGCTCAGAGTAGAGGGAGACGATGCGTCCCACTACTCTGGCATCGAACTGCGAATTTCGATTTCATTTGTGTACGTAGAACGTCCAGAACGGCTAGAATACGTAGAGTTCGTTCTGTTTAGCCAATATTTGCGATTTAATAGGGAGGATATCGTTCCTGTCTTGTTTTCGTACGTGGTCGAAACTCCCTGGCAGAGTCTCCCGCCGCGTTCCGCAACCATTTTCCCACGGATTAAACGCCTTTCCCCGTAATTAATAATTACGCGTTGGATTATCGACTATATCGTTCGCCGAGATTCAACGCGCGCAATCCTTAGCATTCGATTTCGTCGTTCTTATCGATGAGAGAAAGAAGAACTTGAGATCTTTTTCATTCAGAAATTACTTTAAACGGGTGGTGTGGTTGTTTGGCATTTGCATTTGATACGCGCGCACGTGGCGTATAATATGTACATCTATGCCTATATCGATGACTGATTTACCGGATTACAGGGGCTTGAAGCGACATTGAGTGACAGCAAAAAGAAGTACGGCGACAAGGTGAATGCACTTCTGTCCGCCTGGGAGCATGTCACCAATTTCATTCCTGGGGCAACGCCAGAGGCCACCCAGTCTCTCATAGAATGGGCTCACAAGTGAGTACTTTCCTCCTCTTTCGTTTCACGTTCATTCTTCGCCGCGATATTAACGAACGTTGATCGCTGCAGGCATACATTGAAATTGGTATTGCGCGGGGAGTGGCCAAAGTTGTCACCCGCGACGAAGACGCACCTCAGTGTAACGCTACAGAGGTGCGCATCTCACCTGGTGCAACACCCCGCTGCACCCAGGTGCACTGCCCTGATAGCTCTGGTGCACAATCCATGGACGCACCCCGCTCTCGACAGCATACTTAACGGCCAACCGGATTCCGAACATGAGGAGGGTAGGCAATATTCTCTCTCTCGCTCTCTTTGTGCTTCTCATAACTAACGACGAATTTTTTGTTGATCGATAGAATTCTGCTGTTCGGAGAAAGGCGAACTGCTGACAATGAGGCTGAAAATACTTTGCGAGGACCGCTGCGAGGACATAGCGGTAAACCTCGCCGCCGCTTGCGTACGTTCTCTCCGACGGAGCGATCGGTTGCGCTTGCTCTCGGATTCGCATCACGTTCACTACATGATCGACGTCTATATTGTCCTCTTGTATAAATTGAAACGCACGCAAGATATATTCGCTCAAGTGAGTATCATTCGCTCGGTTTCGTCGGCATCGGCGATATCGCGAATACGTGCGTTGGTACAGCATGCTGCGCGTACCACCTCGCTTCGCCACCGATCCGATCCTTCTCTGTTCGTTGCAAAAACGCACGACGCGCTCGGTCTAAGAGAACCGTTTCTTTTCAGCTAAAATTAATGGACCTCAGCGACGGATTGGAATTGGTCCAAAGACTCAGCGGTGAAAGACCGACAAAGTATGGAACTGCACGCGTTTGGAGAAATTCGATAAAAGCCGCCGAATTGGTTGCACAATATCTCGTTACAGCTGGTATGGTACGCCCTGTGCCGGAAACGGGCGCAAATATTCTCGAACAAATTCTAAGCTCTTGGGCGCTGTTGCATTTGAAATTGAAAGACGTTGCGCCCACGTTGCCGGGAATGATAAGGAAATTAATCGAACCCGCTGAGAGTGCTCAGCATATCTATATCTTTTGCGCGGTACTTGTTAAACATGTGAGTATCGCATATTTTCATATCATCGCGCTTCCGTAATCGATCTGCGTTACGGCAAATCTACAGCTTAAACGCGAGGCACCATTGATAAAACTCAAAACTTTTCCCGTTTGTTTTTTTTTTTTTTTTTTTTTTTTTTTTCCCCTCTCTCTCAATTACAGTTCGGCGACAGCATAAAACCTCTGGTAATCGAACTGTACATCAGGGCGTTGACCACGGATATGAACGAATTGGAAAGTCAGAAAACAAAGTCCGACACAGAGAAGGTTCGCGAAACCGCGATGCGTTTGAGCACAGAATTTTTGAAGCTGGCCGACGTTGTTGGGAACAATATCGGCATCGCCCGAGAATGCGTGTTGACAGCGTTTTCTCTGCATCCTACCAGGGCTTGTTACGACAGGATCAAGGAGATCGCTGTTGCGTGCGGGAAAACGAAGGAGGACGGTGGGTCGAGCGATAATAACGGCGTCCTCGGCGACAAGCTTAAACACGTCCACGAGAATAATCATTCTAACGGGGGGCTGATAAAGACCGACAATAATCCAGGCGAAAGGAACGAGGAGGCGACGAGAGTCGCCTGTTCGGAGTCACCGTCGTTACTTTCAGTTTCGTCGTTGTCCGGGCCGATCGGCGCCGGTGCGGTGACGCCGAGCAAGAAAAATATCGACTTCCAAAACGGCCAAGTGAGCAAGAGCTTCGAGCGAACGGATCAACTGTTGAAGAGCCTGTTAACTCCGAAAAAGGGAGAGACGACGATCTCGAGTAGCGACAGATGCCCGTTGCATCCAAAGAGAGATCCATTGTCCAATGGACCTTTCGGGGAGCTTTGCTTCAATTGCGGCGAGTTCACCGGCATCGACGTTTCCAAGAACAAATGCTCCGAGTCGAAGGACGCGTCGTCCAGGAACGTGGAAAGAACGCTCGACGCGTTGATCCTGATCAAGGGCGACGCTGTTACGGGTTCCGCTAATTACGATGAGAAGTCCGTGCCAAATCAAGTGCTGGACGCGGAGAAACTCGGCCTGTCGCCGCAGCTGTGCGACGATCTGGCTGTGGTTTTGAACAGTCCACGTTACCACATGCTCAGCTGGGTACTCGATTGGAAAGAGTTGAATAATCTGTGCGAAAGGTACTTGGAGAATGCCGAGGAGATGCGAAACACCAACAAGGAGCTCAAGTATCTGAATATCGATTATTCGCAGTTCAAAGACTGGCCTTCCGAGGACGATACCAAGGATATATTTTTTGGGATCGAGAAAGGATACGAGCAATGGGTAGACTTACCGTCGGATAATTCCGAACAGTTCGGCAGTTTTCAGCCGGCCAGTAGTTACAAGAGGTCCTCGACCAGACGGAGCCTCGACGACACCACCACCACCGATTCGGACAGCGGAAGTGTATTGCGGATAAGGAGAACGGGGAGGCAGAGGAAGATTCACAGACTGGAGTCCTCGGAGAGCGATTACGACAGTACGGAACGGAAACCGAAGCACTTCAGGAATAGGGTTAGTTCGATCTCTGACACGGACAGCAATACGCAAGACAGTCAAACGGACAGTTTCGGGAGCGACGGTTGTCGGTTGGAGGTGAAGAAAAAGCCGAACAAATCGTCCAACAAGGAGGCGAACAAGAAGCGTTCCAAGGCTTCGAAACTGACCGTCGAATCGGTCTCGCATTTTCACATGCTCGTTAATGAGAACGTTCGACGCACGAACAACGCGAACGAGGATGCGAGCGGTTCCGACGTTAGTAGCAACGACATTATAACCTTGTTCTCGGCCGACATGGACGAAAATAAACGGGAGACGATAAAAGGTTCGGCATACACGCCGACCGCTCCTTTGATAATCACCGAGAGGAGGAGCGATCCAGCGGTGCTTAAATCTTTGAGGATGTTTAGGCCGCAGAACGCGAAGAAACCTACGAGAATTTCCCAGATACTGCAAAAGAACCTTCTGAACAAGAGCAAGGACAATAACAATTTGGAGAACAACGCGAACAGCGTGACAAAGTTCGCCCCGATGCTCAGCACGTTGAACTTGAACCCGAAGATCGTGTTGACCAGGGCGGACGAGGTCGACAGGCGACTGATTCGATCGAAGAAACAGCAGCGATTGAGCAGCGGGGACATTACCAGCGAACTGATGAACATTCAGAAAAACATGCCGTTCTCCCCGAACAAGAACACACTGTCGACGTATCAAAAGCAAAAGGGGAACGGCGCGGCGATCGCGGCCAAGACCGATTTATCGTCCGGCGACGTAATGGATTTAAATCCTAAATCGAATCTGGGCAAACGGAAGTTCGACATCCTCGCGAAAGCTGTCAGAGATTCGGATATATTGGCGAAAAATGTACCGGGTCTGAATTCATTGGACATGATGGTACCGCCGCGAATGCGGCCCACCGTGAACGTTGTACAGCTGTCGAGAAACATTCCACAGAGTCCGAATTCGGGATCGGTGAACAGCGGCAACACTCCGCCGAGACCAAACAGAACCCCTAGCGTGGCGGGAAACATTCAGTTACCCGGTACACCGTCCTCCGGCGGGCACGATAGCGGCGTTGGCATGAGTCCAGCTGGTCAGACACCACCTCCTAGATCCTCGACTCTTCCCGATGTTGGCGAAGAGACGAATCAACCGCCGGACAGCTCGCCGATTTCCACCACGACCGCGAACGTTCTTCACGGTCAGCTCGAGCTCGAATCGAGTTCGCCGAGAGCGATGCCGATCAGGCGCGGTCAACAGAACCAGTCGCCCAAGAAATCTCCATCGCCCTGTTCCGCGGTGACGACAACCACCGCGGCGACGAGCTCGGCGATCACCGGCTCGACGACCATCGCGTCTGAACAGCTCCAGATCGTTTGCAAGCCGGACGGTACGTATCAGTTGGCCTCTGTCAATCCGAACATGGTCTCTAGTCAAAGGAACATCCTTAATTTACAAAACATCGACGACGGGAGCATCGGCAATTTTTCGCGACAAAATCAAAGAGTCGAGAACGCGAACGCCAACAGAACCACTTACGAGAGGTCCTCTTCGTCCTCCTCCTCTTCTTCCTCCTCTTCCGTGTCCACAAAAGCGGCCTCGCAATCCAGCCAGAACGCTGGTCTGCCCAAGTTTCAACAAGCCTTCGGCAAGACTATATACACACTTTCCACGGACACGTCGACGAGCGGCGCTACCGGAGTTACGTCGGAAACGCTCGTCCAATCTGTTCAGTCCCCGCAAAAGGCGGCAAACCTCTCGAAAGCTGTACAAACGTCTGTACGTAACGCGCAACAAACGAATCCATCAGCAGGAATCAACGTACAGTCCATTACAAACATTCCAAACACGTTACAATTATCTACTAGCAGGCAAATATTGAATATCGTACAAAGCTCTGGAAACAATGCGAACGTTGCAACTAGCCCGAACGCGAATCAAACGTTGACGCAACTGGTGCAAAGCGTTCAGAATGCCTCGCCCGGTGTTATATACACGCACAAAATACCTGTCACTATATCCACCACGAATCCAAGTCAACTGAACATTATACCCACTATATCGCACGCGAATTCCATACCGAGTGGAAGAACGCCAGTGGTCAAATTGAACATAATTCGTGCTCCTTTGAGGCAACAGAATATCGCAGGTGCTATTCAAGTTTTGGCTACACCGAGGTTACAACAGCAGCAGCAACAACAACAGCAGCAGCAGCAGCATCAACAACAACAACAACAACAACCAGCACCGCCGCAACAACAGCAACAATCAGCCGTAAGAACGGACAGTTTGCTTGGCTCTCCTATCGAGGTACCGAATCAGGTCAGTTCTACCACTTTGGAACAACTAAGGGAGTTCGAGAGCGTTTTGGAACAAGTGAAAGAGAGAAGTACGATCCAACCGCAATCTCATACGATTCAAACGATATCCACCGCGGCCACTACCACCGTGCAAACGCAAACCACTACGCAACAAACGCAAGCCACTAAACAACAGCAGCAGCAACAACAACAACAACAACAGCAGCAGCAGCAGCAGCAGCAGCAAGTTTCGGTGAGCGCGCTCGCTCAGCAACTTTTAATGCCGACGCAGCAACCCGCCACCAATGACTTCGCGAGCAACGGGAATACAGTAAATTTCCAACAGGACGTTTTCTCGCAAAAAGTTTCGCTGGCTTACGTGAATCAAAGCGCGGGTTCCGTTGCGACGAAAACCCCAAATTCAACGCCGGTCGTGGTCGTGACCAGTTACTGTCAGCCGGCAGCCTCGCCCGCGTTGAGCGTCACATCGCAAAGTTCTTCCAGCCCGTGCGTCACCCCAGCACCGGCGCCTGTACCCTCCGCTGGGAAAACACCTTCCACTCCGCCTTCGTCGAAGACGGTGAAAAAGGCGGCGCCTAAAACGGTGAAGACGAGCGCGACGAACACGTCGAAGGCTTCGCCGATTCCGAAACCGCAACAAAAACCGCAAGAGGACGAGCAGACCGCCCAAAGAATTTACGCTATTCTGGACGAGTACGCGGAACAATTGCGAAATTCTCCCGACTTGAACAACAAACCGGCCCCGAGGAGAAGATCGAACCCGCCGACGAATCCCAGTCAATCTTCGAAGAGGAAAAAGTCGAACGCGAACAAAACGAAACCGGTCGGACAGCAAAATTCGGAGCTCAGCCCGAGCACGGACGATCTCGGTAGAACAATGGGTAGCGAAGATTCTTCGAGCGGCGTGGTGCACGTGCAAGACAGCCCAGCCGGTTTCTCCGCCCCGGAGGAGCCAACGACCGGTAACATTGGAAACGTCACCGATACGGCTGCCGAAGTTCGAAATTTGACAAACGATTCGAACGACGGGGTAGAGTTGAACGTTAAAAGGGGAAATTTGATATTCGCGGAACCCGGTTCCGGGCAACCGAGGGCGGTGATCGTTCAGGAGGCTGTGCAGACCAGCTCGGTGAGCGTCAGCGAAGCTTTGGTAACGGGGAAAATGGGAAACACGGCTGTCTTAGTCCAAGGCACTAATTACATTCTACCGATGAACCTGATGAAAGGGGGTCAGCAATTCACGATAGTGTCCAGCGGCTCGAAGCTTCTCGCGACCGTGCCCGCGACCGTTCGGACAACCGGGAACACAGGCGTTTCGAACACCCTCGTGCTCCAGTCGTTTCTAAATCAAGCGGGAAAGATTATCTCTCAACCGACGCAAGTGAAACAGGTCAAAATACCAACGCTGCAGACATTGTCCGGCAATCAGACTTTAACCGCCGCGCAAACTGTTCAAGGCGCGTCGGTGGTGATTCCCCAGACAGGAAATGGCAATCAGTTCACGAGCGACGCAACGGCTGCCGTAGCCGCCGCAGCTGCAGCCGCCGCCGCCGCGGAGAAGAGCAACATAATCGGTGACTTGGCTATGACTAAATCGGACACGATCGCCGGAGGGGTAGCCGTCGAATCCGCGACAAACGCGATAGTCGTCAATAAGAGCAATTCCACGATTGGTCTGATACAGCGGAATTTGAACGAGCCTACGGAGAATCAGCAAATATGCGGTGTGATCACCAGCAATCCGAATTTAACCCTGCAAGGGGCTAGATTGTTCAATTCTTCTATACATAAATTGTCGACGCCGGGACTCAAGTCGGACAACGTGGTGTGTCTAACGCCGACCGCGACCATCACCCATACACCGGAGAAGAAATCGCCGCAGGAAAGTCAGATTCATAACGATAAGCCTGTCTCGATTCAAACTGGTGCTACTATCGCTCTCGCATTTGCCACTCAGTCGGACGTTTCCATGTTGAACGATGCTCAACAGCAGCAGCAGCAGCAGCAGCAACAGCAACAGCAACAGCAACAGCAACAGCAACAGCAACAGCAGCAGCAGCAGCAGCAACAACCGCAACAACAACAGCAGCAGCAGCAGCAACAGCAGCAACAACAACAGCAGCAGCAGCAGCAAAAAGATGCGAAAGAATTATCGATGGAAATAATTCCTGGCGCCAAGATTATCTCCCCAAAAACGGTCAAAAGAAAAATCGATGACACGATGGGTATGTCGGATTCAGTTCCGAGAACCTTGATCAGTTCCGACTCTGTCGTTTGTTCGAGCAACGCAACGTCGTTACAGAATATCGAAAAGATCGGTTAGTATCCCTTTTTCAAAATCACCGTGCATTAAATCGCAATGTACGAAAATATCAGCTCGTAAATTTTCTATCCGCGTGATCGATCCTCTTTTATTCCTTTCCAAAGATTAATTTCACTTGTAGATATTTTCCATGTTGCGACATAATGCGTGTGTGAAATATTGTTGTCAGAAAATGTAATTAAAATGTAATTGTTAACGATACTTTTATTGGAACAGATTCCACGATATCGACGATAACGGTCGCGAGCAAACAGGGGAATGGAGGAATGGACAACGCGTCGCAATTTCTGGTGACCGGTGGTAGACCGAGCAGTTCGGATAGTCCAGAAGAGTCTTCGGTTCAGCAATCTACCGACGGTATCGATGTGTCGTGCAAGGTCGGCAACGGCTTGTTGTACGGAAACGCGAGGCTGCAAGAAGCCTGGGAACCGGAGGGCAAGGTATCGCCCGACACACCTTGGCGATACGTTCCCACGTCTACGAATTCCTTGAATATCGAACCGTTGAATTCGAGGTACGCGGATAATTCGGAGAACGTTCAAAGCGTGCTACAGATCATCAATAAAGGGCAAGGCATCGAGATGGCGAGCGGGCAAATCTATCAGACGAACGCGAAAAAATACTTCATAAATCACACCTTGGAGCCGTTCCAACAATATTCGAACAAGAGTAATCTGATGAAAACCCCGCTGAATCCTAGATTAGATCGAGAATTGTTGCAGCAGAAAATGGAGAGGAAAGCAGCCGCGATAGAACGGGAGATGAAACTGCAAAAAAGTTTATCGGAGGAATGCGAAGACTTGGGCGTGGACGAGCCGAGTACCAGCGACTTGTTCCCGGAGGCGGACCTACTGTTCGACACGAATCATTCACCGTCCTTCGACCATTCGTCTCAGGACGCGTCTTGTAGCCAACCGCTGGGAATGAAATCGTACGGCGGTTCGTATTTTCGGTCTCTGGACTCGTCGAGCGGGAGCAGGGACGCCAGTCCTATCGCCGATTTCAAGGTGAACGAACGTAGAAAAAGTGCCGGTCAACGGACGAGATCCACGAAAGATCCCTCGAAGAGATCGAAACGGGAGAAAGTGGAGGATCTGCACCTGGAAAATCCAGCGAAACATCTACGGTTAACGTTGGACAATTTGAGCCAGGACGAAGCATCCAACAGCAATTCGGACATTTCGAGGCTGTCACCGACGAATTTGGTCTCGCTGGAAAACGACTCGTTGAAAGGTAGCACGCGAACAAAGATCGCGTCGAGGAACGGTTCGAAGGAGGGCTCGCCGAGCAGCGTGTCCAGCATTCCGTTGAACATGAAACTGGACATCGACTTGGACTCGGAATCGCTACCTCCGAGCATCAATGTAAATAACACGTCGGCGGCAAGCTCGGGGGACGAGAGCTTAACGTTGCTCACCGGTAACACCGCCGATGTTACGATACCCTCGCCACTCTCGCCGATCGCTGGTCCAATGCTATCGACGCACAAATACACCTATACCAATAAGAAGCGGATTGCGTCGAAAGTGACGAGAATGGATTACTTGTCTTGGGAGAGTCCGATGTCCGAGAGAACAAGATCGAGCAGCGACGACGAGGATTCCAGCATAAGCGAATCGGTCGGTAGCCAACCGGAAGAGAACGCGTTGAGCAACGGTCTCGAGGATAGCGTGCAAAGTCTGAAGTCTCTCACGAGCGAGCGACACTGCAGTTATCTAAAAAAAAAGGATAAGTTACAGGTGAACGCGCGAGTGGTATTGAATCGAGCGGATCACAAGGGTAGCCTATCGAAGCGTATCAAGGCGAACGAGTCGATTCAAGAATCGGTAATGGTTTCCAGCGACAAGGCCTCGGAACCGTCCGACGACGAAACGGGGAACATAGCTCTGGTCGAACCGGACTGTCGCGCCAGACGGTCCAGTTTGCGCGGCCACGTTAAAAAAGGATGCGGCTGTTGCAACGGATCCCCGGAGAGACCGAAAAAGAAATCGGTCAAGACGGATCACTCGAGATTAAAGAAACGATTATCCTCGAAACAGGCCGGAAAGAAGAGGTAGTCCTAGCGTTTGATCGCTCCCCGGAGCATCGCCTGTTCTATCCAAATAACGTACGACGCCTCTTTCGTGGCGATCGACGGGTTTCAACGTTCTCGCGTGTGCGCCCTTGTAGCTTCCGCGATCTTGCTCGAACTTGTAAACCGCATCGAGGAACTCGATCGAATCGCGTGGAATTCGCTCGCATTACTGAACGATCAGCCACGCAAAATACAAGCTTGTACATATATTAGCGAATGCAGAAGAAGTCGTCGGACATAAACTTTTACGATACACCTGTAACTCGGTGTGCCTGTTCTATTCGTATAGGCCGGAAAACGTTCACTCGAACTCGTTTTTTTCGACGAGCATGGGAGAGCGGGAGAAAGAGTAGTTGAGAGGACGAGAGGAAGAGCGAGCGAGCGAGAGAGAGAGAGAGAGAGAGAATAAACAGATTATTAGCTGTTTCCGACAACAATAGATCATCCTTTTACCACTAGCTGTTACTACGATACTAGACGTAAGGTGCAAATTATAATGAATGGCAGACTTAGATTAAATCGTTACGAATATTAGAGACGCAATCTAGTCAAGAGATAAAGTTTGTGGCGATGGGTAGGCGCGTTCGAAAGAACGAGACAGATAAATAGAGACAGAGAGAAAGTGAGAGAATGAATGGACGAACGTGTGAAATAATGTGCGCGCGGGAAAAAACGACAATGACGAATGAGTGAAAAGGATCGTGAATGAAAGAGAAAAAAAACCGAGGGGAGGAATATGTGTAGAGGAGAAGAAAAATAAAGATAAAAATAGAATTGATATCCGATTGTCGATAGATCCCCCGCAAACTAAAAAATTTGTAATTAAAAGCCTGAATTTATAATTCTGTCTAATGTATCTATATCACGATGATGCTGCTCCACTGTTGCGGTGTGGTCGGACTGAGTAAACCGAATGGTCTATAGATATCGTTTGATCAATCAACGTAGTAAATATACACGCATTGAACTTTTGCCTTTCCGCGTAAAACTTGTCGATAATTTTAGACTCTTCTCGACTGGTATCGTCGAGGCGATCCTTGTAAATTCTAATGTAACACCTTGATCTAAGAAACTTCTAACGGGACGATTGATAGAAACGAATGACGGAAAGGAAACGAAACGAAACGAAACGAAAGGCGTGGAAAATTGAGTAGACATCGAGAAGGATAAGAGAAGATGTAGAAAAAGAAACAAGGGAATGCGCGCGTACGTCGCGTATCGCATGGGTCGGTCGACCGTACCTCGTTACGGTGCACCTGTAAAAAAAAGCAAAAAAGAAAAGTATCCAAAAAATGTAAATTACGTAGATAATTCATTAAAAGTATAGTATTATATCGCTGCACTTTAGTACAAAATCGCTTCACCTTGTTTCAGAATGACAAGTTTATATCATCTTTCGGTGTACTGTCGTGACGCGTAAATGCCTGCAACTTATTATAAATTGTAAACGAAAGAAGACACTTGAGAAGGTTGTATAATTAAGCTACGGAACACTGATAAATTTGTGTACGTTTCATTCGCACCTACGTCGTGGAGCGATCGATTGGAAATTCTCCGCAGAAAAGTTAGAACTGAGTTAGTGGAGACTTTTATTACGCATTATCTCTGGCGCAAAAACTAAGAGTTAAGGATGTTGAAAAGTAATGTTCCTGTGAATAGCCTCCTTTCGTGATATGAACCAAAGTAATTCCGTTTAAAGAGCAAGAGGCGAGAAGGGAAAGGAAAAACAGAGAAGAAAAGACTCGAAAGGGAAAAGGTAAAACGCGAGGAGTGGGGAATACGAGACGAGCGTATTGAATTTATCGTCTTTCTTGTTTGTAATCAGATGTAAATTGTATTAGTTGCTTCGTCCTGAACATATTAGCGTAAGACAGTTATCCGTTTCATTTTTCCATTCTATCAACGATCAGTAAAACTCTACCTCGTGCACACGTCGATCATTTTTGATAATTCTCATCAGATTTCTAAGCAATTTCTATATAAGCTAACAACTGTCAAAGAAATCGCCCGCTGCGACTCGAACGATCAGCAATGACCCCCTTTTCACCGAATGTTCGAACTGTACGAACGAAATGGGAAGGTAAACTATCTCGGACGAATCTGTAAGTAAGTACATACGTTCGAACAGGTATCCTAACAGTTGACACGCTTCGCTCACTTTCGTTGCTTATCCCCTTAACCATTGTAATTGGCCAACGCGCGACTTCTTGTAAATAATGTATATTTGAGAACCGGAGAATCGTTCAACGAATGATTCGGGAAACTTTCCACCGCAGTCCGACGAGTCTCCAGCGGCGCGAACAGACGCGAAAGAGAACGAGTTCATTTCTATTCTCTATACGTAAGCTCCCATCTTCCTGTACAGTTAACGCGATGTAAAGAAGAAATGAAAGATGCTAAGAAATGGGAAGAAAATTAAACTAAAGAGAAGAACGCAAAAACGAATGGAGAAGTAAATAAGCAAAGATGGATGAGCAAATTAACGAGATGCATCTTTGTGTGTAGGTGTAAATTTTGAAAAAGCGTCGCACCAAAATAATAATATGTATTTTTTGACAGGATGGAGAAAAACGTTACATGTAGCTTATAAATTAGAAGAAATCGAGCGAGGTAGAGAGAGAGAGAGAGAGAGAGAGAGAGAGAGAGAGAGAAATGCATGTATGCGCGTACGAGTGCACGAATGAAAGAGGAAAAACGAAGAAGAGAATACGATTGTCAGTGATAGTCTGGCCTTTTTCGCCACCTTTAGTCGTACCAATCGCATTTATGATAGAGGGGTAACTGTAGTCTTCGTAAAGAAAAAAAAAAAAAACAAAAGAACAAGAAGTCGTAAATGGACTTAATTAAGAGAAGGAAAACGTAAAAAAAAACACTTAAGAATAAGCAAATTTTTCCAGAGCCGAGAGCTTTTTCAGGTACTTAAGAAAAGAAAAAAAAACATACACACAAAAAAAAACACACACACTCAAATAAACAAAAAGAAAGAAGGGGGAAAGAAAGAGAGAGAGAGAGAGAGACAAAAGCAAGAAGAAACTATAATAAATGTGAAAAGAAACAAAACTGCTTTACACTGGCCGTTAAGCGATTAACTTAAGAGTTTTTGTATCGTACGTTTGTTAAGACTACTGTTTTTTCTCACTCAAAACACTCCTTACTACTACCAGTATTCGAGAGGACGATATCGTCGCGTCACTTTGATATCTGTAAACGAGCAATGTGAGAAAATAATGTAGAGAAAAGAAAATAAAATTATAAAAATATATATGAGGAAAAGTAAGCGAATAGAAGACACGATTCTAGAGAGTGAAAGAGGGGAGAGAAAGAGAGGGAGCGAAAGAGAGAAAAAGAAAATAGAAACGGCCGTGCACTGCAAAACGTACATTGATTAAGACACATACGTACTGTCGTTTAGCACAAATCAGTTGAAAATCGAAAAAATTCACTATATAACCGCGAAACGATGAAAGATACTGACGAAGGGATAGAATGCCAGGCGGGACCGAGGAGATGGAGAGTTATTAAAAAAAATGAAAAAAAGAAAGATGTTATAAATACCACCAGTACAGTCATGTCCGAAAAAAAGAAAAAAAAAAAGAAAAACGAAAAAATCTGCTTCTCTGTGTACATATACATTCGAAGGAACGTAGTAAAAAGGAAGGAAGAAAGAAAAAGAAAAAGAAAAAGGCGGGGGAGAGAAAAAGGAAAACACGGATGAAGGGAACATTTCTTTTCTAGACATTACCATTATACATATGTACTGTAATTATATAAAACGTTAAGTAATAATCCATATTTTCGAGATACATGACCAGCCGGAAAATGTTTGATCGTTGCAGACCGTGACTCTCGAATTAATGCATCATTATTATATTTAACGTAGAATCGATGTTTACATGTGAATATACGCGCACCGGCATTTATATGTAAATATTTGACGAGCGTTAAGTGACAAAAATCATGCATAAACCTGCAAATTTCGTAGTTCTCTCCGTGCGATATATATATATATATCGATATATATATATATATATATATTATTCCTTTGTGACTTCGATGAATGATATAAAGGCCTCGATATTTTTCACACATTCTGATAAACGCATGTTCCGGATCGAAACTATCAAATTTAGATTTTTAAGATCGTTTTATTGTAATACTACACTGATAAAAAAAGAAGAGAAAAAAAAGAAAAAAAGAAACCAGCGATGTAGTATAAATTTAATGATCGAAATTGTTCAGGTTTTTACTAAAAAAATAATCACGCGATTTTGCGATTCATTCCGTTTAGTTGCCATCAAATTCTTTTGAGCGATGGTTTTATTTTCAATATTAACTGGATATTTTTCGATTCATAGTCGAATAGCGAAGGCATCGTCAATAGTTGTCATCTATCATATCTCAGAGCCGAGATAGCTGAACAATTAAAATTTCAACCGACCGTATACGTATATTGGAATTAAGCCTTTTAACGAAAGCTACCAAATTTGTTTCATTCTATTATTAACATTGGGAATCGAAGTTTCTCTGGAATTTGAATTCTGTATATACCGTCTTTAATAGTTGCAAAAGAAAAACTGTAACGCGAAAGAGAAATTGTCAAATTACCAACAATTAAATATACGAACGTCTAAATATATGTAACAACATAAAAGAACATCGCGAATAAGATGTATCATCAAAAGAAAAAAAAATGGTTAATTACATTTACAGTTGCTAAAAGCTATCATCAAGTATTTTTCATGTTGAAATATATCAGGAAATGTAAAGTCGGAAATATTAATAAGAATCAACCAATGTATCCGATCGCGTTGATTTTCATCAAGTAATAATGAGGAAAAGGTGAAGAAATACTCCGTGGATATGACTGTACAGCGTATTAACTTGTCCGGAGGTACATATATTGAGAATCCTTTTTCAAATCGAAGTGTTAAGGATTACATATTGTACATAAACAAGACATATTTTCTATATAAGGGACGTCGCTCGGTAAGGACGATGGCTCGAAAAATATTGCAATATTACGATAATTCTTTTAAGCGGTAGGATAGCCTTTAATCGTTTTATGTAATGTAATGATAGAAGAGGGTCTGGCAGAATAAAAGTGAAAGTTCTGTATTTAAAAATGCTATCGGCGTGTACAGTTGTTCACTTATTATTCATTTATTCGTCTTTATTTTCTTTCCAAGCACATATCAATCGATGTTTCCATACTCTTTCTGTTGATTTTCCACCTCCTTAAATAAGAAATAAATAAATGAGTAAATCGCTTATATATAACGCGAGAAAAGTAATTACGGAAAAAAGAAAAAGATTCGCATACTTGTCGAATGATGTCTAATGGTATAGAACTTTCGTTAAACTGAAAGAATTCATTTATTTCTCGTGGAACGCAAAAGTGATTCGGAGCTTTTGGTTGAATACCAATTTCCTCGCCGATAAACCTGAATTCTGGAGTGTTCTCTATCTTAGTCTGTAATTCCTTGTACGTAAAAAGCGTTCCTTTGGCAGTAGATTCATCTAAAGGACCAAAGTCTACTATTTTCACTTTGTCCTTTTTGTATCGTATAACGTCAAACGAAACTAAATTAAATAACATTCTATCTGTTAAAAGTGTACACTTTTTCATTTAGTAAGAATGATATTTAAATACGTACAATTATTCAGTGGAAACCTATCTCTAATGCGTTCCATGAACAAGCTTTTAATATCTGTTCGAATGTTATACTTTTCTGTTTCGTTGTAACTATGATATTGCGATATATCTCGTTGGCTAATCGCTAATAGGAGTAAAGATATTAATTATTCTCAATTAATTAGGCAACCCAAATAAAACATAAATAACCAAAAATTTATTACCTATAAGTTCGTTCTCTATTACGAAGCATCTAAATTCTGTACAAGGATTAATATCCCTCCATTGTTTTAATATTAGGCAGGATTTCATGGGAGTTTCGCAATCCTTATAATTCTTAACGTTACTTAAATCTTTGGCAATTCTGTCTGAACACTTTAGTAATAAATATACTTCTTCCAGCGTTTTACACTTAAGCGTTTTAGTCGGTGCCACCCAAGTTGCGTCCTGGAAGCAGATGTAGTACGTAGTTGAACGTATTTAACAAAAGTTCATCATCTTCTAACATAAACCAAAACATTTGCGCATACCAAAGGAGAACTCCAATTAGTTTTTATAAAAATTGCACCGTATTCATCTATGGCGTTTTGAATGTTTTTACTGAATTGTGGAAATGTTGGTTCAAACTCGGACGATTGCTGAAAGAAGATAACTCTTAAATAAATCGTATACATACGACTTGAAGCTTACCTCTTCGTTTAGTACTGGAGATCCGTCCATCCATTCCGCATTCTGTAATGTGGTATTTGTTGCTTCAACGGGTAAAACAAATGCATCGTGTTCCAAATAGTCGAGTACTTCGTCAGGAATGTCAAGAATAGTGGCTCTTAAGGAATCTTTATAAAATTCACGGTACCACGATGCAAAAGAGCATTCAGGTTTGAAGCTATTGACCATGTTAATCGGTATCTGAGTTGTACAAATTAGATGTGGATCTGACGAATGTGTAATCTGAAATTAAATAATGTTCCTTTGAACAACCCAATTCGATGTACTCATTATTCTTCGCGGTGTTGTCGATTTACTGTCAAACCTATTCGAGTTCCATTGCCGATTATTTTCGTTTTACGTGGCGCCATCTCTGTGAGAAGTGTTCAAACTGATCGCACATTATTATCGACAGCGAAGTAAACTACCGACGGACCGGTGGCGCCATCTCTTCGAAGAACGCTCAAACTGATCGCACATTGTTATCGACGGCGAAGTAGACTACCGACGGACCGGTGGCGCCATCTCTTCGAAGAGCGCTCAAACTGATCGCACATTATTATCGACGGCGGAGTAGACTACCGACGGGCCGGTGGCGCCATCTCTTCGCGCGCAACTGAAACTAAATCGCGAACAGTTTGGCCGCTTTTCGCAGAGATGGCGCCACCGGTCCGTCGGTAGTCTACTTCGCCGTCGATAACAATGTGCGATCAGTTTGGGCATTCTTCGAAGAGATGGCGCTGTGTACGTGCGCGCGCGTGTGCGCCCGTGTTAAAATACTTTTACAGAGAAAATAGTGGTAGTAAGTTATCCGTGTGAGCTTTCACGCAACCGGTTGCGGTTTGACTGGATCATCCTGTGTACATACACTTGCACATGTACATATATGTATTTGTGAGATCTAAAATGGCAACTGTACGAAGATAATAAGCGTCGATTTCTTTGATCGTATTTTTTCGTTTTTCTCGTTAAAAATATATATATTTATCTGTTCAGCTGAAAAGAATATCTTTGTTTAACAGATTAGATTTTATAACGATCGATAAAACAAGTAGCAAAGCCAATTATTGCGATGTAATGTTAGAAATATGTAAGTCTGATTAATGTTAGTTACTGTTATCATAATTTTTTATAGAGGTTATAACGCGTTAAACAGTTTAAGAATGATAAGAAATAGGTTTCTGGAGGAAAGTCTTTCGACCGAAATAAGTGGAAGGAATGCTATTGGTTGTATCACTTACGATCTAACGAAGGTATCATCATCGATTTTTAATCGTCTAAAATACAACTCGATTATATAAACACTGCAGTTAATAAATTTATAGTGTACGAAATCATAATATTTCGCTAATAATATGGGTAAGCAAACAAGAAATATAATTGTTACAAGTGATTTTATCAGTCTCTAAAATAAAGGATGAATGGTATCGACAAATTACAATTGATTTCTATCCAAAGTGATGGCAGGGAACGAAAGCACCCCTGGATCTTTGGTAGAAGATTCCTTGTCCACACGATTGCAATGGCTTCGCCAACGTCGAGAGGCGTTACAAGAAAAATTAGCTCAAAAGAACAACGAACTGAAAAATTTATGCGTAGAGGAAGCCGAGTTAACTGGCGTATTACCACCGGAAATTCCACTAGAACCCGGTGAAAGTCCGCCAGTGTTCCGTAAAAGAGTCGGAACAGCATTTACGTATCCGCAGAATTTAATCAACAAATTAAAAACAAACGAAGTCGTATGTTTTTAAAACGCTTCTAAAAAATTATTTACTAAGTTGTACGTATCAGAATAGAATGCAAACAACTTGTTGTTGTATGTCCTTTATAGGAGGAATCTACGCTAGAAGTAGATCGACAAGTTCAAATCAATCTTGTAGAGTCTGCTTTAGCCATTGTGAACGATCCCACGGTGAGCAGAGGCGTGCGCCGTAAACATAGGCTTATTTACCAACAAAGCCAACACAGACTTCAAGAATTGGAAGCACGTTTAAATTTCCTAAGACAGAGCCGTAATAAAACACATCATTTGACGCAGACTCAATCTCATTCGGGTGTTTGTAATGCTCAACAACATTTACACGCTAATATAAAGCATAGAACAAAGAAACCTCGACCACCGTTAGATGGCTCAGGTATAGTAATCTTTTACTCTGAATCTGTGTAACGGAGAAACAAACTTTGTTTCAAATTTTATTTAAAATCTTTTGTTTTGTATAGTAAACGATGCAACTACAAAAATGACAAGAGGACTGCTTCAAGAGGGTGGTATAAGCTTGAGTCCATTAGGGTCGGAAGACAAGTGTAACGCCTATCCCAATCACGGTTACGATGACCAGTCGTTAGTACCTAACACATTTAATCACAATCATATCGGTGCTTATTGTTCCCCGATTGCCGATCAGCGGCAAAATATTAAAATAATGGAACACGATCATAATGATAATCAAAATGTTTACATATTACCTGATCAATATCGCACGCGAACGTATTCGCATGGCAGCGGTAGTTCACGTACTCAGAATCATTACCAAGATAACGATCGTACGCATCGACCTCTGCTAAATACGTACACCGAAGATGAACGACAAATACGATATCGACAGTTTCAGCAACAACAAGAGCAAACCCATAACTATCAACAATATTCTGACTATAAATACTTGGATAATGATGCGCAGCGAAGATCGGGACAGGAATATTATGAGAGAGACTTCCGTACGTTGCATTATACGCACACGCCCGAATTTCCAGCATATCATAAAAATAATTCTCAAACACAATCTTTGTTAAGACGAGATCGCGATACTGGTACAAATAAAAATTTACGATATACAGATTCACCGAGCGACTCGCAATTACCATCAGGCTATTGGATGCGGTATGAAGATGAAATTGTTTGGTGTACGGACGATCAACCAGTTTCGGATAGATTTGGGAGTCTAGATCGAAGGAAACGCAATACCGTACAGCATACTAGCAGCATTGGTGTTGATATACAACCACGGTATCGTACAGTATCCGTAGGATGTAGTAAAAATTCTCCATACGTTCCCCCTCATCAAAATGCCTCTGTTCATTTGCTCCCTTTATCCGAGCAACCGTCGTCTAACAATAAAATGTTACTTCGAACGCAATCTTTAGGTAGTGTGGAAAAATGGCATTCAAATAATTTACATGAATTACACGATGGTAAAGATACAATGGATAGTGTTGGTCGAAAGGGAAGAGAAAAAGAATGGTACGAAACCTCGTTAGATTCAGGCGTAACTCCAGGATCGGACATCAATCTAGTAGCATCGCACAAAAATATTCATTATCAGTCTACTTTACCCGCATGCTCCAAATCGTCCATTGGTTATAACAGCGAAGACGGCAAAAGTAATAATTACATATTCCCTGTAAATCATCGTAAAATTGATACAATTGCGGCTGAAACTGATCAACATTTACAATCATTAACAACTCGTTATGAACCAACGCGAAAAAAGGTGCTTGAAATCCCAGCTGAATCAAAATCGTCCCAAGAGGCAACAAACGACGAAACGATTATGTTAGGGTCCTCTCAGAATTGTACGATTGTACAAGCTGGGAAGTATCAACCGTATAGAGAAGTAACGAAGCCTTTCGAGATGTCTGACTTCTATAAATATTCCACCAAGTACCGCAAAAGAAACGAAATAAATGGACAGAATGTTTCAAACGATACTCAAGAGGATTCTCGAGGGACACACTATGCCGGAACAAACTGTACAATTGGTGAATCTGACTCTTCAAATATTATGCATAATGGATCGATTGCTAGTTCAGTTCAAAAAAGAATTTATCAGCCTGTTCAAAGAATGACATGTCAGCCATATCTCGCGTCGTTGAGGTAATTTTCGACTGTACATAAATTAGAGATAATCTAAAAGAATGACACGTGGAACAGAGACGATAGGCTGGACCTGTCTAAAATAAATGCATATTTCAAATTTACTTGCAACAAATTTAGATATGATATGCATACGTCGACAATTTCTGCTTTAACGTATTAATTACGTTACAAGAAATTTCATAATTGTAGATATTATTATGGAACAAACGTCGTAAATATTTGAAATTTTATCTACGTTTAGCTTACTCTACGTGAATCGACTGTGTTAAAATTGATATGGAGACCTGAGAAGTGCCTTGATCAAATTCAAATTGTTATCAAAATTATAACAAAATTCAATTTATATATATTTAAATATTAAAATAATAATATACAACAAAATTGCGAGTTATCGTTGAATAATTTAAGAACAAAATTGAACATTTTTAAATACTGTATGCTTAGGTCACCTGTACAATTCATAATTACGATGAGTTATTTTTTAAAATAGTTGTCTACGTTTCATAAAAAATGATAGAATACGTTGGGGAATGGTAATGTTCATTTGTTGACTGACCACTTCGATTTATAACATAATATATAGGAATACATTTTTTCCGTTTTTATAATTAATTTTATAAAATATTCTCTCTCTCTCTCTCTCTCTCTCTCTATATATATATATATATATATATATATATATATATATATATATATATATATATTCTAAATATAACAAGATTATTTTCTGGAGGGTAGGATAAAAACTATAAAAATACCTTTGAATAAAAATAGGACTGCTAAAGGCTTAGCAAGGACTGAGAAAAATGAGATATATAAATTAAGTATTAATTATAAGGAATGATTCTTTAAGTTATGTATTTTTCAATTTATCATATATTCGTGAAGGTAATTTTTCAATAAGCAGACTGTAAAACAATAAGGAAGGCTTTAAAAGCCAAATGTTCAACTGATATTATTCGATGCCTTGTATTTATTTGATGGAAACATAAATAAAACGAAACTTTATTTAGTTTCATCATACATTTTTGGTACATTCTACTTATAATTTTGCTATTTCGATTCGAATTTATTCTCAAAATTAGGCCTAATGCATACTCTAATTAATGTTTAAGTTACCTACATGAGCTCGCAGTAGACAAAAATAATTCACACTTCAGTTAATACCTATTATCCATTAAACATATTATCTAAAGTGTCGCGTCATACATATGTTAAAAATAAATAATTGATTGTTTCGTAGTAGGGAGTAAAACAGAATATATAAGATTTAGTGAAATTCATGAATGATATCGATTTTTCCAAGCATTTATTACAATTATGTAAGTGTCCTAATATTTTTGAAAGTGTACATTCAAGAGAATACTATATAATAATAAGAGAATTTATAAATTTTAAGTTATGCAGTAACTAAAGCCTTATCTAATAAATTCGTCGAAACATAGTAAAAAGTCAACGTCAATTATATTTAAAATGCAGATTATGCATTGATCAATCAATTAGGTCTTAAAATTTTGTTTCATTCTGTCACGCAAATTATATAAAAATTCTAAATGTACTTGTATAGTGCAATTACAAACACACATGTACATAAATTGTTACATGAACAAAGTATTGTTTTTTGTTTTATACAACCGCACTTCACAAAATAGATTAACATTGCTTTTGCAGTCGAATCCATTGGCACATTGCATACGTTCCTTTTTTTTTCTTTTTTCTTTTTTTTTTTTTTGCACAGTATCATAAGAGAAAAACATACATTTTCAAAAACAGAAGAAAAGAAACAAAATTACAATTTGTAAAGGATGAATACCCAGTGTCGACAAACAATACTATCGTTATTCTTACTGTTAACGCATACGTATAAACAACTTTTCAACAAACCACAAGTTAACAATGAAATTCTTGACAGAAACCAATGTATAATATATATATAAGTTACACAGCTTCAATTATTTCTATGTTTTTTCAGTTAGAGTGCAAAATAAATAATTGACATATAATAAAAATATATAAAATATTCGAATATTATAAGCCGCGTTAACAGTAACAATAAACGTTTAATTATAACAATTTATCATAAAACTAACAATATAAAAATTTTATAGAAAATATAAACAACAATTGCATATTTTATCATAGGAAGATTGTCCGAGGGAAAGATAACTTCGGATGGTACTAGTCTGTATTTACGAACAATATAATTACCTTGTTCTTTAAAGGCAACACTGAGGGCAGATAATTTTGGTAAAAAAAAAAAAAAAAAAAATGTATACCTTATATTACTATGAATGTAATAAATGGAATTTGTACGCGCAAAATATTTCCAAACAATTTAATAATCTAACACTCATTCAGAACAATTGCTTGAATACATTAAAAAAATCATTTTTATAAAGTAGCTCTATCAAAAAAATTGATACACCATATTCTTTGGCTTTTAATTCTACCTATAAAGCTCTAATTGCCTTCATTCTCATCAGTAAAAATCATAATTTATTTTTCTGATAATGTTCATTCTAAAAAAATTTATAAGTACACATACAAAAACTAAATAATAAAATATAATGATGAAATAATAAAGATTCCAAACAGATCTAAATTTACTTGTCGTTTATAAAATAATTTGTATTTGTTATTTCTTTCTAAATCTGGAATCCGTTTGTGCATACTCGCCAAAAATGGTTTTATTATATTTAGCAGTACACACATTCAACTAAATACTCATACTATCACACAGACATACACTTATTACATAATACACTCGATTTGCGCAGTTTATCACGGTTATTTTAAAACTATTAACTAAAAACTAACACTATACAGTTCAATAATTTAAGAAAATTTGTTAAATGTTCGCAGAGCCATAACAGGAGGTAGGACGAAACTTGTTAATGTTGTATCATCGATACTAATAATCAATAATCAAATAGATATTACTGGTTATTATAAACAACATTATTTATATATTTTATCATCTCTTTATAATTTGTAAATCAAAATTTTGTATTCTAAAAATTCTTAGTTCTCCCCACATTTTACAAAAAATAAGTATGAAAAAAGTTGAACTTGCTTTTTCCTTGCTCACAAAATAAGTACCCGATCAAAATGAAAATTGATTGTAAAATACTATAAAGTTACGTTATATTTAAAAGAAAGAAAGAAAAAAAAGTAACAAGTTTAAATCTTCATTTCATTGAATCTAGTTTAAATTAAACTTTAAGTTTAAAGCCAAAGATTAATGATAGCAGTAATAATAGTTACAAAAATAATCTTCTTTAAAACATTGGATAGTGCTTAAATAAGGATAATTGTTGACTTGATACAGACTTCTTCAACAAACATACAAATTAATTCTGAAATATTTATTTTTGTTTTATTAAGAAAAAAATTTATTTAAATCCAAATCGGATAACAGAAACAAAATTTTTTTATTTTCATACTGGCAAAAGATTATTGCAAGTTTATTGATGTATATCCTATTAATCGAATTAATTTGGACCACTGATGCGATAGAGTTAATGGTACTTCTTGTGATTTGAGTATTTAATGTAACAATATTGGTCAAGGTGTACAAACAAAAACGATTACCAAGTGATTATATAACTTTTGAAAATTTGCCATTGTACATATAAGACTGCAACCTCCTCGTTATATTCATTTATTATTTTGTTATTATTATTAACCTGATGCCATTTACATATTCTTCATGTAAATATCACCAAGCAAAGCACAAAAATGTTTAATTAACGTAGTCGAGAGACATTTTTGAATCAGCCATTCAAACAATTCATAAACTACTTGTCTATTCAGCCACTGAAACCACGCGCAAGAGGTGGATGAGATAGTTGATACAGACAACAGCAACAGCAGCAAAGATTACCGAATTAATAGAACTACTCAATCTGAAGTTCAAATTCAGACCATTCAGATTCTTCCGAATCTGAAAAAAAGGAAACAATATCTTCAAGATCTACATCATATATCCAACGGCTGTCTCTCTCTTCGAGAAAGTCCCACAAAATAAGTTGCTGTAAAAAAGTTTGAAATTTTTTGTATATATTTCATAAGAATGCGATTTAATTAGTAGTTAAATAACAACACAACAATTACAATTAACTGGTGGTACAAATTGCAAAACAAACATTAAAACTTACACGCAAGATATCGACATCTGCATCCGCGTTACGTCGTTGACGAACAGGTGGACCAACATCAGTTTTAGTGCCATCAGGAAGTGCATGTAGATAAAAACACTTATTGCCGAAAGGACATTTTCCGCGTCCTTTATTGAAATACTTACAATCTTTAGTGCTGCAATAAATAAGCAATAAATAAGCATACAATAAACATGTAATGCAACTTTACACTATATAACTTTACACCATATGTACGATTTATCCTACCTTAACGCACATTTGTAATCCAAAATTAATTTTTCTTTCTCTTCCTTCGTGTCCACCCAGTACATGCTTGGGCATACAAAGTCAGAGGCAATACGACATTCCGGGCAAGCTCTTATAATTTTATTGTCAAACTGTTTAGCTTGTCTCCATTTCCTAATACAACTTAGACAAAAGCAATGATTACAATTGGGTAAAATGCCAAATCTCTGTTCTCCAGATGCCTTTTCCATTATAACTTCAAAACAAACACCGCAAGACTTTTCTCTGCTTCGCTGAATAGCAAATGAAAGCTCCATGTCTACTTCATGCTGTTTTACACATGCCTGAAAGATTAATAGTAATAACAGAATATAATTTTCATCTCTGCTAACATTGTATTTAAACAACACGATAAATATAATCACATTTGTGTGTTTCTTTCGAAGTTCTTCATTATGTGGATGAAGGGCAGCACAATTACATAGTTCACAAATATCTCCATGTAGATATGTACAATTACGTTTCTTACAAATTCCAGTTGCTTCTGCATACGGACATAATAGTTCTAAAGATGGACTGGATGCTTGACCAGATGGATTCACAGCTTGAGCGTAAGATATTGGCAAAGAAGAACTTGTGGCTTGTGTTCCCAAGATTGAAGAAGCTTCATTCGCAGAAGACGATCCAGCTACATCCGAAGGTACAAATTCCGGTGCCTTTACCCATTCCTCGGCAATGCGAACATTTTCTCTACTAGAAATACATCAAAATGTGTTTCAATTTACTTTCTGTTATTCCAATTGTTATACATATCTGCGCATATATGTATGTATATAACCATTACATATTTTTATATACCATATTTAAATGTACTATGTAATATGTAAATGGAATTACAGGTTAAATCTTGCTCAACTATGTCACCTGACGACAACATACACATACTTTGTTGTTATCGAAGTTGATGTATCTGAAGTGTGTTGTCCAGGTGATGAATTTTCTACCAAATTTGCATTCATCGAATTAGTATCTACAGTTTCAGAACTATGACGAAAGTGGCACTGGTTTCCAAATTTACAGATACCGTGTTTAAAAAAGTGACAAACATTGTTCACAGATGGGACAGAAGATGTTATTGCTTCATTATTTCCATAATTCCTAACTCCTAGACTATGCCGATATCTGCAATTAGTTCCTTCACGGCATGTAGAATTTTTAAAGTAACTAAAATAAAGAAAATAAACATTTAGTAACATACCAAGTATTTTCTACTTATGAGCAAATATCATAAAATATTGTACAATGTTATAAATTAATTACAAATACATATGTCGCACATGCATATATGAAAATATTTTGATGATATAGATACATCCAATAAATGCTTTAACTAAATCTTGAAAAAAATGTAGTTTCACATGTGCGTTTTCAAGTCTATTTACTTGTACGATATATACTGTCATTCAGGTTTTATATAATACCAATGCAAATTTATTTATACAAAATAAAATTGCATATTACGTTTTCACGACACATCATCATTTTCTACAAACAACGACTTTGTTACGTTAATGAATACATAAAATTAACGAATATACATACAATTGCATACATTTCACATTTAAAAAAGAGAGATAGACAGATAAATAGATAGATAGATGGATGGATGGATGGAGAAAGAGGGATGGGGGGGGGGAGAGAGAGAGAGAGAGAGAGAGAGAAGAAACAAAAACAACAGATACAAGAAACCTAAAAAGATATCGATATTTACGCTATGTAACATGTTGATGACATGCTATAGAATATTTTTGTACAGAGATAAATACGTTTCATTATTTTATTAGTTTCGCGTAATCACCGAAACGCGTTAGAATATAATAGCGAGACAATTTCTTACCGGCAAACAACGCTCTCTGTCCAACTGTCGGCCATTTTCTAAAACTTCCACTTTAACAATAATCGACAACGCGTCCTCAAAGGGTCGCGTACGAGCTTTTTGACAATGGCAATTTAAAATACAAGACAAATTTATCGAAACGAACGTGCCCCTTGGGTTGCACAATATTTCATACTATATCAGCGATTTTATTTAACAAGTTTCTTTTCACAGGTTCTTCCAAAAATGATACAGAAACACTTTTCACACACTGACTTTCTTTTTTCCTCCCTCTCTCGTTTCTCACCCCTTTTCACGTAGCCTTCAATTCTCTTCCTTACCAAAATTTTCAAATCCGTATATGTGTATCCTTCGTTCTTATTCACTATCGACAAATGTTTAACGTGTACCGTAACTCATCAACTTTACGCGTAAGAACACACATATACGTCATCACTGAACTAACAATAGGCAAATTCACATTTGACCGTTATACACAAGTCAGAGCATACATTTGAAAGCTTTAACCGTTCACATGCAAAACTGACTTTCAAAAATAACGAATTCGATAGAGAAAGAAAGATATCGTATGTATTCAATGTAATACATATTTGAAATATAACATTCGTCAAAGTTACATGATTTCTTTCACTAATATTTTATATTATTATCGAAACAAACTCTCTGATATATATTCGTTTTGTAACATATTAAATTTGTTGCTTATTCTTTAATTTTCTTATTTAATTGTATTCGACCGTAGATTCATGTAGTCATATACGTATATGCATTTATGTCGCTCTCTATAATCCCAGTAATTCATGTACTGGAAAGACGACGCATAGACTACGTTTACTGGTTATCTAATAATTTCTGCTTTTCGTTATGGGTATCGCAAGTAGAAAGCCAATGAAATTTTAGGTATCTTTGCTAATCGATGGACATCAGTTTAATCGTATCATGGTATATTTAGATTTAAACAGATTATTATGTTTCCTAAAACGAACTATTTTGGAATAAATGTTACAATTTCTTTATAACATTTTAGATTATTGCTTATGGTGGCTTTTCTTCAAAGAGAATACTCATCATTGATATCGGCGGTGAACTGAAAGGTGACGCCATCCCTTTAAAGAGACCTCAACTGTTTACGCATCATTATCAGCAGCGAAGTAAATATTCTTTAGGTTTAGGTCTAGGTTTTAATTTACTACATTACTACGTTACTCTATACAAAAATATAACATCGTAGATGGCGTTTGCGAGGGCTAAATATTTGTTATTTATCAAATTTTGGTACAGGTCTAAGACTGAAATAAAAAGGAAACAATCTACTTCATTGCCAGTAATTTAAATGTATATCTTGCAAATGTTTTTTTGGCATTCTTATCCATTTTGATTATGTGCATCCCGCGCCACTTAAATAATGACGTCACAAAATATGTACAAATACTAGACTGTCGTGTGCCCGTATAATACTATCTATACACTATCTACTAATTATTAATTGTGATCGAAGAGAGAGATCCATCGATACTGCATAACAGTGTTGTGCAGTTTTCATCGGTGTAATCGGTAGTATTTGACGTAACATAACGTATGTATGGACATGCCATTGTTCTTCGGATCTGTGCGTAGAGACTATGTAGTCATGGATCGTGCATGGACTAATCAGTACCATAAACCTTCGCCTTATAGATAGGAAGTTTTTTCTATTTATCTCTAAGTACTTGAACGAACGATCGTTTGCTTGTTCGTTTGCTTGAATGAATACAATAAAATATATTATGATATATTTTTTAAATCGGTAGTCAAAATATCATGAAAATGTCATCATATTTCGATTATATTAATTATTCATTCATCAATACAATGATTTATAGTTATTTTAACATAATCCTGATAGGGGCGGAACAATGAAAACGCGGCTTTATTTAGTTTCGTCCAAATAAAATTATGATTATATATTGGCAGTGTACGCGGATTACCGCCACGGCTGTTGTCTTTCGACAATGAATAAGGATTTATATTTTTAACTAAGAATTGTGAGACGAAGTGCTATTTAGCATTGAAATAAAAAGGTGATACCTATTACCTAATATCTAAAAGCCCAAAAGCTTTACATCTTTTTTTAAACAAAATATTACAATCTTAACTGTTATAAAATCTTATAACATATACAATATTTCAGTTTGCAGCAACAAATTGTAATTGTTATTTGTTTGTTTAGAAGAAGTATGTTATCATTAATTGTTACAGAATATAAATGTAACCCTCCTTGCTTATTTTTATTTATGTTTTTATCTTTTTACTGTTAGACTCGATTAAATCACAAGTATAAAATACAATATGGCGAAATGAAGCTACTTTTTATAATAACCTCAATCTTTGTACAATTTATTATGTTTTTAAAAAGAAATATAATGTCAATTGTTTTTTAAAAATGTTTAATTACCTCTTCTTCTTACATGGTATCTTTACAGTTATCGTAATTAACTCATTGTATTTAATTATTTATATTTATGATACTCCTTGTATTTATATTTGTTTAAATAATTTGAAACATTCTTATGTACACCATTTATGTATGTCTAACGAATAAGATACTTTATTTTCAATATGATTTATTATTTACAGTTACTTTTGTTTTTCTTTCCTCATAAGTAATTCAAAAATATTTCTCTTTACATTTCTTTCTTTTTTCTTTTTTTAAGTTGACATTTTTTTATATCCTGTATCAGTTTCATATAAAATTGCTACTCTCTTTCTTCTCAGATATTTGATCGTATGAACGAGTATGGATTCTAATATTGATATGGAGTTATCAACTAGTCAGACTCACAAGGATTTGTGTACAGAAGATGAAGCTAAAACTGAAGGTACAATTGAAGAAAACGAAGAAAATAATATTAATGCAAATGAAACGCAAAGATCGTTGGTTTCCAAACAGGATGAAAGAATTGTTGATGTAAGTCAAAGTAATGAAAAAATTAGCATGCAAAGTGAGATGGAAGATGAATTATCTGTTGAAAATTCGGAAATTGTCAATGTGTCAAGTACTAACTTGTGTCAAGAAAATATAACTGAAGAAGGTAACTTACAAGCTGACAGGTTAACATTACCAGAAAGTAATGTAAATGTAACATTACATCTAGTTACAGAATGCACTGATGTACAATCCTCGGTTATGTGTGAAAGTACCATAAAAAATGTTACACGGGAAGAAAATTCAGGAATAATACCAACGACATCGGATACTACAGAACAAGGTTGCGCTGAAAAATTACTAGACAACGCAAGTACAGCAGAATCTCAGAAATGTTCAGAAGTTGCATCAGAGGAACCAGACCGTTTAGAAACTGCCAATGTAGATGATGCGTTTAATTTAAATGTTACAGAGAAGAAAATTGATGATAATGCCTTAGAAGGCTCCCAAACGAACAAATTATCTATGATTAACGAAAGAAATAATTTAGGTAACAAAAAGACTGATTCAAAGGGGACACTGGAAGATTGTGATAGAGATATGGTGGAAAAAAGTATTATAGAGCCAGAAAATACAGAATTTGTACAATTCTCTCAAGAGAAGCATGGAGATTCACAAATGGAAAGTCAGTCTATGGATGCGGAAGATCCTTTTGGTGGGGATAATCTTACTACCGAAAATGTTGAATCAATAGAGACCGATGACCTTAACGAGACAGTCATAGGTTTTTCAAAGTTATGTAATCAAGCTGATAATTTACAAGATATTGTAAATAACAGTGAAAGTAGATTTAATACAGAGAAGAAAGATGACAATGAAGAAAATAAAGATATTTCAAATACAACAGAAAATACTGTTAAAAATGGTGATGGAAATTTATGTGAAATTGAAGAAAGTGAAAAAATAAATAGGGAAATTGCGAGTTCCGCTGAGAAATGCGATGATCAAACAAAGAAAGCTACTAGCGAAGTGACACCAATGGATACTGAAGAACAATCTGATGTTTTACCAGGACAAGATGATGAATTGTGTATTATTCCAGATAGCATGAAGGTAATAATTCCTGAACAAACGGAACAGTCAAATTCTAATAATAAAGAATCTTTACACAAAGACGTTAGTGAACAGAGTGAAGTTAAACAAACATGTGAAACTAATGAATCAGGTAGCGATACAAGTAAAAACTTGCAACAAGATCAAAATGAATCAAATGTTGTACAGAAAAGTAGTATACCTGATACTCAAAACATTGGAACAGAGAAAGATTTAATTAATAAAGATACAACTACTGCAACAGATGTTATTAACATCGATGAAGAGTCAAAAAACTCTGAAATTGAAGAAATTACTACTAAAGAAATTTGTAAACAATGTAAGGAAGAAAGAGCGTGTAAAATTAAAGTAAAAATTGGTTTCGAAACTTATAATGTATGTTCAAAAACTTGTAAAGCATTATTTAAAATTGCTAATAATAGAGCAATGGATATACCCAGCGATGGGGTCAATTCTAAAAGGGAAAAACGTTGTGCAAACTGTTTGTTAATCGTTGAACCTAACGATGAACGTAATCTTTCTTGGGAAACAATGGAGTTCTGTAATGAGGAATGTTTAGGAAAATTTCAAACAAAATATGGAAGTTATTGCAGAAACTGTAATGGCTCGGTCCAAGCAGTAAGTTTAGGAAAATATTGTGTACGATTTGGTTATGATGTTAGACAGTTTTGTTGCTCTACATGTTTGGAAGAATTCAAAAAAGGGCTAAAAGTGTGTAGTTATTGTCAAAAAGATATAAGTTCTAGCGCAGAAGGTTTTCTTGCGCCGGTTGGCGATAAAGGACAGTTTAAGGACTTTTGCACTCAAGAGTGCATGGAAAAGTATTCAAAAATGAGTTCCACTGAACCTCTAACTATGGAAAAAAAGTGTTGCAGCGTTTGTCAAGAAGTAAGAAATTTTTGTCCTGTATCTTAATGTTTTCGATACAAGTCTACAATAGAAATTTTTGAAGTTAAATTAAAATTATATTCTTTATAACAGGAGAAAATTGTTCATTGCGAAGTTCAAATAGACAGATCTGATCCAGTAGCTATTTGCAGTATACCATGTTTTGCAGCATTCAGATTTGTAAAAAAAGTCGATCCTGACCAGTGTTCTACTTGCAAAAAGTTTTTTGAATTATCTAACAAAAAAAGTTCTGTTGTCTTTTATGAGAATGAGGCTCATACCTTTTGTTCTAAAACTTGCTTAAATGTATTTATTATTACCAATAGGAAAATTGTTCCTTGTAATTGGTGCAAAGTAAAAAAATATAATTTCGATATGATAAAAAAGGAATTAAAAACAGGTCAAGTAATGATGATGTGTAGTTTAAATTGCTTAACATTATATCAGGTATGAAATGGTTACATAAAATTTGTTGATCAAACAATACTAGGCATGAAATTAATTTTATTTATTTTTAGGTTTCTATCAACGCAGTTTCAGCAAAACGAATAAATTGCGACTTTTGCAAAGAATTTTCTCAAGCGCAATATCATTTAACTATGTCAGATGCAACGATACGAAATTTTTGTTCATACGACTGTGTAATGAATTTTCAAGCTCAATATACTAAATCTCCAATCACGATACCGACGGGTGATGATCCGGTGCCCACTGGTATGCCAAAAAGATTGTTACCACCAAGAAACGCAAATTCAAATAATCAGAAGGCTAACGATATACAAAATAAAAAGAACATGCCTGTAATTTCTTCTGTGACAAGTTTAGCTACGATCGGAAACGGTCAGTCTAGTCCAACGACGCAACAAAACAATGTAAATAACATGGTAGTACCTCCAGTTGTTATCAGCCAAAATCAAGCGCCGCAAGTAATTTATAAACAACACATTATAACGAGACCGCCAAGCCCAGTCCAAATTCACAATAAAACAACACAGTGTAAGCCTGTGGTGCACACGAAAGGAGTGTCAGTACGTCCACATCCTTGTACAAAAGCTACGCAAACGGATGGAGTTCAGCAAGCAGTTGTACCGATACCGGTTCCAATTTATGTTCCATTTCCAATGCATATGTATTCAATGCCTTTTCCAGTTCCATTACCTTTTCCACTACCAATTCCAGTACCTATTTTTATACCTACAACAAGAAATAGCGCTAAGGGAATATTTAAAGAGATTAAAAGAATACAAGAAAAAATACCAGCAGATCCGTTTGAAGCTGAACTCCTTATGATGGCAGAAATGGTTGCAACAGAGAAAAAAAGTAACGAGACTGATTCAGATTCTGCAGATGATAGGTATTTAATTCAATCAGATTGCTAGTATTTATCAAATTATTATTTTTGTTTTTCTTTTTGTTTTTCCATTTTCTTTTACAGAGATGAGGATACCGGTGATCGCGAACACGCACACAGTGGAAGTTTTAGTCCAGAAGGTGTTGATTCCAGTAATACATTTGGTGATGATATGTTACAAATGGCTTTGAAAATGGCAACTGGGGAATTAGACGAGCCAGCTGTTGATTTAGAAGCTGCTTTAACTCCAAATACAATCACTGCAACACAAACGTCAACACAGTCTGATACTACTATGGAAAATGATGGTAATAGGAGTATGCAGTACATAGAAGAACTAAAGATTCAGATTAAAAAAATAAGTAATCGGATAAATATTTATCTAACCATTCAGTTCAATCGGAGCGGCTGGTCGTTTCTTCTCGCGGGAGAAAACGAGTGGTTCCTTATAAATCACGATCTACTCCGAGTAAGCGAGGAAGACGAGTATCCAGTGCAAACGATATGCCTTTAATGCCACCCCCGGAACCTCAACCTCCGCCCCAATCAAGAATAATAGAACCCATAGAAAAACCAGATGCTAATATGGCACTCAAATATACCTTTGGAGTAAACGCATGGAGACAATGGGTATTGGAAATACATATATATGTACTGTGCTTCCAATCTCAATTCTTTTTTTAAACTTCAATTAATGAATCATCAATTTTTTACAAACAGGTTGTTGCAAAAAATGTTGAATTAGAAAAACAAAGTACACCAATGAGGAAAATGAAATTATTCAAAACAGATCTCCTACAACTCACGGCTGATGAATTAAATTATTCATTATGTCTCTTTGTGAAGGAAGTTAGAAAACCAAATGGAGCAGAATATGCTCCTGATACAATATATTACCTTTGTTTAGGTAACTATACATTGATTATATTTTATTGATTAAAAGGAGTAGATTCTATATTTTTAGTAAATTTATTTAAAATTTTTGTCTGTTGCAGGGATTCAACAGTATTTATTTGAAAATAATAGAATAGATAATATTTTCACAGATTCATATTATGAAAGATTTACAGATTGTTTAAACGAAGTCGCAAAGAAATTTTCTGTTCTTTATAACGATGCACGTAAGTGTTAATTTGAATGTCTGAAATTGATATGAAAGGAATTGTATTATCGGTAAATTATTAATTTTTCATAGAATACATTGTTACAAGGGTCGAAGAAGAACATTTATGGGAATGTAAACAATTAGGTGCTCATTCCCCTCATGTGCTTTTAAGTACCCTAATGTTTTTTAACACTAAACACTTTAATCTTGTAGTACGTATAAGTTATTTCGGTTTATTAAAAAGAAAAAGTGAACATTAATATTTATATTAAAAATGATTAAAATTTAACATCGTGTAGACAGTAGAAGAACATATGCAGCTATCATTTTCTCATATTATGAAACACTGGAAACGAAATCCTGCCACACAACCTACTGCAGCAGCAGGAAAAGCTCCAGGTTCCAGAAACGTTCTTCTTCGTTTTTATCCACCACAATCGGCATTGGGTTAGTATATAAGATAATTTATAAGATAACAAATGTACGTCCATAACAAAATTACAAGTTTATAACCATCTTCTAGAAGGCAATTCACGTAAAAAGAAGGTTTACGAACAACAAGAAAATGAAGAAAACCCATTAAGATGTCCAGTTAAATTATACGAATTTTACTTGTCTAAATGGTACACCTTTATTCTTTAATGCAGAATAATACTTCGCAAATGATATATATATATATATATATATATGTATATTATTTATATTGATCAAATTGTTTTATTATTTTAGCCCTGAAAGCGTTAAAACTCGGAATGATGTATTCTATTTATTACCTGAAAGAAGTTGTGTGCCGGATAGTCCAGTATGGTATTCAACATCTCCATTGGCTAAGGAACATCTCATAAAAATGTTATATCGTATTAAAATGGTTAAAGAAATTAATGTGGCATTATTAACTAGCTAATTTCACGTTCGCATATTTGTCTTTCCCCAGTTAAAGATCCGGAAAGTATAATATAACGAAAAAAGAAAAAAAAATTGTTTCCTTATACATCAGATAAGAATGTTCAAAGAATGATGTGTAATCATTGGAATTTTATAATTTCTATTGTATATTTTTCACTTCCTAATAAAACAAAAGAACTCTTATTAATGAAATTTATTAAGATTTTCAGTATGAAGCATGTCCAAATGGAAATACTACTGAAACAAAAATAGGTAGTATGTATACTTACAAATTATGTAGCTATATATGTATAGAGAAGTTTTATAAAAAAAAAAAATGTACATTACATCACTTTATAATGTACATATAACACATAATTGGAAACAAATTTTTATTAATAATATCATAAAAGATTTTATACAGTCCGTCGTGATTTCTCTAAAATATGTTTACGTTGTAACAGATGTTCCTGTACTTTCAATCGACAAAGCTCTGTGTATATATCTGAAAATATTTCCATTTGTTCTTCCTCTGGAATGGTTTCCCTATTAAAACATGAAAAATACATGCATTTGAATACAATTATACAAGAATACTTTATTATTATAGTATTAAATTTTACCTATAAGTCTTCATCAAATCATATTTTTCCCATGGTTTCTCAGCAGCAGCTGCCTTCCTTTGTCGCCTTTCATTAACAACTATGTTTTTAATACCTTTCATATTTTTACGTTCCCATTTTTCCGTCCATGGTAGAGGATTAAGTGGAACTTTAATTTCATTCAGTGGAACACTTTCAGTCGTTGGTTCTGGTTTCATATCAAAAGGAAATGTACTATATTCTATTGGTGCATCTCTGAGATAAAGTAACTGATCATCTAATCTTTTTTCTAGTCTGTGAATAAGAAAGATTTATATATGCATGTCACATATGCTATTCATTTGAAATTTTATTTTCATTTACCTTAAACATTCAATGTTTTTAATAGCTGGATCATATAAGTCGTAACGTACTTCTATACCTTCTCCTTTAATAGCGTTTCTTAAAATAAATGAAGCCCTTAATCCAGTACCCTCTTTTAATATACATATACCAACAAATCTGTTTACTTTTCCAGTTGCATGTGGTTCAGAATATGTCACTGCTAATATAGAGCCGACATAAAACTGTGGAATACTTAATATCGATCTCCTAGCCAACATATCCAAGCGTTCTAACTTTTCTCTCATACTATTGCGAAACAATGGATTAGGATCTGGTAAAAATTCTGGATAAATAAATCGATAATTTGCAAAAGACGCGAAATCAGATGATTTTACATTGGTCTGCTTTTGAGATTTATTTTCATCCATTGTTTGGTGTTTTGTTTCTGCGATTATTGAATAAGCTTTAGATTGTTGGCCTAAAAATTATAATATAGTAATATTTATAATATTATTTATTAGTCATTAAAGATAATATTAATAGTAGTTAATGTTAAAACAAGATAAATACAAATTTAAATTAATATTTATAAAACACACGCGCACACACACACACACACACACACAACAATAATAATACATACCTAATGCTTTTGCAAAAATTAATTTTTTCCACTTTTCGTGGGACAACAATCTTGAGAAGATAATCATATTTACCTACGCTTTTTAATTGTATTATTATATTAGGTTATTTTGTAGTTAAAACTATAGTTAAAATCTGTATGATACTAAACAAGCGCAGTCGACCTATGGGTAGTAATATTAATCCTATTGGACAATCATCGGTTTACGTCAGTGTTACACGGTGCGCCTAAAATAGGTTATGTATCTGGGTACTTACCTACTTGCAGTATGTATGGATTATGTGTACATACATGACTTGTGTTGTTATACATTTTAGTGTGGTAAATTATACTTGTAAAATTTGACACTTGTAATTGTTTATCGCAAAATTTCTTTTAATTTTATAATCTTATCTTACTTCATTAATATTGATTTATGAAACTCTAATTTTTTTAGGTATATTACTGGAACATGCCTAAAATTAAGTTTGGTATAAATTAAAGAACTGTATTAAAAAAATTTATTAATGTTATGACATATATTTTGAAGGTAAAAATATCAAATTTTCTTTTAAGCGTAATTTACATCAATTCTGGAATACGAATTGATTCGCAGTCTAAGCTCTGAATCTATTTATTGGTTTCATAAAATTTGGTTTTTGCATTCACTTATCTTCCTGTAATATTAAAAGTAAAGCAACTGTGCACATGTAAATTTATATATTAAATTATTGAACTAAAGGATTGAATTAAAAATAACATAAAAAATGCACTATTTTTTTACTTAGTTACATACATAACTTTGCTTTCTTTTTCAGTTAATTAATATTTCTTCAACATGATAGAATCTATAACATTGGAACTAAGACCTAGACTTCAAATATGCAATGCTTTTATTTGTTTAAATAAAAAAGTAAATATGACAAAAATTGAAATGAAACTTTCAGAAGAAAACATACAAATAATCACAGAAAATAATACAGTAACATTTTTGATACAATTCGTAAAATTAATACCAAATTCATTATCGACGTTAAACATGATGAACAATTGGATTTGTTTTCGTGTACAAACAAAATCAGATTCTATTCTTGGATCGTTTAAAACACAAGTAATTACCAATTTAACATTTGATTTTAATTCATCAAAAACTTTTGTGAAAAGCATTCAATTGTCCAATACAGATGTGTATAACGTGATGTGTACTTGCTGTAAAAATATTCTCTCCAAAGACATGTGTATTAAGAGAGTATTGCCGATACCAGATATAAATTACGATTCCAGTGAATGGTTTTGTTGTAAACACAGTCATACTAGTATTGCACACAATTTAATACCATTAGAATCTGATATTTTCTATGGATCACATTTCTTCATCATCCATACAAATTCGTTTAACTATAATTTAAAAAAAGACAATGGTACTGTAGTTTGCAATAGATGTTTACAATATTTGGGGAAAATTCACACAGGTAGTTCAATTAAATTGTGGAGTTGTTCTGTGGACTACAACTTATTAAATAACTTGGAAATAAAGCACGCAACAGATCCCTTTAATGATTTCTTAGTAGCCATTAAAACTACAATGACTGGCATATTTGGTGAAGAAATAGTTTTACAATGTTTTGTAGGGGAAGAAACTCATTCTCTCATTTTGAAACCAATGGACTGGCATTTAAATTTAATGACTGAGCCTAAAACGAAGTTACAAAATACTGTAACTTTACAAAGAGTGTCAGTTGTTAAAGTGTTATATAAATATGAAACAAACAGAAGCATTTCTGACTCTGTATATAAATCGTATTGTGAAGTAGGTTTTTTAGTAATAAAAGCAGGTTTGGAACATTTGCTAATGTCAACAAAACGATTTCCACAACCTCATAGAGCTACATCTGACTTTTATATTGGACATATATACTTGGAAAACTTTCCAAATGATAGTTAATATAAATAATTTTTATATACCTTCAGTATATCAGAAATTCTGATGTTTACATAAATAATTCTTGTATTTCCTATCCATTTTTAAGCACAAACGAAAATTCTGTCATAATTATAATTAATACTGAAAGTGTATGTATTGTATTGATCCATTAATAATTAAATTTTATCAAAAATTTACGTATTTATTCTCATATATTACATATTATACTGAACAGGAGTATTTTTTTTACAATGCTTATTTTTATATAATGTTATTTCAGAAATAATAAAACTTAAGTAAAGAATTATAAATAACCGTTTCACTTGTATCAATTATATTAAAATAATTAAATGAAACCTATCTTGTTGAGATATTTTAATACTTTATGTTTAATCAGAAAGCAATCAATCGATACCAGAAATCTTATAATAGAAAGCTACGTGGCAACTATATATAACTATTTACATCATATAAATGCTATTTGTTCATGGCTAATAAAAGTTAAGAACAAACAATTATGTACATGTAATGTCACACATTATATATATATATATATATTAAATTATTATACTTATACTTTTAATATATATATATATGTATGTATACTATTTTTACAACTATGTTTGCAATTATTTTTTTCATTACTTGTCAAGAATGTCAAAACATAAAACAACTGTTTTAGTCAATTAAAAAGAATGAACTTTAGAGTGATATACATTTTTCATAAATGATATTTAAAAAATACACAATGTATATATTGTTGAAAAAAATTAAATGCATCAGAGAAATATGGCTTATACATATAAATTATTACTTAATTAATTTTACTTTTTATTTGCAATGTATATACTGAACTGTATTTCAACTCTTGTTAACAAAGACTGTAAAGAGTCTAATATCAAGACTATTATTTTTCTGTCTGTATATTTTTATTAACAGTACATAAACTTGTAAGTCGTTGTCCATATCTAAATACATGGCACAACCTTATGCGAATTTCTTTTCCTTTTGATACAACGGTTATCAATAGCAATATGTTATAAAAAATAATTTGCCTACTATCAAAATACGTACATACCATCAATGAAATTTTAATATAGTACATTTTAATATTTGCTATTGTACTTAGTCAGGTTCATGTAAAAGAAAGAAGTAGAGAAATAATATTTAAAATAAAAAAAGAAAAAAGAACTTATAATATTTTTCACAGTTTCTTTTTGTTCTTTAGTGTAGCACAAAGTCATTAGGCTTAAAAATGGCGAATATATTATTGATCGTACGTGTTAGGCTTTAAATTTTTAGCACTGTGCAATATTTAAAACTCCAACAAATCATATTACAGATTTATGCAGCCACTTGATTGGAACAAGAATGTAATCTCTCTGATAGAGGTTTTATATACACCCAACCACCGTCTTTGGTTTCTTTAAACAGCTATTAAAAGACAAATCTATATATAATCATTGAATAAGATATAAATAGATAAGGAAAAATATAGAATTTAAAAAAAAGCTTTATATATATACCTTAGTTTGCCAATGTGTATTACTTTCTTTTCTAATACGTGCTTCATCTCGTTGTTTCTGTTCAATCGCATACTTAGCTGCTGTTGCTTTTTCCATATCGTTAATTCTTAATCCAACAGTTACGTCTCGCCAAACTTTCCGAGATTCATGTTCTTCTTGTTCACAAACTGGCTTTACTAATTTTCTTTGAGTATGAAGTTCTTTAACATCCGCAAATATTTCAGTTCTCTATAGAAATTAAATTTATCAGTGATACAGGTTTCTGTATCATCATAAACCCTGCTTATACTTACGCCGTCGGCCCATTTTGCTTCCATAGCACCACTCCATTCTCCATTTATTACAACAAATGGTTTTTTATCCCCTGGTTGCGTTATTTGACACGTAATTCGGTTACGTTTACCACCATAAAAAGGTTTCGTCAAAAATTCTATAGCAGCATGGTAGCCAGTTTGCATGCAATGTATATTCGCAGTTCCTCCCAATTCTATCCACGGAACAGTGAGGATAGATCTACCATAACCATTTGGAAAAGTCAATACATATTCTTCTCCGTGTTGTAATACGTTCACCCAACCCTTTCCAACATTATGTACCCCTATGCTTAATCCAAGGAATTTACTTTTTGTCCATACATGTGCTCCAAAACTAATTTTCTTTGCATAATGTTCAGCATAAAATGCACTTACTACAACAGTTTATATACAGTTTTATTTGACACAAGTAGATACAACAAAAAGATTAGTTCGTATAATTATCATTAGATTAATAAATAAAAAGGAAACTTACTCGGAGGATGATGAGAAACTTGTTCTGCAATAAATGAAAGTTGACTCTCCCTACACCAAGGTACCGGACCCTCAATAACTACTTTTGTATCATTTAAATTATCTACAGTATCATTGGGAATATCCCAATGACATCGAAAAATTTCACCTAATATTGGATTATATGGTTTTTTGGCTACACCTGATTTACGACCTGCATGAAAACTGCACAAATACCAACGTACAACTTGAACCATTCTATCTTTGGGAGTAGGCATATCTGCTATGCTATAATAAAAAAAAATATGTTACTGTAATTTATTAAAAATTTGCATATCATAACAGTAAATCTTAATGCATAATTAGTTACATTTAATTAAATATCTACCTTACAAACTGGTCTGGATGGGTAAAGTAATCTGCGTACATTTCAAGGAGTGACCTACGCTCCAAAATAAATGTAGGTAATGCTACTTTTGTTAAATCCATACCAATTTTTACTTGAGATAAAAGATGAGTCACAACAGATCCATGGGATTCCATGGAATCCACTGCAAAATTGAGATAGAAAGGTAGAAAGATAAATATTTATTATTATTTCTTGATAATCAAGCAAATTATTAATGATTACTAACTTTCTGTTTCACTTTCCTCTTCGTAAAGAGCTGTAAAACAAAATTATTTTAAACTTAAAACCTAAAAACCATTAATTTTTATAAAAGTTTCAATTCCATATTTTTAACAAAATTTATAGTTTAAAGACTTACTATTCGAACCTGCACCCAGCATATTATGTTTTTATAAAATACCAATTAATATCCATCCCTAAATACGTTACATATTAAGTGAAATTTGACTATACGTGACACAAACGTTTTTTTCTGAAAAATAAAATTCTCAGAGAGGAGAAAATTATTTGAATTTGAGTAAATTTCTTTTTCTGTAATTGTGCCATACTACGAAACATTCACAGTTGTTTTTTACTACAAATTTGACAAGATTTTTCTGCAACGTTTCGATAACACGAGCATTCACGTGTCGTGTAAGATACTCTTTAAAATCAATAATTGTAGTTGCGGATAAGGTCGACCCGTGCAGACCTGTATTATCGATAATAACGGGCGCACAAATAAAATTTATTCCTTGTTTAAAGCTGCATTTATTTAAGATTACGTGTTTCCCCTAATACTCTGAATTTATGAATAAATATATCTATCACAAATAATTAGCAATAACAGTAAGAGATTATTAAATCTCTTTTACTTTTATTTTTTAATTTCCACATTTGATTTTTTATATATTTTTTCCATTTTAAACACGTATACATATGCACTCTACAAAACTTGTTATATATAGAAACACAAAATATATAAATAAAATACAAAATTATATATATATACAGAAAGAGAGAGAGAGAGAGAGAGAGAGAGAGAGAGAGATGAAGTTTTATTTTAAATGCGTTAATCGATATAAACTTTTAAATGTATATCACTGTAGTTTTATACTTACCATCATAGTCAACAGATCCATCACCTTTTGTAGGAGGCAACGGAGGTTGCTTTCGATTTTCACTCGATACATCTGCGTGCGTTTGCGAGCGTTCACTATCTCGCCTTCTACTAATTATTTAATTTATACATGTTACAGGTGTACTTACTATTAAATCTTGTACTTCACATTTATAAATACTTACAGAGTTATATGATTTTGTATTGCAGGGGGTGATATTTCATCTGCTGCATCATAATAATCTTCATCTTCGTCCGAAGATGAGTAAGAAAATTCTGGTACAGGGAGACCTCTATCCACAACAGCTTTACAAGTAAAGATTCGAATTGAATAGAGAGATAAAAATGGAAACTTTAATAAATATCTCTATAAAATAGATGGTTTTATTTTCAAAAATATTGTATCTTAATAATTTAACGTTCATTTTTAATTTAGTGTTTATAAAAATAAGGAAAAGTAAATTACCATTAGGCAATGTAGATAATCTTGGTTCTACACATTCAGAGCCTAATTCGATACCAGTCTGTACAGTTGCTTCTGGTTCTCTGGCAGCAACTAAAATTTATTACATTGCAAATTTTGTATTATAGATGTATCTTGTAGTCAAATACAAATACAAACCATGGGATAAAGGAGATGACACGTGTATCGAATCAGTAGGACCCCTATATATTCCATTTACAGGTATTGCTGTATTCTAGAAGTATTATGATTATTATGAAATTATGGTGACAGATAATTATACTGAATTTTTTACCTTAGCAATTTGTAATTGAACAATTGTATGTTTAACTGAATTAAGCATTGCGTTGGCTTGGGTCAGAACTGCTGCATATTTTTGTTGTTTTTCTTCATCCTCTGTGGCAACAGTTCTCTGTTTTGTCTCAATCAATTTTATTTGATCGATTAACAATTGAAGATAAGCATCTGCTTCAGCTACTTTACGATCAAAGTCTTGCTTTGGGGGAGATTTTTTAGGATCCCATCTCTAAAATGATAGAAATTTAATTTATCTACAAATACAACCACACTGAATTGAATCTGATTTCTGTTACTTCTATCTAAGTAGACCTACAGCATGCGAATGACGTAATATAGTATCTTCTAAAGCACGAATCCAACGTTCTCTTTCTTCTGCATTTCGGGTTTGAAAGTGAAATGTTTTTGGATCATCTTTGTATGACGATGTGGTAATTGTAAATGTACTATCATCTTCATCGTCAATACCTATAATAGCTCCTCTTAAACGTACACATCCTCTACGAGCTCCTCTCATCATTTTCTCTTTACTCTGAAATATAGTTGAAATAGAATCAAGAAACTATTGGATCCAGGATATAATGTTATTGTATAATATTAGTATCAATAAGAATTGGCTATCGAAATCATTACTGATTCTTGTTATTAAAAATATAATTTCTCTTGCGAATGATTAGTATAGAACATGAATATAATAAAAATATCGATAAAAATTCAAACATAATATAATCTTTTCAAAAAAGATTCATCTATATCACACGAAAGTGACAAAATACTTGTATTCTATATAATTTGATAATTTGATATTTAATTATCAGCTGACTATACACGATAGATGTATAAAATATTTAAAAAATATTTAAATAATGTTTTGTAAGTGGCTACGAAAGAATTCAATAATGCTATTATGTATATTCGTTTAGATTAAAAACTGTATTTTTTGTATGAAATATAACATAAATTTTTTAGAAGAAAATAGGGTGTAACCTATTAATGAATTAATGAATATTAAATACAACGATTAGAATATTAAAAAATTTGTACCGTATAATATGATAAAAGACCAGCATTATCGTCTAAAACGAACCAACGATATTGCCATCCATTAACAACATTTGTCCATTTGCTAAGCGAACCTTCCATCGTCGACATTGTTATTTGTTGCTCACTGTTACTCACGAAGTGTGTACATATATGTGGGTGTGCATAGGTATGCACATGCATATACCTACCGCTATGCGTGTACCGTGCATGTAAGTGTGTGCATAAAATGGACGTATATATATATATACGTATAAATGTATAGAAAGGTAACTCGATAGAAGGTTGGCATAAGACGAATTTTCAAATTTCTTCGTCGTATTAAAGTCAGTTCATGTCGTGTAGTATGTATTTAAAGAGTATCACATTTAAATTCTGTGAATTTTTACGAGTTCAATTAATATGATTTTTGATTGATACTTTTATTTGGTAGACGTAACGAGGAGAACAGGTTTCTCATTGATAACGGAATAATATTTTGTTTGAAAATCTATCGATACCGGTTCGCACATCTTTCTAGTTACTTCTTTTAGTCGACGATTATAAAAGATTACATTATATGCGATAATAATGAAACAATGAACAGAACGTGTGTTATTGAAAATTGTATAACTGATTAATAGTTATGTTAGTACGATGATTAATTTAGTGTGTAAATGAGCGAGCAAATAAATAAATAAATGAATAATTAAGTAAGCAAGTTATTCTCGTCCTACTTGTGTAAATATTAAAAAGGAAAGAAGATATACATTCTATTTAGTCGCTTAGAACAAAAGCAGGTATGCACTAGTGTGTAGGTTACTTGTGGTTCGGTAAAGTTCAGCTTAGTGGTAAATAAATTCACAATTCGTAAATATGTCATTTTGCAATCTAATGTGTCTAATTGTAAGATTTATAATTTATAAATTTTCTTTGCTAACAATAAAATAAACAGAGGTGATATTTATTGGAATAAATGTATAGCGGTTAACTAAAATAAACTTAAAAAATTACATGTTATATTATGGTAGTTCGATTAGCATTTTATGCATGTTCGGCATATCATGAATCACACATTGTTATTTAGATTTTGATTTAAATTTTACTACGTCGATAAAAGATAATTAGCGAAAGTAATTACACTATAAATTACTACTATTCACGTGTATAATAAAGTAATTAATTTTTTTTATACACAAAATATATTAAAACGAGAAATAAAATAATGTTACCAAGATATTTTTTATGCATTGAATTTAATATAATATCTCTATAAGAAAATAAGCAATTCTTATTTAAATCTGTACCTTTTTTTCAATCTCGTTACTTCTTATTTTCTTATAGATATATAAATCATGTATATGCATTTTATATGTTACTGTGCAAATTGAAATGAATTAAAATTTAATACTCTCATATACAGTAAGAAAAAAATATGGAAAAGAAGCATGGTTCAAGTATAGTGGAAGACGAGGAATTAGAGGAATCAGAAAATATAATAATAAATGAAGTTGATGGATTGCCAAATTTACATCCTAATTATCAGCAGTTAGAGCTAGAATTTGGTGTAGAAAAGGGCCGTTCTAATGTAAACGAACGATCTATGGAAGATTTAGTACACGATGAAGATTTACCAACATCGGTTATCGTAACTAATGTAGATCCCAGAGTTTTTAAATGCGACGAGTTAAAGGTATTATAAAAATTAATAACATTAAATGAAATAATAATGATAAGTACTTAGTTAAGTATTATTTTCGTTTTCACAGTGCGAAATTGAAAATCTTTTCAAGCAGTTTGGGGAAGATGCAACATTTCAGTATTTCAGATCATTTAGAAGAATGAGAGTAAATTATAGTTCTCCAAGTGCTGCAGCAAACGCAAGGATACAGTTACATCAAACTCACTTTGGTGAAACTAATATCAATTGTTATTTTGCGCAACCTGTTACCCCGATAGGTTTGTAAAATTATATTTTACAATAATTGAAATTGACAACAATATCATCAGTGATAATAATGATATATTTTACAGATGTGGAAGATCAACACCTTCAGCCACCAGCGCTTACTAAACAGTTCCTAATTTCGCCGCCTGCTTCACCACCTATTGGTTGGGAACCTAGAGAGGAAAGTGAACCTTTAGTCAATCATGATTTATTGGCAGCTATAGCAAATTTATCTGCAGGTTCTGTCATTTAAATAATTTATAGTATTCGTAGTATGATTACATCCTTTATATATAACTACTTATCTATATATGTGTCACTTATACAATTAATTTTGTAGGAGGTAGTCACGAATTGCATCCTGGAGGTTCAGGACAACCTGGTATAATTGTACACGTTTGTGAAACAACAAATCCTATGAAAAATGTTCCACGTATTTAACATACACGTTGTCCAGAACATTCATAAATAACTCTATTAGAAACGTTGTCCATCCTTTGACAATGAATTATTTATCCATCCAAGAAGCAATTAGAGGCATTACGAATAATGACATTCAACACTCAAAAATTTTTATTGCAATATTGCAAAACTGGTACTTTAATTTGCGACAAAATCATAGGGAATAATTTGTAAATGTCTTTTGCTCAGACAAAATATATGTGAGTATTTCAAGATACTGATAAACATAAAATATAAATGTACTTTAAATTTTCACCAAAAGAAAGTTGTTTTTGTTTTCAGATAAATAATATTTTATGCTGGCATTATATAAACAAATAAAAATACGTGATATAATAATATAAATGAAAAAAATCATCGAATAATTAATAACGTACAAATAAAATATTAGAAAAATATATACGAACATTCAGTATAACATTACACTGATTCATATTCTGTTTCAATTTGAAAACACAATTTAAAATATTAGAGATGCTTACTTACAATTGTAAAAACTAATAAAATGTTAATGTGTCAAGAGTAAAGGTATTGAAATTAGTGATGTCAAAGTTTTACTCAAACTATCAATGTTACAAGTACCGTTAAAGGAGGTACATGAGAAATTCATGGTCTTAGAAAAGGCTGTTAGAATTAAATTCGTGGTATAATTTCTCAGAATTTCACAAACAAGATTAAATTGAGATATAATATTTGTTACAAAGTGGGTGTATACGTGATAAGTTTAAAGGCAGTTATAAACATTGATGTATATTTAATGTACATATATGTGATTATAAGAACATACCATGTGTAAGCACATGAAATGTGTTATCACTTTCTCTGATACTATTCGTTGTTATATTTTAAAAGTAACCAACATTAAAATTGGAAGACACGGTAAAATGACTATTTTTTATTAGAAAAATATTTAAAATTTGTAGTATAAAATTGTAATAACACCATTATTTTTCCTTACCGAAAGAGAAAAACTTTTTTGAGTAAAAAAAGTTATGTATTATTCACAGTGTATCGATATTATACTATTATATTATATAATAGTGATATTTACGCATATGTGTATGTAAATGTATATAACGTTCTCACTCACGCGAAATATATTTCATATTGGTGTAAGATTTAATCTAATATAGAAATGGTTGAAAATTTATAACTGTTATAGCAAATTACATTTGTGTGAATAAATGTTATTCAAAACTTGGTTTCCGGTGTCTGAGTTTCACATACATGTAAAATGATAAATGTTTTCTTATATTTATTTATTATATTATAGTTTATATTATTTAATTCAATTGTTTTCAATTACTATTTTTTGACTTAATTCTGGAAAATGATGCATTATTCACGAAAATTTGTTTATTTGAGGTAGTATTTTTGGGACGAATGTAATAAGTTACATCAAAAATTATAAAAAATCTTGCTTTTTAATTTTGAAATTCTCCACTTTTACACTGTGTGTAATCATTTGCTTATTGAAATAATATAAACGCTTTATACACGTAAGTGTTATTAATAATGATGGAACAAGATTTTATGCTTCGTGGCACAAATGTGTAAAATTTCTTCGACATAAGGATTATACATAAATTTATTACTATAATAAAAGGAAATAAAAAAATTTTATGATGTTACATTTACATGTAACATTGTAGGGTATTTCATATATTCTCCCCTATTAAAATACATACAATGCAGTGTTGATCACATTAAAATTTTGCATTTGAAACGTGTAATTTCTTCATTTTAACAGATTAAAATAATTGTGGCATAGTCAATATGAAATAGATTGCAAAAATTTTGTAAGTTATGTACTGTTTACAATTGAATCAAGTCAATGAAAAACAACTATACTTGGAAAATATGTACACTTGTAGTAAATAAACATATTAATGCATTTACAATGTTTATGTTTAGACATATATTAAAATATATAATGTACATACTGTGTATATACACATACGTACGCGAATACTATTATTCAAAATTAAAAAATATCTGTGACAAATTTATATAAGTTTTAAATATTTTGAATATTTTTTCTAAAGGACAATAAAATGATTAAATTACATCACAGATAAAATAAATGACAAAGAAAACACGATCAATCTATTATAGTAATTAATGAAATTAAGATTACATCAAAAGCAAAAGATAATATTTATTTGAAATAAACTGTCGATAAATTAAATGTAACCAGTTAAAGATCTTTAATATTGTACATTTTTTCCACATATGTGGCTTCAAGATAACTCTGTTTTTATAAAAAAAATTACTAGTAAATTGTGCAGCTTGAATTTTTTAAATATTGTAATAACTTTTTACTTAATAATGCATACTTTTATTGGTTAAAGACGATATCGTGTTTAACCACTATTTGTGAATGATATGAATCGGTATGTTAATACCAACATTTTACTTGAAAGATGTGTTTTGTGAATATGTTACAAATAATATTAACCATTCAGGGATGTTATATAATTGTCAATTTCTTTTCTTACGGCCAATGTATTGCGTCACATAAGTTTTTGTAATTTATTAACTGAATACAGCTTCTAGATACTTCTCCCATAACATATTTTTACAATATGTACATTTAACTTTGAAATCAATTAATAAGAAAATTACTAGTCCCTTATATTGATAATCTAATATAATATGATAAATTTTAAAACATTTTTCTGCACAAAGTTTAACAAATCTACTGTTTGTACGATATAAACATTTCTACAAAATTCAGTCAGCAGTGGGAAATATTAGACAAAAAACATATGTTTTATAAACATAGAGTCACAATAGAAAACAATAACGTAATACATTTAAAAGCCATATTGGGGTTTCGTATACTGCACGGACTTTAGCCGTTGAAAATGGCACGATAGTCCGTAAAGTGCACGGATGCCATCCCTGATAGGTTAATATCTTTCCAAGTACATTCGGATTTTAAGCATATACTTTGACGAACAAGAAAAAACTGAACTTTTATAAAAATATAATATTAATCATAAGAATTTGAACAGTATTATATGTATGTATGTATGTATGTATGTATGTATGTATGTATGAACGAATGAATGTATGTATGTATAATCCCGACCTATGCCATATACACGAAGGTGTTGATGTCATCATCATGCCGACGTATATACTTATGTTCGATAAGCCATTCAATTTGTTCTTTTATCATTTTTTTACTGGGTAAAAACATATTTTTTAGTATATCAACTAATTCGGTTTGTAACTGAGCGTTGCTAATTTTTTTACGCATTTTTAAAATCTTGATTATTGCTTCCTGTAAAGAAAACAGAAGAATAGGAAAATGATAATTTATAATTAATAACGATAAAAGGAGTTGGTCGAATAAGAAACATACCTGAACCCTTAGTATTCTAAGTTGTACAATGGATTGGTTGTCTTCTTCTTTACTTCGTTCAGTTGATAGCTGAAGTCTTCCTATTAAATTAATTTTACCCCGTTTTTGCAATTTTCCATTTTTTCTAAAAATTAAAAATGAAAATTAACTATGTATTTTAAATAGGTTAACGTGTAATTTTTGCAAAATATATTACTAACACGATTGCGAATTCTTGATTCACCCAAAATCTTGTGTCATTCGCAAAATCTTTAGGACTATGCGCATGTGGCTCTACTAGAAGGAGCTGACGTTTGAGTTTTGGGAAGGCACACAAAGACCATAAAGTTCGTCTCAATTCAGGATCAGGAAGTTCTGTAGCCAGTCGTAAATTTTCGTATGATATCTTTTCAAACGGTCGTTGATTCCAAGCAAACAAAACTGCCATTTGAAATGTTGTTACATCCACATCGAAACGTCCCACTTGGTTGGAGAATGTTATCTGGAACACCAATTAAATTAGTTGCAAGATGAATCTGAAAATCGAGACCAGAGTATTGAACTCTTCGAAAAGTGTTACTTTATACCCACTGCATAAAAATACCCATTGTAATGTATAAAAAATTCTTTTCAATTTATAAATTTTCTTAACTAAATACAAAGGAACATCTGTTTCTTATACTCATTGAAAAGATTTTTTTTTTTTACCGTGCCATTTGACATGTGGTGATACCACTGTAGTTTTCTTCCACTGTGTTTTTTTTTATAAAATTCTTCGACTTCAGGAATATAATCTTCTAGCTGCAGCGGTAAACTTACAGTAACACGTTCACTACCTCTAGCCCATGCACCTGCATTTAGTATCTATAATAAATTATATTAACACGCACATCAGTATAGATTTAGTGATATGAAAATTACAAATATTTTTATAATACACACATAATAAAACTGGTACCTTAATATTTATGCTATCAGCAATGGCAGCTCTACATTGTTCTTTAAATTGTTGATTGAGATCTTGTGATACTTTAATATCTTGAAACATTCGAGCTAGTTTATTAACATAATCAGCAGGCATTCCAACTTCGCGTAGCCATTCAACCATATTCTCCTCTTTTTCAGAATCGGCAGATGTGTCTAATATTAAGCGCCTTGTTAAATGAGCTTTATGATAGCGCATAAATACATCCTTGTTCTGAACGTATTTCAGCACTAATAACTAAAATTAAATTAATTCTTCAGTTAGTAATTAATATCATAGGGTGATGCTAAATGTTAGGATTAATAACAAAGTACATACTACATCCTTTAATTTGCTTTCAATTTCATCTGAAGTTAGTTTCTTACTCAGTGGTGTTTTCCTAAGTAACATATCACAGTAGTTAGCAAGAAGTTCTGGACATTTTGACTCTGGCTGTCCATTATTGTTATTGTTAGGTTTATTATTCAGAACCGTTACACCGATACCAGAGCTCTGGCGTGCAGGTAATTCTAGCCTAAATACTGTCGCATCATTTACGACAAGTTTGTAAGCTTTATCTCGAGCAGTTAAAAATCGAGGATCATCGTCGAATGCTTCTTTGACAAGAATTGAGAACCGTCGAAAAAGATCCAACAATCTTTCAACGTATTTCTCCGAATCTTGAGTAATAACATCCACAGCTGCCATCATATCAGCCAAGCCTGCACTTGCTATATGTTCCTCTAAATTCCTTAACATTGGACCAACTCCTTCAGGAACTCTATCCATTAATTTCAGCATTAACCTAAGTTCTATAATTATCATTTATTTAATACTATTATTATAGAGGTGGCATTGAAATATTTCAATTTATATTACATTAAGCTTACTATCTGTTTGACGATGTTGAATCATCCTCGGACATTCTGCTAATATAGCTGGCTTAAACGTTGCTACTAATACACGTACGCAACAATCAGTTAAAAGTTGTACACTAGCACTGTTTGGTTCTAAATATTTTTCGGCACGAAGTTCTTCCTCTTGCAATTTTGCATCTGCATAGCGCATGTAATTCTCTACACCATGTAACGATAACTGTTCAGGTGCTTTAACCCAATAAAAAGCTTCTGTTGCTTCTATGTAAGCTGCTTCAAAGTTATCTCTATAGATTTGTAACTTATCCGTTGTATTTGAACATAAATTTACTGCAATTTTAACATCATTTTTAACCATGTTTGTGCGCATATGTATCTTACATATATATTGAGATAAAGTTTATTACCATAAGATTCTCTAACACCTATAACAAGTTGTGAATCAAATGCTTCCCCGTTTCTTTCAGCACGAACAAGTCGCATAGCTGAATCTTGAAGTTTTTGTTTTATCTCTCCGAATATACTTTGATTCCAACTATCCAGCATTAACTATAATAGACAAAATGTTACGTGAAATGTATGTCGTAAAAATTTTCGAATTTCACTTCAAACATCAAGATACTTACTTTTCTGACAATATCGTCGGGCTGACTTTTTTTTTGAACACTGGATGGTGCTTTTCCAGCCAAAGATGTTTCTAATTGTCTAAATGGTGTTGGTAAATAATTACATTGTGCAAAAAATTTTCTCCATTCAACTATATATGCTTTTAATAAAGCCTGCTCTTCTTGATGCGCTAAAACTCTCTGTAATATAATATACAATATATAGAACGATAACATTATTAATATCACCTACTCGTATATCTGGAAATTATTAGTTATACCTGTTGCGCTTGTTTTATAAAATCCATTATATCTTCTTTAAGCGCGTCTAATAATTTAAGACCTTTCTCATTCCACACACATACTGCATGAACGGAAAAAAATAAATCTTGCCATTCTGCTTGTGTGACAGGTTCTTGTTTGAGTAGTTTTAAAATAGTTGGTCGCATGCATGGCCATTTATCTTCGAATGTAAACTGACTTTTATCCTAAACATATAATGAAAATATTATGCGACTAAACTAAAATCTTATTTGCAACAAACAGAAATTTGTGATTGAAATCACATTTGACTGTGATACTGTACTTAATCGTCATTAATTTTACAATAAATCTCTCGAATATTTAAATTCTATTTATGTACCGTCAATGTATACAATAGATTAAAAACATTGGAGTATGTAAAAAGATACTGTTTACTATAATATTTTTGTTATCTAATTGATTTGAGTTTTATTTAGAAAATTAAAAATAATTATAATAGCAACAAAGAGTTAGTATTTAATCGTTCAAGTGCTAAAACAAATCTACAGTATAATTGTTAATAGATTGAAGTAACAATAATATTGTGCAGGTATTTGTAAGTATTTTTAACGTAAAACTTTTTTTCTTCCTTTCTCTTTTTCTCTATAGATCTATACGTAATAATAACGTTCCTGTCTTTGACAATTCAAATATCGTATAGGTTATCCGTATCCAGAACAATTTATATATCGTTGTTACGAATAAAATGATGTAATAAAAATTCTAATAAACTTGACAAATTATTTTTAAATTCATTCTTCCATATAAATTGATTATAAATACAAATTTTCTTATTTAATGACAACTAACCATCGGCACTGTCGCATAAAGTTTTGACATGTCCTATACCACAATGCGTCTACGCCAATGAGTACAAACAGTATTATGAGGAGAGAATGATTAATTATAAAAGAGATGGTTTAAAACATCTCTACAACTGCCATATAATTACTTTAACATTAATGTGGTTTATACAGTTAGGCATAAAACAATTTATATATATCACATTCTTAAAATATGTGCCAATATCACATTCATTTTCCTTATATACAATAATCGTTTCATGTATATGCATATTTTTTTTAGTAATTTAAAATATCATTTGATACAATTTATATAAGTCTTTATTAGATTTTTTATTATTAACAAATATCGAGTAAAAGACATCGTTAGTTTTTTAATATTCTTAACATATTCCGATACAATGTTTGCTAACGTTTAAATAATGTTTTGTTATTCTATCCATTGTTCGATCTTTTTTATTAAACGATTATACTCCTACGTACAGTTTTGATGCCATACTTGAAGTACGTATTTTCATATTTCTGACGGAAAGTTTTCACGTTTAATTTGATATCGCAATAACTATTGAAACAGAAAGAGATGTAGTCGAGCGAGAAACAAGTAGATATTTTAAATATATAAATGTATTTTTAAATACTTTGAATGAAAAAATTTTGAATCACATAAGTGTACGTACTATAAGTTAGGTACTATATGTATGTGTAGGTAGGTACATTATTTAAATGAAGAGAGGGAAACAAGTATAACTGTATATCTGTATCCAAGTTATATACCATGTACGTATTCAGAGAAATCAAGTGAAACATTTTAATGTCTTCCTGGACATTATCTAAAAGTAAGTTAAAGATTTTGATATTATATAGGGAAATGTAATTTATTATTACATTATGTGCAAATTAAATAAATACAAAATTAATCTATCAGTAATACGTTTGAACTGTACAAATAACATTTGGATATTCGTTTAGCTTATTATATATACATACATATATATATATATAATATATTACTATGTTTATTTGCTATATTTGTATATCAATATTTCTCTAATTTTATATTTTGTAAAACATTGTATTAACATTTTCATTTTTAAGCGATTACATACTGTTGTAATGTGAATAGTTTCGTGTTAGGATAATTAAACGAGTTTTTTAACGAAATAATATACAGTTGGTGACAGCGTGTTTGCGATCACGTCGCTAAGATTACAGGTCGTACCGATTCCAAGTGAAGTACACACGTACATAAGGTACATTGCATACCTATATGTATGTTACGTACTTACGTATATTATATTAATTATAATTTAATATTACTTATATATACAATAATGAAATAAAAGATGCAATATTCATGTAAATATACGTGGGTTTACGCATATTTATTATAAGAACATATATTAATTAATAAACGATAGGTTAAAAAGGTTTGTGTCGATAAAATTTATTTTTACAGGAAAATTTACGTTCCGAGTGGCACGTAGTCTGGTTGATGTCATCAAAAGTGGGAAGCACGTTCTATCGCGGTGATACGCGATAATAATTTTTACTATCACTTCGGAACGTGATTGAAAACTATACCAGTGAACTGAATTGTGAGAAGTGAACCCAGTGCAAATATGTTTCGAATATTAATAATACTTACGGTGCTTTTACCTTCCATTGTACATTCGAATTATTTTGGAACGAATAATGAAAAGAATGATCAATGCTTCTGTAAGGTATTGCTTTTATTGTTTCCTTGTTATTCAAATTTTTTTATTATGGAAATTCTAACCTACAAAAATATGTCAAATCTGTCACTGTTAACTTCGCGATATATGTCTGATCTCGTAATTTAATACTTAACTATCGTTTTACTATAATTCTAAGTAATTAAGCTCCTATGTGTTTTATTTATATTAATTTAGTTGAAAGGATCTATCGATGACTGCAGTTGCAATGTGGATACGGTTGATTATTTTAATAATATGAAAATTTATCCAAGACTCCAGAGTCTTCTAGTCAGAGATTATTTTCGTTTTTATAAAGTGAATTTAAAACAAGAATGTCCTTTTTGGACCGATGATAGTAAATGTGCTATGAGATATTGTCATGTACAGCCTTGTCAAGATGTAAGTGTTTTATGATATGTATTGCGTTAATGCGTAAGGATCTGAGAATTTTATGTTGTTAAATCTTGCGACTTATACATAATGGTATATTTATATCTGCAGGAAGATATTCCAGATGGTTTAAAAGGAGATATGTTAAGGAATATTCATTTTAATGAAAGTCCTGTTGATAAGTATAGAGCCAGAGCACAATTTGACGATTGCTTACATAGTGCCAAAGATCATAATAGAGAACTTGGTTACTTAAACACAACCATTAGGTAAAGAAAACTATTTCTGGAGAATTCATAAGCAAAGTATTTATATAAATTTGATAGCATAAAAGTAAAAAATTTGTTTTCTTTTTTTCTTAGTTCAGAAAATTACAAAGATTTTGAATTATGGCAGCAGTATGACGATGCTCAAGATAATTTTTGTGTAGAAGAATCTAGTCCTGGAGAATATGTAGATCTCTTGTTAAATCCTGAACGATACACAGGCTATAAAGGACCTAGTGCACACAGAATATGGCATACTATTTATATGGAAAACTGTTTTAGGTACGTACTTAAGTTAGTTTAAAATTCAAGTGATTGATACTATAAAATTCTGATATATACATACTTAATTTCAGACCAGAGAATTCACCACATAATTTTATCCAGTCTTCAAAAATAAATGGCGAGTATAATCTTAATTGTTCAAGTGCTATGTAGTATGATCGCCCTGTTCAGATTTTTTATTTTATCTGGTTACAATATGCACATATAAATGTATCCAGAGTGTTTGCTGCATCATATTTTTCGACAAGAAATAACATTGCAGTAATTTAATGTCACAAATTGATATCTCTATTATATTGTATTGTTATTGCAGGAATGTGTTTGGAAAAGAGAGTTTTCTATCGCGTTATATCAGGTCTTCATGCCAGCATTAATATTCATTTGTGTTCAAAATATTTGTTGATGTCAAAAGATACCTTGGCAATCGTACCTGGTGGTCAATGGGGTCCTAATTTACGAGAGTTTCAGAAAAGATTTTCACCACAGGAGACCGGAGGTGAAGGTCCAAATTGGTTAAGAAATTTATATTTTACTTATCTGCTTGAATTAAGAGCATTGGCAAAAGCTGCGCCGTATTTAGGAAGGGAAGAATACTATACTGGTAATAAAGAACACGACAAAGACACCCGTTTAGCAATGAATGATATTTTAAGCATTGTTAAGTAAGCTTAATTTTATATCTAATCTCTCTAACTCCAATGTTTATAGACTTGTGTATTATTTAACACGAATCTATTTCAGATCATTCCCTGAACATTTCAACGAGAGTGTCATGTTTACTGGCGGAGCTGAGGCTCAATTATTAAAAGAACAATTTAGACAGCATTTTAGAAATATATCTCGAATAATGGATTGTGTAGGGTGCGATAAATGTAAATTATGGGGAAAGCTTCAAACACATGGTTTGGGTACAGCATTAAAAATTTTATTTTCGGGAAAATTCGATAGATGGGAATCGACATTGAATAATTTTAATAAGAAAAAATTTTTCTTAGAAAGAAGTGAAATTGTTGCTCTTATAAATGCTTTTGGAAGGTAAGCATTATTTCTTTCATATTCATGCGCGTAGTTTTCTAATGCGCTTTATAGAATATATAATGGAATAAAATTATTTGCTTTTTTTTCTAGACTGTCAGAAAGTATCTTTGAGTTGGATAAATTTAGACAAATGATGAGATAGCGAAATCTTGACTAATAATCACAGGATTAAGTTACTACAATAAAGTGCATCACACAAATTAACTTATATAATCTTTAATTATATATACGAACATATACATACATACATACATATATACATACATACATATGTATGTGTGTGTGTGTGCGTGTGTGTGTGTTTGGGTATGATTAGTTTTGGAAAAGAACTGGATTACATTGTACTAATTAAGTTTATTAAACAATTTTATATTCTTTTTTTTTTTTAATGTAGTATATATAAGATCGCAATAAAATTTGTTATATTTTAAGTCATTCTTTTTCTGCTTTTTATCGACAGTAGGAATCAGTCTTGTAGTATTAAGCAACAATTATCAATCACTGATATGTAATATTGCTTACACTGTAAAGAAAAAATTTCCGATACCGTAAAATTGTATCACGCTAAAATTTTATTGCGATTTTAATGATAACTTCGACTCTATCTGTGATAAATACTTTGTCTATAAAAATGATTCTTGTCAGTTTTGAAGTAACATATATACATCGAGTTTTAATGATTTTAACGCGATGTGTGACCCTAATACATGTTCAGGCCTAAGGCCAGCTTGGGAATAGGCGTGCGTCTGAACATGTTGGTGTCACACGTCGCGCTAGAATCATTGAGATTCGGTTTACAATTTCAGTTCAGGAAGAACTTTAATCTTCGAATAGAGGATTCAGGCATTTTGATCCACCAATATAGCTTGTCATTTTTATGAAGCTACTTTTATATTAATAAATATTATTATATCAATGTAATCAGCTACTATATTGCTCAATGCATAATAAATCGGGATGATTAATAAAGTCTTAAGATTGTAATTGCGTTAGGTTGAGCAAGACATGCATTATAGAAATTGTCCGAGGTGAACCACTTTTGTACAATGATACATTTGTAAAATTTTATACTCTATGATTTTACATTTTTGCTACGTATAAGGATAGCGACATAAATTTTCTGGTTATTTTTCCGATAAATTTGCAAATAATAAATATAAGAGTGTCTATTATATTTCTATACTAATTCATAATAATTTATCAAATGTTCAGTGTTATTGTATATACGTGTAAATTTAATTTATTGTCGCTAAATTACACTTGTAAATGATAAAATGACGATGTTCATTTTACTTTTTCAATTGAACATGTCAGGAAACAGTAAATGTCTATTTTTAAACACATTAATAATTTTGAAAATACTGGTAATTCTATAAGATTTATATGATTTATTTAGATAAATCAATTTGCTAAACTACAGAGGTCTATTGTACGAAGGATATTTCATAATGAATATTTCTGATGAAATGATTTATTTAAATAGATTGCGCATCGTAGAATCAGTTAAAAATTCCATTGAGTTACGTGAAAACTGTAACACGAATCCACGTAGTGTGTAAAGCAATGTATATTTTATACGTATGTATGTCTGATACGTGCAATTATTATCGATTTGTTTGTAATTTGAAATAGCAAATTTCCAATGAACATACTCATTTCTAAGAGGAAACAGTATTTACCATTTTAGTAGAAAATGTAATGCAATTGTGAAAGGTAATGGGTTTTGAATTTAATATAAATAGAAAAATTACTAACATTTCAAGCATCGTAAATTACCTTTTACCTCTCCTCTTATCAAACGTTCTTTTTAGTTATGTTATTGTTGCAAACTTGGATCGATAAGTACTTAAGTTATTCATTATTTTCATGCCTTCAGCGGCCATTGGCATGCAAAGTACGATGTAATATCAATGCATCACGTCGATAATCTTCTCGGATAACAGACACTTGGGGTATCCGTTATCCGAAACCACCGAACGTTTTGCAAACGTAGTCGAAAATGATCCTCGACCACCCTGGGAGTAATGTCGTCAGGTGTATTTTCCGATAATACATATTCTAATGCAGCTGAGTATATTGGAACATGTTCGTTTGGCTTTCATCGTCATTGAAGATCACGGGACTCGGGTAAGAAAGAAAAACGACAGGCATTCGAAGGTCGTTCTGGACCTTCCTCGATCGTGGGCAAGGGGGTTCGAGATTACGACACACTAGCCGATCTCGTTAGATAATCGTAGTTTAGCTTTTTGAAACGGAGCATATTTTTAGTATCATTGCCTTGGCGTCGAAATGCGTAATGTTTAGAAAGAAGATAAAGAATTTCCATTGTTTTACGCATGTCGGCAAAGTGATTTAGAAATGGAGGCCATGGAAAATCGTCTAGAATAGCTATAATATCGGCAAATGAAAGTTCTGCTGTCAATTCTGTCATCTACACCCTTTATCGCACTTCCGGGCTATATTATGTCTAGGGCGTTCATATGCGATGTAAACAGATACTCCATATCGTGAATTGTCATCGGGCACTTCGGTCAGCTCCCTTGTGAAAGGCAAGCTCGTATGCGTGCTGGACTCAGTCGAAAGATCTCTTTTGACGTTTGGTACAGTTGTCAGTTTGGTGCAGAGAGGATCGAGGGCAAAACCTTCGATGGGACGATCGGCATTCCGTACGATCCTGTCCGTTAAAATGGAACAGCGTGTCGTGCTATCGGTAAGCAGAGTATAAGACCTTTGAGTTGGAAAATTTTAAGTATTATGCTCTGTTTATCATTAGTGCGCCGCGAGACAAGCATCGCTTTGGACTTCGACACGGTAATTTCTTCGAACCAACCACCGTTCAGCTTTCCGTCCATTGACGTCCGCGATTCCCATATTCTAGCATAACATTGCCGGATCGTGTATAGGCATTATGCTAGGAATATGAGTCATCGTGAGTTCATTGTAATCTCCAATTCACCTTCGACGATTCTCTTAATTGAATGAAAGGATCTCAACGAGTTTTCAAACGTGTCTGTGCGTAATCTGTAGTTATCGCCTATATCCAATGTTGCCTGCTTTTAGATTTAAACATAGCGGTTCGATCATTGATTATTTCTCGTTTATCATCGCTCGAAGCGAATCGAAGCGACTCGAAGCGACTCGAAGCGACTCGAAACGACTCGAAGCGACTCGAAGCTTATGCGTTGGGCAATAGCTACGTACATGTATGTATACATAATTATCCCAAAGCGTGAATAAAAATACGTTCGGCATTGGGGTTATCGTTTTTTTATTTCATTGATTTTTTTTTATTACGTTCTCGGTAGATAATGTCGAGAGAAGTTTCTTGCCAAGTTGTATTTTGAAAATGCGCGTGGCAGTGGTGGGCGCCGGTGTGATCGGTGTGACGAGTGCTCTGGCGGTGAAAAATGCTTTCTCGCAATTCGAAGTGCGCGTGTTCGCGGATAAATTTTCACCGGATACCACCGGTGACGGAAGTGCCGGTCTTTGGAGTCCTTATCTCTTAGGAAATACACCTTCCGACAAAATATCGTAAGTATACAGAATGTTGAGATACGCGCGCGAGAGAGACGCGTTACGATTGAAAGTGTGCCAACAGAGAATGGGGTGGAATCACGCATCGATGGTTGGAAACATTTTGGAAGGCGGGCTTAGCTTCTGAAATCGGGCTCTCGTTGATTCCAATATATCGCGTAACCCACGATCCTCACGGTTGTCATGCCCCGAATTGGACGAAACTGGTGTACGGTGCGCACAGATTGAGTTCAAAGGAATTAGAAAAATTGAACGAGCAATACAAGGAGAACTACAAGTACGATTCTCATCAAATTAACTCGCGATATTAAATATTTTTATAATCAATTCATACGCATCGATCATTTTAGGGACGGATGGATGTTTGTGACCTACACGGCGGAACCTGTTCGTCTGTTGCCTTGGTTAACGAAACGATTCCTCGAAGCGGGTGGAAAGCTTCGAAATAGGAAGATCTACGCGTTATCCGAATTGATAGACGACGGATATGATTTGATAATAAATTGCAGTGGTCTCGGCGCGCGCGAACTCGTTGGCGATAATACAGTTATACCTATCAGAGGTCAAGTCGTTAGGGTTGGTAGCATTTGAAAACAGAGATCAAACATGCAATTAAGTATGTACGTACGCATTTATAGAAAGCGAAACTTCTTTGCGTCTTGTTTCGTTAAAGGTGACGGCACCGTGGGTGATGCACGGATTCTTGGAAGATGACGATCATGGGAATTACATAATACCGAAGTAACGAATCGAGCTTAAATAATTTTCAAATATTAATTCGAGAACGTAACTTTAACTTCCTTTTTTGTAGCTTCGATTCCGTAGTATTGGGGGGCACGCATCAAGAGAATGATTTCGATTGCACACCGCGAAAAGAGGACTCGGAATTTATACGTAACGGGTGCTGTCGAATTTTGCCATCTCTCAAGGTATTCTATAACAACAACAGTAATAATAATAATTGCCATTAAAAAATAATTCTCTTTTTGATAAGAGTGTCGAAGAGCGGAAAAAGTGGGTTGGTTTTAGACCTAGTAGACCACAAATTCGAATCGAGGCTGAAGTTATCGGATCACCCAAAGGCAGAGAAGTTATGGTATTAGAAATGAATGTGAATAAACGACGACGGTGGAATCGGTAATTTTGATTAATTGTAATTGATCGGACCTTGTGCAGGTGATACACAATTACGGGCACGGGGGTAGTGGCGTGACGTTGAGTTGGGGCTGCGCTTTGGACGTTCTGAAGATTATAGAGAACACGAAGAGATTGAAATCGCATTTGTAAAATTTAAACGGCGACAATAAAAGCTAGTTAAAAAAAAAAAAAAAAAAAAAAAAAAGAAAAAAAAAGAAAAAAAATGCTCGTTCGCTGTTGCGTAAGTTATCGCGTTTCCGTTCACGGCAGCACGAACTTTGCCAAGTACCGTCGCGCGGCAATTAAAGCGACGAAGCAATTCTTGAAGCACATTTCACAGCGTATCGTACCGCAGCGGTATCGATAAAACCGCATTGTCGCACGCATTTTGCTCGTAAACCTTCAGATATTTAGAATACGTGCCAGGAGTTGTTGGATAATACGAAATTTTCGTTCCACGTGAAATGGTGAAAAACAATTGAGGTGAGGGACGATGCGCGAACCGCGACGATCTATTTTGGGAGAGACATTACCGTAAATACCATTAGATTTTCGTTTTTTACACACCAATAAATTGATCACAGTCAAATCACTTTTTTTTTTTTTTTTCGCCAAAAGTATCGTCAGTCTTGTTCTCTCGTTTAGGGACGTTTCTCTGTTCCGTTTAACGTTTCGCGTTCGTAGGGAAATCAACGGATCGAAGTATAATGCGGGCTTGGCTTGACATATGATCAAATTAATACCATGCGACGACAATTCGTTCAAAATAATGAGATACACTAGTCATGAACGTGGTCGAACGCAAGAACAAACGTCCTTTTATGGTTATGCGCAAGATTGAAGCTAACGAAGATACGAAGAAGAGTGGTCCGCCGACGAACGACGAGGTGACCAGCGAGTCAGATTCCAGTACCGAAGTGCGATCGTGTAAAACCGTGTACAGAAACCATTGCAAGAAACTCGTGGTATCGGACACCTCGTCGAATGTCGTTCCCCTTACCGATTATACTAAAAATGATCTGCGACCAATAACCGAACCATCTAAATGTTTCGTGGACAAAGGTATCGTTTGAAAATTGTTGTACGGTTAAATTTGAACGACGGGCTATTTATACGGATGGGTTTTGCAGAAAACTTGTCATTCGCGGAGACCGATGTGGAATTGCGGAAAGATGGAACTACGATCAAGGCGAGGAAGAAGAAGAAACGAAGGTACGACCTACGGGATGCAAGGATCGAAAGCAATTTCGATTTTTCCCTTACACTTGAAAATTGTTTTACCCTTAAAGATATTTGACGATATGTACGAGTAACTGCAAGTACGAGGCAGTGAGACGAGTGGCGACTCGTTTCGGGATGAAAGAAGTTACCGAGGACAGCAGCTGGAACCTCTATTGGACGGATTTGAGCGTGAGCGTGGAACGAGCAAAGGATATGAAGAGATATCAAAAAGTCAACCATTTTCCCGGGATGACGGAGATCTGTCGGAAAGATTTACTTGCTCGTAACCTGAATCGAATGCTGAAACTTTTCCCGAAAGATTATAACTTCTTTCCGAAAACTTGGTGTTTCCCAGCGGAGTAAGAGAATCGAATCTTTCTCCGAATCGATGCAATTAATGAAAATTAATCGCGTTACGCGTCGATAAACACTTTTAGCCACGGAGAAGCAATGGCTTACGCCAAATTGAGACGCTCCAAAACTTTTATCATCAAACCGGATACAGGCTGTCAAGGACGTGGTATTTACTTGACAAGAACGTTAAAGGACATTAAACCCAGCGAGCGTATAATTTGCCAAGTTTACGTGGCCAGGGTATGCCAGCATTTTTTTTTCCATTCGTAATAAGCATTCATTTTTACTTTTTGTTTAACGAAGATTACTCGTACACCTCGTAGCCCTTTCTGGTGGACGGCTACAAGTTCGACCTTCGTATCTACGCGCTGGTTACTTCGTGCGACCCCCTCAGGATTTATGTATATAACGATGGCCTTGCGAGGTAACAGTCATCGTTAATGTCCATTCGTTAATATTCGTCCAAAATGTTTCCTCTCTGTTCCTTAAAAGCGGGTAAGTTGCTTTTCTTTTGTACATCCCAATTCAGATTCGCAACTAGCAGATACAAGGAACCAACCGGCCATAACACGTCTAACGTATTCATGCACTTGACGAATTATGCCGTGAATAAGCACAGTCGAATGTATGTAATCGATGATGAAATTGGTAGTAAAAGGTTGGCGTGCGTTAATTTATCTACGATTTAAATCGACTGCTACCAAGATATAACGATAATGTTTTCCGACGGTGCAGGAAGATATCGACTTTGAACAAGTGGTTTAAGATGAAGGACATTGACATCGATGAATTATGGCGTAAGATCGACGAGATTATAATAAAAACAGTTCTGGCGGCATACCCCGTTCTGAAACACAGCTATCACACGTGTTTTCCCACACACGACAAAACGTATGCGTGCTTTGAATTATTAGGCTTCGATGTACTACTCGACTGGAAGTTGAAACCGTATCTTTTAGAGGTAACGACATCAGAAATATCAAACTAACTATCTAACGATTATGTGCCAAAGAGCATAATGTGTGAAAAATATGTTTCAGGTTAATCATTCGCCTAGTTTTCACACGGACGCACAAATCGACAAAGATATAAAGGAAGGCCTGTTGATGAATACATTCGAAATGTTAAATCTGCAACAGTGCGATAAGAAGAAAATTATCGAAGAAGACAGAAAGCGAGTTAGAGACAGACTGTTACAGGGCATAAACTCTAAAGACAGCAAGTGAGTTAAGGGAAATGTTCTCGTATTGAATACGTAACTCCTTGACTACATGGAAAGTTTAATTTAAAGCATTCGATGCAGCATCAACGATTCGGCGACCGGTACAGCGAAACTCGAGAAACCGGATGACGACTACTTGCAGAGGCAATTTAAGTGGGAAGAGGAACACATGGGCAATTTCCGCAGAATCTATCCATGTACGGACAGCGAAAAGTATGAGCCTTTTTTCAAACAGAGTAGCATATCCGTATACCAAGAGACGGCAGCGTCTAGAGCCCGAGAAGAAGCGTCAAGAATACAAAAGGAGGAAAACGAGGTGCTCCTTTCGTTTACGTAAAGTATACGTGACGAATAGATTGGTTGCTGGTCGCTTAAGAAACTACCCGTACAATTTAATTTGTAGATGAAAACTAAAGAACAAGAGAGCAAGAAGGTCTCTGGTAAATGGAGCGATTTTAAATTACACCCGGAAAGTCCAAATACGTTGCAAAAGCCTGTACCAACGAATGATCAAGAAAAGAGCAAATCTGCGAATATTTTGAAAAGAAATTCAACATTGTTTAATGTTTGTGTTTTAAAATAACGAATCGTTGCAAAGCTTTGAATTCTAACGAAACAATTTTCCAATCTTTCAGACGAAGAAGCCAAATTCTATCGGTAATACTTCGCACTCGTTCGAACCAGAAGTGATTTCCGAATCCGAAGAAAGAGAACGCGTTACGGCCATGGCTCAACGGGATTTCCTGATCAAAAGCTATGGAATGTTGGAGCAAATCTACATGGCGATGAAGAAGAACGGTACATTACGAGCCATCGACGAAAAGAAATACGGATTGTACGAAAAACTGAGCTGCACGGACAGCGCGAGCAGGAATGCATCCGTTTGTCGACATAGGCGTCATCTTCATCATAATTTTGGCGTGGAAACGAAAGATGAACCATGGACGAGTCATTCGTCGCAATTTTGCCTGAAAGCAAGTAAAGAAAATAATGTTTATAGCGGAATTAATTATTGTTCGTTATTTTTTTACGTCCAAGCAAATGTGTTTTTGCTTCCTTTTGTTTCTTCCAGGGTAAAATATCGGATGATGAGTTTTTATACTTACGAATGTAAAGAAAGAAAAAATCATTTTTAAAGTACGAAGCGAGGCCTACTTTTAACCTGTAGGAGGACGGTGTACAAAAACAGTTTCTTCGATTTGCAGATTTCAAAGTGATTTGTAACGTTGCGCCGGTTTACGTTCGACCAAAGATACCGCAGAACTTTTGGGTTGACGATTTGAATTCAAACGATCGAAGTAATCGAATCACTAAGGCTCACGTGGCTCGTACTTTGTCGAATATCGTGCGCCTTCATACACTTGAGAAACGAGAAGAGTTCAATTCATCGAAATTTTAACAAGTACGCGTATGATATCACCGACTATTTTTATAAAAGAAGCACAATTAATTGGATCTCAATTTTACAAATCATTGTTACATCAATGATTAATGAACGGTTTTTTTAAAAGGAAAATTCTAACTTAACGGAACGCATGCTGAAAAAGAAAAGAAACAACCGCGCTTTTTGCGAATAATGTCAAACATTTTGATACGTTAATCGGTGAAAATAAACGAATATCTATATGAAAAGATCCCTGCGTTGAATTATAAACATTAAACAGAAGAAATCATAAATTTTAAATAGTATTTGATTGAGTAGATGTTTCGTAAGATATATACAAGAACAATATAAAAATCAACATAGTATGGATTTGTTATTTAAAGTGCCATAGAAATATGTACAATGAGTGAACATGTACACGTTGCAGAAAAACGAGAATATCTCCGCACGCATTGATCGTGTACTGTAATAATGACATACGTACATCGAACTGCAATGTATGTATAATAATCTTTATTATTGACACACACAATATATAAACATAATACACACATTGTATGTACGTATGTCAGTATTCACATGATAAAAAATAATCTATGAACAATTTGTTGTGTATACTTTTCAAATATGTGATATAACACATTCACATTTCATATGCGGTCTTACTGTCGAATTCTATGCCTCTTACTTTTAAATTTTTTCTTCGTTTGTTTTGGATCGTCGTCAACGTTGAACACTTGTTTAATACATAGGAGCGTTAAAATTAATAATTAATAAAAATTCAATTACTACTAGCAAATATTGATCTCGTATAAAGTAATAACACAAGAATAATATAACTAGAAAATGATGTTGATGATAATAATAGTAGTAATAATAATAATAATAAAATAATAATAATAATAATAATAATAATAATAATAATAATAATAATAATAAACTGTATCGAAATTGCATGTCAGCGTCCCTATACGGTTTACTTTGCTGCCACTATTGTATGCGTCAAGGCAAAAACAAAAAACATCTCGATACGCATTCAACGCATTCTTGATTCATTAACACCATACAAGAGATATTTACAAACCTGATATAATATAAATTGGCTGCACGCATAGTCGTCATATATATATATATAGACTATGTTTCGTTTTGCTGTTATCACGTTTACTTTAGAAAATCGCAAACGATTTATATACACAAACAAATTGATAGAATATTCGTACATTTATCTAATAGAATATTTTATGGTGGAAGAGATTTCCATTTTCGTGAAGTTGATTTGCTGATCGTCACGCGTTGGATGTCATAAAAATGTTTCGTTCTGCAGCGTTATGATAAAAGTTTAAGTGACCGTAGAGGTAACTAAATTTGAACATTCAAAACATTCAGACATGTATGAAATGCATTTGCTTCGAATAAATAGTACAGGGATTAAGCTACTGTTAAACATAAATCAACGAACATTTTTTTCATTTAACAGATGCAACAGAAACGTGATATAACGGTTTCCTTTTAGGCATGTGTCATGTTCAATGATCACATTATGGTTTCATTTGCAAACACAACACACAATACTATTCATATAAGTTCTCTTTGAAAAATAGACAGTACTAATAGTTACTTAAATTACGTTTTGTTTGTTTGTACTAGAAAACGATTATCCTTGATTCTTTAAACTTCTAACAGTTTTTTGGTTGCACACCTTTTTTTCCCGGTTCCGCATCGAGTAATATCCTTTATTCTCATTATTCTACTCGCTTAATCCACTGCATTCTCGTTTTTCATTTTTTCGTAACAGAGCAAAAAAGAAAAGCAACTTTAACAATCTGCAGCGTGACTCTCCCTGTTCCATATCGCTCACCCTGACATGACAAAATATAGAATGAAGATATGTGAAGATGGTATTCTATTCGTTGTAATACTAATATGAGCATTATGTAGTTATAGGATTTTGTGTACATTACTCATGTATAATATTTGTTAAAACGGATTAGACTAAAAACAAGCTTAAAACGTGCATTAAACGGAGAGGAATCCCGTCACAAGAATAACTAGTTAAATCTGTCGTGCACTAAGAGAGAAACAAGTTATTCTTAAGTACACGGAGAGTTTTCGAAATTAATCTCCGTTTAATACAGGCGTCAAGTAGTAAAATGATAACTTGCTATACATATGTATGGGCTATACATATACATATATATATACATATATATATACATATTTATACAATTCGTGGACTCGTTAATTTTGCGTTAGCTGCTGACAGAATTTAGTTATTTTCTTTCTTTTCCATCGCGTTAACCATTCACACGTCGATAATACTCACTTTTTTTTTCGTGATATACTATTATATTACTGACACCAAAAATCTGTAGCAGATGTAACGATAAATCTTAACTTGACGAAGAAGAGCGTGAATGTAATATGTGTATGCATATATGTATGGGTGTGGGTGCACATTTTTTTTTTTTTTACTGTAACTAAATACAAGATTTCGTTCGATATATATACGAAGTACCTTGAGTCTAATTTATATTCGTATGAATTTGTTATTGGGTTACGCACAACTACTGCACCGAGGAAAGGCGGATCTGGCAAAAAAGAAAAAAAGACCATAAATGTGCTTCACATTTTAGATACTTTGTTGTTGCAAAATAACTCACTTGCCTTATTTTTTCAGCATTTTATTCTGCAAGTTTGTTTATGCCGTATTCTGTTCTGCGCTTCATCGTCATCAAAGTTTCTTGTGACACTGAAACTTTGTATTTCTGCTTAATGCACATAATTGATTTCTCTATACTATAAAATTGTGTATTATTATTATTAAAAAAAAAAAAAAAAAAAAAAAAAAAAAAAAAAAAAAAAAAAAAAAAATATCCCTGAAAACCATCAGTCAACGAATTCCTATTATGGTTTCTTTTCAGAATACATGGATAATTACGCGTATTTTGAAAACCCAAAATACTTCGGTGATAATTGTACGAAGAGGAGTTAAAAATTTGTCAACGTTCTGATGACTCATATGAACATCTACAATAAAACATCGTGTTATCAGAATGATTTACGTTATGTGAAGTTTACAGTATTCCGTTGTCCTTAAAGGATTAAATGTGCATTGACAATACCATTCTTCAAACGTACCACCTTAATCCTTTGGATTCCCTTATTCAACGTGATGAGCTTGATGATAAATGGCAATTATATAACTACAAATTATTTACGAAACAATACGCGCTGTTAATTACTTTTGAACACGATTAACAAAAGTTTATCAGGAACGTTCACCCAAATGTAAATAAAGAAAATAGAATATACGTAATCGTTCCATTTTCTATCAATGTACAGTTCCAGCAAATTTCGCCACGCCCACCATATATATACATGTATATGTTTCTGTACGTGTTTATCTTCTAATTTTGAATGAAATGCAACTGAAAGTATGAAGTCGAATAAGTTTCACCGATGATTGTGCATTTTTAAATGTTGGAATAAATATTTTTTAAACATCTTTAAAAGAAAATATAGCTTCCAGATTCATTTTGTATATATTGTTAACGCAATCACGATAACCGAGAACAAACTAGTGACATCAAAAGTCAAATGATGAGTAACCCTTCAAATATATGAATCCATATGACATAAACACACAAACATATGACGAAAACTAAAATAAATTTTGAACGTATGTTGCCCCTGCCATCTCATTCAATACGACTCATAGTTATACCTTAATATTTCAACAAGTTAAAGCTAAGATATTAACAAACAGCGCATGTTTATATTATATGCACGATTTCGCCCGTGCATTAGTGTATGCCGTATGTGTTTATGTGTGTGCAATTGCACGCGCATGTGCGTGTACAGGCTGTGTGTGAACGCTAACAAAGAGTTACTCGTGCGTCGCATGTACGACGAGTCAAGAAGTGTTATGGTTTAAATTTAACCAACGGTATATTTTTCGACCTTAAGCACTTATCACACACCCATTCTGCATAAACTTCTGCTGTTAATAATTGATAGGCAGTTTCCGATAATCCTGTGCATCCCCTGAAACATAAATTTTTATCACATGCACATGGCTGATAAATTTAAGCGTTTTATTTACATAACAACGTGTAAATGAACCTGAAAGTTTTCCACATACCTATGAAACCAAAAATTACAACCCGACTCGCAAAGAATTGCCTGATCGTTGTCATGCACTTCTTTGTGACACACTCCACAAGGGTAAATAGGTGGAGCATTTGGATTTTGTGGATTGAACACCATCGGCTGATCTGGAGGATATATCTGTAATATTAGAATAATATAGACATATGACGAATGTCAATATTGTACTAGAAATTCGTGATGACATCAGCAAACACATCAAGTTACCTTCCCAGCAGAAACCGGCATTGGCTTTGGTCCCATTCCTGGTGGACCTTGGAAACCATGAGGTGGCATGGAACCTCCTATATTAATTGGATGCCCTATCGGCGGACCTCCGCCCATATTACTAGACATTGAACCCATTGGGCCGCCCATGTGACTCATTTGATTATGGTGACTAATACTCATATTAGACATATTATTCATAGGTGGTCCACCCATATTCATATTATTTATTTGGTTCGGACCACTCATGTTCATATTATTGGATACCATAGAACTCATGGTAGTCATAGGTCCATTCATAGGTCTTCCTAAATTATTAAGATTATTTCCCATGTGATTCGGATGTGGTTGAGATCCATTGTGTCCTAACGGACTGTTTACATTGTTCATAGACGGCCCGTTCAATGGACTATTAGGTGGTATATGGCTATTAATATTGTTCATATTCATTGGTCCGTTAGGCATATGATTTGATCCTCCCATTGTATTCATAGGAGATCCTAATGGACCACCCATAGGACTTCCCATACTGTGTCCCATGTTGTTCATTGGACTACCCATTGGACCACTGTTCATATTATTCATTGGACTACCCATAGGTGGGCCGCTAAGTTGAGAATTACCCATGTGACTCATGTTCATATGATTGTTCATAGTATTCATAGGACCTGGTGGCATACTTGGACCCATATTATTCATCGGACTCATGCCACCTATCGGTGCATGATTCAGGGGAGACATGGCGCCCATGTGATTCATATGATTCGTCATGGGCGAGTTTCCCATCGGACTCATACTTCCCATGCTATGGGGCATCATAGGACTCATCCCACCTATAGAAGTTAGAGGACTCATACCCCTCATAGGTGGTCCGCTCATATGATGTGGGTGGTGCGGATGCATATGGGGTGGTCCACCGTGCATCATTGGAGTTTGCGTAGTTTGTGGCGGTGTATCATCGAAAGGATTACTTGCTACTATTGTATCTCCATAACCAGTTAAAGGTGGAGGTAGCAGATCCTGAAAATTCTTTTTTTATATATCACCAGCAAGATATTAAGGCAGTCGATAAAGATTAACTGAACATGAAGTGTTACCTGCACTGTTGGTGGTTGTTGCGGTGGCGGTTGAGCAACGCTTGCATTCGTACGTCTTTTCTTTTTTGGATTGGCACCAGTAGGTGGTGGCGGTGGAGGATGAGGGTGAGCAGAAGATTCAGGATGTGGGGCACTAGGACCCATATTCACACCCATACCCATACCCCCCAAAGGCATCCTTGCAAAGGGTGGCATGCCTGCAATATTGTGGCTCATCTCCCTCGTTCGCTTCCCTTATTTTAACATGCCTTATCAGCACCCCAATAGATTTTGGCGACAAGTATTCACTGCTGCTCCACTGAGTTTTTAGATTAAAAAATATTATATTTTGTTAGATACATTATTATAATTACTTTTGTATGAACACAAAATACTTAGATTATATACACTGTTTGTGTCAAAAAAGATATATTTATAAGTACACGTGAAACGACGGAGTTCATACAGTTATTTTCAAATTATAAAATAAATACTTGTGTCCAATATCAGAAGCGTTACTTTAATATTCTTCATTAGCGTCAAAAAGTATATTCCCTAAATGGGATGATCATGTAATTCAACGATCATATATTTCATTATTATTAACATCTTGAGGATATATTTATGATTTTAGATTCACAAGTGTTATGCATTGAAAGAGATACATATATAATTGAAAATTTCTATATTATGTATACTAGTATAAAAATAAGGAATATTTTAGCATTTCCTGTTTGGATGATTGTCGTTTGAGTAAAATTAATATGTGATCTTGAAAGACAGCACGTTCGAAGGCACAAAAGTAATGCAAAAAATATACAACCCCTTAAAAAGAAAGCAAAATAAAATCTGCCGATGCCAGTTTCTTAGGCCAACCTAACCTACACTTGTTTCTAACTCATTTATTACGTCTAGCGGTATATAAAGAACGTGTAATTGAAAATAAGCGTAAGGAAGGAAAAATAAAAACAACTAGCGTACTCACCAGCGCATTATAATTGGCAAGATATCGATGTATACATGGCTTGCCCGTTTTTTCGGCAGGGACCAACACCATTGAATTATGTCGTGCGCCTAACTAGCTTTAACGGCCGGATCGACGTGATATTTTGTTTTTTGCTTTCCTCCTTTACGAGTCACATATTTTACGGTAGCACAAATGTATTTCACATTCACGAATATGCAGAAAGGGCACGATAAACACTGGCGAAATGTCAAAAGTATGTAGAGCAAGGAAGCGCACGCTAGTCTTTCAAGTCGCCATTGTCGCGTTACGCGTGTCCCCATAGTTGTATTGTTCGAATGAAAATATTGCATGGTGCATTCTGCAGATGGCACTACTAACTGCATTTCTGCAATATCAGACAATCAACGCATTAAGGCGGCTTCGTATTATGACGATGCATGCCTTTAACTCCATTCAAGAAATTGTATTGGCTACCGACCGGGGGATATGAATGCATTTTGCGTACATACACGCGGGAATTCCTTTTTCAAAAATGTTCTCTGTCAAACTGTATCGGGATTGTTACCACTCGGAAGCCGGGACGAGCTCTTTTTTAGGATATCTGCGGAAAGGGTAAAACGTAATCTCTGGTACAAGAAAATATAGGTAAGAGAATCACGTACGATTTCCTGTGAGACGATGCATATGAAAAACAAGTTTGTGTAATTAATTTCCGAATAGCGTTGTCACGGTTCAAGGCGACAGTTGGTCTGTCAGATGGAGTAGTACTATTTACAGTATACATTACCTAGGCAGCGCTATTACGAGTGCCTGAAATTCTCTCTCTCTCTCTCTCTCTCTCTCTCTCTCTCTCTCTTCCGACAGTTTCGCGTATTATATCTTCCATTTGCATTAGGATCCAGTTGTTCCTGTAACCTCAGAGTAGGGTCTGTACACGTCACTTTAATTATTTGAGTTACATTAGCAAGTTAGCGAGGTTTAACAACTGGAAAATTGGTTTCGCGCATATCTACTGCGGACAGTTGGCCCCTAGTTACTCGTAATATAACTCGTGAAACAGCGACAAAGGTATCTTATCCTTCTCATGTTTTATTTCAGTCAAGATTCACGCAAACAATAAGAACGAATTGTCTTTTGCATATAGATAAACCAGGGAAAGTGACAAATTGGTGGCGATTAAGTAAAAGTCGGAACATTAACCAGCGTTCGGACCTGAACTTTCCTCCTTGTATTTCGACGAATTCCCGTGCGTCACTCGTGAACGTTGAGGTAAGATGTAATTTGTCGTTCCTGAAACGCGGTAAAAGGAAGCATGAAACGTTTGTCGACGTTTGTTGTAGTTTAATCGCTTAGCCACTTATAATTTATTTCGATCGAAGGATGATTTTATTTATCAGAATTGATATAGATTGGGAATATCGGGACAGAGTCTGTAAGAGTAACATGAAAAAAAAGAAAAACAGTAGAATGAAAACGGCAAGTAAACGGAAGAAAGTATTGGGAAGACGGGGAGGAGAGAAGACGACGCAAGAACGCAGGATTGAAATCGGTTGGCAAACAAGTACGATACTTTAATTAATCTGCTGGGCGCATATGTGCGTCCCAAGTGACAGATACATTACAAGTTAACAATTTTTTAGTGGCGAACTCTCTAACAAAGATAAATAAGGTGAATCGAATAAGCAATCGAATCAATCTATCTTTGAGAATGTATAGTAAATTACATTTCTCTCATACGAACTTGATTTAATATGTCATCGCCGAAAGTCACGAGAAATCGACGCTACTCGAGAGCGATTTGAATGCAACCGGTTGATGTTAGTTTATCTTTTATCACTTATCACCGTTTCTTTTTTCGTGGAGAACGACGGAGCGCGAGCAAGTCATTTCCAAGGATCCGGTTCTCCTTTGCGTACATTCGGCGACAGGGCACCAGACTTTTCCCACTTTCTCTCGTAAAACTTGCAGTGGTAGTAGTCGTGCTCGCGTCCCTCGGACCGTAAGTTCCACTGAACTTTCACCTAAAAATTTCTAGCTTCAGAGCAGGACTTGGAACCGTATCGAAAACATACAATCGGAGCATTTTTTGTTGGAACAGGGAATAGTATGCTTTTAAATTTCAGGGTCAGCTATTGTTTTTCTTTTTTTTTTTCATTTCTTCAATTCTATCAATGATGTTCTCGCTCCATTTCGACGAACATGTTAACGACTGAATACGTATGTAGGTAGGTATACGTGTAACATCGTAGATGTTAGAGAAGTAAGGGCGTTTCGTGCATCATTTGAGTTTGACAACGAGTCGTACGCTAATTTTCGTGTATCCGGCCGAGAACGGAAGAAATCTTTCTCGCATACGGACCCTGACGAAGCGGGAGAAAGTAAACGGTTGCGACAACCTAAATGAAATTAACGTAATCACAGCTAAGTCACGCTGAGCAAGAGCAAAAAGAGTAAAACAATTAACTCCGTCTATGACTCATCGGTGCATTCATCGGGTTGATTCATTTCACGATGCGTTTACTGATCATTTTGGCATCGGTACTGGTACCAGAGTTACCAGAATCGAACAGCATATCCGTTTGAAATTTTATCAGACATTTTGGTCGACGTTTGGTCGCGCGTGATCCCTGGAAACCCGAGTGTAGTCGGATCCATAGTCGATCCATAGTCGTTCCGGACCGTTGAATCGTTCCTGCGCTTCGAAAACACATTTTCGCAGGAGGATATTTTCCTGGGTGGCGTTATCTTTCTCTTCTCCAGACGCGTTCCGAGCCGTTTTATCGATGAGAGAAACGGAAGCCGAACGAATAAGAAACCCATCATGGTTTTAAACGGTCTCGTGCGAAATGGTCGGATAAACTTGCCGTGGGATGAAATCAGAGCTACGTGATGCTCAATACAATGTGCAATAGCCATGTCTATCCCTTATTTCTTTCTAGACTGGTCGTTCGGTGAATTCGTTTCGTTCGACGTATCGAATCGTATCGTCTTCGACTATTCTTCCGACGAATAGTCGAAGAAAGGAAAATTCAAAGGAAGAAGCTAATGACGGAGAGATAACTTCTACGAGAGTATGCGAAGAAGGAGGTGAGAAAACCAGCGGCGGTATTGGCACGGGAGAATCAGAGGTCGACGGTTCGACCAGGATTTCCCATGACGCCACCGAAGCTTCAAGTGTCCGCACCAGGTCGGAACGAAAGTAGATCGGCCCGTGTAATCTTTATCGATACAAGGTACGATTATTCTCCTCTACTGTTCGTTGCGTTTCGTATCGCTTCGTATCGCCTCGTGTCGTTTCGTATCGATAACTGCTCTCGTTGCACTTTCCTTTTCCCTCCTTCCTATCTACCCTTCGACGAACAGCTTAATCGTATTTCACGGTAGATCACCCTGTTCTTCTTTTTACCCGATTTTTTTCACACCAATTCACTGGCTGTTATCATCGTGGACAGACGCACACGTTCGAGAGCTAGAGCGCACCAGTTCGATTGCCTGTTAAATCCGCGGCTTTATCGGAATCTCTCTCTCCCTCTGTCGCGTTTGTTGCTTTGTTTCTTCGATTTTACCGGAAAAACGAGTGGGAGGGGGGGGGAGGGATGGAAGGAGGGGTAGCGATGATGGCGGTGGTGGACCGTTTCCAAGGATGAACGATGTAAACGCTTTCCTGTCTTCAGACGGTTCGATAATCAAGAAGCAAGCGTTGAATAAACGTTCGAATGATTGATAAGGGAGAGCGGAAAAAGCACGGTAAACAAGACAATCTGAGAGAATGGAAAAGAAATCGATTTCTTTTTGTCTTTGCCTAACGGATGCATATCGTCGAATACACAGGTATACCGCATTGCGTGCATTGTAGTTGGGTGAGAAGCAAGAGAAGAAGCAATCTAGCGTCTAGTATGTGGTGGCACGGAAGAGGGGTTTTCTATCGGAAGGATTGGAAGACAGGCGGAAGTTCAGTTTTCAAGAAAGAGGTTGAACGGTCGCATCGGAAAGAAAGCGCCGGAAAGCGGATGCGTCGAGTGGCGCGTGGAATGGCGCGATTCAAGCGGTCGGATAAAGAAAGTGCAACGGCTCGGAGGAAGTTTAACGAGGGAAATGAACGGGCGCGGGAACGAAGGGGGAGAAAAGTGCAACCTGTACGGCGCACACTCACGCATGTCTCAGCTTCCCCTACCTGGTTACTGGCCACAGAGAGGTGTCTGGAGACGGAGAACTGCCTGTACATGTACATAGACATACGTATATACATCATCGCAACGTCGTCGACCGCTACACACACACTTTCGTATTTATCGGGAGAAGAAGGGGAGTAAAGGCCATGGACGTGTATACCTTCGGGCCAGTGCGTTCCGAGATTTCGCGGTGAGAGGACACCGACCAGCTGATTCTACCGTTTCTCTCTGCTCTGCCGCATCGCGTCCTCTACCCCTTTGACCTTTCTTCTCTTCTCTTTTTCTACGACCCAGCGTTTTTCTTCTCTTCGTTCGAGGAGGAGCGGGATACCAGGCAATTCGTTGTACACCAACAACTCCGGACATGGCTTTTGCAATCAAGGTGAGCGAGTGAGCGAGTGACGAACGTGCAACAGGTAGATACACGCGCACCCTATGTACACATGTACGGTCGGTGATTTAAAGTTTCGGAGTATCCGGAGGGGTTCTCTCTGTCTCCCGTCGCCTTCCTTCCCCTATCGTCGTCGCTGTGACGGGATCCATCGGTGTTTCGCTACATAGGGTTGACTGGTTTTGTAAGCAACCGGCGAATTCGATACCGAATCGCTATATGATCGCGGTTTTCTTCCATAATATGTACTTTGAATATCTATTCGAAGACCTTACATAACGTTTCTAGTGCCAATGTAAACATTTACTTTGACGTTCACTCGATGAAATAGCCGCCACTTCTTACGACGAATTTCACTTTTGTTCAGTCCGTGACCGTTCGCTGAAAATATTTCACGATCGTATCTCACGCGAAGCAACTGCATTGGTTGTCATGCTAGACAGTTTCCTGTAACGCGATCGAAAGTGCCGCTGTATTGTAATACCGGGAGCAGTTTTCTAGAGCGTAACCGTGTACCGTCCGGATTAACGTATACGCGTCTCGCGAAATGATAAGAGCTCTTGGAAAAAATCCCGATCGCCGGAGTTCCAACGCGGCCCAACGGTGAAAATCCTTGCGATATTAAAGATCCGATAAACGTTAAGAGGCAGCAAATTCCCAGTTATTTCGCCGGCAAGAGGTTAGAGGAAGTTATTTCGTAATATATTCCGCGCGATCGAGAAACGATTGTAGCGGGTTTATTTTCTACGGAAAGTAGGCGAGCGAAAATCGAAGTAAACGTAAGCGACGAACGAATCTATCACGGTACTTTTTGTCGAACGAGAACAAGAAGGAGAAAAAGAAGAATAAGTTATTAAATTCTGGCACGTAGCTCGGCTGTAGTAGTCGAGCGGTCGGATCGGAATTCTTGTGTCGTAGGCGCAAAGGCGCAAATCCCAAAGTTCATCGTTCGCGCAATGTGCCACGCACGGTATTTCTTTGCGGTTCGGTCATTGATAATTGCTTCGATACGGCGGCGCATCTACCTACTTATTTTGAAAATTTCAAAGGAAATTGGGAAATTTCAACGGCGTCGATTTCGCGCACCGCTCGTTAATTCGCTGCCAGTTGGTTCCCCTCAGCCGCGTAATTGTCGTCCATCGGTCGCGGCGAGTCGATAACTAGGCGACTGTAAATTAATTTAATAACTAGGAACAGCGAGGCGTTTCGATCGGCCGTATACGAACGATAAATTGTTATTTATTATCGGCGTCTGCGCGGATGGGTAAATCGCGTGGGTGACGATAACTGCAACGGAATATTCTACACAGGTAGGAACGAGACGAGTTTTCCGCGCGTTTTGCCGTTTAAGCGGTGAATTATCATTCATAGACTGTGACGATAATTAACGGGCCATGCGTAGGATCCGCGCGGGGGATGCACGCCCGGGAGAGACGAGCCCTCGGCATCTCGCTCGAACGTAATAACCGAGAACGTTATGGTTACTATCGTTACAGCCGACGTGACAGCAATAAAATCTATATCACGCCCATTTGCCATTCAGAGCGACCAATAATTCTTATAAACCACGTCGATTTGCGGAAGTAAGCGGTATGCGTGCGCGTATTTGTGCCCGCATCCAATCCACAAATCATTCCCGCCCCATGTACATACGTACACAGCATCGCGATGATTTACCGGACCGTCGCGATTATTAGGATGCTCGTGGGAAAATTGAAATTCGCCGACGATCCCGGCGAAGAATTCAGTTGATCATACGGGACCGATGAGACCGATGAAAATTGATTAGCTCGCCGCTATGCAAGCCCGAACGTTCGCAAGTAATTTGCGGAGGAAAGAAAGTAGAGAGGGAGAGGAACGGTTCGGTTGGAACAATGGAAGGGACACTAGGGATAGGAAAAACAAGCGTGAATCAAGAGTTTTGAATTGCAACCGCTATACTGATAGTTTTTTAATTAACGCGATATTTTAAAAACGAGCACGATGGTTAGTGGGACACGAGATCGAGAGGTGCAATGCGACGAAAATAAAATTAAACTTCGAAATACCAGTCACGGAACGTGTCAAAAGAATGAAAAAAGAGGAGGAGTGTCGCGCGCACAATATGTGTACCCCGTACTTTATCCGTCAAACGATACGCGCACTACCTGCGTACTTTTTAGAGGATGGACAAGCAATCGGCGGCCGCTTCGAGAACAAAATTAAGGTCGTCGCAAAAAAGTTTGCGCGAGTGTAACGTATCGTCAAAGTTCGAGGCGATAGATTCGTCCAATTGTTGTGTAATTTATCGAATTCAATTTCGATTGTTTACTTCTTTTACGTTAAAGAAAATTACCGTCGAGGGTAGACACGGATAGAAATAGTTTAAAAGGAAGCTCGTTAGTTAGCCGATGTACACAATGTATAATTGTAACGAAACATGGAATCGCGTCGAAGCGGGTCGTCGGGTGAGCCAGCGAAGGGAAGCAAACAAACGGGAGGTCGTAGGTGTGCGCATGCCGTCGTTACTCACGGTGGTTGCTGCTTGTTTAGCTATGTTAGCTTTGGCGTGCTTTCGCCGGTGTTGCGTTTAGCCGCTGTCTACAGCTAGCCTTTCCTTATCCCCTTTCACTAGCCATCGTGTCTATCTCTATACGTACATGCGCCTGTGTCGGACTGTGTTTGCTAATTGCTGCTCTTATCGCGTCGACTTTTGTCATATTCGAAAATGTTTCAGTTGCTGTTAGTGGCCTGCGTTCTGTTCGTCTACGCAGCGATGGCAGAAACGGAAGAAGGACAGTCCGGAAGATCGCGAGTTTCCGACGAACAATTAAATATGGCCTTGAGCGACCAACGCTACCTGAGAAGACAGTTGAAATGTGCGCTCGGCGAGGCGCCCTGTGACCCAGTTGGGAGACGTTTGAAAAGTAAGTGCCAAGTTGCATTGTCTCGAGTATTTTCGTTGGTTAATTTTTGCGCCGGCGAATAGGTCGGCTCGAGTCGGTAATTTGGATTTTGAAAAAAGGGGAGCGATTCGACTGGCCACGGGGGAGAGAAACAAGGGGACACGGAGCTCGCAATTCTCTTCGATTCGAGGGATAAATTGATCTCCGTCGAAGTTAAGCCCATTTTGTGGCAAACTCTACGGTGTTCAGGACGCGGCGAGTCATCGAATTGCTTTGATCGGATTTATACCCGTATTTCGAGGGCGCGTGTTTCCTCGAAGACTTTGCCGATAAATTTCTATAAAGTTACCAGCAGAATTCGATTTAACCCGGTGGCGTTGTTATCCAGGTTTAGCACCACTGGTTTTGAGAGGCTCCTGCCCGCAATGTAGCCCCGAGGAAACACGACAGATCAAGAAGGTCCTTTCACACATTCAGCGAACCTATCCGAAGGAGTGGTCGAAGATAGTGCAGCAGTATGCCGGAGTTTCGTAAGGCGCGGAATAATGGAAGGAGCTGAGAGGAAAACGATGATACTAGGATACGTCGGTAAAACCGGAGAGAAAAGATGGGAAAGGTAACGGAGGTGTACGAGTATCTGTTTAGAATAGCCGTTTAAACGAACATACGTCTGGCGTCGGCGATTAAATAATTATTCTTTTCGTAAGTTTGAGAAAGATGCCAAGTTAACTGTTTCTATAGCACACGTTATTTCAAACACCACCGATCGTACTCACCGAACACGACTACTTTGGTATCTATAGTACCAATTAATACATACGTAATACCATAATAATAATCGTTGAGCGTTATTAACAGGATCCATTTCTGTTTTTTTCTTTTTATATACACGTACATATATACGCATATCGGTATAATAATGTACAATGCAATAAAGTTTGTTCTGCGAAATATGAAATTGGATTACTCTCTGAAGACGATCGCGTTCCTCGACTCAACTCGCGTGTGCTCGACTTAAGCCCTGTGAATTGGAAATCGGTATCGATCGTGTTCACATCGGCTAGCGATCGAATTTTATTTATGAAACGAGTCGTTACGAACCGAGAACGATTATATACAGATGAAAAGACCGAATGATCGTTTACGACTACGACGTCAGAAGCGAGGACAGTAATAACGGGGAATGCAAGTAGCGGGAAAGTAATAAGCCAGATTCATATTTTATATTTTACTCCCACTCCCTCGAATGGTTTCAATTTCGCTGTTCTACAATGGATAGCGTGATACTCGTAAACTGGTATACGAGAAATTTTAAACAGGCAGCGTTTTATAATGCTTGAATCTTCGTCGAAACGTCTCGACGAATATTTCTCGTCACTGGTTATACCGCTTAAAGTTTCAATGGAGTTTCACTTTCTACCAGGCAACCACGAGACTCGGTTACGTAACGATTGTTACGCACGTTCTTCGTGGTGTGTCGCGTGGCTTGCATACAGCATTGGAAATATTCGAACGAGGATGCCAAGAGGCAACAGCGAGGCCTAAGCGTTAGCTTAAGTATAACCAACCGTTGAAATATAACTGTACGATATCACGTAAAAGTTGTTAATTATCTCTCTCCCTGGCTAATTCTCCCCATCGATATTCCCTTTTATTCCTGTCCATTTACATCTAATTCCACTTTTTGCATAACATTCCGAGTTTTTTAGGCTCGTTCCAGAGACGTAGATCAAGACCTTCCGGTCAGTTTCGAGCGCTGTCAATTCAGTGGTGAAATCAGCGCATGGTCGACCGGCGTGGACATGGTACATAATTACAGGTAGAAACACGTTTCCTTACCAATTTCTTCTTATTCGATTCGACGTACGATTCGACGACGTACGCGTTGGAAGAAGAAACGAAGAGTGATATAGACTGGGGGGGGGGGGCAGAATTTATTCTTACATCTTGCCATAAGTCGAGCATTGCTTTCTTTTACTTCGTGATCGCAGGTTATCTTGTCCCGGACATACGTATACGTAACGAATCGCTACGTATACATATGACACAATTGAACAACGACGTTGGAGGCGTTTCACTTTTCTAAAGTGAAATTGGAACGCTACGGCTGACCTGGAACGCCTCGATAAGCAAAGAACGACCCGTTGCTCGAGAGAGATTATATAATCTATATATAATCGTTGGTACTCTTTTTATCGTTATAAGTTATCACCGGCAATAATATTGCTTCCTCGTGATCATTATAATTAACAATTAACGGGAAAATTTAGATAGGCTACTATGATTATGGATAACAGCGGGTGTAGAAGGAAAATTAGAAGGATAAAAAGCGCGTTTATTTTTACTGATTGATGCGCGATGATACACTTTCATCGAGGATATACAAATATTGAGCCACGTTGGAGGGAGCCGAGAATCAATGTTTGCACTCTCGGTACCTCGTAGATGACACTGAGCATGTACACCGTATATATTTGCGCGTCTCACTTCGAATATATCGTTCGTTCGTTGCTCGATTTTACTTATGAATTAGCAAACAGTTCGGTGGAGAATGGAAGGGTAAGCAAATGAGAAGAACCGTTTCTATGGAGAGTATGGGGAATAACTGAATTTGAAACAACGGTCACCTGTCCGAGGAAATGGTAAAGGGACCTTGAATGTCGTAACGTAGGGTCGTTCGCAATCACCTACCTCTGCTCGATTCGATTGCTACCATTACGTCCTATAATTCGTTATACGACATACTTTTTGCCTATCCTGATTCCTTCGAGTAGATCCACGATGTCGTTAAAATGGCGCGCAGGATTCGCAGGCAAACTTCCCTTACTTTCTTCGATACGCGGCTCATCATCTTGAGGGATTACCGTTCCACGGAAGACCAACTCGTTTCACCCGACAGTAAAAGAGATAAAAAGGCACCGTTAAGTTGGTGGTGTGTGTATATATAAGAACGTATATACGCTTGAACGACGACATAGGAAGCGCAGCCGGAACAGGCTGAGTGAGAAGAGGACGCAGAAGAAGAAGTAGAAGAAGATGAAGAAGAAGAAGGAGAAGAAGAAGAAGGGAAAAGGGAGGGCGGTCACGAGGGAAGAACTTTCGAAAGGAAGTTTCCGACGAGAGGGAGACGTTATGGGACAAGAGTCCGGTACGAGTGATTTCTTCGGTTGGCGCGGAGTTGGCATTTTCGCACGTACCTATCGAATACCGTTGCATACACGACTGCGCTTTTCACGATATTTATGTATACACGGAAAGAAACAAGTTTCTCGCTCGCTCGTTGACGTTGCCAGTATAAGGAAGCTCACCGTGATAAAACTACCACTTTTCCTCAATGTATATCGACCCGATTGTATTCCCGAACGTGTGAATGCGATATGCGCCGTTTACAGAAATAACTTTCACCGTTTGAGATGAACACGCGAACACCGACAGGAATATTGAAAAGTATTCATTACTCGAGTATCGAACGGATTGCTATCACGAATCAAAATGGTATTCATCGCGCAATCAACGTCAGTGTCAGTCATGCGATGCATATGCAAACTCTGTATCGGGATTCTACTACATTTCATTAACGAAGAACGAATTCGATCGTGCTGCTAATATAATACAGCACGTGTTCGTCGTTAAGCGAACGGGTACAACGGGTGCGAAATTAAAGGAATTAAAAGCCAAATTGAGTCAAGATAGACGCTCAGCCGTGAAGGGGTTGCTTTCGAGGAGGACGACAGGAAAGAAAGAGAGTGTTCGACGGTTAAATGCACGCGGTTCGATAGCGATCGGTAATTGCGAGAGAGGAAAAGAAACGAAAACAAGGAAAGGAATTAAAGGATGGAATGCTAACGAGGCTCAAGCATACGAGGCATGCTCGTGCATCCAGCACGATTCTTCCGACGACTCTTGTCGCTCGCAATGCCCGAGCAATACAAACGCATCGTTCGCGAACGACCCTGACGCATTCTAACGTTCGTACGAAATGTAGGAACATCGCAGGAACATTCGACAAACGATATACACGTAAAAATTAGTTATCGGCTTGTCGGCAACGTGTTCTCGCACCTAGAAAAAAATTGTTGCCGCTATGATTCAAATCGAAGCTGTGCAGCAACGAACGATCGCATCTCTGTTCGATGCAGACATTTCCCCAGTTTTTGCCGATGATGCTTTTTTAAGTAAATCTCTGTGTATCACAAGCCCCGATTATACGTGGCGCGTTTCGACACGTGGCGAGGCGAGGGGACTGTGCGATAGGCAAAGAGAACACGGTCGAGAGAGAAGAGAGGGCGGACTGGGAGGAGGGTACCGGCTCGAAAAGGCTTAATGAAAGTTGCCTGTTGCTCGTACAAATCGTCGTGTCAACGGAGAAAATCTCCATTCCCCACTCTTTGCCTCGACCTATAGTCAACGAGTGGCCTTTCATGCGATAGCCGCTCGTAACGCCGGATCAATTCCGCTTCGTACTACTCGCTCTATGAGACTCGTTCCTAATTACGAGGTATTTTCGTCGCGGTGGATTTTCAAAACCTCTCCATTAACGCGTACCACCGGATAATTTGACGATTACAAGCGCGCTACGATGATAAACGTGTAACCAATTCGCAGCACGATTCGAGAAACGATTAATTAGAATCGATCAATAGAAAAACTTTTGTCAATCACACCAATTAATTCAGAAAAATAAACGCTTGTTTTGAGCGGATATTAAATCTTACGAAAGATTATATCCTTTGCGAGACTAGTTGATATTCTTCAATGAGAAGCTTTCGGCTTCGAAGCGACTTTGCGTCGTGTTACTGGTAACGTGACTGTGGTATAAGCTGGTCCCTGGTGAACATGCCAGCTTTGGTACAAGTTTCCATCGGAGACAGTAGAGAACTTTGTGTGGACTTTTACAAAATAGAAGCACTTCTCAATAAGAGCGGGATAATTGTGTCGGGTCTTTGTACCCGTCTCAAGCGAATTCGTCAACATTCGTTCTCTCGTCGATGGTTGTATTCGAATTTTTCTGCTCTAATCGAGACAGCCGAGGTTACAAACGCTCGAAATAATTAAGATTTTCCTTACCTTTCATTTAAAGAATTTCAATTTTACCTCGAATATCTAAATTTAAGTGGTAGAGGTATTATCCTTTGCGACGATGTAACGTCATGAAAAGATTAACGCGATGCTCGCTAATTAACAGCGGAACAATTTGATTCAAAATTCATGATAACGTCCCTCTAACAAGTTTTCCATTTAATTGCTACGTTAAAGTCACGCTAATGGACGCGGTTGGAGAGGATTAAGCATGGGAAACCGAATCGTCTGTGCCGGTGGTGACGTGCAGTGAATCTTTCGCGACCGCTGATTTTCGATAACGACGGGCATGATTTGATGGACTTCCGGAAGCGTGTCATACCTCTCAATAATGCGGTAAATACAAAGACATTCCTGCCTGTTCTACGCGACGTTTACGTGTACATAACACATTCTTTCGTTGTAAATGTGGTTATGCACGGACCAACTCATCCCTCTATCTCCCTTTGCGAGAGCAAACGAACAAAGACCCAGCGCTAATGTATACACGTTCGAATTCTCTGTGTATGCGTGCGCGCGTCAAGAGAGAGAGAGAGAGAGAGAGAGAGAGAGAGCAAGAAAATGAACGGCGGGGGCAGCTGGACCGACAGGGATGTTGAGGGATGAAGAGGAACAGAGACGAGGATAGTTTGCGATGGGAAGAGAGACGAGGAGGTAGACAGAGGGACAGCGATTCGAGAACAGAGGACGATAGAGAAAGGAAAGTGAAAGAGAGGGAAGAAAAGGCAGTGAACGCGACAGCGAGAAAAAGAGAGGGCGAGGGAGGGGAGGGAGAGAGAGAGAGAGAGAGAGAGAGAAGGAGGAAGGGAGAGGGAGGAAGAAAAAGAGACGCAAAGGAGGAGGGTGAATAGAGACGGAGAGATTGGTACATGTATATGGCAGATACATAGCACGGCTTGCGGAGGGCACAAGTTAGTGTCTATATACGCGAGAGATCGATAGAGGACAGAATCCCGGGACATCCCCAGCGATCCTGTTCTCTTATTCTTGCAAGAAGCATCCTCGGCTAGCCTACGCCGTGCCTTCGCTGCATGTCCTCGCTTTGCATTAATGCGAGGCCGGTAAAGCGTGCGGAGGGGTAAGGTGGTAAGGGAAGGTGACTGGCGCTGTGACTGGCCAAGAAGAGGCGTCTCGGGCAACCAGCGACAAAGGAACGAGCATTATCTGGCATACATTACACGTTCGTCGAACGTACGCCAACTTTCTTTCTTGGTCCCTCGGCTCTCGGTATCCAGCGTGCCGAGCCAGTGAAATTACTACGAAGGCGGACTCGATTTCACGAGGCTAACGGCGAAGTCGTGTCGAAGGGTAGATCCAGCGGTACGCGTTCCATTCTCCGGAATAACGGAGCCAAGGAAATAAGGATTTCTCCGACGGACGCCGGCCACGGTCGAATCTCGCGTCGCGTGTACGTCCTCGTCGCCCCCAGGAAAGACCGTATCGCTTAATCGATGCAATCCGGTTTGTAAAGGATGTCGCGGACTTGCTCGTAAAGTTTCACGGTCCTCGCAGTTGCGGGAAGAGCGCGCGCGACCCCGTTTCCCCGAACACACCGTTACAACGGCACCTTTTAATTTTTGGGGAGGAGGGGAAGGGAAATTTCGATCCGGCAACGAGTCGCCATTATCGCGACGCTTATGCTTCCCCGAGGCGAGATTTCCGCGCAAGATGCGCGCCATCCTGATTACATTATACCGTATTAGATTATGCCATACGGTAGTCTTCGAAATGTCAAAATGTAATTACAAGGAGCGTAGATAACAGCGAACCTGATCGAATATACACCTGAGACAGGGAGAGGCAGAGCCCTGGAAACGCACGTGCATTATTCCTAGTAGATTGCATTATTGTATCGGTAAAACTAGCCCCCCCCCCCTCCCCCAGCCCTTACACGCGCACTGCTACTACCCCTTCTCGCTCGTCTTCGACGAATTACTAACTGAGGTGTAATTATCGAGAAGAACGAGCCGCGTCGTCACGTATCAGTCGTGACGCATCGCACTTGGGAAGGTTCGTCCCCATCTTCCTAGAGTTCGAGTAACGAGGTTACAAGGATCGAGAGATAGGAGGAAGTAGAGAAGGTCGGAGGTTCCTTGCTTGCTCCTGTCGAAAGGATCATATTACTTGGCGCGACGTGGCGTGGGATCTCCTACTGTACAATTTCCCTGTCCTTCGTATTCACGGCTAATAATCGTCGTGGCAATCCCATTGTTAGATCTTCATACATATATACAGGGTAATCCTTGATGCCGCTGCCAAATTCCCAAACACTTCGCGTTAGCTCTCTCTATAATACCAAGACATTCCTCCGAACGCACGATAACCACTGCAAGATGTACGTGTAATTACGTAAACAGCTGCCAAACGCCATCTTATTCTTCGGTCGTCTTCACCTGTTTTCTTCCCCTTGTCCTCGAACAGTTCTCGGCTCTTTTCAAGCTGTGATGTAGTTTAAAAGATATGCTGTTTCCAAGCGTCATAACCCTGGTAACAATCCGGGTTACGAGGGAGACTGTTACTCGTTCGGTATGTAGAAGTCAAACTGGCGCGACGCGATATCGTTGTAAGGAGCGTTCGCGTTCCATATGTAGTACGCGAGTATAACGAAAACGATAGACTCAGGAAACGTTTCAACCGATCGAATCCCCGGAAAGGAACCATTCCATCGGGCCCCGAAATAACCGGTACGTTCGCAGTTGCTTAGATCCGTATACGATTGCTTTTACGTTCTCCAGCGGGGTATCCTCTCTGTTGAACCCTCTGTAACGCCGCTGCATCGCGAAACTTGTAGGAATTCCACGTTGACTTCATGCATTTTTATGCGCTCCAATCGTTGTAATTGTCCCCCTCTGTGGCGGCAGCGGGGTCGAGCGTATTCCTGGTTCGTTTACCCGTAACGACTAAGCGAGCAGACGAAATGGAAATTTAGGGTTTTCGAATGGTCGCGGTTTCACGCGTCTAGTGTCGCGAACACTTTTTTCGGCGGATCTTTCTGTACGAGTCTTGACAGTAGAACTCTCTCTCTCTCTTTCTTACTTCTTCGAAGAGGAAGAAGGAGAAGGAGAAAGGACGTGCAAACGGTCGCTTTGGTAACCTGACCAATTTCGTAAATGGCAGCGATTCATGCGTTCGGTCTTAAGTGGATCTTTTCTTTCATTTTTTCTTTGTCGCGGTAATGGTGCGCCCGTATGAGTCGGTGCTTTCTTCCGACGACCATTCAACTGCATTTAAGCGAACTGCCAGCAATAGTCAGCTCATAATAAACTGTTACCCGGGCGCAAATATTATTAAGTGCCACCATTAACAACTTTCGTCTATATATATACATATATATCCCATGTTCGTTTTACTTAAAAAATTCATATTTTCCGTCACGACGGATAGTCTCACCGTCTCTCTCTCTCTCTCTCTCTCTCTTATCATTTGTCGAGAGTTTTAATTAAAACTTTTATATTTTCAATACCTATATATGCGTAGAATCTCTGTCTCTGCCGCCCTTTCTATATGTACACGTTACGTTATAGATATGCGTGCGCCTTCCGTGTTGGCGCGAAGAAAAGACGACGATATTCCATTAGGTAGTGTGGAAGGTCCGATTTTCCATTTTCTACGGTGACACGAGCATCCTCGGATGGCGGCTGGAATATCCTCGTATATTCTCTCCAGTCCGTTGCCACGACGTTTCGAAGTTATACTTGCAAAGTCATTGTACGGGGCGTCGTCGCGCTCGTCGGCGTCGGCGTTGCATTGGCGTTGGCGTTGCCGTCGTCGACGTAGTCGTTTGTGCTGTTCCCAACTGGAGGCAATGTTAATCTACGAAGGTTGCGCGCAAGCGAATTTCATAGATTGTACCCGAGGACGATTGCCACTACATCGCCGGTACATACAATAAAGTTACCCGTTTGCAATTACAAGCCGAAACTTTCCTGAGAAACCGAAGCTGCTTATTGGAAGACTAATATAGTTAGTTTCATTCACGAGCGGCCGTTAAGCTACGTTAACTGTGTTATTTCGTGACCGGGAAAATGTGAAAGTACGCGTACCGAGCGCCTATCGGGGAAGCCGTGAAACCTGGCCAACGCGCCGTTAATATATGTGATTGAAATTTTTAATTAACACAAGGGCGAAAACCGTTTCGCAACGAAGGACGCGCTGAGAGCGGCGCGAAAACACGGAAGGGTTTTTCATGCGAGCGCATCGTTTGGAGAGAAACAAAGAGCTACGCGAGAGCTCCGAGGTCCCGCTGGATCGGTGCGAACGGCTTACCTAAAGGATTTCTCGTATCGAAAGAAAATTTCGTGTACCAATAACCTTGATAGCTATCGGGAAAAAAGCGGAACGACTGGCTGCTATATGGCTGGCTGGCTGGCTGGCTGGCTGGCTGGCTGGCTGGTTGGTTGGCTGGTTGGTTGGTTGGTTGGTTGGCTGACTGGCTGGCTGGCTGGTTGGTTGGTTGGTTGGTTGGTTGGTTGGTTGGTTGGCTTGCTGGATGGTGCTAAGAGCAGGTCGAAACAGACCGGTATTACGGGTCTTCGAATATTAATCTAGTACCCGTTGGAATGCATTATTCTCTTTTTACCCCGGATGCCGTGTTGCGCGTTATTTTTATTTTTAATAAACATGACCGCAAGAGATTTGCCGACGAGCTATGATGCGGAGAGACATTTTCTTGATTAAAACCATCGATCTCGCTGGGATTACGGACACATACTTCCGGAAATGAACGCACATGTACCGGGAACGCGCGTATTCGAACGGGCTTCCTCCTCCCCGGACCCCTGCGCTCTTACCGTCAACGCGTATTTACATTAATTAGCTCCGTCTATCGATTCCAACTAGATAGACGCATTACACGGCTCTGTCAATCGAGAGACTGGTCGCGCGCACCTTATCTGGCGCCAAGATTCCCGCGCGTTCTTCCGAGCGTCGCTGGAAGATGGAAATTGGTACCGAGTTCAAGGGCGATCAGAAATCGCGTACGAGTCGAACAGTTTGCTCGCGTAATGGAATAATCAACGTTTCGCGAGCGTTCATTGAAAACTAACGGAAACGGTTGATCTGTCGCTCGGTCGTTTTTAACGTACTTTCTCTAGACAACCAAAGAAACACCTTCGGGGTCCGGTTTTAATATTAATGCGGACGAAATTGAAATAGTAATTAGTATTCAGTCGAGGGCGAAGCTTCCGAGCAGTCGAGTTTCACCGAGTGTCGGTCTCTTAAAAGGAGACAGGACAGGGTGTCGTCGAAGTAGAGGGGGAGGGATTGGTGGTGGATGAGAGCAAGTTTCACGTCTGTCGTGTCTGAGGAAACTCAACACTCGCGGGAAATTACTCGTAAAATGGCTGGCGGGAAATGCGAGAACGTTCGTACGTTTTACGGCTTTCGAGGATTCACCCAGCGATGTCCGTAAACGCATCGGATCGCCTTTCTATCGGGCTTAGCTCCGTATTTAATCTCAAACACGGCGGCCGGATGTATGACGGTCGCGAATCGACGTCGTCGTGAATGTCACTTGGTGCCCTTTACGCGCACCAACTCACCCCTTGGTAATCTAAACGTGTTTTTCTCACGATCGTTGGAAGTTACTTTGAAGTCAAACAACGAAATCGGTTGGTCGGCAGTCCAAAAACACCCTTACGGTTGACGGAGGCGTCATTTAACGCCAACACCCTGTACATATACCATAGTGAATTTTACTCGCGCATACGCGCGTCGACCCCGTACACGTAGTGGACAGCGTAACACGTGTGGTGGCAAAGATAAGCCGGCGAAAATACGCGGAGTCACGTATTTTATGAAATATACATAAACGTTTGTCTCTACTGTGTGCTATAGGTACATGCCTGTCCGTCGACCTGACCGGTCCGGGGAAGTTTCAACGGCATTAGCGCATCGCGCGTACCATCAACGAATTTCCCGGGGAAATACACGGAAGAAGCAGATCAACGATTCTTGACTCGAAGAACGCGTCTCCAGGGGCCCAGTCGCCGTCGTTTTACACGGTAAGCTCCGCTCATTTAGAACAGAAGATGCCGAGAATTCGTAAAACGATGAATTATAATCACGTTGTTTCTCTCTTTTACTCTCTTGTGTACTTTGTACACAAAATAAGTATGTAAGCCTACGTTGTTAAGGCTATCCTTCTGTTTCTCTCTCTCTCTCTCTCTCTGTCTCGAAGCGGCAAGCGTAACAACGAAGAGCCACTAAAGTTTGCAGATGGCTTTCGTAACGCAAAACGATATCTATTACACCACAAACAGTTTCTGCGACTAAGTTTTAACTAGCTCTATACTTTGCAGTATATACTATTACTTTATCACCGCTCGAACATTTCTATCGACCATTATTTCCCAAGTTCTACCGCCGCTGGTACTCCGATATAATTCGAACTCGGATATAATGCAGCCTCCAATATATTATTGACGATTACGGTATTAAGTTCCAAGTTCTCGGTTCCCAGTCGGTTTTCCGAATCATTTACCCCAACATCGAGAAGGAGGAGAAAGAGAGAAAGAGAGAAAGAGAGCGAGAGAGAGAGAGAGAGAGAGAGAGAGAGAGAGAAAATGATGTAAGGTGAAAAGAATAACAATAATTGAATGGAAACGTTTCTTCGGTGGTTTCATTGTCGTCGATGGGGAATTGAAATGTTTCTCGACGAGTGGACGGTTTTTATGGCCGGCGAGAAGCATGTCGCGGGAGTATTTAATGCACGATCGTTTGCACGAACCGTCGACGAAATATTGCTGACACCGAAATAAACTCTCGGCTAATGATGCGCCTCAAACGAGCGAAACATAACGTAATCTTTTTGCAAACATTACCATCGACAATTCGTTAACGCGGTCTGTGGTACGCGAACCGGCGCCTAAAACGAATGGCCTCCAGATGTAAATTCTCGCCTGATGCATTGCGCCAAGCATAATTCGATTTAACCGAAATCCAAAACGGCTGTTACATCTCTGAAATCCGTGTAGCTGCGCGATCACCGATGGAACGCGTGTCATTTTGCTAATTGTACCTAGTGGGTACGGTAAATTATTTAATTGGCTAAATCTCGTTTTACCGATTGAACAGCCCAGGCATTTGAATTCCGTTCATTCCGATACCTTTTTCGCTGCCCTGTTAACAACCGGCCAAGCGGAATGTCGTAAACCGACTAATTCTAAGTACTGTTACGTACATCAAGTTCATCCGTACATGCTGTCCAATAGAATCGATCTGGAAAACCGGTTCCAATTAAACCGGAATTGACGACGATTTCGTCTCCCGATATTCAGATCAGAGGAGCAAAGGAAAAGAGAAAAAGCCGAGCAGGGGAATTAATTTTTTGAACGGTACCACGCCGATTTTACGCGTACGAAATATCGTTTATCGTGCATACGCTTCCCATATGCGAGGCGCGACTCGTAAAGTTTGCCTTTCCGTTCTCTTCGCGAAACGTTTACGTTCACGGTAACTCCAATCGTTCCTCGCGGTTCGAGCTTTCTATCGGCGATGACTGTGCAAATAACGAAACAGGAATATTGGGCAGAGATATCTCTCTGTGCTCGAAAAGTTGAGACCGATCAAGTCCCATAGTCGGTAGGGGCGCGGTTCGAAATACATATTTTCTCAATAATCGTGAAAAAAGTTAACGCGAGGCGTACCATCGGTGAAAAAGTTTCCCGTATCGGATATCCGCGTGTTTCCATCGTTACGAACTCTCCGGGACGTAGATTAAATTAATTTGGAAATTTTTAACGATCGGCGGATATTTAAGTAGATACATATGTATATGTTCGCGCACACACGCACACACAGGTTTTCGGGAAAAAATTGCTCGGTTTGCTCGTGGTCGCGATGTCGGTGGTTTGTTTGGCCAGCGTTAAAGCGTCCTCGCGTAATCTGTAAGAAGGTCCCATCGCAGCCTTGACACGAATACGTATTTGTCGCGGGTATGTCGACATTGGAGCCTCGGAACGACGGTTTTTTCTCTCTCGCGGCGGCGTCTAAACCTTTTTCATTTATCTTCGCCTAGCGCAGCTTAAGCAGCAATTTTGCAGCGCGCTTTGCATGTGCTTGTTTCAGCCGCCCCGAGCAATCCCCTTAATGTATACTTTTTCTCACTGTCATAATTGAAGAGCCGCTCGAAGGTAGAACACTTCCAAGGAATGTTCTTCGCTCATAAATTCTCGCCTTCGGTTTTACGAGCCGCACCTTCCTACCTTGTTTCGCGTAAAACGCTCGAAAAGTGGCCGGCGCGGAATAACAAATGAAAGGCCACGGGAATCGGATCGGGCCAACTTTCCCAACGATTAAGCCTCCACGGGAGAAACTAGAGATCGCTTAATCTTCCGGGATACTTTGCGCGTCGTGGTTACACTCTGCCATCGAGTTCGACCGTGTCCCTTTTATCCTCTCTTCGCCCGCTCTCTATCGTTTATTATTCGTTTTCGCATTTTCTTCTCTCGAGTATATGTATAATAATTTTGTAGACCACGTTCACTGTGGGCTGTATCGTGGCATTCTAGATTGTCGTATTCGTCGAAAGTAAGGAACGAGTCTTCGCGAACGAGCCGAGTAGTTGTAGCAGGTATGTAGTTGGCAGAAACGAGTTTAGAGAATTTAACCGCTTAGCGAGCACTCGCTAATCACAGGGTGGCCGCCGTTTATAACAGGTACCTCTCGACCAACAAGCGGGAAAGTGCTACCAGTGGAAAAGCTAAAGATCCACCCGTAGTTCTCTTCCCCGTAGTTCGCGGGGCGAGTAACGTGCTTTGTTTGGAATACCGGGTTGTTGCCGGTAAGTGGCTGGCACTCGAGATGACTACTCGTTAACAAAGTATCGACACTCGCACGCATAGCAGAGTAATTATTATACGTGTCGATCAATCCGACGCGTCGGCAGCTGATCGTGTCGCCAAGAGATCGTGCAACCGTACGAGCAGTGTTAGCTAGAAATTCGCGGACTGGCAATGGCTTTTTTGAAACGTTTCGGGCACTCCGCGAACCACTCGAGCGTATTTGTCTTCGCGTGGATGTAGAACGTTCGATGATTGGCGCAACGAAAATAATGTTCACCGAATCGAGGTGTGGCGTTACAAACGAAACGATAAAATCGATCGGGACCGTCTATTTTTCTACTAATATTTGCTCGCCATTTAGCTCCAACCCCGCGTATAGAAAACAAATGTTATTTCATGACATCGCGGCGCGGAAAGTCAATTTTGCCCGGTCCACTGGAAAAATTCTCCTCCGCGAGTTTAGCCGGTGCTCGTTCGGTCGACGATTGGTAATCGAGATCGTCGGGATCTTCCGGGAAGCGATTCGCGAGAGGAGCGCAGGCGCGAACTATATCGTTGGTCGGTTCGATCCCGGAACTTTCCTCCCCTTTTCGACATTTTTCTGCTCGTTGCAGCGGGCGAGCAACCGAAAACGATTTTCGAGCGAACGGGCGGCGAACGCGTCTTGCGATCGACGATATCGCTTCGGACTCGGAACGATTCCCTCCTTCGGCTGACAGTTTTCACTGCGCCCTTTATTTTCTCTTGGACCACGCTGCCCGTTCGTTCGAGCCCCAACTTCCCCTCCTACCCTTTTCTCCACGGCGACGCTCCGCATGCATCGAAGCTACATAATAAATTGAATATTATATCCAACGACGCGATGTGGTGCGGCGTGGCAGGGAACACGAAGGAGAGACGACGGCGGAAGAACCAAAAAAGTGGAAAAAGAAAGAAGAGGAAAAGCGACGGAAAAGCGAGCTGAGAGAGAGAGAGAAAAGGGACGAGAGAGGTCCTGGACCTGCGCCATGCGAACCGAGCGTCCCGTCACGGAGCGTTCCGACGCTCGACTCGCTCGACGGCTAGCTCGACGCCGTCAGTACACGCGTCTCGACGCCCGGGGATGCGTCCGTTACCGGAAGCGTAGCGCGGCGCCTCGTTCAACTTTCGTTCAACTCGAACACGATCGGACCCCTTTCCACGAGATATACACGTTCACTCGACGAGGAGTGTGTTCTATCGAGAAACAGAGAGACACGTATCAGCTGTACACGTATGACGCGCCGCGTACATTTCCGAATATAATGCTACACGTTTCTCACGAGGTAATGCTCCTCTCTGCTATGCGGTAGAAAAGGTTCCGGAAATTTGTCCAACCGGTTGGCAAATCGATCCTTCCGATCGATACCGATAGATCACCGCGATTCGAGATGTATCGGACCGAAAAGTTCCCCCCGGAGGATTTAGCAGGATTCGCGCGGTGGTTGCTCGCGAGCACGTACCATTACGAGCGGTGATTTTCCAACGGGACGATATATATCGGCGTGATATTTTCGAACGGAATTCCCCGCTGAATTCCAAGTGAATTATAAGGATCGTAGGTGCGAGCGGATAGGCTTCCGGTCGAGCGGAATCGAGCAGATGCCGATTGATTTTACGATAACAATTTAGAAATCGGATGGGCGATAATCCGCGTAGGCCGATTCAATTTTCGATACTCGTGAAAATATCGGTCGGCCACGATTCCGTGATATATGCATCTCCATGTGCATGTACACTGGAAAATTGATTTCGCGAATCAAATTTCACAGTGCGCGGTGACCGTGAATTTTCCGGTCAGATCCGAGATCGTTTAAAGGGTGGTTCGCAGTCGATCACGGGTTTCTCGCGCCTACAGAGGACAGTAAAAACGGTCGACGATTAGAATGCGAGAGATAGACAGGCTGGATATATATGCACGCACACATATATATGTATATATATATATACGTGTGTATCCGTATGTGACACGTTTTTACCGAATGGTGACCGTAGACGGTCGCGACTAATGGCCTTGCCGTTGACTTTGATAAATCCGTCTCTCGAAGAAGATTCATTACGCGGTAATATCGGTCGCGTATGAATTTTAATATCGTCCCAAACGTTGCGTCCAAGTTTCCCCGTTCATTCGCGAGGCGTTCGCGAAATTTAAATCGGCAACTAACGGAATCTCGTTTCAATATTTACCTCGACTACGTTTCACTATTCCTAGCCGAACGAGACTAATCGATTTCGAGGAAGGCGCGCGCGAAACCGGAATTTCCGCTCGTAATGATCTCTCGTTAAAGCGACAACTGTCGAAGAGAGTATAATGATCGGACGGTGGGCGAATCCTGAGGACATGTTAATCCTGTCCTCGGAGGGGCCATCGTTGTAGTCGTCAAGGTTGGAACAACGATGAACTTGTCTCGCAAAAACTGTCTTGTTCGTAAACGATCGCGAGCCGATGGAACGATACCGTGAACGAATAAATTTTCCCATGGAACCGTGGAATCGCGCACCAGGTGGAACTGTGACGACAGCCGTCGGGATTTCTCCGAAAAGACGAGCCGAGGGAAAGAACGGAAAGGAACAAATTAGACGGGGGAAACGCTCGCGGAACCAAATCGGTCGCTGTCCGACGACAAATTTTCCGCGCAAACGTCCGGGAACGAATTGGTTTAAACACACCATAATCACCGCCTCGGGGTGATTAAGAAACGATGGACCTCGCGCAGATCGATGACAGCGATAATACGCGTCTTCCTCTTTGGCACGCGTAATTAATGACCGGTGTGGTGGTTCTCGATTCCGTAAAAAGCTCGGGAAAATTACGAGTTTGCATTTTCCTTGATTATCCATCGTAGCCCGGCGAGAAACGTATCAGACGTTGAAATTCCTTGACTCCACGGGGTTTAAGCCGCGCTTAACGCCGTTTCAGCGTAACGAAGACAAAACGAGAAATTCCAATTTTTCCGGATTACTAAATTATTAAAGAAGGACATTTACTAGACCGTTGCCGTTGACGATCGCCAGCGGGCTTCCGTCGAATTGAAATCAACTTATTTCTAGTACAATGCCAAGCGGAGCCATTAAGTTTTTTTTCTCCTGCTCCTATTCTCCGTGGAACGCGGACGCCTGAAAAGGCATTGAAAGACGATTCCGTCGACGAACTTTTTAAATTGGTCATAACGTTTGCGCGATTCTTTTCCGAACGGATATAATGTTTGCGAACAAACAGCTCATCACGGTAAACACACGGAAGAGGGTCGGAAATGGAATTTCGCTCCGAAACGTGAAATCTTTCTCGATCGAACCCTTATATTATCAATTTGTCCGAAGAAGCTTTCGATGAAGACGAGAATCGGATTTCCTCTTGCCGTTTTGCCAAACTGACCAACCCGTGAGAGGGGGCGAACGAGTCGTTGCGTTTCCCTTTGCAGCGATACATTCCCCCGCGATTCAGATATCGGGGTTGAAATCTTCGGAGGAGAAGGGTAAGCTTCGAACGATTTTCATCGTCGCCGGTGACCTTCGTTCGGTCGGGAACCATCGATCAGACGTCGGCGAGATAAGACAAAGAGCGTATAATCTGACAGCGGTTCGAACGAAAAAGGTTCGGGGGTACGCGATCTCGTAAGCTCGTGGTCCATATAGGACCCGCGTGGGACGTGGGGCGAAACGCGCGTTTAGCGCGTAGGGTAGGTAGGTAGGTAGGTAGGTACAGGTGGGCGTTATACCAAACGGGACAAAGACGGGAAGAGTTTTCATTTGGTTCTGTCGTAAATAAGAAGAAGTACAGTTGCTACGCTTGTACGTATCGGTAGGAGCAGGGTTCGCGTTTGGCGGTGCTAAATTCTGCTCGCATGCCACGCTCTCTGAAATCTGTGCCCCTAAATGGTTCGGGATAGTTATTTACGAGCGCGGCGTAAAGGATAATTGCCCCGCGCGTTTCCTTAGACAGAGGAAGAACGAAAGTCCTAACTCTGCCTCTCGATTTCTACTATTTAGCCACGTACGTTGGTTTCGTGAAATTACGCGAACTCGGTTCCGTTTATACGTCGCTTGACAAATGTATCGATCGAAGAAAGGAGAGGGCGAAAGAAATAATAAAAAGGAAGAAAAACCGACGACTGGCGCTACATCGAGAGAGGAACAGGCAGGGAAAAGAGTTTGGGGGTAGAGAACGAGGCTATGGGTACAAGCTAGGCGAAACAGAGGGGCCGAAGATTGGGGAGAGGAGTAGTGAAAAAGAAAGGGAGGGAGAGAGAAAGATAATCATTATTATTGTTCAGGTTTCTTTTTCTTCCACTTCCAGAATGAGGGTGGCACGGCTATTACTGTGCTACGTACTTCTCGAAGACTACAGTACCAATCTCGGCGGGGCTGCGATTACCAGCGACGCGGCGCGCCAGGACGCCTCTGCTACGAATCCCACGCTACCAGGTACATATTTCTGTACATGTACTCGTCTCGGTATATCGAAACGTATTGTTTTCTTTTCCGTACGCGTACCACGAATCTCCGACGAAACGAACGGAACGCGACGCCAATATCGCGGATGATGTGGCACTTGGAACGCGATTTAGCGTCACACCGCCGAAATTAATTACCACGGGGACAGAATCGGGTCGACTTTCGCACCGAGGTGGTCAAATTCGAGGAGGTCCGTGAAAACTTTCAACGCGCCGATCGCCTTTCGCGTCGAACGGTATTTACGTCAGGCCGAACAATTAATTTCACGCCTCTACCGGATCGAGGGGAATTACAATTATTACGGGGAGCAAGAACGAGCGAAACTGTACAAGCGATTTCGCGGCTCTGGTTCGCGTGTGCATCAATGATAACCAACTTGAACCAAATTCCCAAAGCCGATGACTCTGTTGCCCGGTCGTGTATTAGTCCCGGGAGACTCGTCTATTTCACGACGCCTCTCTCTGATCCGCGCGAATATTTTTTTTGCTTTCCCCTCTTTCCTCTTCTTTTTGTCCTTGCTTCCTTTGTCCCTTCTTTTTGTTTTTTTTCGAATCGAGGACAGCGACAGATGCACTCGAACTCGTCGAAGTACGCACGTCAAAGGGTTTAATTACCGCAGCGTGGACAGTGCTCGCTCGGATCATCTAATCGCGGTTTTCAACGGTAGCTTCAGTTTCATCCTATCGCATTTGTCCCACGCTGTCTGCTTTTATTTCGCGCATCAGAGGTGGATTACAATATTTTCCGGCGAACCGAGGCTATGCGTTGCCAACTTTAAGCCCGCACTCCTCGCCCGAGCTCGTATTTTACAAAATCATGTCCGTACTGGACAATATTTGTTCGTCGACTCCGATGTCTTTTAATTACGCGTAACGACTAGTCCCCCATTCTCCTCCCTCCTTCCGTCCTTCCACCTTCCTTCGTTCATTCGAGAATTTCGCACATCCGACAATCCCGTAAGTTTAATTTAAAGTTTGCCACGCTATAACAACGTCGCGTTCAGCTTCAACGTTTCAAGACGAAGTTCTATTGGATTCGACGCGTTAGAAGGAGAGTAGTTTTTATTCGTCCTGCCGCTGTTTCCTTGGTTCCCGGCTGCGGTAAACCGCTAATCGTCAGAAATCTATTTGCAATTGCATTAGCGACGCGACGTTTCCTTGACTATTCATTAGGGAGGGAATAAGATGCGGCGATACGAAATCAGATAAGCTGTTACCGCAACGGTTAACGATTATATGCAGAGCCATAATGGAACTACGTAGGTGGTGGCATCTTACGCGGAGCGTAATGCCTTTGGAGGAGCGGCAAGTTGGCCGGTGCCGGTGGTACGTCGCTCGGACAGACAGATAACGAAAAGGCGAGATGACTGATAACCGGGCAGCCGGTTGGCGGGCGGAATGAAAGAAGGGAAGATAACCGGGGACTATTTAATAAAGCACTACGGCGGAGACGGTAATTGAACTCACCGTTTGCAATTAACCGCAGAGCCACGTAATTGAAATTGATAACGCGATGCAACGGCTACTTCGAAAGAATGCGAAAGAATCCGAGAAAGTAAATCGGCCGTCAAGCACAAAGAACCTCTCGTTGAACTCTTTACGGGAGGAACCCCTCCGGACGGTCCTTAGAACGGGGACAAAATAGTTGTCGAGTTCCCTTTCGTTCGACGCGGAAGCGGTCCGAGTGCCCCGTGCCCCGCGAAGCGTTCCGCGTCGAGCTCGTTGACGCGCGAAACCATCGGAAATCAACGGGAAACGGATAAGTTTATTTCGGGGGTTGCCCCCGCAAAGCGACGAAGGTACCAATAGCCGAGGGAAGGAGACAACCACGAGGACGGCGAATGTCCCTGAGGTTGAAGTAGCTCTCCTCGGCCCACCTCGACTACCTCGACTACCTCGACCAGGTCCTTGCGCTCCCTCTCCCTGGTCCCCATGCCGGTTACTTCACCAAGTTTTTCCTTTGAGGATGAAAGATATTAATTAAACTGTCACAGACACGGTTGCAGGGAGCTTCTAACTTTATTTCATCGCTTACAAGTTTGCCGGTTAAGCGGTTGCGGCGCGTGCGCGTCCGCTCGCGTCACCACCGATCTTATCCCATAAGCGTAACGTCGCGCGGATATGACGGGACACGAATGCGTCGGTGACGAGAACCACTTGGTCGAATTGTTCGTTCAGTTGCGTCGAACAGTTAACCCTATATCCATTGCCGACTGACTGATATCGATCGTAACACCGCGAAGGGACGATGCAACGGTGACACGAGCCCTTTTTTTCCCCCGGCCGGCTGGCCTTCTTGATAAATTCGTGATAAATGAATCGTTCGAGGACCCAAAGTTTCAACCGAAACGCTGCACGGGCCCCAGCTTCGCCGCTGCTACGCTGATACGCTTGTTAAATAGAGTGGTTGGGTTTTGAAAAATATAACTTCGTCGAGTCACCGTAACGACATTTATTATCGGTAGCTGCGGGAAGCGAGCACGATTTACGAGGTAACACACGAGCGCGTCAAAGTTATTCGCGAAGGATACCAGCACGGATAGACGGTTTTCCAGCAGTTCTCCTTCTCTCAAGATTCACCGCGAAAACTTGAACGCGCTCTACGGGAAAGATAAATCGTCAGGGGTTAACCGATTAATAAAGCTTTTCGTTAATCCATCGCGAACGTCCCGCGTCGCGTCCTCTCTGTTCGATTCCACGTTTACGTTCAACTTGTCGCAACTCGATTAATTCTTCCGTCAGCCTTTCGAAGATTAGAAAATTGGGGACACACCGGGGGCTGCGTGGGGTGCTGGAGGGAATGTACATTATCCGGTAATAAAGGAATAATTGATCGAGCGGAATTGTCCGCGATATTGTTCGCCGAGGAGCGCTTACTCTGTCAGGAACTCGTAATTAAACCGTCAAAGTATCAGAATCACGCTCGCTAGGCCCGCATAGCTAGCACCGCTAATATCGCAAACATCCACGCGGTTTGCGTTAGGATCGGGCGGGATACGAAGATGGTAGATTAGCGCGCGCAGAGGAACGCGTCGTAAGACGACGAGGGTGACGTTAATTACCGGCGGGTAATGCAGACGTACGTGACCGCGGTACGCGTCGAAGGTATGCGCGGTGGGACGCGATACGTGCGCGCTCCCGTCGAGGGAAAGGATAGTTTTCGCCGATGGGCTCCGATGACTGGCTCACGTACGCTTTAGTTGTAATCTCCTTACGCCTGGAGGACGCGAACGACCGCGGCCATAGGTACGTGCCGCGGGGCGGTGGCTTCGCCGATCCGGGAACGGAGAAAGCGTGAGCGGAATCGCGCGATGCGTAATAGAACGCGCGGTGACGAGCGCGAAACGTATGAAAGGGGATGTCTTCTCGCGGCAAAGGTCGAGCCAAAGTTTTAAACGCAATTTCGTGTTCGCGCAGCTGATCTTGCTCGGTAAAATAGTTGCGAAAGTTCGGGTAACGGGCTCGGAACTCTAAGCACGCCCTAACGTGTACTTACGCCGGCACGTAGGAGTTCGACTTCTTTTGTTTTCTCAAACAGCTTCCTACCTCCGACTTGGTTAATTGCAAATTGTCGCGAAGACACGGAGGACGCGAAGAGCAGCCCCCCCTATCGTCGGCCCGTTATTTTTCGAACCGCGCAGAATGACCGAAAACTTGGAGACAACTTAGCGGGTGGAATACACCGAAATTAGATTCTCGGATGAGCGCTCTCGAGGAGCCGCCGCCGCGATCCTCGTCCCTCCCCCGTTTTCGTTCCATTCGTAACGATTCACCGGCTCGGAACGCGGTAATATTTCCGTGCACTCCGATCCTCGCTAAAGCTAATCCCGATTTCAATCTGGCGAAGCTGCGTCGCGCGTCTCCAGACATCACCGGCGACACTCTTAACGCGAAGCATTTAGTTGCAAATTCGCCGGCGCTCGGGTTTAATAAACTTTTTTCTCCTGACAGAGGAGCGCGAGAGGGGCGCGCGTAGCCGGGGACGTATTAAGGGACGTGGGAGCGTGACGCGAATCGCGAGCGCATAATGCGCGTCCCCGGCTGTTCTAGTTCCCCGGCTGCGCTACCGGGTGAACGCGTGTGCAAGCTCGAAGCATGTGCGCGTATAGGACGCGTCGGTGCTCGGGTGGCCGTGCAGTTAGGAAAGCTCCGTGTTCCGCATGTGCGATCTTACTAATTTCCGGGATCGAAACCTGTCCCACGAGGAGCGCGGAGGGGCGGACATGTCCTGGGGGCATGGGCGCGAATTCGATTAATTAAAGTTCGAATTCGCGCCACTTCGTGGAAATGGAATTATCGCGGCGTAGTCGTCGTAGGCGGTAGCGAGTCCGCACCATCGACGTTTCTACGCGGCCCACTCCCTCCTCTGCTCACGGTCGAGGCGACAGCAAGTCCGCCAAGAGGATGGTGGTGGTGGCGGCGGCGGCGGCAACGCCAACGCCGGGGGTTGCTGGCGATGGTAGTGGTGGTGTGGCGGCGGTGGCGGCGGCGGCGGCGGCGGCGGTGGCGGCGTCGACGACGACGGTAGCGGTACCGCAGAGGGAAAGGGACAGCTGGGTGCAGGTGGGCACCCGCGCGGTGTAACAGCTTGCGACTTTGAACGCGCCGGAGCGAAAGCGGGGTAGGGGGTTATATATTTACGGTGCTCCATCGCGGAGAAAAGTTTCGGCAGGGATTCGAGCCGTGAGAATTTAAGGTCCTACGAATCTGGGTAAGAGCGAGCAACTTTTCCTTCGACTTCGAGTGGCGTTTCGATAAGCCGCTTCGGTATCGCGCCGAGTACGCGGAACTATTGGACGAACGTTTACCGCGTCGCGTCGCCGAACCGGATTATCCGTCGAGATTAATCAAATATTTATCAGGTCACCGTACGTACGGTTTGCGTCGTTCGCTTTTTTTTTTTTTTTTGGCACGGAGAATTTTCAGCTTTCTAACAAGTCGCGATCGTATCGCGCTTACCATTTCGATGTCGCGAGTCAAGACGCGAGCGTTATCGTTAACGTAACGACGACGGGTGGAACATTTAGAGCCAGACTTGTACCGCAGACGGTACAAGATCGTTAGGCATACCCCCTCCCCGTTTGTTGTTTAATATTCGCTTCGATTCACGAAAACTTTTCAACAGCTTCGACTGGCTAAAAGTTGGCGCAACGCTGCTACAAAAACTTGTAATAACGATAGATATTCCGGCGATAACGAAACCGCAAATGAACTTGTTCAGGTGGATTTCATGGGCTTTCCACCGAACTCGAGTGTTACTTTAGTAATCGGCTTTAGTTCTGCCCGCTGCGATCCGGCGCACAATGAAATTTCGCTGGAGCGTTTGTTATACAATAGAAATCAAATTTTATCGCGATCTACGAGAAACGTTATAATGGCCGCCTATCGTGCCGATTCGGTGGTCGAGTTCGATCGCGTCGCGTCCAGTCCAGGGGAAATTGAGATTGTCCGCGTGCGAGTAACTAACAATAAGTACGTCGGTGATAGGATTAAACGAAACACCAGGCTGCGAAGATTACAACGGTGGTTACAAAAACGGGGAGAAAAATTGCCATGTCCGAGATAGGCGAAAGAAATTTACGACCCGGGGATTCTTTGCAACGCGTGAAATACTGAAATTAACATGGATATTAAGGGTGAAACTAATTTCTGTTACTCTTTGAAATTCTACCCAACCTCGGACACCAGTTGCCGTTGTCGCGATAGCTGCTGTTCTCTCGAATACGATTGTTCGAATTGTTTCTATAATATTCGAGCGACGTCCTCGTCTTTTGGCTGGGCTTTATCCGGGTACAAAGGCTACAGATGCGCGGAGAACAGAAGAAGAACATACGCTATATATAAGTTGTACCTCCTTTTCCTTTTCACGACACAGACAGCTACGATGATAAAAATCTTTTTGCGTCCGCATAATATCATAATAACTATGTAAATCAGAGCGACGAACCAGCCCACAAACACAATCGGGCATTCGTATGCTAACTTCCTATCCTCCGTTTCCCACCTCCCGACCTGCATTTCACTTTGCTGGCTACCATACCACACACGTACAGGTATATTGTACGAGTGTACACACATAGACGCGTACTCGCGCGTGCGGTCATGTACGTACCTGGTTACCTAACTCCGATAACGAGTTCAGTCCTTGAAAAAAAGGACCGTTCTACCACCTAGTTTTCAAGCATTATCCATGCGAGCTACGCCGACGTCTAACAAATCTTACGGGATGAGAAAGGGAAAAAGAAGGGAAAAATGGTTAGCTAGCGCGCGAGTCTGGTCTCCTCTTGGTCTCCTCTTGGTCTCCTCTCGCCGGTGGGTTGGAGAGTTTGCGACTATTCCGAGATCGAAAAACGAGAACGACTCGACCGAGGCAGAGGGAGCCATTCAACGAATGTTTCGCTCTAATTGTAAGCAGACGATCCAGGTGTGGCACGTGTACACTTAGGTATGCGAGCGTCGCGCGGAAATATCCCTCAGAGTTAGTCCGCATCCCTTGGCCTGACAAAGCACGCGCGTCGCGTGTTGAAAACGATTCAAGCAGGGCTGACGCATAGGAGACGCAACCATCGCGCGCGTTTGATCGTATAGACAGAGAGAGCGTGCGGAGCGCGCATTTAATGAATTTAATAAGCATCGTAAACGCGTTGCAACGACCGACAACGAGGTCGAACGAGAGTTTAAACGGGCGGCTCGCAGATGGTGCCCCTCCTTTCACGAACCGATGCCGCATTTATTAATCGTAATGGTTATGTAATTGCGCCTTGTGTATCCATTGTCGCGGTAATAGCTCTTATTATTCGTTGGCTCGCGCTGACCCATTTTACACGCCGATTCCTACTTTTCGCGATATTAACGCATCAAATATTATCTATCGTGTGGCACGCTGAATTTATATTGTATCGCGGGAAATGTAATTAAATTGATCGAATTACACGGCGGATTGCGATAAAAGTCGTGTATTATGAAAGCGAGCGATCCATCGGACTGATGCGCGATTAATTAAAACGGCAGTCGCGCGTACGAGATTGATTTTCTATAAATGTAATACGTAATCTTTTATTCGACCGGAATACATTAACGATCATCGCCTGATTCCCGTTCAATTTTACTTTTCCCGTTCCACGTAACCTGCGTAAACATTAATATCGTTCCTTTAATAAATGAACGATACCTTCTCCGTCGCTGCGGATAACTTTTGTCTCGATTTTTATACTCCCATTTCCCCGAAGAAAGAGAGAACGACGGTACCGACGGTACACGACAATTCTCAGATTTGCTCGTCAAATATGCCCGAGGATTTAATAAATGCAGCGTCTCGCTAAAGTTTCGCGATGAAACTTAAATATCCCTGAAATGCGAGCCAAGGCAGGGAGAGGCCGCGAATGTACCACGAAATTCCTATACTTTTCCCTACCTTTTTCACTTTTTCTTTTTTTTGTTCTCCCTTTTCTTCTTTTTCTTTTTTTCGCAAATTGATGCTTTCGCTGGGATAAAAATTTGCTGAGCTCTGCTCCGAAAAAAGAGCAGAGAGATGTTTGCTCTTTTGGAAGGGAAGTTACCCTCCCCTGAAAGTCAAGCCGCCCCTTCTGTACTCCCTCTTGTCTTCAAAGTTCGCTGCTGTTCTATCGTAATAACATGGAAGTTTGTTATACTCTCGTTTGAGGAAAATCTCAGTCGCCGCGACTCTTCGAAATTAATGGTCGATTCGAGTTGGTCTTACCAAGTGAACGAGAACGGTACGGATGTCAGGGTACGCCTTTGAATTTACACGCCAGATGCGAACACCGTTCACGCACAATGTTTGCGCGCGAATACGGGTAAGGGAGTCGTCGTCGCCGCTTTCCTCGAGAGATCCGACTCATATTTTCGTTCCGGCGGTGTCGACCATTTCTCAAACTGTCTTCCTACTGGAAAACGATTGCAGTGTATCTTCTGGCGGAAGTAACAGTTCCGGTTCGAAATAAGAGAGTAATTTGTCGGAGATAGAGAACGCGAGTTCCCCGGTATGTAATACGTAGGTACTTTTATGAAACGTGGTAAAGAGAAGAAGGACGGACCGTCGAAGAACACTCGCGTGGTCCCACGATTCTTTATTCACGATAAGCGCCGCGAGGACGTTGGCCGTCGCGTGGTGGCCAAGGGCCCTACCCACCGCCGCCAATTGCCGTTCAAAGTGTAAGATCTCTGAAATACGTTGAACGATATTTTATCCTGTCGATGCCGGTGCGCCCCATCCCCCTCCTATATAGGTCCTATATAGGTAGATGATAGATCCGATTCTCCACCGTAAGGCTCGTTTTCCACTATTTCGGGATTTCGCGAAATTTCCCGCTCGGAAATATCATAGAAAAATTCCCGAATTTACAGCGATCCCCGGGTAACCGTTTCCATTTTCTTCGTTTAATTACATACCCGGATCCCACGTATCGATTCTATATCGTATTTACTCTCAAAGTTTCACTCGTTCCACTCGAGAAAATACACGCGTACCGTAGTATATTAAACATTGAAACGCAGACAAGCGGATCCGCTTCGCGTACCGCTCGCACTCATTTTATTTCGTCGCGTACATCCGTTTTCGCGATACGAGATCGTCGACTCGGCACGTTTGAGAGTGCTTAAGCACCACGTTTCGCCGCGTTCAAGAGCGTATTATTAGCAAGCGGGATCGAAAAATATTTTTGACATGGATGGACGAAGGAAGACTGGCATCGTACAATCGCGTCTCTCGTGGACTGCCAAAACCAGACTCGACGAGTACACCGCGGTTCGGTGCCGCTTCTAATTATCGACGTTCGAAACGTGTCCGAGTGAGAGTGTCCGAGAGTGAAATTTTCTCCGCGAAGAATCGAAACCCCCGTACAGGGGCAAAGATTGAATTATTTTTCGACCGGTATAATTTAGCCATAAAATAAAAGCGGCGGCGATGGCGGCTCCGAAACTCCGATCCGCTGCTCCATTCTGTTTTCTCTGCTTTTCTTCGCGTTCTCGCCACTCGCTGTTCCCATGGCCACTCGGCTCTCCGCTGCCTCCACCACGTTTCCTTATATTACGTTCCAGATACGGCTGCGAGGACGACGCTGCGATCTGAAAATTCCTTCCCTCTCCTCTTCCTTTCTCGAAAGTGAATATCTTATCATAATAGCGACGGGGCTGTTTCCCGAGGAGGTCCCACCAAACCGTTCCTTCTCCTTTCGCCCCCCGCTGCCTGCCCTCGCTCGCCCTGCTCGACCCTTGCTCCGAGCGAATAGCAAAAATCTCTCTTTCTCTCGCGCGCTTTTATCTAGCCAGTTATGACTCGCGAGTATCGATGCTCGTCGACGCAGCTGCAGCCCTGCGTTTTTCCGTTCGATGCACACGATGCACTTTGGTTGCAGCGCCTTCCGGACTCGTTGCGCGCCGATACGGTTCTCGCGTACGAGTTTCGCCTACCGTTCCCTTTCTCGAACGTCTCCTCGATCGATTTCCCCGATCACTTCTGATCGACTAACTTTCCGTAATTTTATATCGAATTTTCCAATTCCCAGCCCGGCATTCGGAACATTTCTCACAGCCGAGGCGCGTTTGTTCCCGTCGAGAAACATTTACTCTTCCCGATCCATCGGTTGAACCTAACGCCGCACCGCCGCGGCGTGTCACCTTTGGCTATTAGCCAGTGACGGTGCATCCGTTGACAGGAAATTGAAACTATGCTTCACACGCTACCGTCCGATATTATATGCGCCAACAAGCTGTTAATCGGCGTCACTGCGCCGTCACGTACGCTTTAACGAGAGCAACGAATCACGGTTATCGAATCCGCACCCGTTGCAACCGATGCGAAGTATTTTTCAAGCCGCGCAAACTATGCGGGGCATAAATCCGTGTAGGTGTTCGATGCATCGATAAAGCAAACTGCGCTGTAAATGTGCGTACGCTAATTCGAAACCGGCCGCTCGTTAAGAACTCGTTACGGCCAGTCGTCGTAGCGGCCAACGAAGTCGAGGACACATTTCGCACTGATAAGAATCACGTCACTGGGTTTTTGCAGATCTGCCAAGCTTCGCGGGGTCGATCAGTAACGTGACCGCAGCCATCGGTAAAGAAGCCGTTCTACCGTGCACGATCCGGAAACTAGGAAATCACAAGGTAAGGGATTTAAAGGTTCCATGGGCGGAAACAAGTGGGGACGGGAAGAGTTGGCGTAGCCGTGGAACGTTAATTAGCCAGGCCGCGAGCGTACGAACAAACGGGTTCGCTGGTTCACGGGTCACGGCGCGATAAGGGAATTCGAGATTTTGGTAATCTCGTGGAAACAAATGGGTCGCGTGGATGCTCGTGGCAGATGTCAGTGGCTCGCGTCTTTTTGCGACCTCTCTCTCTCTCTCTCTCTCCCTCTCTCTTTCACCACCCACCTTTTCCTCGGTTCCTTCTTCGTCGGTAACTTTCTACCGGGTTTTTCCTCCAAAAGGTCGACGCACCGTCGTTCACCAGGTGGAAATAAACCGAAAGTTGGTCCGTTCGCGGAGGATTCGTCGGACACGCGAGAAAGCTTCGCGAAACTTATGCTCTACCGCGAGTGATTAACTCTTGGTCCGCAATGCTCACCTTTTGTCCGCGAGTCCTCGACTCGAGGCGAATTAACGTCAACGTGTTCGATAAGTTTGCGCGTCCATCACCGTTTCCTCCCGATGATGGATTAAATTTTAATCGACGCGAAATTGAATACACCGGACCGGTGTTTTACCATCTTCTGCATTTAAGATCGGTCATTCCGTTATTTCTCGGACAGCTATCAAGTTTTCGAAGCTTAAACGAGAGTTAATCACCGGCAGTAATTACGCTTTTTCCGACGGCCGGGGAGAGAAGAAAAGCGGCGCGTCGTGAAAATTTCAAGCCGATTTATCAGAGGAATCAACGGGGGAAGGAGAATTGCCACGAATACAACGCAAATCGAGCATTTTGCTCGCAGACGTTTATTTAAACGGTAAACTCGCGCGACGAGGCGCCGCGCCGCGCCACGCCGATTCTGCTGGTCGCCCGGGGCTGTTCCGCCAACGAACGCAAAATAAGACACCGTGTCAGCCTGGCACAATAGCGCCTCGAGCTATTAATCGGCTTCGAACTTTCACCCCGTTTACATCGAGGAGATGAAAATTCTTGCTAAAAATTTGCGATCGCTTTCCTCTAACGCAATTTCTTTTCAACCGTGGCGAGACCGCTCGCCTACGCGTGTATCGCGAACGATCGTATAATTGAAAAATGAAGTGTCCCCAAGATCCTGTTTTCTCCTTTGATCTTCGCGATTTCCGCTCCAATCTTTCCTCGAGAAACTTTCAACGGCCAGTCGAACGCGTTGAAACCCGTTTACAGGCACGGTGCGCCTCGCGTTCCTTTTACGCTGTTTTCGAAAAGTACGCTTTTAACGCGTTTCTCTCGAACGCGTACGCGAACGACGACAACCGCGTTAAACTCGGACGAAACGGCCCCGGGTACCATTTGGCTGGCCCTTAACGCGTTCCGCTGTGAACGGTCACGAGGATCCCCTCGCGGAATATAATAATATCGATTCTGCTGCGTACGCGACTTATTTCGTTCCATCTGTTTCGCAGCACGTTATCGCGTTTCGATTCTGCTGGACGGTATTTTGAAATTAGACGCTACGGTACGCTTAACATCGCGAATTCAATTCGAGAGAGACTTTGCGCCGAGAGGCGCCGCAAAACCTGGCACGTACTCCACCAGTTACCTCGAACAAATCCAATTCGCGGGAATGCTCGCAAGTGTTTCCGTGTAACGCGTCATCCCTGGTCAAAACTTGCCGCGACCTGTAACGTGTGTCTTTCGGGAAATCCTACCTTTCATCCATTGTTGTGCAAACACGCGCCTTCGTCTTCCCGTCCGTTTTAAAAGATTCACAAAAGAATTACGCGGAAGTTGCAACGCGTTCAATCGACTCTATTTCTTGTTTACCGCGCCGTGCACGATACCTCGCTGGTCTCAGCCGATTCTTCTAAAGCTCCGCCACGTCCAACGATAAGAGAAGTAGAAACCCCGGGACGAATCCCGATGTACTTTCAGTGTACGCGACACTGTTTCGAGCGAGTAGTAATACGAGAGACACGATTCGTTGGGACGCCGAGTACTAGCCAAGCCTTTCTTTTACCTCTTTAATCCGGCCTCCACAAACGTTGGAGCACGAAAGAAAATGGGAGAAGACGTTCCATCGGAAGATCGAGGATACCGATCGTCGAATGCGGTCATTTGCACCACCACGAGGGTGCGACTTCAAAGCGATTCTCTTGTACTCCGAGATGGGAAAGACGTCCGGTTAAAGTGGGGGAGATTTATAGCTTTTGAAACTTCATCGGACATGTTTGGATAGAGAGGGATTCTCGTGCCTCGCGGGATTGACAAAAGGGAGCTTCGACCAGTAAATATCGTGTACAGCGAGTGGAATGAGATGCGAACGAAGAAACGCGTTTGAGACGCAAGCAGACGGTAAGATGGTGAGTCGCTGTAAATTGGACACGTTCTGATCGACACTCGCTGGATATTTCCTGTTTGCCCGATTTTCCTGTTAGCCCCGCGTTGGGAAACGCGTGTGTGCAACGCTGCAAGTGGGTGGGCGGAAAAGTAATAAAGGAGAAGAGAGGCGAAAGACCGAAGGTCGACCATTTCGTCGGCGTGATTGTAATCAGAATCGTTCTTATTCCCTTATTTATGGTCGAGGAAATCCTCCGCTCGCGTCTATACGTTCGCGCATAAAAAGCTCGTAAAGAGCGAAAAAATACGACAACCCGATCGAGCTGCTCCTCCGGAGAAATGGAATTGGTTGTCGCGCGACGAGAATCGAAAGGTGACCGATCCCGCTCATAGCGGATACGTGGGTAGAAGCGTGGATACATAGAATATGTAAAATGGAAGATTTTCGAATCTTCACCTTGAAATTCCACGGACTAAGACGGATCGCGCATGTTCGTCACGTCCGATCGGCGCGCGTCATCCGACGTGAATCGTTCGTGTTTCAAGCAGCGTGCGTTGAAAATGACGCGCGAAAAATAAATTAGCATTCGAAGGCATGGTCGTTTCGAAGGCGAAAGGACAGACGAACGCTTTTAACAGGCTACCGCGCGACCGATCGTTCTCGCGTAAACTCGTTTCAGCGGTGATTCAAATTCCGCGCTGGAAACACGAAACGACGATTTCGATGACGATCGATCTTCGAGCGACGCGACAGGACGTTTGCACAGGAGGTAAATAAAATAAATTACCATGGGCAAAGCAGCGAGAAGAATCGCGGCGATTCTGCGAAACTCCGCGGCTAGCCGGCGGCGCGCGGCCAGATTCCTAACGGGGCGACGAAGATGCTGGAAGTTTAATTGCCGTCGGTTGACTCGTCGTCGTTTTTGTACGAATCGGGCTTTCACGTTATGAAAGAACCGCGGGACGATCGACTCGGTACCCGTTTCATTCACGGACGCGAAACTTTCACTTCGATAACTCTGCCCCTTTTTCCCGGACGGTTCCCGGACGGTTCCCGGGCGGTACCCGGCCAAAATAGATTTTCCTCCGGCGCGGTTGTCCTTTTTCGTTTAATTACGTTTCATCCGCCGTCACGTTCTCGGCCGTGCACAATTGAATTGCCGGTAGTTCTTAATAGGAACGCGCGATCCTTCCTCCGTTTTGATTTCTTCGCACGGATACCTCCGAGTCGCGCTCGCCGCGAGATCAATTAAGCGTTCGATAGTTCCCGTTCACGGTCGATTCCCTCCTCGGGAGTTCGCGTTATCTTTCCGTGACGCGAAGCACGAGCCGAACGGCGGCTCGGCGACTCGGCGGTTCGCGCGGATTCACTTATGCCTTTCCAATTCCATCGGCGGCGTTCCATTTCTGATTAACGCCGGAGCCTCGTCGTCGGGGACGGCGCGGCGCGACTTTGGCAACTCCGTACAGTCCGTTCCCCCGACGAGCATCGATGAACCGGAGTATTTTCGGGTATGGAGTCGCTGCCAGGCCGCGATCGAGGGTGTGGGAACCAGAATAGAGGAGAGCCGAGTACACGGAGCTGATGTCGAGGGAACGCCGTGGGGCGGGCAGCGCGAGCGAAGGGCGAGCGAAGGGCGAGCGAAGGGCGAGCGAGACGAGGGGGGGGGGGTGTGAGTTGGCCGGAGCGGTGTTTCCCCGGGGTAAGCACGAGCATATACTTGCCCGGGGCTTATTCAGACAAATCGGTGATTGCTGCGGAGAGGCGAGCGAAAGGGTAGCCCGGCGTACCACCGGCGTACCATCGGCGTGCCGGCATCGTTGCTACCACCTACCATCGCCGTTACTGGAGCAACGAAGACAGGGGTTTTAGCCCGAAATCCGCGATTTCGAGAGACCGAGGGAAGGGGCCAAGTTTTCGGAGGGGAGAGACGGGGAAAGATGGCGGCGAGAGGCCGAGACGGAAGAGCAGGATTCGTCGAGGTTAGAACGAAGAAGCATCGGAGGGAAGGAGAGCGAAGAATGATTGTTTCCATGATTACAATGGAACGGAAGAGGAAAAGGGACGGAGGCTGGCCTAGGAAAAGGGTATGGGGAGCAATCTCTTAGCGCTAACGTAGATTCGTGGCCCAGGGTCTCTCGAAATATTACACCGGAGGGGTACGAGAGAGCCACGGCCGTACCCACCGGGGAATTTCCTAACTCCAAGGATAATGTGTGTCAGCCGTCGAATCAGTCCCGGAATTTTTCCGGAAAAATCTCGCGGCTCGCGCCACGGACGCGATTTTTCCAATTCGGCGTCCGATATCGGTTTCACCGTACGGAGGTGGTGGAAATTATGCAAAATACAGAACCGTAACCTATCCGATAAGAAGTTTGTTCCTCGCCGGATGATCGAGCGTTATCCTGCCGCGGCATCGAACCAATCGTTATCATCGTCGTCGTCGTCGTCGTCGTCGTCGTCGAAGATAACGATTCTGCAACCGACGTAATAGTTTCCCCCGGTACTGTTCGTTCTCCGCGGGACAAACTGTTATTCCCCTCCGGTGACAGGAATGAAAGTACTTAAAACACTATCGATTATCCCTCGGAGAGGGAAAGAATTGGAACGCGCGACCGATCGGCCCCATTTATTCTTCTCTTATCCGGACCGGTCAAAAGCACGGCGATCTCTTATCCTCGACGTACGAGTAAAGTTGACCGGAAGTAGCGATGATACGCGCGGGGTAATAATAGAGTAGCCGTAAGGAGGGCGAACGCATTAGCCGCGGGCGTTCCTCGAGCAAGGAACACAGGGCGAGGTCGGGGTGCGCGCGTACGTACGAATGATCGGTGTCGCATAACATCGTGTAACCCGACATCGTAGATACGGGCGCAGGATAGGTAGAGAGACATACGGGATGCGCACGACACTCGCTCCGGATTAATTACCAAGTGCAGCGTTATAGATAACGCGTAGGAGATGCGGGAGTAAGCCGTGGGGCAAAGGGGCGCGCGATACGACACGTTAAATTGAACCTTTCGTCGGGTTGATTCCTGCGGTGCCAATAGCACCCCGGTTTGATCTTGCCTAAAAGCAATTACTGCCGACGGGCATACGCGCGAGCACGTAGATCGGCCGTGGATATGGCGCGTAAACACGGCTGCTGCGCGCGATATAATATTGACTATGCTACGATCGGTGGACTACTGCCGCTGTTGTTACCGGTAAGATCCCGCTAAAGATTCCGTTGACTGTCCCAGGTAGGATGGATACGGGTGGAGGATAAGACGATATTGTCGCTGGGTCATCGGACGGTGACGCACTCGCCCCGGTTTCTCGTCACGTTGGAGAACGCGAAGGCGAAGAATCAGAGTCAATCGAGGGACGAGGAGGAGGTCACGTCGCGGCTTCATATTCGCCAGCTTCGGGAAGCTGACCGAGGCTGCTACATGTGCCAGCTGAACACGAAGCCGATGTTGAGCCAGCTGGGATGCGTGGATGTCCTAGGTATGCCTAATTGCGCGTTATAACCGCATTCCTACGGTCAGCTACACGGTCAGGTGTTTGCGGTCGGTCGTCGAGACGTCACGTACGCACGCACCGGTTTCGATTAGCCTACCCCTCGAGAAGGGGTGGAAAATATGCGCGCCTCGCCGCTAGAATACGTTTCAATAGGATCCCCGGCAGAACGGACGGCAGTAACGTTACGTTGCTCACCACCCGCCTTCTATTCGCGTTCCGACCCTCTGCCTTCCTCTCTCCGTTGTATAGAGAGTACACGTGCTCGCGTATATTACCACCGCCGACTCGTCTAGATCCAACGAGTACGGTATATACACGCGTGTGTACACGCGCGGAACGTAATAGCTACCCACCTACGTGTAAATACACAGGTATACGATACGTATCGCGCGTGTGGCGTGTACGTGGACACCGGGGGAGAAAGAGCACTCGGCATTCAGCTCGAAAGAGCGATCGGCCCGAATGGAATGAAATTCCTTTGTGGGCAAACACAGGAAAGGTCCTGCTTCCTCTATTTTTTTTTTTTCTTTCTTTCTTTCTTTCTTTCTTTTTTTCCCTCCCATCCCTCCTCTGCCTCGCTACCCTACCTCGGCCGAATCTCGACCGCCGCTCGCCGCCGCTCGCCGCCCTCGCCCCGGTGTACAGAATATTTGTCCAAGTTGAACCCGTGTAATTGAAATGGCCCCGTGCTCCTTCAAAAGGAACGAGATTTCATTGCGAAAATGTTCCCCCCTACGCGTTAGATGGTATTTAATTTTCTTCCACCACCAGCCGTTTTAACTTGATTTTCACGTCGAACGCATAATACACCGCTTTGGATCATAGACGATATCTTTCTCGAAATCCTTTCTGTCTCGTGTCGCGACTACGCGACTTTTAACCGTGATAATAATTGAATTTTGCGCCTTCAGCCGTTTCCCAAAGGCGACAGGAATTTCGCTCGCGCGCCTCGACATTTCAATTATCAACGCGTCCTTTGCGATACCGGTCGACTATTTTCTTCCAGTACCGCCGGATATACTAAACTCCGGCACATCGGCGGGCGAGGTGTCTGTGCTGGAAGGCGAGAACGCCACCCTCTCGTGCAAGGCCTCCGGAAGACCGACACCTCGTGTGCATTGGCGACGCGAGAAAACCAGTTTCATACTTATGAGGGGCCTTCACGATACGCTGATATCAGGTAAGATATTAGATTTTTATCCCGACTCGAGTACTCTCGCGGGCCTCGTTCTCGGTGACAAATAACGCTCGATCTCTCTCCTCTTTTTATTAATACGTGGCTCGGTGCTCGAAACTGCGGTCGGCGTTCGCTCTTCACCGATATTATTATCCTTGAAATATTTCACACCGACTCCGACTCCGACGGTCCTTTCCAGGGTTCAGGGTAATTAAAATTTCGATCGTAGATTACTCGCGGTTACGGGACACATGAAGACATCGTAAATTCGCGGACGCGCGTGACGCCGATCGAAAGCAATTACGGTGGAACGCGTCTCTCATCGAATGGAGATTAGTTGGTCCGCGATGACTTTCAATGCCTTTCGATGTACGTGTTATCGTTCGCGGAGCGATCGAATTCGTAGCGTTTCACCCGGTTGCATTCGGGTTGCGGCGAACACCGGGAGAACGCGGCCCACGTTCGACGAATTTTTCGGCTCGACGCGCGGCAAATTCATCGATCGCGCCGCCAGATATTAATGGTACAAATTCTCGAGCGGCGCGTTGATAAATCGATGCGCAATATTTTGAGTAGAGTCGGCAGTTGCAACAAAAATATTCGAGTAAACGGAGGGGAGGCGGCTCGAGTGCTGTCAGCGCAAGTAATGAATCTCCCATTTTCCATTTTCCATTTTCGATGGATCTCATTAGGCACGTGACACGTTTTATCGGGAATCGCGAAACGGCCAAGTGATTTATGTCGGCCGCTCGCTCGTTCGCGATAATATCGCGCGCGCGCGCGCGCGCACACACACACGCGCGCGCGCGCATCTATACAACTACCGCATAGTCGATTGGAAATAATTTTATACAGCGGCTACGATTTTCATCGTTCCTTAAATCGTACGCGTAGTTCGTGTAAACGGACCGTTTGCGAAGGTTCGATTTAGGGTTGCGGAGAGCGGTCTAGCGCGGTGGTCTGGTTGTTTTAACCGAAAGGACGTATTCCGCGTGTAAATTGGTATACGCGTGAACATTGGCCGCGCGCCAGCGACGCGTATACGAGCAGCTTTCGACGAGATATTCATACGATGCGCGATTTTCTAGTGAACAACAAGACCGGTGAGAAGCTGGAATTAACCAGGGTAGACAGGAGGCAAATGGGAGCTTATCTTTGCATAGCGAAAAACGAAGTGCCGCCGGCAGTGAGCAAGAGAGTCTATCTAAGGGTAAACTGTGAGTAAACTCGCACTCGTTTGTACAGATCGTTCGGCCGATGCACTTTTGGACAAATTCAATTTCAGTCCCGCCTACCGCAAAAGTTTCCAACGAACTGTTGGGCTCTCCCCTGGACACGGACGTGTCGTTGATCTGCTCGATCGAGGCTTACCCAAAGACGATCAACCTGTGGACGAGGAAGGAGCAAGTTATCATGACCGGGTACGTGTTTGCCTCTCTCTCTGTCGAGTTCGCGTAACGCGAGCACGCTTATCATTTGTACCGATTATTCGGACGCAGCGGTAGATACGAGATCGACGAACATCAGGACGAGGAGTGGAAGACAACGAGCGAGCTGAGGATAAAACGTTTGGAGAAGGCGGATTTGGGAAAGTACACGTGCTCGGCGTCGTCGAGTATGGGAAAAGCCGAAGCTACCCTCAGGGTGTACGGTGAGTAGACGTTGTGGAAGGTGGACGCGGTAAGCGAATCGAAGAATCGGGTTTTCAGAGATCGAACGAGCAACGCCACCCACCAGAACCACTTCGGCCAGTTGGAGAAAGTTGAGCAAGGGCAAGTCCAAGTTCGCTCAAGTCACCACGATGAATCGAGTTTTCCATCAGATGAGCACACCAGCGATGCAGAAGAGCACCGCGAGGATCGTTCAGAGCAAATACATGACCACGTCGACGACCGTGGACCCGCGGGCGCCTTTCATAAAGGATAAAAACGTGTTTAAAAATCGTGACACCCCGAACGTAAGGAATTGCGGTACCGCGAAGAAAGAGAGCGGCACGCGCGTATACGCGGTCTGTTTGATATTTTTCTTAACGCTGCGATAAAAACTTTCCAACGAATGTACAGGCGAGAGTGGTACGCGATCGCGAACACCTCGCATCCTCCATTTCCCCGGATATTTCCGAAGGGACGATATAAAGAGGAGGGGAATCGCGCGATTCCGTAGTTTCAATCGTACAAAGGGAAGGTACTATTCGCTATCGCTGTCTCGCGATTACGAATACGAGTAGGAATATTACGTACACACACGATACCTCCCAACGACGATAGACTCCCTCTCTCTCTCTCTCTCTCTCTCTCTCTCTATCTCCATCTCTTCCTCGACCTAACATTCCGCCCCCGCCCTATATTCCTCCCTATATCTCTCGTCGCGTCTCAGAGTGTTTCTCCGAGACGAATATTGTTGCGAATTTTAAAAGATAAATGCTTACGAATGTATTTTTTATGACCCTTTTATCCGTTTTCAAACGCAGGGGACAGAGTAAGGTCGTGAGCGAAATGTGTTCTTTGGTTGAACTAAACGGCAACGTCGTCGAGTATTTTTTTAACAACGAACGGGACAAAAAGAACACCTACGAGGTTTTTCATTGACATTGTATCGATTCTGATTTGTCGAGTTCTTAGAAAAGAAAACGAAGAGTTACGATGTAAGTTTTTATAATGTTAGCGTCGAAAGCCTTATACATGCAGGGTGTCTTCTATCTCGAGTGGGCCACCAGTGTCATTCACGAGATCATAGTTCGACGAATAGGGCAACGAAGAAAAGAAAATATAACGATATACTTTCGATCGGTTAGCCTCACTTCGGAATTATTTCTACGCAATCGCAATGGCAATGGCGATCCAATTAGAGCGAACATCCCTTATAAATATCGTTAATGTCCTAATGATTGTCATCAACGATTAATTGTACTCTATACTTTCAGCAAGATTCGCGTTCGCCTCGCGAATCGAACCCACCTTAAGCAACTATTCGATTATACTCGAACACAGACAAATAATTAGCATACTAATTTGTACGTAAGAGGTAATAAGATAATATCTTTATTTATCGGTACGATAACAGATTGAACCGAGATCGTAAATGGCATCGGTTAACGAACAACGTCATATCTAAGGTAAAAAGTCGGATTCATATCCTAGGGGGTATATTGTAAGTACCGTACTCTATATATTTTAGAAAGATACTAGACTACTTACGTTTTTTATTTTACGTATTTTTTTAAATTACCCGTAGACAAGTGACGTACCTCATATGCCAACGATCGGACGAGACCACAATTATAAATAATATAATCGATGTGGTTAATTGCGAGGAATTGTTTTTTGCGATTCGAACGATTCAATGGGACGACGATCGAGCTCGTCTTCTCAATTGTCACCTTATTCGATGCACTCCTCGTTGTCTATTCTTCCAATTTGTTAACCGCGCGCGTACGTACGTATACCGATCACGCTATCGCAAAACTGTTGCAGTTGCACTTTCAAGGAATCGACGATGATCGTTCCTCGCAAAGCCACAAACCATATCTTACTCTGTAATTACGATCTGTGTGCGAAATGGTGCCAGTAGGAAGGCCTCGGCGTCCTTTACTAGAGTTTTTCCGAATAAAAATGTTCAAAATCAGACCGTCGAAAGTTTCTTCTGGCGCTATCGGTTGTCGCGTTGAATGTCTTCTATTACAGAGTACAACTTTTAGTCACGATGCGTGGTTTATGGTTATCAAAATAGTAGCATATCTGCGACGTAAACACAAAAAAACACACACGTACAATATATCTATTTAACGAATACTGTATAACGTAAAACACTGCTCAATATAACGACTCTACAATAACTATATTAAAAGAATGTTGTTGTTTATAGAAAACAAAAAAAAGTATATTACGAGAATATGGCGAGGAAACGTGCTCAAGTTGGATAATTATATAGCTTTGGAGAAAATAATGTGTTGACAAATAAAACATACCGTGCGAGTAGCTGAGACATTAATTACTTCCGTTTATTTCAAGTTGCGTATTCATGATTTTCTCTCCTTATCCTTTTCTGTTTAATTTTATCAAACAACCGCACATGCTTCGACCGATGCCACCGATCCATCGTGCTTACAATTTATGTACAATCGAACTATGCTATTTCCAATGATATAAAATAGCTTGTCGCTTCTATTTAAAGCTTACGACCAAAACAGTATACCGAAGGCCATAAGAAGGCAACTCGCCGCCACGTATGGACTTTTTCTCTCGCCGATCCTAGCGCATTTCCAAAAGATACCTTGAAAACTAACCGTAACAGATTAATTTTAGCATTCTTAATAAGTCTTCCCTCGGAGAGTTAACTGAACATACATACCCGACCTTTCCTAATCGATTGTCCAGCAAGCTGGGCACGATAGCTCTGATATAAGTACACGTACAAATTAGTAATAAAACTGCGATCAGCAAACTCTGGAAATTAAACAGGGCAGACTGTACGTCCCCCACAAGTAAACGTTAGAAGAAACAGCACCATAAATGACGTATCCCTTACATACAAGAGAGGTTAGGGCAACCACTGTCTCAGTTGCTCGTTCAGTTATTCTAAAGTATATAAATGATAAACGGAATACAGAAACCATGATCTTACCATATTACGTTATCGAGTAATAATAGTAATAGCAGTGATAATAATAAAAGCGATAACGATAGTAATAATAAATCGTCGTAGAAGAATACTATACAACAATTAAACGTACATTAATCACACGTTATTTACAGTCTCATGCAGTTGCACACATCACTCACTTCTACAGTCAAACGTTGCACGAAGAGTATTCATCTGACAACTCATGGCGCCATCTCTGTGAGAAGCGGTGAAACTAGTCGCGCATTACCGACACAGCATCAGGGTATACCCTGGATTGATCGGTGGCGCCATCTCTGTTGGAATCGCTGAAACTAGTCGCGCGTTACCGACACAGCATCAGGGTATACCGTGGATTGATCGGTGGCGCCATCTCTGTGGGAAGCGCTGAAACTAGTCGCGCGTTACCGACACAGCATCAGGGTATACCGTGGATTGATCGGTGGCGCCATCTAGCGGAGCAGCGCTGGAACTAAACCGCGAGTAGCTTTGCGCGCTCTCCACACAGATGGCGCCACCGATACCGTAGCGAGGTATACCCTTGCCCGGCCGGTGGCGCCATCTAGCGGATCTTCCTTGGAACTAAACCTCGAGTAGTTTGCGCACTCTCCACACAGATGGCGCCACCGACACCACATCGAGTATACCCTTGCCCAGTCGGTGGCGCCATCTAGCGGTGCTTCCTCGGAACTAAACCGCTAGTAGTTTGCGCACTCTCCACACAGATGGCGCCACCGATGCCGTATCGAGGCGAAGCTTTGACCGACCGGTGACGCCATCTAGCGGAGCTTCCTTGGAACTAAATCGCGAGTAGTTTGCACACTCTCCACAGAGATGGCGCCACTCGTACCAAACAATCCGTGAGACAGTTGATTGTAGTGGTGACTGGTATATCCATGCATGTCTGGAAACAGATTTCTCTCACACCACAAGTGCCACAAGGCGGATATTCAATAAACGAAGTTATTCGGAAAAATAGTAATGTTCGGCGCTTATTTTATCTGCATCCTTTGACAATTTGACAGATTTTTTTTTTGTTATAGATCGCTGTAATTTGATACTATAATCTGTAGCGAAATCAGTGGCTACTGCACAAATACTTGCACATTTACGTTTGATAATAAGAATAATCGTTATCATCGGAGAAGCATTGAACCCTCCTTGTGGCTGTTTTGTTAATGGTGTATTATCTATAACAGTGCTGTCGGAGAATCGTATCGTGATCGGTTTCTGAAAATTTCATCCTCGGATTTCGATTAAAAGCGAGTAACTTTGGAAAGATGTTGCCAGTATTTAAGAAGATTTGAATCATTTTTATGATAAATAAGATCCGATATTCCGTCTATATTCTAGGGTCAACGCGTGCAGTAAGAAAATGGCTGCCGAGAAACGTCAATACATTTTGTATCAATAACAGTTTACTTTTGTAAATAATCGCGGTACGAGAGATCGCGGTGAAACGGATGTCGGTCGATTAACATCTTTAGTTTTTTTTTTTTCATAATCGTGTGCATGAAGGAGTGCGTGTGAACGGAAAATGGCAGAATTTGTGCGTGGAGGTCCGAGCGTGTCGAACAGTGCTAAGGTACGTACGTGCGGGTATTACTCGTCTTAGCTTATTTGTTCGTAATCGTGTCACCGGTCGAGCGAATATCGGGGATTAAACAACCACGAACGGATTCTAATCAAGCGTTAAAAGTAATTCTATGCATTTCCGTAGATCTTCTGATTATTTTTCAAACGTTTCGACGAATAACTGGCTATGCTCGTTGTACTATTTACAATATTTTAAACATGACAACGCATTGCCATTCTAGTTGAAATGTAATTTAGGTATTTCCATGGCTGGATTTAAAAATATTTCTTTTCACGCACGAACACGTATCCACAGATGGATCACAACAGCAAAGGAGGGTCTCCTAGCACTGGTAGCGAAGACGGTGGACAGAATGAATCTATGAACGCGGAAAATGAATTCGATCCGTTTCTTGAAAATATGCCGGACGATATTCAAGACACGGAGGAGCCTGATAGCGCCAACGCTACATTATTAACAGCCCCTCCAGAAAATCAGTGAGACTCGATGCCATTGATAAAACTTTAATCATTAGGAACAGATTAAGAAGCCAATCTAGATCGCATTTTTCAAATTTAACGAAAACCTAAACATATTAATGTATATGCGAATACCTTTTAGGTGGTATCATGGTAGATTAGATAGATTTACTGCGGAAGAAAGACTGTGGGATGCGAGTAAAATGGGTAGTTATCTAGTGCGTGAAAGTGATAGGAAACCCGGAAGTTATGTACTATCCTACTTGGGCAGAACTGGCATTAATCATTTTAGAATTACAGCTGTATGCGGAGATTATTATATCGGTACGCGTTCAATTCAGTTTTTAATGTAACAGGTATTCTCGGTTACGATTGAACCGACGAAATAACGTGTATTTTGTTACAGGAGGTAGACAGTTCAACAGCTTGTCGGACCTTGTCGCGTATTATACTTATTGCTCAGATCTTTTAAAGAGAGAAAGACTTATTCATCCCACTCCACCTCCTGAACCGGTGAATGATAAAAAGCGAATAGTTGCGATACTGCCATATACAAAAATGCCTGACACGGACGAGTTAAGCTTCCAGAAGGGTGACATATTTTTTGTGCACAACGATATGGGAGATGGTTGGTTGTGGGTCACCGCGCATAGAACTGGCGAACAGGGCTTAATATTTCGTGAATTAGTGGAAGATTTAGACGATTCTATCGATCCTAACACCGTATTCTCCTGGTTTCATCCTAACGTCACTAAAAGCGAAGCCGTCGACATGTTGGTAAAAGCAGGACCTGGTAGTTTCTTGGTAAATTACACGTGTATAAGCATATATTTTTATATACGTATTGTATTATTAATTTTTAATCGTTACAAATATGGTTATTTTTTTTAACTTTGTTGTTCAGGTCAGACCTTCGGATAATAGTCCCGGTGATTATTCACTTTTCTTTCATATAAACAACCAAATTCAAAGATTCAGAATCGAAAAGAAAGGAGTACGTTATCTTATGGGTGGTAGAACGTTTGAATGTCTCGATGCTGTTATAAATAGGTATGATTCTTTATTTCTCTTCAACTCGAAAGCTTGTATATTTATATAATCGCAAAAATTCTGCTTAAAGATACCGAAAAGAACAAATAGTGGAAGGACATACTTTAGTTCAAGCAATGGTAACCGAGCCCGATGGTAGCGTAAGAGTTAACAGAGAGGTGCAACACGCGGAAAAGATATACGCGACTCTTAGAGAATGTCGTGAGCAATCTGGAGCAAAGAAAAATAAAGGAATTAAAATGCAAGGATATTTGGAAAAGAAGTCGGAAAAAAATAAAAAATGGAAAGCATTGTATTTTGTACTTCTAGTTGACGCAACCGATACTCATTTGTACTTGTACGACAATCCAAAAAGGACCAAACCCAAAGGTCTTATCGATTTAAGCTGCGCTTATCTGTACCAGGTAGATATCAAATTTCATACGAATTTCAAACGAATATCATTCGTGTTATATGATTGTATCAGTTAACAGATTGTGTTAATCTCTCCGAAATGTATACGTATATATTTATCCTATGTGTTTAATCGTACTAATCAACATGGACAGAGGATTAGCTTAATTGCGTTAATGAAAAAAGTTGTTTGTTAAGTAAGGTTTATATAACAATGAAATTGATCGTTGTGGTTTGTTCCTGAAATGTAGTTTTTTGTAGGTTCACGAAAGCGTGTTCGATAGACCTCATTGCTTTCAATTAGTTGAACGTGCTTTACCATGTTTGGCCACGATAACATATTTGGCTGCTCCAAATTCTGAGAATGCTTTAGACTGGATTAATGCCTTAAAACCGTTATGTGTATCACAACTTACTCGTGCTCCGAAGGTTGCTCGTCTTCGTGAATTGCGTTCATTACATCTGCATATTTTAGACGCGCATAGACTTCCATATAAACTAGTACCGAACCCATTCATTATAGTGGCTCTGAACAATGTAAAAGTTGCTCGCACAAAAGTTAAGACTGGATTACATCCAATTTGGGATGAGGAATTCATTTTAGAGTATGTATACGAATCACTGTTCAAATATTCATACGCCCGGTTAATGTTTGTTGTAAATCGTTTCACAGGGATGTACCACCGGACGTTATGTCGTTCTCATTAACGTTGTACAATAAGGGAAAACGTAGTAAGGATACAGAAGTGGCGGAATTGACCGTCGAATTAGCAAGTTTGACAAATGGCGAAGAGATGGACGAATTGTATCCGTTGTCAGGGCTTACACCCATAGGCGAATGGGGGGTGCTTCGCTTACGAATAAGGTGGGAACGTCACAGATAGAATTTTCTGTGCTTAGAGATTGCAGTGCTAACAGTTAAGTGTCTTACACGCGTCTAATATAATTACAGATATCGCCACGATTTAGCGATGCCTCCGGAAGAATACAGTCCGTTGCAGCAATTATTACTGGATCCAGAACTGCATGTTGTAAGGGCATTAGCAGATGTGTGTCACTTGGATAGAGTACCGTTGGCGAACAGTTTACTTAGAATATTTAGGTATAAATAAAATTATACAATGTTTATTATATTAAAATTATTATCGCAGTTTCGTTTAATCGTAACATTTTAATCGAAAATTTATATATTTAGGCACGAAAGGAAAGAAGCCGACCTATTGAGATCATTGAATCAAGCAGAAGTATGCTCGTTTATACTTGTATACATTTTTTTATACAGATACATATTTTCAATATGCTAAAGAGACGGGCTACTGTTCTTTTTATTTAGGTGGATAAGGAAGATGAAACGCCAACACTGTTTAGAGCTGCTAGCCTTACAACTACGTTAATGGATTTATATATGAAATCAGTTTGTACCTCGTTTCTGAAAGCTGCTCTACGCGACACTATAGTAAAATTGATCGAAAGTAAACAGAGCTGTGAATTAAATCCAACAAAAATGGATTCTCCGGAAGATGCGTGCAGCAACGCAGAATTTTTACTTCAAGTAAAGATAAATATGAATTAATATTTACTTATTCCGATCAATTGGAATTCGAGTTATCGTCAATGTCGTTTTAGGTTTTAGACGAAGTGACATTGAGTATTTTTACGAGTCCTGACGCGTGTCCAAGGACCTTGAGATATATTTGTGGATGTTTGCAAAGAGCAGTTGTTGCCAAATGGCCACATGAAAGACTAGTCAGAACGCGAGTAGTCAGCGGATTTATATTTTTACGTCTACTTTGCCCTGCCATATTAAATCCTAGGTCATTTAATTTAATAGCTGAACCGCCACCACCAGCTGCTGCAAGGTAGGGTAGGTCTATATTAAACGTAAGATTCTACAATTGTATAAATTGTTCATTAATTCTTATTGAACAACTTTATACAGATCGTTAGTAATGGTTGCAAAATGTTTACAAAATTTGGCCAATTTGGTAGAATTTGGTGGTAAAGAACCATACATGGAAGTTGTAAATCCATTTATTCTTAAAAACAAAGAGAGAATGGTTGTCTTTCTCGACCAATTATCTGTAAGTGTACCTTTTTTTTTTTTCACATACGTAGTATCTCAAGATTGAATTTAAAAGAGATACGCATGTATACGTGTATGTATATAATTTGAATTTATGTTATAGAATGTAACCGAGAAACCGGAATCTGAAGGTGCAGATCCAAGAAACAGGTCTTGTGTTTCAGATACAGCAAGAGATTTAGCGACATTGCATCATATTTGCGTTTCTCATTTGAAAGAACTTCAAGTGTTATCAAAGACGCAGGTACTTTTTGCAATTGTTATATTCATCTGTTTTGTTGTTGTTATTTATAAACACATATCGTTCCTTTCAGTCGACGATAAAGCAACTAGTGACTGTAACTGAAATGCTAAGCAAACATAAACAAAAATATATGGAAATGATACGGTAGTGCTAATGCCATTTGCCATGAACAATGCCAAACGTAACAAAACAATTCATAAAATTTGACGACAGATACACGGTAGTATCTAATAATTTTACTCATAAGTGATTTAAATAATTAAACGTACAGACTGACGTGCCATATACATATGCATATACATACATATATATATATATGTATATATATATACATACACACAAAATATATATGTATATATACATATATATATATATATATCAAATTAATTGTATACACACAAGCCTACATTTACCATTTCGTATGTAATTAGAAGATAGCTTATACGTATAGTAAACAGTACCATGACAGTGATATAGTTACATACAGAATATATATAGGCGTATAACAATTTTATATTTACTTAGGTGCTCGTAAAATAAATGCAAATTAAACCAAATTCTGTTGCGTGATACAATTTTCTATTCCCTAAAATACATGCTAATATTATTGTTCGAAAATAAATGACCAGCGTGCTCGAAGAAGTGGATCGCGAAAGAATGATATTTTTACACGTATAAATGACTTTTTATTACCTTTAATTATTTTTATAAACTAGTTATTACATTTGTATCGTTGCAAAGTTTTACCATCCCGTTAAATGACGAATATCGTGTTAAATTTAAGATCCTAGTCAGTTAATACAAAAATTCTTAGAAAATCTGTGATAACAAAAATATATATTAAATATCAAGTTACAAAATTAAGATGCATATGCACAATAACATTTTTACACAGTGAAATGTGTTTTTTTTTGTTCGGTTCAATGTATAAGTCGTAGTGGGGGATACACTACCTTAGTTGAAGTAAATATTATTTAATGAAGCTACTTATATAATAATGGATAAAATATCTCGAATCCTTTCTCTCTCTCTCTCTCTCTCGCTCTCTCTCAGCGCACTCTCTTTCTCTCTCTCTCTCTCTTTCTTACAAATTTATTTTGTGCTCCGCTTTGAGAAATGGCTGTTTTATACCAAACTTGTGAATATAGAAGTTCATTCGTATTCTTTAACAGTCGTATATCGTTCCATTGTGATATACGTGGGCATTGAATAGGTATATTTTAATATATCTAGAGATAATTTGTTCTTAATGCGTACATTTTTGTATTTTATAATTGAATAATATGATTTTTGAATGAAGGAATAACAAAAACCCTCTACGTTTCGTATCGGCTCAAATTTTTCTAATATGCACAAACAATAAAGTGGCTATTAAATGTATGTATGTGATTACATATATGACACATGGCTGCATGAACTTTGATTAAAAAATGTAATTTTTCAATACTTTAGTACCGTTTGATTTGAATATAATATCTTTTTGTATGTTGTCGGTCTTCAATGTTATAAAACCAAACAGCATAGATGATCTATGATTAATATTTAGAGACAATCAGTCAAGATAGAACGAATATAAAGAACACTTTTTGTATAAAGTTTTATTACGAATGTTAACTACATAATAACACCTATGCTGTGCAATTTTATATATACACATCTTCAATATTTGAAAAAGCTAATATTACAAATTTGCATGTTTACACATGTAAGAATATTTTCAAATTGTACTATTTAAATCATTTAACAAAATATTTAACTCTTGATTGTTCAAAATTCAGTCAGACTAGAGACACGCTCGCATGAAATCTCACGGAACCTCAGTCAATGTTTTCGTCGATTTTGTAACAAAATTAATTCTTTACGTATTATGAATTCATGTTTCGCTAAATGAGATGGCATTATTGTCTGAACAAATATCAAAGTATATACTCATAATAAAAGCTTACAATTGATATTTATAATGTATCTAAAATTATATACATCCTTCATAGCATAATTGCGATTAAATTATTAAAATGATGTGGGAGATACGTAAGTGTAATAAAATGCGGCATCCCTTTGTTCTATGCAGATGTAACTATACATTCAAATATCAATGTAAACTTTCGTTTCGTTTTGCAGGGTATAATCCTTAAATTATATTTTTTGTCAGTTTTTAATTCTACGCTGAAACAATAATGACCGATAAAAATTACATTGTACGATTAACAAAATAAGTTCGTACCTACCAATCTTTTCCTACTGTAAACGTATAAAAAACATTGCTACACAAATTAACACTTTATTATGTCATTCTCTATAACGCACAAGGAATATCGTGTATGCGTTTTCGATTGCACTAAAGGAATAAAATAAAATTTAAAAAAAAAAAAAAAAAAAAAAAAAAAGAAAGGAGACACGAACGAACCTATATACTTCTAAGCCGGTAAATAGGTGTATATGTTGAAATTGCATACTTAATCACAGTAATATCTAACTAGCATGGCATGCTTAAGATTATTTTAATCACAGCACAAAATGGGGAAGTTACCCGTGTTTTATTTCCTTGAGTTTCATGGCTTCTATCTTTTTTTGTTTAGGAAAATGGAATTTTTTTAATTACGCATAATAAAGTGTAGAAATAGAGAATAAAGAAACATTTTTAATTAATGAATTAAATATATATAGATTACTTGAATAAAATATGTGAAAAACATGTACAATGGAATTTGTGTAATTTCATTTTATGTATTTCATCCATCCACAGTTTCTAAAGCTATACATCTTTTCTTTTATTTTTTTTTTTATAGATAATACTTGTCCATACTTAACAATAAAACAAGTGGATGGCCTAAAATAGCTTTCGTTTGTTTTTCTTTTTTTTTTTTTAACTGACTATTCTATGCAATCAAGGGTTAAATTCTTTTGCTAATAGAATATTAAGAGTTATATGGCAGACTGTTGAACAAATAATGTATTTTATGAGATTTAACTTGAAGAGTAAAAATGTATATATGATATAATACAATACTATTACATATTTTGTTCTTTTTCCCTTCCGATGTATAGAAAAAATTGTGCTTGTAATTTTTTACAATACTCTATAGAGGAAGCTGCAAAAATGTGCGTAAAGTGAATATAATCTAATGTTTTTTTACAATCTATTTCCATATTAATGTATCGAATGAGAGAATTAATGTTATTTTAATGATTTAAAGCAAACAGCATCGATGTCTCCTACGGCTTGAGTTACCTGTCTTCCTATGTTTCTTTTTTTCTTTACCTCTATGCTCTTTGTCTTTCCGTATTTCTCTCACCTATAATTTATTAGTTGCATTCCAGTGATAGAAATGGTGTAAACAAAGTATTGCTCCACATTTTGTTATATTATACCGGTCGTAAACATTTTATTTAATTTCAGAAGCTCGTAAGCATTTATGTGCTATTATATTAAATTGGTTAATTACTAATCTAGTGTACATGTACTCACCAGAGTATAAAAAGCATCGTCTACTCCCATTCTAGTCTTGGCAGAAGTTTCAACAAAAGGCACACCATACTGGCGGGCAACTTCTCTAGCTTGCGTCATATTTACTGCCCACGATTGCTGAAGATCGCATTTATTTCCTACCAATACCATTGGTACTTCCTCTGCATCTTTTACTCTTTTTATTTGTTCCCTGTACGTTCCTATATCCTACAGTAAACATTTTTTTACAGATACAATAGAAAAAGGAGCAATTTTAAGAAACAGAAAGAGTAACATACTTCAAAACTTTTAGCTGAATTTACAGCAAATACTAATAAAAATCCTTCTCCAGTTCTCATATACTGGTCTCTCATTGCACTATACTCCTCTTGACCAGCTGTGTCCAATATGTCTAAAAGGCATGTCTCTCCATCTATAACTACCTGTGTTTCAAATATTCTGTATAGATGTATTCTTAAATAATCCTTTCTACAGCAGCGTAAAGAAAGCTTACTTGTTTTCTATACGAGTCCTCTATGGTGGGATCGTATTCGTCTACAAAATGGTTTTGTATCAGTTGAATCGTAAGCGCAGATTTGCCGACACCTCCAGCTCCCACGACTACGAGCTTGTACTCTGTCATTATGCAATTCTTATTCCGATGTGAATCGACGCTTTTTACCGCAAAGCTGTAATCGCTTTTTGCCTATAAAGTAAAAGGTAACTTTTGATTGAAATTTACAGCGAATGCGATACAAAGTAACATAATAGATTAAATAAAAGGAATACTAAATGTGGGGTTAACAAGTATTAATTTACCACAAAAACTAATCTACTTCTTATATAAGAAACACAGTAAAGAGAATCCATGTATTTTCAGCAATTTCGAGCGATGATACTTTGTTGAGTCATTCATCAGAATCGTCTTGATAAATTAATTCTGTGACTAGATCGTTATGAGCAATACGTACTCTGTGAGCAATAATTTGCGCCAGGTTCGTATGTGCACTTTAGTACGATCGGTCCTTAAGTCACTTATGTATTTTTAATTCGCCGATCAACATCGTAAGTTTGACGGCAACGTACGGTGACTTAACAACTTAAAAACAGAACAGTGTAGCGAGCAAGCACACCCAATAACATTATTGTACAAGCATGTGGGTAGACGTAACTGACGTTCAAAGATAATTGTGGTACAACCTACAGTATGCATTTTTTTCGAATACAATTCAATTGAAAAAGAGAGAATTTAATTGAGCTTCTCGTTCGTATAAATTCATCGTATTACTGATGTTTAACGGGAGGTGTGTTTCCAAGTAAACATCGAATAACCGAGTAATGTTATCGATGCGAAAATGAACGTTGTTCGGGCACAAAACGTCTTCCACTTTCGTTGATGGCCTTACCAAAATTTAAAAATTCATTTCAGGAACGTGCACCGGCTTAAAAGCACTCTTTTCCAACTTTGACTATTATGAATTAGTCACTGGAGAAACCATCTGGAAAGAAGCACCAGTGATGCCAATGTACGAAGAACCAATGACATATCTCAAGGGTGTGGATCAAGGGATAACAAAAATTTCTATTACGTTAGAAAAGACCAGACATTCCCTTATTCGTATTTCATTTTCATTTCTGTCGTTAATATACATTCGAAAACGAGATTTGTGTCGAAGTTAACTTTTAGAAAAAAAAAAAAACATTCATTTTTCCTGTAAACAAAGATTAGCAGGAGAGGTAAAGTTTGTCGACCAATCAAATGGTAGCTTTGGGTTTGTATAATTATGCGCCTTATGCGACCTCTATTCGTTTGTTTCGACGAGCGGACGGGTTCGAACGTGTTTGGTGAAAAGTTTGTACGCGTAAATTCAAGAAATTCAGCGATTGTGTTTTCTTTCAAAGTGTTTATAGTTATTGTAATCGCGTGTCGTATAGCTAGGTAGTGGTTTTGTAATTCTCGCGACGTAATATTAGCAAATTGTAAGGGGAGTCGGTTCGATGTAACGCCATGAATATCGTTATGGCATTGTTCGTTGTTCGCAGTGCACACGTAATCGTATCGTAAAAGTGAAATGCGTAAAACGGTGCTAAAATGGGTAAGACTAGAGAATCTTAATTCGTTAAATACAATTTCATTACCGGAATAGGCATTTTGTGCAGCTAATAACATCGTTTCATGCATTAATGTTATTAGTTTGTGTATTGCGTTGAAAAAGCCGCCATGGTTTTGCAACTCCATTATTATTTTTATGTGACTTACAGCGTTACCGACACAGAGGGAAACAGATTATGACGCTCTCTATGATAAGATCTGCAGGTTCCTGAATGAAAAGTAGCGCAGACGTACTAAATCGGACGATAAGGAAATAAAAATGTAAGTATTTATTTAAGAGCGATGCTAAATTTTATTTCAATAACAATTTTCTATGTTGAAAATCGATATCACCACGACGACGGACTTGATGGATACGATATCTCTTCAACTCCTTTAAACCTTCAAGTTTTAAAGTTGCGTTACAAGATGAAAGATTTGTTTGTGCCAAATAAAATTTCTTTGAACGGAACCAGCCATGACGTAATATCGTTCGCTATGTCCGAGCACTTTTTCGAGACATTGTATCTACGTGTAATCAAGTATACGATGTCCTATAAATTTACATTAAAGAGGTTACATAAGAGTTATGCAAAAGCTTGTTAATAGCTTTGGATAAACGTGGAGAAACGTGAAATTCGAGTAAAACAACGTTCGATGCCGTATTTTAGCGGCATTGTTTTTCTACCTTTATTGTTTGAACGACATTTTATAAACCATAAATTGCTTCTAACGCAATATTACGTATAATTTGCTTGATACGAGCGAGTATCTTATCGTGCAATACCGCCAACGAGTTTTATGTTCGTACGAAAATAACATGATTCTTTTGCCATTAATTTATTAGCGTTGAGCGAGGAAGTTACGATTAATAAATGATTTTAATTTCGATTCCCGGATGAAAGAACTCGACGTTATTGGACATCGGATCTTTTTCCGGCCAAGGTGGTCGAAAGGCGGCCGTGGTCGAGGAAGTATGGTTCAAAGGCGTGCAAGTAATTTGAGGGTTTATTACGGAAAAGCTCGGTAATTTTACGAGTTTTCCACCGAGGCGAATTAAGATTTGCATAACGTCGGCGCGCCGCTAGGACTTAAGTGTCGAGAAATGCAAATGTAGCCTCGTGCTTAGAACTTTCCCTCTCGTCTCTGGTGCGCCCTCGCAGGCCCTGTTCTCTCGGCCGTTAGGAAGGACGACGAAATCGTAAAGGATGTCGAGGAAACGGAGGACGAGGGGCAAAAATAGGAGGTACCCCGTAGTATTACGCGAGCGTAAGATTTGGCCTTTCTTCGAGTGAAATTTCAACGCGATGCTTCGTTCCCCTTTGAAACGACGGGATCCTGGAAACGGAAAATTTAGAGGAAACTACTTAGCGGATTTGATCATTGGAATGTATGCGTAGGTGGGCGCGCGTTTAATCCGTTTATGGCGTTAAAATGTTTCTGGTTCGACGATGTTATCAGCCGTTTATTCGTAGGAAGCAGGTCGAAGCACGTAGCGGTATCGAAGGAAATAAAATAGAGGAAGCGAAATAGGGGATGAGGGAGAGCCGGGCGTATTTACGGTATATTTTTGTATCGCCTACGGGCTGGTCAAACGTCAATTCAGTCGCGGTGTATTCCCGGCACGCCGCGGAATCAGTGGGCGGTGTATTTTTCGCGAGAAATCTCGTGTCCGGATAAAGTTGGTTATCGCACGACTCGACGAATACAACGAGCCGGATCGACTTTTCCAACTCTGCAGTCTGCCTATCCTCGCTCGCTATACGGATCTTTGCTCTCCTGCATGTCGATTCGTTCTCTGTCTGCCAATTTTTTACCCTTCTCCTCTACAGATTACCCTCGAGAGAAAGTTACATTCGGTTGACGATGTGTTTGCTTTCGCGAGAAACGGACGCACGTATCGGATACGCGGCGGGTGGTAGCCGACTCGAATGCTAACGAGAACGGTTCGGCTGTGTTAGGTGCGAAATACGTTAGGTGCCGGGGATAAATTCAAATTTTATTGAATTATACAGTGTACCAGGGAAGATCGTTTAAAGTACAAGCAAATGCTTTCACGATCGAATTCGTCGCGTGGTTTCTGCCAGGACTCGTCGCTCCTGTTCGCGCATAATAAATATTTATAAGGTCGAACAGACAGACAGAGAGAGAGAGAGGGAGAGAGAGGAGAGTCCGTTCCTCGATCGATTCCTTCGCAAAGTGGCGCTAATTCGATTAGATTCTATCGACTCGATCCTACGCGTCGATAGAAACCTACTGGTCTTTGTTCCGAATCACAGGCTACGATCTTCGGGATGAACGAGGCTTCAAAGATGCCTTTGTATCGCTCGTTAACGCGTACCTTCGGTTTAGTTGAGTATCTTGTTGAAAGATTTTAAAGATCGAAGCGTTTTTTATCGCCGACCGAATAATGGGCAAGGGAAATGCGAACTTTCGAGAGCGGTAATAACGATCGATAGCGGTCCAGGAATAATTAATCGTAATCGGATTTATACGGCGGGATTATTTAAAATTATGCCACCGTTTCGTAGCACCGATAAATCCGAACGCGAGTACTTCCTTCTTCTTTTTTTCTCTCGCCGCGAACAAACATTATCGTCAGCTGTGTGTTTCGCGGAGGAACTCTCAATGTTTTTCGAACATTTGTGGAGCGACGCGGAAGTGCACCCCAGGAGCATTAATGTGTCTCTGGTTGCGAGTTCTCGACCCGATTTAACGTTGTTCCAAATGTTCCGAATCGAATCGATTAACGTAACGTTGCCTGAACATAATTGCGATGAACGGATGACGGCGTTGCTCGGAGCTTGAAATCGAAGTGGCACCGTCTAATCGTGTAGGTACCTGTGATTCATCGAAGCGGATCAGATGCAAGAACAGGGCTTAAAAAGATTTCCCTCTGCCAGCGGGGAAGACAATGGCTCCGAAAACGTTTAATACCGGCGCGCGTCCGTATGCCTTCGGTGCGCGATATGATTTATCGTCCTCCAAGATGCGCAAGAATATAATGCCAGTGATTTATCGTTCCATTATTCGGTCTCTCGGTCCTGGTCTCGCGTTTACGACAAAGTGGTGAACGCTTTAGTTTCATGCCGTTCCGTAAATCCCTAAAGCGGCTCAATTTTATGCCAAACGTATAAAATGTTACACAAGGAAACTCTGCGCGATACCTATAACTGTCTCTTTCTCTTCCGTCCTCTTCTCCTTCGAATACTTTGCTTCGGTATAATTATAGGCGGTTCCGGTCCAGGTTCGGGCAGAGGAATGTAATTTCGTGGCGCCTTAAATTCAATCTCGAGCGTGTTCTTCAAGTCGTCGTTGGGCATAAGGTGCCTTATAGCCTTCAACGAAAGCACCTCCTCGCCGGGCTTGATCGTTGGCGGACGTTGGTCCGGTATCACTTGAATTTTGTTGCAGCCGGATTTGCATCTCTCACCTGCGACAACGCACGCGTTTCTTTCGTCTCCTTGCGAGTCCGCGCAATTAAAGTCGAAGCTCAGTTCCTCTCGTCGGTCCTGAAACTCCGGATCGAATCTCCCAGTGTTCTTCGGTATTTTCACGGATACGAAGTTGTCGTCGATTTCTTGGGTCACTTCGTCGTAGGGTGGTGCCGCGTCCGGGTGCGGACACGTCGGATGTAAACATCGCGGACAGACGCATTCGTTATCGGTTGTCATGTTACAATTTTGGTTTCTAGTTGATCATGGATGGGCTCGCCATTTTGTCGTTGGTCGAAACGTCTGAAGGCCGTTGCGATGGCCGCGAGAATCGAAATTTCGGATCGATGAAACTTTCCGCTCGCCGTTGCCGACGTCGATGGAACAGGGTCAGGATTAGCGATGGTCGATAGAGAGGGTCAAACACCGGTGCAACACTGTGCCTCTCCAAGTTTGGAATTCTAATTGGAAATTAATTGTTGAACAGAGGGGAAATTGCAGGGTACTGCAAATGACTAGGTGCCTTTTGCCCCGAATTACCAGCTGGAATAATATTTGCGGTGCGATGAGAATCAGGATCGAAGCGAAAGTACCGCGCGCGCAAGCTCTATCGATCGATTCTCGCGTTGCGTGGAGAACGAATTACGCGCGGCTCTAATTTTTGACATACCAATTTCGACGACCATACAATATACGTACACATTCGTACGTACGTACATGCAATTGCTCAATGATATTCGTTTTAAAGCGAACGAGTCGCGTCGCGTCACGACACACCTACCGTGAATAACTTTCCGTACTGAACTTTCTCGGCCAGGGTGTAACGCGTATAAAATATTAATTAAATTAGCTTGCCTGGAATATCTGCGTGAACCCTTTCCGTATTAAAAGAGGTATTTAATTAAAATTTACACTCCAGATTCTGTAGGTTGATTCCCAACGGGGAGAACGCGCGTGACGAATCTAATTTTCGATACCGCTACTTTTCTTTGATTTCAAAAAATGCCGATACCTGCCGATAAAATGTACGTATCCATGCATGTCGCCGTGCGATCGGAGTTCACGGCGTCGAGCTACAATCGAATTATCGGTTTTTCAATGAAATTCTTTGGCCAAACTCTCGCCACTTTTCTCGGAAACTTTCGGAGTTAATGCGATTTCTCGCGCAACTCCAACGGATTAATTAATGCGATAAATTAAACGATCTGCTTGTAGTTCGTTTAAGTCGTTTAACGTTTCGACATCGTGTGCCGTCTATAATCGTTTCGGCTTGATTATTCTTTACTCTCTTTTCTTGTTAAAACAATGCGAATTGTTATCATAAGACCGTCTGCTTGGGAAAATTGCGTGCAATTTCCTTTGCTAGAAACCGTGTCTCGTGATTCTAGCGTTGTCGGTTTTCACTTTGTCCTCTTAAGAGGTACGTCCCGCGCGTCGTGGCATAGAGGCGAGCAAACAACACGGTTCGCTTAATATTTTTCATTCCTTACCGGGTCGAAAATAGAAGACGCGGGCTCGAAGATAAGGGCGAGGAAAGGCGGAGAAGGCAGAAAGGGCAGAAAAAGCAGGATGTAGATGAGAGAGGGCTGTTACAGTTTGAACAGGAGGGAGGGTTGGTAGAAACGAGACAAGGGTCGACGGGCACAGGATCGTTGCTTTTCTCCGGAAAATTTCTTCTGGACACGAGACACTGCAACGTTGGGCAAAGTTGCTCGGACGCTGGCGGTTTGATTGTCTGTCGTATTCGTGAATTTTTTTCCTCCCTCGGTCTCCTCGATTCGTCACGAGAAACTGCAGTCATTCCGTCGAATTGGCAAGCACAAAACATCATATTTTACGGACGAATAGGCATAGAGAGATCTCTCCCCTTCACCGGCTATCTACCAGCGAACAACGTTTATCCTTTCCTTTCGTTTAGGAGGAAAATAGGAAACTTTTCTTTCCGTTTTGTTGCTTCCGCGCAGCCGTTTCTTAGCCGGTGAAAAGTTTTCACGAAACGTCGCGTTATCGAGCGATTTCTGTCGCTCTTCCCATCGGACATTTTAATCTTGCGCTTAAAGCGGTTTCCGTAAGCCGGGATACCAAGTGAAATAGATTCGAAAATTCCATCGATCTCGCCGATATTTGACGCACTTTATCATGGTACATCTTGGTAATGCCGAAAAGGGGTGCAACGTCTCGTTCGAGTAATCGATTTCTTGATTACTCGACATAGTCGCGGGGTTTTATGAGTTTTCGCGGTACAGTTGGGAATGGTTTTAATTAAAAGCCGACGGATTAAAATTAATTTCAGCTTTTTGCCCCACAGCGTTTTTAGGGAGGGGGTGGGGGTTTGAAATTTTTACGTCAACTCGAAAACTTTGTTCGTTTCGTTTTAGTTTCGCGCGGCATATTCATTTCGAGCACTTGAGTTTGTCAAAACATAAACGAGCTTTATTTAACCGGATTGTGGTTCTCTGGGGTATAATGTCATTGTACGTCGACGTAGCTATCCATTCTGACGGCTAACGAGGTGGTCGTAATATCGTTGCGCGAGTTGGCAAGCACAAAACATTTTTAATGAGATATCCGAAAGGGAACAAAGTTGCCACTCTAATTTCGCCGGACCTTGCTAATTTTGCGGCAACATTTTCACGGCCCGACCAATTAACGTTATTTCATCCGTAGCAGAACGCGTAATCCTGTCTCGTATTCCGAAATTAGGATCGTACGCGTTCTATCGAAGTACGGAGAAAAATAATAATTTGCCCGCGTTAATAGCTCAACGTTTGGCGCAGCATATTCCGTTTCAGCGAATAGCTCCGAGCTTAATGTTACAAGTTAAACGCGCAGCGGCGGTTCGCTAGCTAATGTACATCGAATGGTACGTGCACTGAAATCATCGAATGATGTATCGTTGGATTAATCGGTAATCAGAATACCGAAGTTTCGTAGCGTTGTGTAACGTATCGCGTGGTAATGTATCGTCACGAATCAACCTAAATTTGCTTTTGAGGCTGTGTTTGCGTTTAAACGATGGACAACGACACCATTTTCCATTTCGTTTCGTTTCTACTACTCTGGCAAAGCTCTAGAGAATCTATCTGGTTAGATATTGGAGGGGGGGGGGGTGGCGAGAAAGGATACGTCGTTGCTCGCATAGATTAGCATAAATGCAATTCAAATTATCTTGCTGTATACCGTCAATAAAATCGTAATTTCAACACGTGACGCGCGGACGTCGGTACGTATTCGGGCAGTTTGCCCTTGTCAAACATTGATTCCATCACCCTATAATAGCCGAGATAAGTAAATTAGTGGGAAACAAACATTTCGCATCGAATTATGCGAAATTATCGTTATTTCATTTTTCGACGGCGATAATAGGAATTTTGGGGACGTACCTTACGGCAGCACAATGCAGCTACTACGAACAGACTTTTCCATTGAAACGCGTTTTAACGATGCTCCAGAGTTGATTGTAAGGGCAGGGACAATCGCGCATAAACGTTCCGGCGCTTTCCGTCGACCCGCATCACTTAACGTGTCAGAATGGTCCGATAAAGGGTACGCGTTTCGTTCCGAAACATTCGTTTCGCGTGCGATTTATATTCCGTTTTGATAATATTTCACGTTGGAAAGTTGCTCGAATAATTTTCGTCGCAATGTAAATTAGGGGCGAGATGTCGGGGCTGGGAGATAAAACCGTCCATCGAATGCATTTACGATGGCAGAAACTATGCAGGGTTGTTTTAATTTCCAGTTGGTCGGTGTCTCGGGAAAGCGAGTTGGCGGTCCGTTTTCCCACCCTGGTGAAACTTTCGACGAATTTGCGAGTTTATAAATGAATTTGTTCGCGTTTTAATCAATAGCGTCGGGTGAATCGCGAGTTCGACGAATAGAAACTTTGAAGAGTCACCGTTGACGGTATTTAACGCAATATCGTTATTGGGTCACCGGGCGTGCGTCTGCTTAATTGAAATTTTTTTCCGCAGCTTAAGAAATTACTTACGCCGTAATTGCTGGCTACGCGGGCCGTTCGTTAAAACTGGGCCAAGAATCGTACACCGACCGCATCGCATTTATACCGCCGGAACGGAAAAATCGGCAGCGGCTGCCGAGAAATGAGAAGTTGTCCCTCTATTACTCGGTGAACGTGATATATCGGTACATTATAGGTACTACGTGTCCGTGTTCCGCAACAGTTTCCCGTTCTTGAAATTTCACAGGGATTCACGGCGCGCATCGCGGCAACGAGATTATTCTCCGCGAACGCCCGACAAAAGCAGACACCGTTGCGAGACGCGCTCGCGTTTTCCGCAGCAGGACGTTGCGATTTCATATGAATAACGCACCAATTACCAATACGCAACACCGTGTACCGTATAACATACGTTATTGGACGTAAGCAAGAAAGAGTTTCGTTAGGGCGCGCAGACGCCGCGAGGAGTGTGCAGACGAAACAGCAGGTGTCAAGCTTTGGATTTTCGGATGGTTGACGTTTCGACCGACTGGGTTGTCAGTAGAGCGAATAGAGAAGGCAGGAGGCGACGAGGCGAGAAGAGAAGAGAAGAGATGAGATGAGATGAGAAGGGTGGGAAAGGGTAGATTGAGAGAGGTTGAGAGGGGTTGAGAAGGGAAAGGGAGGAAAGGAGGAAGGTCGGCAGAGAGGTCAGCGCGTGACAAATGAGGCTGTTTGTCTGAGCCTCGTACACACGGATAACGAGCCCCCTCAGAGGTCTCCATGGGTCCTCTTTGGCCGTCGACTCTCGAGCTGCATCTCTCGGTATTCTACCACGCCTCCCCGCCTCTACAAACCGAGAAAATTGCGTACTTTAAACACACCTGGCTGCCTGTAATTCTCGAGTATGTCGTTGCATCTAATTGACGCGGTAATTAGCGATGAGACGAATGGTTTCGTAATTAGGAATCGCGTGAGGAAAGCAACGCGTTGACGGCGGTGACAGCGGTGACCGTGGCCAGGGAAAACGCGAGTCGGACGCGTTCGGAGAAAGAACTTTCGTTGTTAATGATTGCTGCCGCATCGACGTAAGGCCGCGTGTTTTCGGGCTGGCGAAGGGTACGTGAAACGCAACCGAAGCATCGGCCGCGCGGACGTGTCTAGCATCGCGAAAGCTTCGTTAATTAGCAGCTTTTCCGCCGGTAGATCCGCCAGTAATTACCTATTATGCGGTCGCCCGGTCGAAGCGACAAGTTAGCCGCGCGTCAACGTTATTTCGCGATCCTTAATTAGCCTATCGGTAAATCGAATCGAGGGATTGCCCGACCGTTGCCCCCTTCTTCTAGACACCCCAAATGCGCCGTCAGTTTCACGTCGAATTTTCCTCCACGGTTATCCATTAATTATTATTCTTCCTTTATCTTCGTTCCTATCTTTCCGGAACCCCATTGAATTTACCGTGCACGTCTAATTTAATAACCACAAAAGAGATAATATTTTCACTACCGCGTACTATATCTGTGGGAAATGTACGCACGCGACAGTGGTAGAGCCTTATGGTTGGTCAGACGAGCGACACGAAAGGCTCGACTTGCGACATCCCTTAGTTTCCATCCCTTTTTGCCTCCCGGTTTCGTCGATAAATTTCGATATACGTTCCGATCATCTGACATGCATAGTGTCTCTCCTTTTCGATTGGAAACGATTGATATCCGAGCGATGGTTGTTAAACGTTGCTGGAATTCAGTGTGGACACGACGGATGTATCGTTGTTTTGTTTACCCGATTACCACTACCGATGCGAAGTTATGCGAGGCGCGTGCACGTTGCACTTCGAAGTTCATCTGGATAATCAGATTGGACGTGGTATTAATTACGACATAGATTATCGTCATTGATATTAAACGGATAACGTGCGTATTGTCGTCGAGCGAAAGAGAGAGAATATGAGAAAGCGATGGGTGCCGTTTCGATATCACTAAAGGTTAAATGAACCCAATTTTAGATTAGTCCGCGGTTTGTCCGCTCGAACTTTAGCGTTTCATATTGTAGTTCGATCTAGAAAACTCGACGAAGGCGAGGAGAAGGTAAATCCATCGAAAAAAATAAGTGGAATTAGGAAAGTAACGAGGGTATAAGTAATAATCGATATTGTCGAGGGATAAAAATGGTCCGGCTCGTAACATATGGCGCGATATCGTAACAGGGGTGGCAAGAAGGAAATTCGGGATCGTAACTGGATCGAATTTTTTTTGCTTCTTCTCTTCGTTTTTTCTCTTCTTTCGTGTGTGTTTTTTTTCTCTCTTTTACATCCACGCCCCTTTGTCTTTCCTATCTCGGATAAATACGGAGTTGACCCGAGATAACGATGGCCGAGACTTACGGTACTTTAAGCGACTGTATCTCTTTTGTCGCGCGACCTCGCAAAACCCAAGGCGTTCGGTATCCTGTCCCGTTCGATCCTTCTCATGAATTTTTTCCTCTTCATTTAATTTCCACGAGCGTACGAATCGTTGCGATTCGGAGGAGAGCGAAAAAGGAACGGATCGATGTTTACGTTGAACTCGATTAACGTAGCTTGGTAAAATTTTTCCAATCCAAACATTCGAATGCTTTCGGTGCTTTCCGCGAAGTATCTATTTTTTGTTCGTTTATCATCGTTTGGGATTTTGATTAGATTCTCCGTTACGTAGAGGGAGGGTATATGGAAATTGGATCGTAGAAGGTATCTCGGCTCGGGCCGCATATGCGGATGGTGAATATTGGAAGAAGAGATGCCCTGTCGCGACGTAGTTGGCTGGAACATCGGAAGAGAGAAATTCTTGGACGCGCGAAGCTTGCGGCCGGTTTCACGCGGCCTCTTAAAGGAATTAATTGTAAGTTGTAATCGTCGCTAAAGGGGTGGCCGGACGGTGGCCGTGGCGCTTGAAATGGATGAACCCGAAGACAGTGTGTACCCTAAAGGACGACGAGGCTGGGACATCGTATTATGGAGGGCGATCGAAACCAATAAATCACTCGACGGTCGGTCCCCGATGACGTACGCCATCGATCATTCGCAATTCGCAAGAAGGGATCGTTGACCCACCGCGAGGGTTCGTATCGGGCCTAGCCTAATCGATATTCGGCCATTAAGTAAAGACACTTAATTAAGATCAATAAGGCTTTTGATGCGGTATTAACACTGTTCGCTGGTTCTCTGGTTCCCTTTGACGCATCGTATAGAACGCATCCTGTTCCGTTGACCAATGCGTTCGGTTTAACGAGTTTGCGACGAGTCGCATGACGATAATCGATTACGGTTACCCCTTGGCACACTCTCATGTTTCGCTACGTTACTTTCGAGCAGTAAGACGTCGAGCCGATGTTCTTGAAATAATGCGCGCATGCTGCGCTAGTTTATCTTGATATTTGCCTGGCATTTTCTCGATACATAAAATAGTACCGTCGACTACTTACGCCGATGGAACCGCGTACGGTTCGCGAATACGTTCGCATCGAGCGATGAATCTCGAACAAAACAAAGTCGCCGTACGCTAGGAGATTGATTAATCGTTCAGTTAGCGATCGTTTCACTCAGCTACCGGCATGTTCATCGAGAAACATTAGAATTTGTTCGCGACAATTACCGATCGTCTGGCTCTTATTCGGGATTTTATTTGAACACGTTGTCGTTCGCCCGTCGAAACGATAAATCCCCGGGGTTATCGATTCATTGTTCCGATTTTTGCGCGGGGCAACTGGCTCGATTTCCCCGAGCCATGAATTTCACGGAGAAACGAAATACGGTGACGGTGACGTTACGTTAAAGCATGATCTTTCGATTTAATGTTCTATCACGGGCAATCGATATCGACGGGTAAAAGCAAACAGACGGTAACGTATTTCCGTTGGAAAAGTTCTGTTCTCCTCCAGTTGTTGATTGCGTTTACACGCGTACGATAAATTCGAGGATGACGGTCGAAAGGGTGAACGTTCGAACGAATTATCTGTGGCCTGATATCGCGTGGTATAATTTAACGAAACAGCGTTCGTATTCGCGGCAATAAATATGAAGGGTCGTTAAACGGGAAGATCGTCGTTTACGAAAGAAAAAAAGGTTCTTATCAGCAGCGCGAGACAACGGTAACTCATGGTTGAAACGAGAATATTATCTCAAGTATAAATTTAAAGACGGGGTCGAGCAATTTCATTGATTTATCGAGCTAGACGAGACGGTCGCGGTCGAGGCTCGGAAAAAAAGGTGGAAACGCGGCAGGGACAATCGTGGTATCCGAAGCTCACGGTCTCTCGTTAGAACGACGCATCTCCCAAATCGCGGAGATTTTATAGGGCCATTTGCTGGCAACCCGTTTCGTCGGTGAGCTAGCGAATTTATGGCGTTCTTGCTCGATCCCCTTATAATTATAACCACGCACAATCATTTGTGCGTGGTTATAATTGCCCGTTACGCCCGGCGACGCTTTCGAAAGTGACGAGGGGCGCGAGGAAAGATTTGTTGGACCGCGGATGGTTGCGGATCGGATTAAATCGTGGTAAGCGGTTGGATAATTCGATCGTTGGTGGGCTGACGCGGAACGAAACCGACGGACTTTTGTCGGAAGTCTCGACGCGACGATTTAGGCGGCGTCCAAACTATGGAGACTTACGAGCGTGACCTATATGAACCGCGCGCCGGTGCAACTAAAGTTACAGCCGCGGAAATAAATCCGCTTTAGTCCCATGGGAAGAGACAGATTTATTTCCGGAGGAACATTGTACTATTTGCGCACGGCCTGCACGAGCGATACCTCAACCCTCCGCGGAATTATTTTTACAAACAGATAGCGACCGTCCTAGTTAGTCCTTATCGGTGATTGATGCCAAACGAACGGAGTTCCCATTTCGAGTGGCGACCGTTTCGGTGCCATCCTGGAATCCTGATTTTGTTTAACGCGCACCAAAGGCTGAACTCTCCTTTGTGCCCAGCGCCCGTACAAATAATATCGCTTCCTTTGGTACGGTCGCATAAAAAGATTTCTCGTGTTAAAGCGACGTTGTTCTTTGATGGTCCTTTTCCCGTGGACAGTAACGAAACATCGGACGGTTTTTAAATAGATACAAAGCGTGTCATGCTTTACGGTTATTCGGAGTGACAGAGTTACGGAGCAGAATCCTGCGCGATCGTGATACGACGCCGACAAATAGTAGCTGCACACGGTCTTGGTTAGCGGTGACGGGGGGTAGAGGGTGTAAAAGGCCGAGAACGAGGCAGATAGAAGCGGAAGGACGCGCGGCTAGGTATACACGATTACCCAGCCACCTGCGGCAGAGAGCTATGGAATGCGGCTATAGAGAGGATAGTTTAAGTTTGCGGATGTAGCACGGTTTCCATCGAAGGCGAGGGTTGCTTTGCCGGACGATTCGTCTCGTCTCGTCTCGGCTCGTCTCGGCTTGGCTCAGCCCGGTCCGGGCCGCTACGTGTGATTCAAGTTCATCCAGTGTGCTAAGGAGGTCTGGCGAACGTGGAGGCGAAAGCAGACGAATCCTCCACCCTCTTAAGCCGCCCACAGTCCACGCTTCCGGATAAATCCCTAGACGTGATGCTCCTACTAACTAACGGGATTGCTCGAAATAGTACGCTTAGTTACGGAAAGGGTTCTCGGTCGTTCGAGGTCGCTTTGGGTCGCTCTTGCTCGGCCCTTGGTTTGCTTTTCCACTTTTCCTAAAATGCTTCAACAACAACCGCCAGGAAACGAGACTTTTTGCATGTCTGCTGTCGTGGCTTTGATATCGCGGGATCGCAATTAATTATTCCCATCTCGTCCAACCAGAATTTTCCTGGGCGGTCAGAAGAGAGAGAGAGAGAGAGAGAGAAAGGGCGCAATAACTTTTGCGAGCTTTACCTTGCGGAAATACTTTCGGATGATTGCTCTTTGTTTAGCTGTAGCAAAATTTAAGTGGGAACGTAAACAAGCTCTTCCCGACTCATGGAAATATCGAAGCAAATTTGTTGTTCTGAAAGCTCCCGCTGTAGTAATTACGCCGTACCGTTCCTCCATAGAGCATAGTTTCTTAGTCTCTTCTGGCAGTGAAATATTTTCGAAACGCGACGCTCGACTCTTTTATTCCGTTCGATGCGCGTGGTTGTTCTTTTATTTGCAATTCGTTGGTTAGCGACAAGCGGAAACCCTCGTAAAAATGTAAATTTTAACGGACGATTAAACTCGCGCAGCCACGATTAACTCGGCGAACGTCGCAACGTAAATTTACTCTCTCGTAATTGTAATTTATTTTTGAACCTCGGTGATCGAGTCGGTTCCTCGTCGAGGCACGTGCGCTCACCGGAAAGAATTGCTGACACCTATGCCGGTGATTCCTAGTCGAACTCGGTTCTTCGGTCGTTGGTGAACTTTCAACCAGCACTTGTCGTTTAATGGATCGTTTAATCGGATATCGCGAGTTACGAGTTCGAGCGTCTGTTTGAAAATTTCGTCGTCGCAATTTTCAAAGCGGTCGTCCCGCCGCCTCGCGCCGCGTCTGTGTTCGTGTTTCTTCCTCCGTTCGAAACATTTTCGCAGAATGTTTCCCGGCGTGCTTCGAATTCCTATGGGAACGGTCGGTTTTCCAGAAATTTCAAGAGTTGGTTCGAGTCACCTGCGTTTCGCGTTTCCCTTCCGTGCCACGTTTTTGCCTTTGCGTCGCGACACGCAGACGTTATATAGGAACGCGAGCGGCAACTGTCTGTGGATAATTATTCCGGCTAGTTAATACGTGTTAATTATTTACGAGCTACGGTGAACGCGTCACGACTTTACGCGTACCTACTTAACAAATTTCCGTTGACCATTTTTCTCTCGTTTTCCCCTGTTTCGGTGATGTGCGTGCACAGTCGCGTCGGAGACTGGCCACGTATGCAAATGTAAGCCGGGCTAAGCGCGTTTTAATTATATGCAGCGGCGGAAGGGGAGGTAGGTAGATGCCGGTAGCTCGGACGCGTTCATGGAGTAAAGCGAACCGGATGTCGCTCCGCCGGTGTTAATTGGTTTAAGATTTATCACCGATACGAATAGGTACTGTCCGGCGTGCGTTTACTCGACGACAGTGTATGTATATCGCAGCAACTCGTCGATGGAACGAAACGCGAAATGGAAGAAAAAGAATTTTTTTTTCTAAACGGCGGAGGACGTTTGCTTTCGGAAAGGGAACGGAAAACGAAGAGCGCCGTGGGCAGGGAGAAGATTTGACCGTGCGTTTCGCAATATGTTCGGTGAAACGTTCGGTTCCTTTTTCACCGGACCGTGGACAAGGGGCTTAGTCGGTTTAATTGCAGAGTAACGGGCTAGTAAAAGGTATTCCACCGGCTGGCTGCGGGTCGAACATTTCGCACTCCCTTTGATGCTCTTTTCCTATAGAAATGGGGGACGCACCGACAGGTATACCTGACTCTAATAACGATCACCTTTCGATGAAAGCTTTGCTATTTATCTGTATCGTTGCCCTTCGTCCCGTCTTATCTACCTCGTCTGCTTTTGCCTTTGTCCGACGCTATTTCATTTTAGCATCGCCCGGGGAAAAAATTATATGGCCATCTTGCTCGTTTCTCTCCATCGTTCCGCGAGGCATGGTTACAGGGGAGCTGCAGTTGACGTCGTAACCGGCCCGGGTGTCTTTTCGCCTGTTTTCAACGGGAAAACGCGTGGATCGTGGAACGAGTCCACGCTTAGCAACGCTTAGCCGCGCTTGCGACGATCCTCGTGTAATTTCCCCTCCGCGTTCTTGTGAACAGGAAAACTTTCCCCTAAGAAATCTTAGGGAGCCACGCGGAGGCTGTCCCGGTTTCGCAGCTCGCATATATCCGCGCAAAGGTGCTTTATTACTCGCTGAAAGTGTTGCGAACAGGAGCAAATATAATGGATAATAACGGGCGATATTTTGCGTTGAGCGTAGTTACGGTGAAACGTTATAGTTTGTTAAGTCGAAACGTTCGTCCCCCGAAACGAGTTCGAATCTGACCGTAAAAACGTATCTCGCAGGAAATCTTTGAATCGATTATTGCTTTCCTTTCTATTTCTCTTCTTTTCGGTGCGATGCAAATTTCACGAATGGTACGTAGTTATTCGTACGCGTATTCTCCTCGCTTCGGAGGCGCATAGACGCGAAATCTTGGAAAGCAGGAGACAGGCTCACGTGCCTCGAGGAAACTTAGTGGAGCAATATACGTCGTCGGATAAATTCCCCGACGCGTTCCCAATGTTTCTCTTTAGAAGATAAGGGAAAAAAAAAAAAAGTTTAAGATCACGCGAATGAACGCGAATCTCGTATATTGGCTACGGTCTGTCGCGACCTTTATTATACTTTTAATAAATTTTCTCTCGTGTACCTACCTTCGACCGAGCGTATAATACTTTTAGCAGCGTGCGAACGATGCTTTTCACTCGGAGGCCATTTTTTGACTTTCAGATGAGCGCGCGGACCATGAATATTTCCCGTGGAACTGCGTTATTGAACGCGTACAGCTTTCACTGTCCGCGTATAAACTTCTCACACGGTTTGCCGTGTCGGTGTGGAAAAAAGAGGATTTGCAACGGCGAAACCGCGTATAGGCAGGCGGGCGCGAGGGCGACCGAATTATTACATTTTAATGTAACGGTACGCATTTCACTGTCGAGAATCAATCGATTTTGAATGGAAATGATTTAGTTTGTTTGTCGGAAACAGTGGCATTCGTGCGTTCCACGCGGTTCAACGCCAACTGATTATCGTAAAACAGCCGAAACGCGGAGACCTATCGAATCTGTTTGAATTTTCATAGAAACGCATTTATTCGCTCGTTTTATCGAACGACGAACCAGCGGAAAGTTAGTTTGGAGAAACGTTGAGAGAAGTTTTACCGGTGATGGGAGGATATCCCTCTGGTTGGTTGATAGGTGTTCAACGCGACCGGCATTTTCAATCCTCGAACCAATATACGTGTCCTATCGATTATAGAAACGCGTGCATACGGAGGAGCGTTAATAAACCGTCGGCAACCACCGTTTCGCAAATGGAAGCATATATTATCAATGACTCGTCGAGGCGGTGGTTATGGTCGAGCAATCCAAACCGCGTCGATTCATCGGGCTGCGTTGCAATGCTCCGCTTGCCGCATTAACGCTACGAACCGTAGCGTCAAGAGGCGCCGCGCATCCGTCTGTCTCTGCGAATCGCGGAGACAGCGCGTGACTTTTCCCGACCGAAAATTTTCTACGAGGCACGCGCGTCTTTGGTTGAAATTCAATCCCGTTAACCCACGGCCCGATAACGATTCGTTCGTCGTACTCTGGCATCGGAGGTACGAATTAAATTAAACGCAGAATTCAATGACGCAGGAACAATGCGCGCACCTCTGAAGAATGTTGAATTACCGGGGAAGACACCCTCTAACGCTCTCTCGCGGAACAGATTATGGTTTAATCTTGCGCAACTTGCGCCGCATTTCAAATTCTAATGAGCGAAACTTCACGCCTCGCAAATCGGTGTAAACTCTGGTGTATGTTTAAAAGGCGGAGAATTAACGAGGTGCGGCCGCGTTAGATTTTTCTAACCTGTCACAAGGTTAGAGGATACGTATAACCGGCGGCTTGAAATTGGCTCGGATCGCGTGAATCGTTACGAGCAGGTCGTCCGTTAAGACTGTAAAATGAGAGAATATTAGTGGACGAAGATCGAAGGGACGCGATCCCGGGTCGCTATTAATTTTCATCGATGCGCCTTGACAAAACCTCTTTGAAACCGTCCTGGAGACAAATAACATCGTCGCTCTTTTCGTAAGAGTGATGCACGGCTACCATCGCTCCTGCCCGGCTCCTCGCTGGTAGTATCCTAACACGGAATTCCCGAGGTGAAACTACCCTCCCTTCCTTTCCGTCGTCCCTTCTCACCGCCGTCCTACACCCGACCGTCTCGTTTTCTAACCTCGTATTTCATTCCTTGGCCTCGACACGCTTCGAGTTGAGCATGTACGCGCGTGCGTGCGCGTGTGTGTGCGTGTAAACGCGTTTTGCGTTAGTAACATTCGTGGTCATAATTTTGCTTAAGAGCGTTTCTCAGTAGCGAACATCGCGACGACCGCGGCGACCGCGACGACCGCGACCACCGCGACCACCGCGACAACGTCTACTACGAACCGAGTAAGACGTTGAATGCGGTGGTGTCCCAAGGGATCGAAATTCGTTTGTCGGGGCAAAGAAGGGGAGAAAAAGATAATTGTATTTTATGAATTCGTGATAAGCCGATAACCGCGAGGCAAGGGAGGCCGAGAAAGTCGAGGATGTTGAAGAAGCGATGGTCGAGTGGGATGTACGAAGAAGGGGTGGCCCGCATAGCATCAACATAATTTTCAAGATTCGCGAGAGGTCGCATTTCCATAATGGGATGCATCGAAAGCTGGGAGTTTGGTTGGGTTGCTTCCATATCTACCCTTTTATTCTTTATTTCTTGGTTATACTTGCTACACCTAGTGCCCTCGCGAAGCAAACAACGAAAAAAGGGTTTGAATGTAATTCCTCGTGCTTCGTACGGGGTGACAAACGAGATTTGTCCTTCTTCCCCGTCGTCTCGTTCTTCGGTTTCGTTTCATCGTACGATTCGACGAGCTTTCGTAACTTTTCTCGACTAAAAACCTCGGTGGCTCGTGTTTAGCAACGCATTCCGCTGGGTGCCGTTCGAAATAAAGTTTCGCACAAAAATTGTTCGTCCTCTGTATCGAACGATATGAATGCGCCATATGGCAGCGAACTTCGCAGATGTCCGTCCGGTCTCTATCGGCTACGTTAAACTTCATTTTATTCGCCGCGTCAGCGTGTTCGCTTTTTGCACGCCCAATATTTCCGCCTCGTGTGGTCTTAATAATTTTCGTCGATACCAAACAATCGCGTAGGTATCGACGAAGCGCAGGAATAGACGAGTTGAATTTCGCCACGATACTTCGCAACGGAGATACATCAATGTCAAAGTGCACCAATCGCTTCTCCGTCGGTTCGATTAAACCAACCGTCCCAAGTTTGGTTCGTCCTGCCCGCGTAGACTGTTCGTTGTCATCCGTGTAACGTGTAAAGACGACGAGTGTTTTTCCCGATAGAATGCCCGAATAACCGGCAACGACATCGGCAAATAAAGTAGCACGGTTCCGTAGGTACCGCGACGTCGGGTTAAACGCAGGCGTGTACTACTGGTGGCGGTGCAACAGCGGCACCGGTCTGGTCTGTGTCGTCACATTTCACTGCCACGGGAAGATCGGGCGCAGGCGTTTACGCGAGCAACGATTAACTTTGCGAACGGCTGAGTTCTGGTGTATGCACGTAAACCGTAGGTACACGGATGTTCAAATACGGGCGGTCGTTTATCTTTCGAAACCGGGCATATGCTCCCTTTGTTCGAAAACCGCGACTATTTTTCTCGGGGGGTTGTGGTTTCGAAAAAGACGATTTCGAGTCAGCGAGGCTTGAAACGGTCCGTTCGTGCCTATAAGGAAACGACACGGTGGAAAAGCGAATCGATTGATAAATCCCTTTCGATTCGCGGTTAGCGTTCGAACGACTGGGAACCATTGGGAGGGCATCTCTTTAAAGGGGATCGCATAGAGCGAACAGAACCAATTGCCGAGCTCGTGTACGGTTGCGGTCTTGATATCACGTACACAATTGAAATCGGATCTACCCATTGTAGTTCCTTTCGAACGACAGACTCATCATTTCGGCAGGCGAACAGGTTTCGCCTGTACGTGCCGTTCGGATCGTGATATCCGACACGCTGGCCGTACAAGCGCCGCGGCCGGAACAAAGAGGAGGGAAAGACGGGAAACGCGGATGCGGAAGGATAGAGGAGGCCGATCGAATCGATTTGACTGTACACGCGTCGCGGTAAACCGGCCAGTGTTCGTTCCGTGTTCGCTGCCGGGATGAGCAAAGTGAACTTTCCCTCGGCGCCGGTTTAAATCCTGTCTGACCAAGTGAACCGGGGCGGCCGAGGGTGAGGCCGAGCGGGGCCCTTGAAAGACTCGATCGGTGAATCGAGAGCCACAATGGTGGTTAAGTTCCATTGCGGTGCAATTACTCCGCACCGCATCAAAATCTGTCGAACAAAGCTGCCGTTATATCGACTGGAAAGTACTAGCCTGGCGATCGCTCCGGTATTCTCTTTCGACGCGATTGCCAGTCATTATTGTTGTACAAACAAAAGAGAGCGGAAGGGCCGTGGCTAAGGAACGAGCGTAATCGGGTCTAGTGGCGTGCGCGTAGGGTGAGCAGCCCGAACCAGAAAAGACGGAGACAGGCATAGATCGGTTGTGAAACGGGTCTGGTTAAAAGTGACGTTCATTTTGCGCGCACGAACGTTCGCCTTACGATCGACGGGTGCTCGATCTCAAAGATACCCGACCAACAGTCTTCTTCGCTTTCTACGTCGTGCCGCAGCCGAGCAAATAAACTGTCGCACTTAAGAGCCTTTAGAGAACGGGTTGACCCACCACCACCACCACCACCACCACCCGGCAAGGGTCTTCTCGCAGTTTGCCCAAGGTGACGGATAGAGCGAAGATGAAAGAGAACCGAAGTAATTACGTTTCGGCCGTGGTGAGACTTTAATCTTCGATCCCAGTGAGCCGAGGCGAAGCCTTCCTCTTTCCTCGGGACCGGGAAAAAACGTGGAAAAAGCAATCGACCGATCGCCTTCTTTTCCTCCCGAAATCCGGTGATTTTTTCCACCATTTCCACCGCTCCTGGCCAGTTCGATCCACCACCACCGCTCGTCATTTCTCTCCGATGTGTCTGCTCCGTTGAATCGCGCGACACGGCGCACCTGCTCCCGTATTTTTCTCTTCGAAATGAACACGGATCCCTATTCTTCCCGTTTCCCATTCATGGCCTCCTCTTCGACCCGAGGCGAACGTACTTACTTTACAGAGAGCGTGCGCAACGCGTTTGCGATGCGTCCGTGCGATTGAACCGGGGATCGCTAAGAATCCTCGGAGGTATTCGCGATCGGATCGTCTAAGAACGCGGCACAGAGATTATTCTCTGTTGCGCGATCGGTTTATTTAATCCGTTCCAGAGTCGGAATCAATCGGGAACCCGGCTGCGAAATCCAGTGGCCGCGAGTATCGCGTGTACACGAACGGCAACAGATGTGTTCGTTCCGCCTCGAAGCAATTAGTTCCGCGCGTTTCTACGTGGACGTACGTATTAATAACGAATGGTGACCGATAACAGAGGCGAGCGGAAAAGCCCGAGATTACACGCTCTGCTCCGCACCAGAGAGATTCGACGGGGTTTGCTTGCACGGGCATGAAAATTAGCCCGGGCTTCTTGGTCAATTTACGGGTTAAGATACCATGTCGAAGTTAGCCAAGTTTATGACTTAGCGGAGGATCCACCGGCATGTCTGCGATAACGTTCGTTCTAACGTTCGAGCACGAGCATCGAAGAGTCTAGGTGCTTAGCTAGTCGGATTTATTAACAGCCGCGGGTATTATCAAATAATAACTCGAACCTTGCCGTGAAATCGTGCTCGTTGTCCCCGAAGGGACACTCCGTAGATCGATAGCGCAGTTTCGACTGGTCCCTCGACGATTACCTTCTCTCCTCGAGCACGCTCGTCCTCTTATCTGCTCCTACGACCAATTTTCGATATTTAGCCAAACGATGAAGAAAGATTCGGCCTCTGGAAATTTGTAAACTCGGGAGTACAGGGTCAAGTGTCGAGCAGCGCTGAACACGAGTAGGCTCCGGGGAGACCCGAAAGCGTTTCGCAAAGTCGTTCCTCGTCGTATCACGAATACGGTGGTTCGCATCGCTAGGAAATATTGAGAAAAAGGCCGGCGAAGAGGTGAGAAGAGAGAGAGAGAGAGGGGTGGTGCTGGAGGCGGTAGGGGTGGCGAAGGGATGCCGTTAGAAGGCCACTCGCAAGATTTGCCAAGATTTACGTGCTCGGAATTCCCCGCACGGATGCTTCGAGTGTAAGAAATTCTTCGTACCTTCGGACGAGCTGCAACGGTGCTCGCATGCAACAAATCTGCGCGCTCGCGTCGCGTACAGTAAAGCATTCTTCGACTGAAATATGGTTCGGTTTGACGGTCTGTTGCGTCTCTGACACGCATAGCAGGCCTAACAGCAGGGAGACGGAAGGAAGCCCCTTTCAGGTGTACTCGAATAATCGCAGTTGTCGGTCAATGCGCGGTACAATACGGCTCGTGTCGTACAATAAGATCGGGCTCAAGTTCCGTGCAATTACGCTCGATTGTCAACGAGTTAGCACCGCCGCGTCGATTCGCTCGCGATCGTTTCACCGCCCTTTCGACCGTCCAGAGTTGCGAATAATTTTGTAGCTCGTTCGCGCGGAACGACTCGCGAATAACGCGAAATAATCAAACGATTCGCGTAATTCGACACTTTCGAACGGTATCCCGTCGAGTCGGATGTTCCTCGATAATTGCTTGTAGAGCGATGCGACAATGGACGGTGGACGAAGAGCGAGCGGAATATCCTCGCTATTGGAGATATACGTCACAAATTGGTAAACGATACCGAATGGCCAGCAAAGGAAGTGGGCTCGCTATGCTTTCTCGATGGGTAGATGATAGAGGAATGGACGGATAGATGGATACTCGGGTGAACGATGCCTGAAATGGATTCTACAGAGACGGAGTATATATATATATATATAAAAGTTGTTACGTAACAGCGGGTTTTCGATGAAAACGTTTACCGGTTACTGTTTATTTATCGATACGTTTACATCGAAAATATCGATGGGTTATTCTTGACGGATGCTCTCACACGGCTACTACGCGCAGCGGTTCTTTAGATAAACATAGCTTCTCGTTCCACCGTCGGTTAGATGAATAGGTTTTAATTTAACGGCTACGGCAGAAGTGAAATTGAACTACAGTGTGGAACATTCTTTTTCGTAATATCGTTCAGTTACCACCGAGGGGAGGCTTCTCCGTTTTAATTTCTAGCGAGAATAACGATATAAAATCGCGGAGTCGGTCGACGCAACGTTGTCACCCGTTTCCCTTGACGATCGAATTGAGTTTTGAGAAACGAGAAGCGAATATAATGGGCTTCGAATCAGCAACGATTAAGCGAGGCGATGCGTACAGAGTGAAATGAAATCTCTCGTTTTCGATGGAAAGATACCGCGTTCCCTCGGTTCGTCGATTGTTCGGCAGACTTTTCGAATACGTTCTATCCGGCGCGATTAAAAGCGTTTAATTGGCAAAATTTCTATCAGAGGTGTACGTTGCTTCGAAAAAATGAACGACCGAATTTACTAGCCGATCACTGGTCGCGGAATAGAGGAAAAGAACTATTTCGATTCAATTAATATTCCATTCCCGGGACGCGGTTCGAATTAATACTAGTTCGATGCGATCTTCGCCAGGGGCTCGTCACGTTTCCGCTCGAATCGTTGTTCGCCTCGTTCGAGGGAAATAAATGAAATGAAAGGAAAAAAAGTGGGGAAACGCGTTGAAGATTTTACGTTTTGGAGCATATTCGACGACCACCGCGCGTGGTCCATCGTCGGTTGACAATGAAATTTTTCGAGGAACGCGGTGGGCTATAATTTTAATCGTCCGCTACATCAATATTCTTTCGCGAAGGGAAGAACGAATTTTCCGATTCAATTAATATTCTGTTCCGCGGCGCGATTTGAATGAAATTTACCTCGGTGCTCGCCGCAGCGGTCTTCGATAAGCGGTGTCGTCACGTTCGCTGCGAATCGCTCCTCGTTTCGCCGTTCCCGCCTGGTTCGGGGGGATGAAAAATTAGAATTGTAAAGGTTCCCGCGGTGCGATAAATCGTACGATATAGACATTATCGGACGAGGGAAAGGGCGGCGGGTGTCGGACTCTATAATTATAATAATATGGTAATCGTTCGGATCGACGCGACCCGACGCGACCCGACGCGTATGATAAACAAGGAAGAAATGAAACTTTCCGTCGCGCGGTGGCACGCAGAGACAAGCGAGGGAATGAAATTTCACGGATCGTCGTTACGCGTCACGTTTCGGAGAAAGTTTGTTCGACGGGGCCAAGTTGGAGCGGCACAGATCGGTCATCCGTCGTCGTCGTCGTCGTCGTCGTCGTCGTCGTCGTCGTTTGACGACGTGCGAACTGGAAATTGTGGCGGTACAGCGGATTTCCACTCCAGTTCCTAATGCAAACGTAATCTAACTAAGGTCGGCGCGTGTTGCTTTGTACCGTGTAACCTGTCGGTCGTTCGGAATTAATGCCGGGCCCGCAATCCGTTCTCATCCCTGCACTGGCCCGTTTCCCTTTCGTCCATTTTCGGTCGCCACGTCCCGTTGAATTCGTTTCGTTCGATCCGTCGCTAAACGTTCCCCGAATAACCGCATTTCGGTCTGCTAGTTTCGAGTTCGAATATCAATTCGAATAGGTGCGAATCGTACGGATCGACGCGTTCCATCGTTCGATGCACCGTGGAAACTGACAGCGTCGCGATTATCCTCGAAAGGCATCGTCGTCGCGTCGCGTCGCGTCGCGCGTCCTTTTGCTCGACAGTTGCGCTGTATTAGGTTCGAACGTGCATGCCAACGCCGAGATTGAATCGGGGTAACGTCATTTCGCTTTTCAATTTCGTTTACTCGATACTAGAGCGGAATCCACGCTACCGAATCGTTTTACGTAGCCGGTGTTGGGCCGCACCTTTTTTTCTCGTTCCCGTTAGGGCGCAAATCGTTCCTCTGGCAAACGTTTGCTCGCCGATTCCAGGTCGAGCCAATAATTGCGTTCGATCTATCAACGAAGCGTGCAGTTATCGCCAACTCCCTTGCCACCTTGTCTCTTCTGGTTTCCCTAAACTTCGAATTCGACTGATTCATGGAAAATTGTCCGACCGTGAGAAATTCCCGGCAGCATTGCGGTAAGATGCCTCTCGACTTTGCGGTTACGCGTTGCTGGGAAACCCGTGCTGGGCATTCCCATTACGTCCGACATGGAATTAGCGTAAGCTGGTCGGTGATGTTTATAACTGTTACGGATTTAAGCCAGCGGTTTATATCCGACATCGCGAAGGGCTTCGAAATTTCACGAGCCGAGCGTATCCTTTGACCGTATCAGGGATTTGTGCCGTGGATAGCGTTAGACCGAGTTTCCCGCGGCTTGCGCTTCGCCAGTGAACGAAAATGCGACCGCTCTCTCGCCATCCTCGCTTTCGTCTTAACCCGTTCGTCTGATCGAAATCTGAAGGCGATCGACTCAGAAAATTTCGGTCGGCCACGGTTATTACGGTTCCGGATATTCTCGTTCCACGAACTTTGAAACGCAATCTACTAATGGAAGCAGGAATGAAAGAAACGCTAATTCGGACGTTACATCGAATCGGAGCGCGGCGCGGGAGGGTGCGCGGCGCTGAAGAGAAACGTTTCACGGGGTTCGGTGTCTGTTTGGTGGAATTCTCGTTGGCAGCGCGCGGCCGCAAACTTTTACGAGGTACACGTACGCACCGGTGCTTTTTTACCTCCCCTCTCCTTAATAGTGCAGTGGTGGAGAACTGGCGCACGTTTCTCATCACCATAAAAGCGTTTATTCGAAGCGCGCGAGAAAGGTGTCACGATTAAATCACGGCCCCGACGCTTATTTCGCCGTTGTTCTCTCGTCCCTGCCGGTCGGAGAAAGGTATTCAATTAGAATGCGAGCAAGGATTTTCAGGTGAGACTTATTCGACTTGAAATACAATCGGCTAATGGAAGAGGGCCGAGTAGATCGGGGAACGTAGAGTGGGCGGGGTAACGAAAATAGGATTGGAAGTGGGTCGAAAGGCGGCATTTTCTTCCCGCTCGTTTCTCCTCCTTCGACAAAGCCACGGGTATATATACCCACTTACCGGGCGGCGTTCTGTTGTCGGACCAAAAACGAATGGCTGGATTTTCGAAGATTCCAAAGGCGAACGGGTGGTCCTCCCTCCATTCCGCCGTCACCCTTCCTCCTTTCCGTCGAATTAAATTCCACCTGGCCCGGGAAGCTCCTCGGGATAAAGTGCGAACGTTTTTTCCCCGATCGACTCTCGCGATTATCGTACGGTTTAACGGTGCCACGCGGAATTCCGGTTGGTGAAATCCGGCTGGAAATTAGATCGCTCGAAACAAACAACGCTGAAAACAAAGCGCGACGATTAACGTTGAAAGTTTCGCGAGTCGTTCGATCTATCCTCGCGTTGCGCGCAACAACCGTGCAGAGGACAGGCAATCGGAAACCCGAATCTAGGCCCGGATTTGCCTGGTTGCTGAAGCTCGACCGAGGTTTACCGCCTCTTGCTGGCTTACGAGTTGGTACGCACGACAGCCGTAGACGAATCTTTTGCCTGCGGTACACGCTCCCGACATCCCCTGGAACCGAACAGAGAGATCGCGATCGACGATGGATCGAGAAATCGATACTCGGTTACGGGGTTCAAAGTTGCCGCTACGCAACGATCAATTAAATGGATAATTTCGATTACACACCGACATAGGCGTGCCTGTACAGATATGACGTTTGATCGAGAACTTAGTCACGCCTCGCGTCTCCTCGGCTATTGTATCACTTAATCACTGCAATTACGGTGGGTGCGTGCGGTGAATGGCGCGCGTACCTGTTGTGGATTAATTTCGAAGCTCGCCGGGAGCTTGCCTCGAAACAGGTGGTGCGGAAGAAAACGGCTGCTAGATACCTCCGCGAACGATACGTTTCCGCGGTTTTTAGCTATCGCCAGCATCACGGGTACGAGCCTGAGATGGGTGAAAGGGAACGTGGTTGTTGATTCGCATTCAAAAGCGTCTCTCTGTCCCGTCCACGGTCGGTATTTCAATTCATCCAGCAGGGACGCTTAAATTCGATTCAGGAGACAGTTCAAAAATTGATTTACAAGGTGGTGGAAGGCTCGCGCTAATGTATAAAATATTACCCGGAACCGATCCGTCAGGATAGGGTTGCCGATTCAAGCCCGCGGCGTATTTTATAGAAATCCGATAAAATCGGCATTAGCCGACCAATAGACTCCATCTGCCGTTCGGAATCGATTTATCGGCCGATTCGACGGCGCTTCGGCTCCAACAATCGTACAAGTAAATAATTCGAACGGTTCGAATCAAATTTGGTTGCATTACCAGGGCCCATTGTTGTCCGAAATTGGCCGACAGATAGTCGGCGGCTCTTGCACCGATCTTGCATCGATCGTGACAAAAGTCCGACGAACGATATGTTTTTTTGGATAAACGTTGCAACGCTTTCGGTGCGAGCGAGACGAAGAAACGAGCACCGATTTGTTCACGTCGGTATCGACAGGTTCGACCGAGCGTTCCCCTTGTAAATACATATTCGAACATTCGTTCGGTGGACTGGGGTCGAGCCGAGGTCGAAAAAAATTGCGAAGACGGGGCGGGAATATTTCGGCGAGAGCGAAAGGGTAGTCGAAGGAGAAAAAGGAAACCGCAGAGCCCGCGGCAATGCGCAGGGAAGCTGGCGCGGACAGTTGGACGAATTGCGAGTGTGTTGCGGTACGGTGCTGCTAGATATCACGGTCGAAAGGTCAGCCGGTGATAAACGAGGTCGTTTGTCTGCGCCCCGGATGTAAGAAAATGAAGTTTCCTTCCCGTAAGCATCGCGGGTGCTTTGTTTCACCGGACGCGTGCTTTATCCCCGGTAAATTACCCCGACTGGGACCGTGCGTAGAGGTAAACTGGTTACCGCGCGACCGCCACGTGATTTATCCGACATCGTTAAACCCGATAGCGGCCCATCGGACGAAATTGATATCGGCCTCGTAAACCGCGCGCACCGTCCCGATTTACCCACGGTTTACCCACGGTTTACCCACGGTTCACCCACGGTTCACCCACGGTTTACCCACGGCTCGGTCACGATCTTGGCGTCTCGATCGAAGAACCACCGTCTGCGTTTCTACGCGCGAAACACGCTCGCCGCGTTATTAGAGGGCGGCGATCGCTGGTGGGGGAGAACGAGGACGGCTCGTCGAGGTCGACTCGGAAAGTAAAGAACAGCTAGAGAAACGGGTTGCTAAAGGGGCTGAAGGGTAGCGGAGCCGGCGTTTGGAGGGTTGTTTTTGCGCGGCGGCTCGTTCGGCGCGAAACTCCGACGCCACGTTCGTCGCGAACCGTGAATTATCGAGCCACGAGCCAGGATCTCGAGGTCGAAACGCGTTAAATCCAAAGCTCGCTTAATTCCACTCGTAGACGCGGAAACGTTCCGATTCCGGGTCCGGGCGACTGTCGACGCGACGCCGGACTATGCAAATTCCACCCCGAAAATTTCCCTCCACCGACACTCCGCCTCGTTTCGAACGAGATGAAATTCTAATTTAACGACTATACGTCGGACCTATGAATACTTGGCCGGCGATTAACGCCAACTTGCCGACTCGTCCTCGAGATCGAGAATTAATCATCGAACCGCCGAACGAGCAGCCAGTAGTCCGCTCGAGTCGCGATCCTCGGCCATTTGTAATTTTACGCTCGATGTGCCATAAGCTTTCTGGCATGATTCACCGTCTACTTTTGGTTACCAACCCCGAGAACCTCGGCCAACGGATATTTCATTCCTCGGCGGGAACAATTTTTTTTCCACCCTTGCACGCTACCGTAATTGCGACCGGACCGTAGCAACCGAACCGGTCTGTTTTGCCTGCGCGGAATAATTAGAAACAAAATTGAGGAGAGCGCCGGCGGACGTTACGTTTGCATTTCAAAATCCTCCGCGATCCTCCGATGGACGCGAAACTCGTTTAGCTCCATCAACGTGTCAAGTGAGCGTGGCACCGATCGGGAATAGAAAATCCGTCGCGGTTGTTTACCGTCGAATTTGCATTGTAAAAGGAAAGCGGTCGAACGATTTCCTCCCCGTGAAAACGTTTCATACGAGAGCGGCGAAAGGTCGTCCCGTCGCTACCCCCCTCGCTACCCCCTCGCTACCCCCGTCGATCGTGCATAATTCAGGTTTCCGTCCCTCGACCCGTTCGTTCTCCGCCGCGAGATTCTCTACCCATGGCCAGATAAACTTGGGGCGGCCGGTATTTTATTGGTTAGTTGACTTACGCCGTTGAAAGTAATTTATGTTTTGAATATGGTAAAACTGTTCTCATAAATATGAAACAAGTGTCACGGCTAGCTCCGCGAAGATAACGAACTTTACTTTTTTGCCTCGCACGACGGACAAAGTCCGTTCGTTCTGTGCACCGTGCCCGCCCCTCCGACGATATAAATTTCGCCGGCGATTATTCATTCGCGAGTCGATTACGCGTTTCCCGTCAGTTTCGCGTTTCGACCAATTACGGCCGAAGAATAAGCAACGGCTGGAAAGGTGGAGGTAATAATTTTCGCTTAGGATCAATGCGCGGGTTCCGGTTTCGCGACGTCGGGATACAATCGATGACGAATGCAGGATACCGGTAATCGGATTAAATAAATTGATGGATGGATTGCGCGGTGGTTTCTAAATCCCAACGGTACGTAGTACGCCTCGGTGATGTAGGTTGTAAAATAAATCCGCGAGAGACGGATTACATTGTGCTCGGAGCCGCGCACGCGGGACTCGCGGTCTCCCGGTTCGCATTAATTCTTGGTCGAATCGCGTTTACGAATGTCTCCACGGGACGCTTCTAATTCTATCTATGCTAATTCCCAGCTAAACCCCGTGGAAATTATTTTTCGACCGCTCGATTCGTTACCTTTTACAGCAGTAACTGTCCAATAGTCAGCTGGCCGAGATAAACGTTCCGCGGTACCGTATTTCGTTCGTTATTCTCGTTTACTAAATCAAAGAACGCGCGCAGCTGGCTGTTGCGAACACGTGTTGTCGGCAAACTCGGCATTTTCGATAAATTACTCTTGGCTCGATCCACGTTTCCAGCGAACGAAGAACCAGACGAGATGCTCGAGTTGTCAGCCAACCGGGCATAACTTTCGTTTATAATGAGCTCGTATAACGTTCAGAATAAATGCAACCGTGTACCCCGTCCGTTCTCATCGTCCCATAAAACATAGCCACCCTCCTCTAAATGCAGTTGCACCGCTAACGCGATGCATTCGTACGATAGAACACGTATTATTTCCCTCTACTCGGAAAAGAATTTATCTTTCGGAATTTATCCAATGGAGGAGGCGATAAAAAACTGGCCAACGGAAATATTTTTAACTCGATAAAGGTATAGAAAAATAGAAAGAGCGCTCGCTGTGGAAAATTGCTGTCGGCTACTTGTACTTTCGGGCAGCCGTGTTCGTATTTTCCGTGGAACCGGCTAAGAAGATCTACGAACGTTGTAAATCTTCGTCCACTTTAACCTCTCGACTTTCTTTTCCGCCCTCGTACGTTGTTACTCGGAAGAAGAAAGGTGTTGATAAGATTGCGACCGGTTAAAAATTCGCGCGGACTCACGGGCCTCGTTCCAGTCGGTTAATTGTCGCTGAGTTATGAACGCGAACGCCGCGACGATAGTACTATCGAAAGGTTCGCTGTTCGATGTTTCTTTTCCACCCTCGGCGGCTGAAACTCGCGTCTCGGAGAGGAAAGTTTGCTCGATCAAAGGTTAATAATGGCCGTCGGACAGGAGACACACTGGCTCGATCGAACAAACAGAGTCGTTCCTTGACCCCCGTCGTTCTTGCAACGGTTAAATTCGTCCCGGTTTAATTAACCGGTTCCGTACGCCGCGCAGTCGAAATATTGTCGTTTCGCCGTGAGCGATTTTCATTTCGCGTTAATCACGAACCGCGACCGGTCTTTGCTTTACTGCAATCGAAATCGTTATTCAGCGGAATCGATAGACGTCGGTTATCGAACGACGAGCAATTCCGCTTAGCAAACCAACAAATGAATCCATGGACGATGTGAAATGGAAGTCTGAGCGAACGGATTGCTTTTTCTCCGGAGCGTAGTCCGATTTGGATTTCGATGGGATCAGTTTTCGATCCGAGACGATTTTACGGTTCCTCCGCGCGACCAAACGATTCCGCAACTTGACGTACGTAGCTTTGGACTCGCGCGATGCGGAATAAAGCATTATACAAAAACAGAGCCGCGTATCGTTCCGCGTTCGTCTTCTCGAGGACGTGTACGACAAATCCCCATCTTTTGCGCGGATGGTAAAAGGCAACACAGAGTCGTTGCTATGCCAGGTACGTTCCCGTGATTCCGTCTCCGTCTGTTTGCCGGAGGAAGACCGTTGCTCTCCCTTTATCCGATGACTGCCAAAGGGATATTACGTTCGAAGCAGAGAATAAACAAGCCAACGGAATTCCAGTGATTTGGTTAGAAAAAGAAAACGACGAGAACCTGCTTGGGCGCGAATCGATCGATGCGAATCGAATCGGATAGATTCAATTTAATAATGAACAGGGTCGGTTCCGAATTCGCGATGTTACTTTGATGTTTGAAGAGCGTCCTGCGGTACAGAACGGTTCAGCCGTAATTTTATCGACAAATTCGATCGCGATGAATAATACCGAGGAAATTTAATCAGGAATCATCTCGCGTGCGGTTGATTACATTTTGCATTCATTTATTAACTTGAATTGACAATATTTCAACGGCAATGGGCTTACGTTGTGCTTTTCATTTATAATGTAAATTAAAAGCAAATGATGCAAGTGTGCAGAAGCTCGTGCAGCGTGTAAAATTATAATTAAACGTTGAAGAGACTTTACGACTCGTTATTCGTCGGTGAAAAAGAACGTTCGTCGATCTCGATCTCGATTAATCGTTGCGTTAGGCAAACGAGTTAGTCGGGGATGATGTACAACTTCTCCCGAATTTGACCTCTTCCTTCCGACTTTGGTTGTCTTGCCTCCACCCTCTCGTACGTTTATTACGTTTATTGTCCGAACAGCAACAAGAATGGAAGATCGTTCCGGCTTCTGGCAGACGGGAATGGCAGTTCGTCGGGGAACGCAACCGCGCGAGGAGCCTAACGAACGTCTTAGACACCGAGGAGTTTGAACGTCGGTCGCGAATAAAGCGGAAAGTAATTAATTTTGATAGATGTCGCGAATTGAGAGGGTAACACGCGAAGCAGGGTCCCGCGTCTTGTATCCAATCAACCTGGCACACTCCTGCGGGATCGCGCGATATATATTGCAGAATTTAATTAAACCTGTCGTACCTATGCGTCTTGGTTAACTGGCATCAACGTCAGGTATTAATTGAGAACTGTGAGTGGATTAGAACGTATCGGTGAAATTGTTCAGTTACAGAAATCAAAGAGTCGAAGAATTAACTTTGGCTCTTTTTACGAATCGTCTTCGATGCGCGTCTAAAATACCTCCGATCCCATTTCTTTCGACACGGATGAGTCGCGTCGGTGATTTAACGGACGTTAAACAGATCTTTTTTTATGTGGCTTAGCGATAAAATATTTTTTCGGCCGGTTAACGCGTGTCGACGGTCATTCAATTTCCAAGCAATACAGTCCTCGTCGAAGAATAAATATTTATCCACGGATATTGAATGATGGTCGAAGCATACATACATTCCGGCATTAATGCGCGGTCCCCGGTGAAAATATTTCGACGCCGTAATCGGATTGCCTGATAAATTACACCGACAGATCCGTTCCGAGCCAGTACTTGGAGGCTATTATTTGCTCTCGCGCATCGATTCGTACCGATCGTTCATTAAATTCTTGTTTCCGTATCGTTCTGTATCCAATCACTTGGACCCGGTGTTGTATCGTCGCGAAATTACCCTCCCCGTACCAGATCGAGCAACGATAATCGCTCGTTATCAAATAGGCCGTTTGCAACGAGTCGAAAAGCGTCGTAGATCGAGATAGACTCGGGGCAGAAGTGCACCGCGTTCGCTCTTCGCCTGACCTAGATTTCTTACCTACCCGTTACCACGGTGATAAAAGTAAACACCGCGTAAACGAAACAGAGATACCGAGACGATAGTTGGATGGTTCGGAGAATCAACGATCCTCGTAAACTCATCGAGTTCTCATCTTCGTCCACCCCTTTCGAGTCCCGTCTCGTTTTCCATTCCCCGTTTGCGCAGTGGTTTTTTCGTTCACTCGCGTAGCGGGCTGGTTTGTTTGGCTAGAAATAAAAGGTGAAAGGCCATCATCGATATAGACGGAGAGAGAGGTTGGCTCTCGTTTGGTTCGATCAAAAGTTCCGTTTGAGTTAAAAAGCACCGGCGGTTGTCGGTGCATTTGCGGAACGATCGCGTGCAAGTATTTTCAATAATTATTTATCGTTGGACGACGAACGTTCTTGGAGCGAGTGGTGGCCATTAAATCGGAAGTCTGTTAATCAGACGATCGTGTCCGGGGTGGAAAAATCGAGCGGCTGGTCTGGCTGGGGGGAGCTCGTTAATTCGGATGGTCCGGGAAGAAGAAAAACGCGGCCTGGCCACGTCCGTCCTAATGAAAAAGTTAATTGGCCTGTGTTCGCGAAATGCCCGCGATCGCGTCTCGATACCGCTACGCTATTCCGTTTTGCGCGTGGTTGAAAAAACTTTTGCGTAAACGAATTACTTTTGTTAGGATAGTTTGGTGCTTTGGTCGCGTATTGATTCGCAGCGATTACAGCTGGTTTCCGCCGTTTTCAAAGGCGGAATATCTTTCGCTCTTGATACTTTGATACCTTGATACCGAGTTCCGAATTATCGACGCAATTTCGCAACGAACGAGCAGGAGATAGGTAGATAAAAATAAACGAGCCCTATTCGCGATACTATTCGCTGATTAAGCTGGTTAATTCAGCAGCAGAGGGAGCGGCACGGTAATCTTGGTGGATGCGGAGGGATCGCGGGGTAAAAGTCGAAAACTGGAGGTCGCTAAAGAGGGCTCCGCGTCCAGGAGAGCCTCGGAGGTTGCCAGAAATTGGCCGAGCTTGCGTGTAATTCTGTCAAGCACATTTTAGGTCGCGTTCGCTTCGTCGGCTCGTTGGACCGGCTTTTCGAAACTAAAAGGGTTCGCGGTGTCTTGGCGAGACGACGGAACGTGAATTCAATTCGATTACGCGTGTTCAGGGTGGGCAAAAGCGCGAGCTTTCGTCGGGGGTGGCAACTGTGTATTCGGATCAATTTCCAAGCGTGCTGTTCAGCATAGAAACGGATAACGGTCTGTATTGTTAGCCCTCGGTGGTATTCAGGTTCTATCGTCCACGGTTCGTCGCGAGGGCTTTTGTCCCGCGACAAAAACCGCGATTGGAAATCGAAATCGAGAGGACTATCGGTAAAACGGCCAAGTAGCGAGAGCGCAGCGAGCTAATATCCGGCAACTAACGGGGAAATGTTACGTTCTATAGCGATCGGTCATCAATGTCTAGCGAAAGAAAGGCCTTTTATCTCGTAACGTCCACCCGTAATTTTTGATCTCTCGACCGTCCCTCGATCGTTGCAGACGTTATAAATATTCAGCTTTCGATTTTTCTGCTCTCTTCGAGCGCTGGGTCGCGGGGGGGAAAAAAAAAAAAAAAAGGAAAATAATGGGAAAAAAGGCGCCTCGCGCGTGTGCTTTTCGTGCGGAACTGCAAACAGTACTTTGTTGCGAATCCCCGGTGTGCTTGATACTTTCGATGTCGAGAGTACTTACATGCGCGCGCGGAAAGTGGCATCCGGTATACGATGAAAATAGAATCGGCAAACTTTCCTGTTTGACGAGCGCAACGATCGGAAATCGAAGGGCGGAGATGGATCGATGGGATCTGGGAAAGTAGGATGGTCGAGTGCATAAAGTGTGTCATTTCGTTTCGGACAGTAACGACGTAGGGTCGAACGATGATGGATGTAGATTATGTCGCGTTCCGACCTAGTTTTAGCCGATTTTTTTTTTTTTCCCCTCGGCTCGACTTTTCGTTTCGCCGGTATTTATCCTTCGTTTTCGCAAATTGCTAGACAAATATTCCGAGAAACGTAGTTGTTGTACCGATGCCGGTGGCGCGTACGCGATTGCAATTACAGCGAAGAGAAACAGAAGGCGAGAGTTGGGGGCAAGCGCGAGGAAATGATCAAGAAGTAGGCACCGTCGACGCGCGTAACTCGTCACGCTTATCGCTCGAGGTGTTTTCGAGCGTCTGTCGCATTGTTCGAAAGTAGTGACTCGTACACCGTCGTCACGGGCCTAAGCGCGGCTTGGAGGTACGCTAGGAAGGAAGGAAGGAAGGAAGGAAGGAAGTTTATCAGAGTTTCATTCCAGGGGAGAGTTGCTCAAAGCAGAAGCACGCGTATCGTCGGGTAAAGAGGTTAGGTAACGAGGAAAAAGAAAGTCTTTCGATCCCCGAAATGGTCAAAGGGAAACGAGGTCGGTACAAAAAGAGCTTTTCATCCTTCGAGTCTGTTTCAAAGCGCTGTCAGTTGCATACGGTACCTACTTATACCTATGACTTGTACCTACCGTGTCTGGCTACCCGCTACCTGTCCGTCGGACTAAAACCTCTCGTTTCTGTCTCTTTCATTTCCACCGCGCGGAACGTCTTCTCGGCTCTTAGAACGGTTACGTTTCACCGTGCGATCATGCATAAAATAGAGCGTTTGCGATTCTCCAGCTCTCGAGCTCTCGAGTTCTTGACATCCGACAACCGTTTCACGGCCACGCATAACCATTCGGATGTTCACCGGTCAGGAAAACGAAACGTGTTCGCTCTAAGCGATCTACGATTTCGAATTTAGGATTTAGGATTTGGTGCTCGATCTGTTTCGGTTATTACGGTCGAAGCGCCTCTTCTCTCGGATAATTCCTGCGATTCGACGATCGAGTCGTTTCGCGACCCAGTTGGAAACTTCTCTCGAGCATCGTGGTACGTATCCGCGCGATACTGATTCGATCGAACGAATTCATTTTCAACGGCGAACGGAACGACTCGCGATTCGAATCGATCGCGCGCTTAACAAGATGGGGAAGACTGAGGACTCGACGGGGAAACCGTAATTTCTAATTTCGCCGTTCTCTGTTTGCGGTTGAACGCACGGTCCGTGTGGCAAATATCGTTGGAATCTCGCAGAGAAGGAATCGGCGTCGGATAGGTCAGTATCTGCAACAGGACAGCTCGACCAAGCCAGCTCTTTGACCTCCTGCGAAAGGCTAGGTTCCGGTAGCCCACACGGGGGTAGTACCGGATGTGGAAAGGGGCAGGTAGAGCCGGGAAATTAGCTGTTCCCACGATAAATTGGAGTTTCTGATTTTCGTTTTGCGGTCGTCAACGTCACGTCCCCGTTACGACATTCTCTCCCTGCCGACCTATTTACCAATTTCTGATAAATTGAGTTTCGTCCTACCTACCCCCTTTCTCCTATTCCGTTTCCTATCTTCCTCCGGTGTACATAGATCCGCTCCAACGAATCCGGAACTGTTTAGATGCGCATACGTACGATATTCCTCTCGCTATTTTCGCATCGTTGTTATTACGACTTTACGCGTTTACGAAATTTTTCGATTCGCCACTCGCCGGATCGATTACACCGCTTCGATTCGTGCCCCGAAGGAACAGACAGTGACGAGAAAGTGACGAGAGCGTGGGATTAACAGAGAGTGTAGAGAGAGAGAGAGCGGCGAGTTTACTTTTCGCGGGGAGAATCCAATTTTCGAGATGCATACCGGCCTGAAACAAAATCCAGGAACGCGTGCAACGTCCGCGGAAAATGTCACGCGCCCAATTTCTTTTCCTCGGGTTCGTACGATTCCCCGGAAACTATCAACGGCTTCGATATAATCGAACCGGCCGTCCGATATTTTCCCAAACTCGATCGCCGAAGGGATAACCGCGGGTCGCGAATATTCGCGGTGTAACTGCAACGGATCGGCAATATCGGCCAGTTTGGTTACCGGTAGCGGCGAAAATGCAATTTTAGGCACAAACCTCGGTGTCGATACTATCCCTGATTTTATCCAGACTCGCTTTAATCCGTTCCAACTTTTCGTCCGAGCAAGCTACCAGCCTAGCGCACGATAGTTTCGTTTCGCCCTATCTCGATAAGCTGCCCGTTGCATCTTTTATGCTCGCCGTTCTAACAACTCTGCAATTTACAAACGCAACTCGACCTCGCCTGAATTATTAACGTCCTAAGCTCGAGCGTGTTCGTCTCTCTACCCAAAAGCAACAAGAAAAGGAGAAAAACGTAACGATTTTCTCTCCTTATACAAAAGTCAGGAGTCTAAGCAGGAATCATATAATGTTCCAAACAACGCGGGATTCCCGGCAGAGCTATACGCATCACTCAATTTAACGCGATATTGCGGGACGAAATGATTTAATGCGCATCAATACATTAATATATCGACGAGCAGCTCGATTAAGGAGAATTGAATTCGCACGGAGCAGGCTTCGCTTCGCGTCGATGATTAAAATGAATACCGCGCGGGAATTTCCGACGGGAAATTTGACATTAGATAGGAAAAAATAAAATCGTAATATCGCTTACGTTAATAGTTAACTGTTTGATGCATCGAGAAGGAGCTCTCGCAGAAGAATCAATCAATAGCGGGGAGCTTCGAACGTAGCACGGAACCGATGCCGGCGGGCAATAATACGTAAACGTGTGTTCCGTACACACGGTGCGTCTGTATCAGTTGTCCTGAAAATACCGATAAAGTCTCGAATATTTGCTCAAAATACTCTCCGCGCCCGTGCACCTATATACTTTATGCGAGAGGTGGGTTGCTTTAGCGATTCGATTTGCTCCCACCGATGTGAAATACTGCGCGTAAACCTTTCTCAAATATACGTACAAACCTCTTTTAATGGACAGTCTCGGGATGCCAGTCGTGTAAATCGAAATAATATCGCGGTCGGTTCAGACGAATGCGGAAATATTGCAGTTTCAAGGCAACCGAAATATTTACCAGGAATTTGGTCGCATCCGCCGGTTATTCCCGCGCCGTCACCACGTACCGAACCTCGCACGTTTCGTGCAGTAATATTTCACGAAACGGTCGCGGGATCATTAAAATCATCGCCACCTAGAAACCGTGTAACATCTTATTCGTGGCTAACAGAGAAAAGGTGAACCCCTGGAAGACGTTCAATTTAAAGGCGCACTTTTCAGAAACATTGAAAAGAAACCAGTCTCCAAGCAAAGGCTGTGCAGCAGGGGAAAAAAAATGATAACGCGAAAGTTTCTTTCGCTCGGAACTTTTAGCGAGGAGATACTCGACGGGCTTTTACTTTGCCCTATACATTTAAGGATTTAACCGCAGGAACGAAAGCGTGTATTCGCGAAAAGTAATCGAGGGCAGGTTTAAGCACCGTTTTTTCCCTCGTTTCCACTGCGTTTCTTATCGGAACAGACGGAAAATAGCACTCGGCGTATAATGGCAGCGGCACCGTCACTCGGTGGACGTTGGATAACGAGAACGTCTCCGGTTCGAGAGGTCGTCGGTGTCACGCAACGGATCCAAATCTGAAATCGTCCGTATCATCACAAAATAATTACGATTAAAACTAAACGCAATAGTAGTAATTACGTGCAGTAGAATCGATACGAAAACCAAATATTCTCAAGTATCGAGGCATATTTTAACGTATATATACTTACCTCGATGTTAAATAAGTTTAATTTTAGCAAGAATTAAATCCAGTAGCAGTTTTTCGATCGAAGAAACTCGATGATTACTATTAATTCGACCATTTACGACGGCTAATTATGTTATAAGAGCAAATATATACCTTTAATTTACATAGAATTTATGTACAGTCTTATGTACTACTAAACTATATAGCTGAGAGCATGTATTTACTATACAAACTCGGAAATTAACAACAATTATAACGTAAAAATGCACCTCTGGTGGTGGTGGGAGTGATCAGTCAACCATAACAAGAGTTTTTCTTCGCGAACTCGACTCGCGGCCGTCAGTTCTCTCGCGGCCGCGGATATGATCGGGTGACCTTCTGAGATGGCCTTGACCATTGGTATTGGACTGCGCGGAGGACCTCGGCTGGTGGTGGGGGAACTTGCTGGACGATGCTGGAGGACCATGCTGCGGCTGCTGATCTTCACGATGGCGGAGGTCGATGGAGAGTATGCTGGTTGCTGATGACGTCACCTGTCTACTGGCCGGTGAGTCATTATGTAAACAATTTATTTATGGTGGTGGGAACAAAAACGTTCGTTCTACGATTTGAACGATCACGAAGGCAATTTGTAAACACACTTGGCTAGACGCTAGCCCCACATATGCCTTCCTTTCGCGTATTACATATATATTAGACGCGCTACGAGTTTAATTATGATATTTAGAAATTATATATCGCGAAATTACTTTCGATTAAAGAGAATTTAGAGATACTTTCGCTACGTATTGCTAAATTGACATTGAAGCGTCCGTAGTGGTTATAGAATCATAGTTGAATATTAAAGAATTATTTAGAGAATTTATTTTGAAAATATCGTTACGATAGTTATTAGCTGATATTTCATTTTGCATCATTTACCGATCGATATTATCTCTCTTAATTAATCCACAAACTGCGTATCCACCTGTTAATTTTTACACGCGTAATTATCTAATTTTATATAATTACTAAATGCTCAAATTACATGTAATGGAGGGTGGATGGGATTGGGGAAATAGGGAAGGGCCCCTGCGTAGTCACCTCCACGGGGTGGGCCTGGGCCCTTGGTAACGTTTTCGAGAAACCGGTTTCCCGAAAACGATATCAAGCTAAGGACTACGCGCGTAGACATAAGTATAATTGTAAACTCGATACTAAAAGTACCAAACCAGTCAAATGACTATGATTCGTAACTTCTGACAGAGATAAATAGATTTTTCATTTGTTCAAAGATTTCGTAGATTCACTTTTAAGAATTTTCTATTATTTCATTAACTTCGCACGGTACTAGAATACTTTAATCACTGGTACTTTTAGTATCGAGTCATTTACAGTACAATTGAAATTTTCCAAGTCCTTTTCAGGACTTTGAAACTTGCAATTGGACTGCGAATTGTTTTGTTTAAGTTAATTATTGCGATTCAATTTGTACATTCATCTAATGTAATTTTAATAAGATAATCATCCCTTTTTATCCCGCCCTCCCTCACTTTTATTATTAATTATATATGGTGACTTCTACCTCTCTATGGTGTCTCTTTGATGGAGGGTTGTTCGATTGTTTGGTTTTATGGTTCGACGTTTGATGGTTCGACGTTTGATGGTTCGACGTTTGATGGTTCGACGTTTGATGGTTCGACGTTTGATGGTTCGACGTTTGATGATTCGACGTTTGATGGTTCGACGTTTGATGATTCGACGTTTGATGGTTTGATAGTTGATGGTTTGATATTCACTGGTTGATGGTTAGAAATTCACTTAATTTCTGGTTTATTCTGGTTTACTTAAATCTCTGTTCGCCGCTGGATCGCCGCTGGATCGCCGAGGGATGCGTGCGTTTTTAGTCATAAGTACTTACATAATGTACATCTCTGTAATTTAATTGTAATCGTATTGTAAAGAAATACGTTTTCTTATCCGAAGAGAGAACCTCTTCTTTCAATCCTCGTTTATCAGAACATTTAATTGTTCTCGCGTAAATTAGTTCGCGTTTATTTGCTCGAGCACTCTAACCTTGTGCTTCGTAAGATCGCTTCACGTAGATTTCCTCTTTTTTTTTTCTTTCCTATTTTTCCCCTTTCCTTTTTTTTCCTCTTCCGCTCGAGATTTAGATTTTAATCGTCACGCAGTGAAACAGTCGGGACTCAATCAAACCGATGCGTGTTTGTCGTGCCCACCTGGATCTTCAAGGGTTCAACCGTGGACGCGCTCACGATGGAGCGGGCCGAGTGGTTCCCAACCCGTGGCGCTGGGGTCTGACCTTTGTAAGACGGATTCGGGCGGTTCCACGAGGTTCGTCTTCATCGCAGAGCAATCCTCGCGTTCGGCCTCGTTGGGGTTCAGATGGACATCTCACTCACAGTCGGGGAGAGCGTGGTTCCGATTGTTTCCACGTAAGACGTGGCATAAAACTTGATCGCGATTCGCGTCCGGTACGGTTCGCCTAATGGCTAACGCGGAAGCACCGGGTTAGAGTGCTCTCTAAATTGTCCGTTTAGGTCGCGTCGTGAATTTTATCTTCATTTTTGCTTCAACTTAGTTTCTTTTCTTAACGTTAGCTTAAGTTAAATTTGTTTCTACTTTTATTGAGATTGGTATGAGTAATGGAATTTAGAGTATCGTACCGTAAGAACCTTTTGCGAGACACTTTCGCTTCTCGAAAGTGTCAGTAGAGTCACTTTACAAATTTCTCTTCGGGTAAGAAAATGACATTTCTCGTCACCCCTTCCGTAAAGTCCATACTGCAGTTTCTATATATCTGATAGATTTTAGAAAATGTATTATGGATTTCGCGTGTATTAAATTCAAGTAGATTCAGATCCCGGTACCTTCTGTAACGAGATCGTAAACATGTAATGGAGGGTGGATGGGATTAGGGTTTAGGGATGGGTCCCTGCGTAGTCACCTCCACGAGGTGGACCTGGGTACTTGGTAACGTTTTCGAAAGATTAATTAATCTCTCAAAAACGATATCATGCTAAGGACTACGCGCATAGAAATAAGTATAATTGTAAACTTGTCACTAGAAGTACCAAAGTAGCCAAAAGATCGTAGTTCGTAACTTCTGATAGAGATAGATAGATTTTTCTTTACTCAAAGATTTTATAGATTCATTTTTAAGAATTTTTTATTATTTCATTATATTTGCAAGAGATTAAAATAATTTAATCACTGGTATTTCTAGTATCGAGTCCTTCAATTCAACTACGAATAGTTTAGTTTAAGTTAATCATTACGATTCAATTTGTACACTTATATAATGTAATTTTAATAAGAAAATCATCCCCTTTTATCCCGACTTCCCTCACTTTCATTATTAATTATACGTGGCTACTTCTATCTTTCTATGGTGTCCCCTCGGTGGAGGGTCGTTTGATAGTTCAATGTTTGATGGTTCGACGTTTGCTGGTTTGATGTTTGAGGGTTTGACGATTGATGGTTGGAAATTCACTTAATTTCCGCTTTATTCTGATTTATTTTAATCTCTCTGTTCGCCGCTGGATCGCCGTTGGATCGCCGCTGGATCGCCGCTGGATGCGTGCGTTTTTAGTCATAAATACTTATATATTATAAATCTCTGTAATTTAATTGTAATCATATTGTAAAGAAATACGTTTCCTTATCCGAAGAGAGAACCACCCCTGTTTCTTTCAACCCTCGTTTATCAAGACAGAACTTTTAATTGTTCTCTCGAGCGCTCTAATTTCGTGCTTCCTAAGATTCACTTCACGTATTCGCTTCGCGTATTTCCTTCGCGTATTCCCTTCACCTATTCCCTTCACCTATTCGCTCGAGATTTCGATTTTAATCGTCACGCAGCGAGACAGTCGGGACTCAATCAAACCGATGCGTGTTTGTCGTGCCCACCTGGATCTTCAAGGGTTCAACCGTGGACGCGCTCACGATGGAGCGGGCTGAGTGGTTCCCAACCCGTGGCGCTGGGGTCTGACCTTTGTAAGACGGATTCGGGCGGTTCCACGAGGTTCGTCTTCATCGCAGAGCAATCCTCGCGTTCGGCCACGTTGGGGTTCAGATGGACATCTCACTCACAGTCGGGGAGAGCGTGGTTCCGATTGTTTCCACGTAAGACGTGGCCTAACTTGTTCGCGATTCGCGATTCGCGTCGGGTTCGGTTCGCCTAATGGCTAAAGTGGAAGCACGAGGTTAGAATCGGTCGTTATTTTCGGTCGCGTCGCGAATTTTATCATCATTTTTGCTTCAACTCAGTTTCTTTTCTTAACTTTAGTTTAGTTTAGTTTCTTTTTACGATAGAGTGATAGAATTTCGAGTATCGTATACCGTAGAACCTTTTGCGAGACACTTTCGTTTCTCGAAAGTGTAGTAGAGTCACTTTAGAAATTTCTCTTCGGGTAAGAGAATGGCATTTCTCGTCACTCTTTCGCGTGACTTCGCGTATATTAAATTCAAGTAGAGTCAGATCTCGGTACCTTCTGTAACGAGATCGTAAACATGTAATGGAGGGTGGATGGGATTAGGGCCATAGGGATGGGTCCCTGCGTAGTCACCTCCTCGTTGGTGGACCTGGGTACTTGGTAACGTTTTAAAGAGACCGGACTCTCGAAAACGATATCATGCTAAGGATTACGCGCGTAGATTTAAGCGTATTTATAAATTTAACACCAGAACTACCAAAATTTTTATTTTATATTATTTTATCGATTTATCTGTTCTTTGCTTTTTATTTATAATTTTTTTGCGATCTACCTATTTATACTTCCTGTTTGTAGTACATTCTCTTTTATCTAAATAATATTTTATTTTCTTTGAAAGAAATTAAAATTCTTTGCTTGCCTGTAGTTCTAGTGTTAAGTCTTTTGTAACACAATCTCACAATAGCGCACAATAGTGGAATACGATATTAAAAAATACTGATTTTAGTATATATTTCATTGCGTCAGTGCAAGAGAGTTGGCTATATAAGATATCGATTCAATTTCGATGCGAATGTAACACGAAAATATAGCTTGGATTATAATATTTCATGATTAATCGATAATTACCTTATTAAAATGCAATTAATTAAATTATACGTATAATTTACGGTTAAAATAAAAAAATAATTATATATGTTATTGTAACAAGTTGCTGAGATCATAAATTAACAAAAAAAATGTAAAAATTAATAAAATCTAAGCGAATATTGCGGAAAAACGACAATATATACGATATGCAGTGAACCGTGACTTTCCGAGAAAAGTAGGGGAAGCGGGCTATATAAGGACGCCGCGACCGCAGCAAAAATTCTTTTGCTACTTGAACGTCGTGACGGACGGGTCTGAGAGTGTTGTTGGTGGCCATTGGGCGGTGCGGGGGTGGTGAGGGGGGGAGGGGGTGTTCCTGAAGAGTGCATACAAGTGCCTGGAGGTTATCTTGACCCGATTGGTGGGTGGGTGCCTGATGGATATTAGGAGGTTGCGTGGGAGTCACTGGAGCGTGACAAATTTTGGTGGAGGCGTCTTGGAGAACGATGGCGACAACGACGTATTTCTACGAGTTGGTAAGTCTGAAAACTTGAAAATTTAAGTAGATGGTGGTGGAGTTAGTGGTAGTTTTAAGATGTACGTGACGCAGGGGGCTCGCCCAGCACTCGTGGGTGTTGCTGGCCCATATATGCCCCCCGTCGCGTCATATCAATAACATTTTCCAACTTTACGAAATCTAAAATTTGTTTACCGTTATTTTAAAGTATATAATTATTAATGAATAAATGATAATTGAATCTCCTTTTACGTAATTATCTTCTACACGGTATAAAACACTTTTAATTTACTTTTAAATCGCGTCACGAATTTTACAAAAGCGATTCGATGTTTAAATATGATTAAACATTGGCAGTTCGGTGTTGAATTTGAATGGAATTAAAATTAAAATATTGGGTCCCTGCGTAGTCACCTCCTCGTTGGTGGACCTGGGCCCTTGGCAACGTTTTCGAGAGATTCCGCTCTCCAAAACGATGTCATGCTAAGGACTACGCACGTAGATTTAAGCTTATATAGATAGTGCAATTAGAGAATAAGATATAGTTTAAGTTAATATTTGCGTTCGCCGCTGGATCGCCGTTGGATCGCCGATGGAACGCCGCTGGATGTCGTAATATAACTTATTGCACATTCTCGATTAATATAATTTAATTGCATTCCATTTTTATTTCCTTTCCATAATTATCTTCATGCTAGTCAGTTCGATCGGTATTAATAATCTGTTCAGTAATCGGTACCCGAGTTATATTGAGTATTGCAACTGAGAGAAGGTGTAGTTGTAATATGATTGATCGTTTCGTGGTTAAAGAAATATATGCGACGGTGGAAATTGTTTAAACAATCCGGAATAATCTATGGTGTTCTGTCTCTCTCTCTCTCTTTGTCTCTCTTTCCCTCTCTCTCTCTCTCTCTCTCTCTCTCTTTGTCTCTCTTTCCCTCTCTCTCTCTATTTCTATGGAATGTTCTCTTGATCGGAGGTTGACTCTTGATTTCACAAAATAATTCCAACAACAAAATATTCTGTTCTGTAGTCGGAAAGTGGCTGCATTATTCTCTTCGTATTTGGAAATGGGAAAATAATATTTTCGGTGAATACAGCGTTCGAGTTTCGTCAAAAAGATTCTATTTCCACGTTTTCCAAGATTCTTTCCAAGTGCTTCATGCAAATAGGCCATACGAAATTACAATTTAGAATGGCTGTCAAGAGAAACTTGAAATTTGACGAATTTTCTCCGTTCTCGTCAAAAATTCAATGGTTCTGAGGCGAATTTCAACAAATCCTTCCCATTTCCTTTCTATTATCAAATTCTTATGATTGCTATAATAAAATTGCTACGATTTCAATAAATAATTTAACACTCACTTCTACTTTCGCCGCTGGATCGCCGCTGGATGCGTATATTATTAGTCGTAGATAATAGTTGTTATAATAGTAGTAATTATAATTAGACAATAGTAATTGCAATGAAATTGTAAGGAAGTATATACATTCTCTTATCCAGAGCGAAACCCTACCTTTCTTCCTCAAAATCACCATTTTGCCGAAATAGAATATAATTACTGCTCGCTACTGATGTTTATCGGTAATAGTTTTATCAGTACTAGTTTGTTTGCTCTGCGTACTCGCTTGCATGCATCGCATGTGGCAAGCAAGTAGTGAGCACGCTAACTTTATGTTAGACGTAAGTCGCTGCCACGAGTAGCTCCATGGGTCGAAAAGACCGTGGTTTAGAAAGTGGACAGCGCCGGAAACATTTAGTTAGCAGATCTACGGGATTACGTAGGTCCACGTGAGTACGCAGAGTAGCTTTGGTCGCGTCGCGAATGTTACTTTCACCTTTCTGTTTGTTTTCTTTTCTTATACACAAGCTTCGAGATTAGATTATAATAGAACGTTTACCACACCGTAATCTCTTCTGCGAAACGCTTTAAATTTGCTGAAGTGTTAACAGAGTCACTTTATAAGTTTCTCTCTGGATAAGAACGTGATATATACTTCCATTCCCTTCTTCCTTTTCGCGTTTCGTACAATCGACGTTGCAATTTCTAAAAATCTCCGATAGATCTTGGAAAATGCATCGTGGATTTCGTTTTTTAATTGAAGTAGAGTCGGATCTCGGTACCTTCTGTAACGAGATCGCAAATATGTAATGGAGGGTGGATGGGATTAGGGTTTAGGGATGGGTCCCTGCGTAGTCACCTCCACGGGGTGGGCCTGGGCCCTTGGTAACGTTTTCGAGAAACCGGTTTCCCGAAAACGATATCAAGCTAAGGACTACGCGCGTAGACATAAGTATAATTGTAAACTCGATACTAAAAGTACCAAACCAGTCAAATGACTATGATTCGTAACTTCTGACAGAGATAAATAGATTTTTCATTTGTTCAAAGATTTCGTAGATTCACTTTTAAGAATTTTCTATTATTTCATTAACTTCGCACGGTACTAGAATACTTTAATCACTGGTACTTTTAGTATCGAGTCATTTACAGTACAATTGAAATTTTCCAAGTCCTTTTCAGGACTTTGAAACTTGCAATTGGACTGCGAATTGTTTTGTTTAAGTTAATTATTGCGATTCAATTTGTACATTCATCTAATGTAATTTTAATAAGATAATCATCCCTTTTTATGCCGCCCTCCCTCACTTTTATTATTAATTATATATGGTGACTTCTATCTCTCTATGGTGTCCCTTCGATGGAGGGTTGTTTGATTGTTTGGTTGTTTCATGGTTCGACGTTTGATGGTTTGATAGTTGATGGTTTGATATTCACTGGTTTATTTAATTTCTGGTTTATTCTGGTTTACTTAAATTTCCGTTCGCCGCTGGATCGCCGCTGGATCGCCGCTGGATCGCCGAGGGATGCGTGCTTAGTCATAAGTATTAGTCATAAGTACTTACATAATGTACATTTCTGTAATTTAATTGTAATCGTATTGTAAAGAAATACGTTTTCTTATCCGAAGAGAGAACCCCTTTTTTCAACCCTCGTTTATCAAGACGGAACTTTTAATAGTTCTCGCGTAAATTAGTTCGCGTTTATTTGCTCGAGTGCTCTAACTTTGTGCTTCGTAAGATCGCCTCACGTAGATTTCCTCTTTTTTTCCCCCCCCCCCTCCTTTCTTTCCTCTTTTTTTTTCTCTATTCGCTCGAGATTAGATTTTAATCGTCACGCAGGGAAACAGTCGGGACTCAATCAAACCGATGCGTGTTTGTCGTGCCCATCTGGATTTCCACGGGTTCAGCCGTGGACGCGCTCACGATGGAGCGAGCTGAGTGGTTCCCAACCCGTGGCGCTGAGGTCTGACCTTTGTAAGACGGATTCGGGCGGTTCCACGAGGTTCGTTTCTATCGCAGAGCAATCCTAGAGCTGGGCCTCGCTGGGGTTCAGATGGACATCTCACTCACAGTCGGGGAGAGCGTGGTTCCGATTGTTTCCACGTAAGACGTGGCATAAAACTTGACCGCGATTCGCGTCGGGTTCGGTTCGCCTAATGGCTAAAGTGGAAGCATGGAGTTAGAATGCTCTTTAGTTTGCTTCAATTTAGTTTCTTTTCTTAACTTTAGTTTAGTTTCATTTTTTTTTACGATAGAGTGATCGAATTTCGAGTATCGTATACCGTAGAACCCTTTGCGAGACACTTTCGCTTCTCGAAAGTGTCAGTAGAGTCACTTTAGAAATTTCTCTTCGGGTAAGAAAATGGCATTTCTCGTCACCCCTTGCGTAGAGTCCATACTGCAATTTCTAAATATCTGATAGATTTTGGAAAATGTATTATGGATTTCGCGTGTATTAAATTCAAGTAGAGTCAGTCCTCGGTACCTTCTGTACCGAGGACACGTATTTGTAATGGAGGGTGGATGGGAATAGAGTTTAGGGATGGGTCCCTGCGTAGTCACCTCCTCGTTGGTGGACCTGGGCCCTTGGTAACGTTTTCGAGAGACCGGTCTTTCGAAATGATACCAAGCTAAGGACTACGCGCGTAGATTTAAGTCGTTTGCAATTCAGTTGAAATTTTCCAAGTCCTTTTCAGGACTTTGAAACTTTCGGTTCGATTGCAAATTATATAATTAGTTTAGCTATAGTTTAAGCGAAATTTAGTTTTGGAATTCGCGGCTAGATCGCCGTTGAATTCTGAATCGGAAGTAGCGAATAGAAAGCGTTCTCGTGTAAATCGGTTGGTATTTTCTCGATACAAATAGACTATCGCGCTAAATACTCGTTCGCTTGTATCGCAGGCTACACGTAAGTAGTGGATAATCTAGTTTTACGTTTGGTAAGTTCGCTTGCACGAGTAGTTCCGCATTCGTTCGCATCTCGAGCGATTTATCGTCAGGCCACGGCGTCGGAACGCGTTAACCCGCGAGAGCTAAGGGCGATTAAGCGAAAAGAAAAATACGAGAATTCATTCCGGGAAGAAGGGGTTTTCGTGGATGAATCTCGAAAAAGTTTTCCTCGCGTATTCCAACGATAAATCTGACGAAAGGTAATAAGAAAAGTTGTCTCTCAATTTTTTCGTATTTGCATACCCGGCTGGCCAGACTTCCTCCAACTGATTTCCGAGACTTACGGTTTCGATATATTAATTCGCTCTCGAAGAAAACGGTTTTGATCTTCGCGACGGCGGGTAGAACAGAAAGATGGGAAAGAAGGAGGAAGGAAGGAAGGGAGGGTGGAAGGCATAATTTTATAAGTGTTCAGGAAGAGAGCGGCTCGCAGGAATAGCGGATGTAAGGCGGTTACGGGGAATGGAGTGAAGCCGAGCTGGTATTGCATTAAAATTTACATAATAGTCGACTCTAACCCCTGTTGCATTACTCGGCCGACCTCCTCCAACCTCCCGCCTTACGCAGCACAAATACAGATGTACAATATATTTTCACCGTTTACTTTCATCGTTCTACCCACGAATTTCGAGATGTTGTTCTTCCACCCCGTGCCCGCCTTTTCTTCCCTCCTGCCTACTTCGTCGCGTTTAATATCGTTAATACTGTACTACCTACCCCGACGGATCGCACACGACGAAATTCAAGGAACGAGAGCTAATATTAAATTCTTGCTCGAGAAAGAGAGAGAGAGAGAGAGAGAAAAGGGGACGATTAAAAGTATGTTAGAAGCGTTCAAAGTTGAGTGGCGCTCTAAATCGCTGTCATTAAATTTCCGTTTAATTTCGTTGAAAGCCGAGCGGAGGGGGAGGAATGGTTAGGCGCGCGAATTAATTTGATCATAAATGATTAACGACACAGTTTCGTTGCGGCTGCGAGCCGTCTTAACAACGAACCATCAACCAGAGGAAAGTTCGCGCAAACGTCTGCTGCTCTCTGGCCCGTGTCTCGGCTGATTTCTATTCCCAGCCACTTTAATGGCCTCGCTTCGGGGTGGAACAAAGTCCTCCGTCTAGCTACTTATCGGAAACTAGGAAAATTCGAAACAAACTTGGCAGCGACGGCCGACCGTTCTAACGTGGAAATTTTCCAGGGTTTCTTCTAATTTCTATCGAGATAACGAGAAGCATCCGATAATATTTCGCTCGATAGGATTACGAATGGAACGTGTACGAGCGGGGAGCTTTGCGCGAGATTCCAACCGTTTCGGCGTATCATTTCGGCCGAGATTATCTCCGTTACTTGCCAGCAACAAAGATCGGGACAAACGCGCTCTCGGTTCGTTAAGGCGAGCGCACTACGAAAACGCGCGGTTCAGACAGATATTGCGATTTCTCCACCCTTCTCCGTTTTCTATTCGTCGACCTGTATATTCCGCTTTTCTTCCCGACTATGCGACGGTGCATCGAATAAACGCGATTGCTGTCGAGCGGTTTTCTCGTCAGTTGTCGGCATAATTTATTTAGCATCGCGCTCGACCTTTCCCATCGCGATGAACGGTGGGACGAGCCGGAAGTTCGTTTTAATAAAACGCCACCCCGTCGATGGGAAAAACGCAGTCGAAGGAAATTGATAGGTGTCACGAGCCGCGATATAAATCTTGGATACGTTCCGTGACCGGTCGCGAAAACTCAATTCGAGATAGGGGATGAGAAATTTGTTCGCATCGATAAAGCTCGCTTCTTATCGCGCGATACTTTATCGCGTACCAGCTTTTCGCTACTCGACCAATAACCGGTAGTGCTCGTACAAAACTGTCAGTCGCACGAGACGGACGCACGGCATGAGTTACATCTGTCAGCCGGCTGCCCGTATTTACCGCATGCTGCCTTGACACGCTCTGCGAACCCTCTTGTCTCTCGCCTGCTCGTGCACGATAGCCCCGAACCACCCGCTACGCGGTCGTCGAATATTTTTCGCTAATTCGCAGCCAGCTACACGGTTTCACGCGGCAAATTCTCTCCAAAGGCCGCGGCGATTAACTGGAACGCGTTCGAATGGAAACGGACGATTCGAGGAGGAAGTATGTAACAGTGGCACGTTTAAAAGGGGAGCGGAATCCATATAGGAGCCGGAGGAAAATAGAGAAGCGAACGGCTGCGTCAAGTGATCGTTGGGTGAAACACGATGCACGTATTTCTACGTGCATCGCTTCCCCATTCTGGCCGGTGCTCTGACAAATATCGCCGATATCGGGAGGGAAAGCGTACATGACATAAACAAGATTCGTGCTCGGCGTACGAAAACGAACAAGGACACGGTCCTCCCCATTTTTCGCGGCCGCGTTACAATATCGAATGAAATATGCTACCGTGCGATCTTTCGATTCTCTGTCGCGGAGATGCTTACGGCGCGAGGGAATGAAATCTCGACGGTGGACGTAATAACGCGTAACTGGTTCGCGTTCCCGTCGCTTTATCGTCGGGCTCGCAGTTGAAGGAGCGTCCTGGTCGACGTTTTACGAGCGAATCAACCCTCGAACGTTCGATAAGCAGTAGCCGAAGGACCGGGCGTTATCTTTTCTCGAGGGTGAAATTAGGCGATCGGTTTCTCGCGTTTCGCGCGACGGAATCAAGGGGTTGATCCGTCGCCAACGGAACATATTCATGCGGCGAACATTCGAGCAATGAATCGAGCTCTCCTTCCGCGTCGTTGATTTTTACCGACCCGGCCGGATATTTTTCTCCACCGAATATATCCCGCGGGTTATACGGTGTCTACTTAACATTTTACGATCTCGTAGGTGTCTCCGTATAGGAAACGTACGAACCGAGGGCTTTACGACGATTCCGATGCGCTGTTCTCGGTCTCGGACGGAAAACGGACTGGAGAGCGTTGTCTAGATAAAAGGGTCGCGGAATCATTAACGGGGAGAAAAGTTTTTACCCCGCAGCGCGGAGAAAAAATGGCCCGCGGACGGTTAAACTGCAGAGTACGCCGCCGTTTTATGGACGCGTAATGCATTTAGCTCGGACGCAATTGCCAGGGAGAAGTGCTACAATCAGCAGGGGCATTGACTCGTCGCCTAGCGTCCCGTAAGTTTCGGCCATCGCAGTTGCCGGAACGCGCGTGCACCCTCGGCAACGGGTCATTTGCAAACTCGAGTTAGCGATGAATTCGATCGGATCGCGGCCGAGATGGAACGCGTACGCGTCGCGCGAGACCCACGCTCGAGATCGAGCGGAGAACGCCGGCATTGCCTCGGAACGCCACCCAAGTTGCCGGCATTCGAACCGAAATATCGAAATCGCGGGCAATCGAAAGCCGCGAAACAGCAAAGTCGAGGCTCGTTCGAAGCCGTTGCTAATCGTCCGATGAACAATGCAGCCGGGAGCTTTGCGCACGAGTGCCACTTTCGTGGCAGTTACGAAGCCAGAGTTCGAGATGCAGTTTGCCATTTTCATCGGAGGCATTCGTCTCTGTAATCCAAGCGAATCGTTCCTGGTACACCGGTGTCCTTAATCCATCGCGTGCCACTCGAATTTTTCGTCGAATCTACCAAAGTTTGCGCTCTTCCGTTTCGCGCTTACCCGCTGCTTACCTCCGTTTCGTTTGCGCGCCCTTCCTTCTACCCGATGGAACTGTTTCTCTACAAGTTCGAAGAAAAGATAGCGGGATAGGGGGGGGAGGAAGATTTCTCATGCTGGCAGGAAACGTGCTCGGCGAACAACTTGGAAGTAGACGTCTCGCTGTTTTTATTTCCGGGGTTAACTTAAATTTTCAGTTCCGCTTTGAGAGTTGTTCGACTCTTTGTCCGCCGGCCGAGGAAAATTCTGAAAGAGAGACTGCGTTTCGTTGAGCGATACGGTTAGAAAATTGGTTCACGCGCGATTATGCTCGCGGCGTATCATCGATTACGCGCGGCTCGGTGAATTTTCTATCGGAAATATTTCTTACGCCGCCAGCTTCGTTATCGGCCATTTCCCATGCACCATCAATTCTGCTTGACGCCGATTTTCCCGGCAACATAAATCTTCTTACCGTCCCGGTTGTCGATATGGGCGAATTTTTTTCTCCCACGGCCAACGATATTTCTTAATTCTCGATTTCCCGCACCGATTTTCCTCGCTCGCCGTTGGTTCCTCCGTCGGGCGAAGACGAGGGCGAGGACGAGGAAATTCTTTCTCGCGCGAGGCGGCGGTGGCGGCGGCGGTGGCGGCGGCTCCTCTCAAAGGACACCGTCTCCGGGTCTCTTATCGATCTACCTACTTACTTAGCCGCGTTCCTTTTCGCCTGGCGTTCTCCGACCGGGCCAGGCCTGTCCGCGACAGACACCCGAGTTTCGCCCGTCTGCGAGTTTACGGCCAGCTTACAGCACCGAGACTACGAAATTTCGCGTCTCGCTCGACGAAATTGAATCCAGCCACCGGGGAAATGTTCACCGCGTTCGCAAAGTCCGGTCTCCTCTTCGAAAGAAACTTCATTTTCAAATGCGAGCCGAAAAACACGGACGCGCGATCCACGCGTCGCGTCGTCGCATCCGCGATCGACCCCGCTGCCCGTACTTTTTCCAACAACGTTAACAATTGCGCGTTACAGTTTCGTTCCTCTTTGTTAACGCGCGGGTTTGCGCGCGAAATTAACTGGAACGTAATATCGGTTTGTAACGCGTCCGTATTAATCACGATGAGGGGATAGAAAAAAGAAAAAAAAAAAAAGAAAAAAAATGCTTCATTATTTTTCATACGCGAGTTTTGGACGTCTATCGAATTACGCGCGTTTCATTCGCTACCGGAATGAAATCCCTCGTTACGGAGATGAAAAAATATCGTATTAACGAAAAAACTCGTATTTACTTTTGTATAGGATAGGGTTGGCCATTACGTTTGCGTACGATTCGATCGACGCGAAAATTGCAACCCGTACACCATCGTACCGCATCGTATACCCAACAACGGTCTGGCTCCAGCCATAACGCCGTCACGATCGAAATAAACCATTCCGCGCCAACGTCCGACTCTGCACGGGTTTTACTACTCCGACTTTTCTTCGACGATCGTTTTAATCGAAAGCTCGATTTCCGGCTCGGAACAAGCCGAACGGCGCGCGTACCCTCCTCGTTCTCTATTGTCCCTGAGAAGATTAGAGGGCAACTCTACATATAGATCGGAAGACCTTTCGAGAGGAGTTTGCCGGTTATTAAAATTACAAAGCCCCGATGGCGTCTCGTTTCGTAAGAGCGTCTCGGAGAGATCGAAGAGGGAAGAAAAACGCGAGGTGTTTGCTGCGACGTGCCAGCTGTTAATTGGGTCGGGTGGATGAATCGCGATGTTCTCGCTTACGTGGCCGCGGAGAGAAGAACGTCTGGCGAAAGTCTGGCCCGAAGGAAACCGATATTTCGAACGGATATCGCCGGTACCGACTATCCTATCGCGTAAGGGATTCCTTTGAACGCGAGCAACAGAGGGCCGGGAGTGGTAGGAGAAAAATTACAATCCTCGTTGCTTCCTCGAGATCTCGGGCTCAAAGGTAGACGAGGAATACTCGGACCGGTTCCGGAATCCTAATACGATTTCGTGAAACCCATTTCGCGCAGACCTAGTCGAGGGCCCGAAGGTTCCGCTCGCGAATACAGCCCGGAGGAGCAACTTCCCTTGTAAATCAATCGAATCGCGGCGATCTCTGGACCAACGTCCCGGTAAAAAAGATTACTCCGCTCTCCGGTGAAGCGAGTGAAAATCTACCGATCGAACGCGCGGTGGCTGCGCGTTGCTAAAAAGACGAGCTTTCATTTTTAATGCAGACCTCGCAACAGGTGCGCGCGCTCTTGTCGCGCTTCGCTCGTCCAACCGAATATTTCGATCGCCGAGCTCGCGTCGATTTCTGATCGAGAGAACGTTTCATCGATCGCCGGGAGGAGAAAAAGCTGCGGGGCCGCCGCCCTTCCCGATTCGTCTTCCGTACCGTCGAGCAATTTCGATCGAGCGGTTGTTCGCCGAGCTCTTTCAGCAAAGTTAATTCGAGAAACGTCGGACCGATGTTTCCGCAAACGAAACTTGTACGGAGAGCGAGGAGAGTTCGCGTCGGCGGAAGAAAAGGCGCTCGCGGGAACTGAGAAGCGAGCGAGCGAGCGAAACCAGCTGGAAGAAGAGCCGGAGAAGCCGCGCGACGGTCCGCGAAAATCGGGCTTACATTTCGAAAGGGTTTTCGAATTCCCGACGATTCGAAAGCGTAGCGAAGATTTACCGTCCCGTGTAATTGCAGGAAAAGCGTCGAATCAGCAACGGGAATAGTAAAATTCGAACGAGTCGCGCGAAATTTCTGAATCGTCGGCGAAACAAGTCCGTTTCGCGAACCGTCCCGATAGACCAGACTTCGAGAGTAGCTCGTTACTCGCTTTTTATTTCGCCAAATACTACTTTAACGACGGTTTAAAGTCGCGTCTACGTTCAAGCACCATTCGGATTCGTTTAAAAGTTATACGGAACGAAGACAGCGATATTTCCCGATTTTTGAGGACACCGAGTGCTCGCCGGAAGCGGTTTCCCGTGTTGTTGCTCGCGGTAATTCCTTCGTTCCGCGGAAAATAAGGAGATTATCTTCTATTAGCCGGTACTGGGAACTTCTTACAAGATAAATAACGAGATCTGCTAGAATTACGCTCGATGCGGCGGACATTGCGCTCGACCAGCCAAATAAAATGCGAGAAATGAAAATAAATGAAAGGGAAGAACGCGCGAGAGCGTGACACGAATATTCAGCGCGGCCGATAAAGTTTTAACTATCCGACAGTCTATTAATCTTCCGATGGCATCGACCGCCGCCGGCGCGATTCATAATGATGGCGGTTCGTCGATTACGCGCCGTTGACGCGTAACGACGTTCATCGGGCAACTTCACGCGTGGACCCGACAATTTCCAATTTCGAGATTCTTTCGCCGCGCGATCCATCCATCCATCCATCCATCCGGATCTGGCGCGAACTATGCTCTCGCTTCGGTACGCGCAGGCTGCGGTTGATCAAAGGGAGCAGGGATTTTCCCCGTGGGTGTAATCCACGGAATCGAGGCGAGGCGAGGCGGTCGAGAGGTTGTAAAAGGTCGGTGGCGTCAAGACGTAGGCGACTCTGGAAGAGGAGCCAGGTTCGGGGATGGAAAAGAGGGCGGTCGACGGACGGCGAGGAAAAAAGAAACGGTCGAACGCAGTCGGTGGGTAGGTTTAACGAGATCGATGAAGCTACCGCCGAGGCATCCCCAGACCGGAGCGGTCCGTGCCGCGAGCCTAGCTAACCGGAAGCGAGTATCGCTTAACACCGGTTAAGAAGGGACCCCTTCTTTTCTTTCGCACTCCTCGATCCGCGCCGAGCGGTTGATCCAAATTTCATTTCTACGAGCAATTTGCAAGTCTCCGCGGGATTCGAAGTTAAACCGCGGGGCACGCGCGGAGGGTGTGTTAACAACCGTTTAAGCCGGGCGGCTTTTGTCGCGACAGATTTTTCTCTTACCACGGCCGATTATTTCGGGGGCCGTGCCGTGAATTCGATTAAGATTCGTCTCACGACGACGCAATCGCGGCGTCATCCTCCTCGTCGTCGTCGTCGTCGTCGTCGTCGTCGTCCCCCGGTCGGACGAATTTAAATTCCCGTATGCCAGGCTGCTCGGGTTCAAATGGCACACGTAATCGTTCCGTGTTTCCGCTCGACGCAATTCCCTCGGCGAATTCACTTTTACGTGTTCATTAAGAACGTAGCCAGCGGTGCCGTTCGCCGCGACTCGAATACTTGGCGCGTGATAACGCCTCTTAACGGAACAACGAATCCGACATGCAAAGTGGCTGAAAAAAAATCTGGATAAACCGTACTTGGGAACTTGTTTCTCGCGAAATATCACCGCCGCGAATTTGTTCGCCTCGGGAAGCGTGTAATCGAAATCGGACGATTTCCTTGTTTCCGCGAAGCCATTGTCGCGAGTCTTTTATCGTTTCGCGCGTTCACGCGTTCAAGGTTTCACGGTGTATTTCTCGATAGTCGAAGCAGCAATCTTCGCTGGGAAGGCGTTCGTCCATTTGGACGGCTCTTCGAAGCCCCGAGGGAAGTCCACCAACCTCTTGGTACAGTCTTACGATCGAAGTTAATCAACTCCAAATTCCCCGATACAATGATCAAAGTATCGACAGCTTCTCTCTCTCTCTCTCTCTCTCTCTCCATTTACCCAGACGCGGCAGCGATGTTTATTTCGCGTGGTTTCTTCGTTTCGAGCGAGGCTCGCCGGGCCGGAAAATAAAGGGAGCTAAAGGGAGCTAAAGGGAACTAGAGGGAAGCGAAGGAAAATAGAGGAAAATAAAGGAAACGGGTGGTGCCCCGGCGAGAATCATTTGTAGATACTTCGTTTAAAAACGTTCTTTCTCACCCGTTCGGTCGTCGTTTCGGCGAAGAACGCAACTTTGGGGAATTTATCAGTGGTTGACGGAACGAACGAGGCACGTTCGACGTTATCGATTCCCATACCCCTTTTACCAACCGTGTCTTTCATCGGGCCGTGAAGAAAGTCGGCCGCGTAACGCGGACTCGATGAAAGGGGAAAGTTTCGAAAACGAATGGAGCCGGCCGGTTAACGAGCTGAACTTTTTCGATGGCCAAGAAAGTCGCGGAGACGGGAGGGAGGCAGGTCGAATCGGGTCAAAGAGTCGATGCAGCGCGGTTTCGAGGATAATCGATGGGGCGGCGAGAGACGAGCGAGGTCGCGGACGGAAAGTTCGTCGCGAAAATTTCCACCGTCGGTCGAAGGGTGCGAAACGCGCGTTCTCTCGGTGCCGAGAAACTCGGCCGGCTTAAACGGCCATCTCGCTTAATAAGACGGGCAGAGTTAGAAGGAGAAGGAGGCGGAGGATCTTGTTGGCGATGTTTCGGTTCTATCGGTAGTTTCAAAGTTGCCGGAAAGTTTGGTATCTCTTTCGGTTTACCCGGTTTCCTCCGACTCGGCCAGCCTTGATTTATATAGCCACCGTCGGAGGTGTCGTGTTTGCAGTTTACTCGCCGCTACCGAGCCCTCTTTGCTCGTTCCACCGATTTATGGACGCGCGATTCTCCGCGCGGCCGAAGCGCAAACGTTTGTCCCGCGATAATTGGATCGGTAGTTTGAACAGGGGAACGAACAAGGAGAATCGAACGATCGACACACGGCATCGCGTCGAACTCTGCTTAAATCTTCGTTCCACCGTCGACGGAGGAAAATTTCCCCGGTTGGAAACAGTAATTATCGCGGGAGGGCGGCGGCGGTGGCAGCGGTGGCGCAACGGTGTGGAACGTAACTCGGAAGAATACCTCGAATCGAAAGTTTCGCAGCTTATCAGGAAGCAAACGTCAGAATGCGAGACGCCGTGTACCGCGTCGGAGAGAAATTCTTTGGAGTTTGCGCCGGGAACGGCGAGCACGGTACCTGGCCGCGATGTTGCTCGAAGAAACAGCGGGCGAACTTTCCCAGTGGATAGGGGGGACGGCGTCGAATCCGGAACAGAAACATAACGCGGGCTTGGCTAGCGCTCCGCGCGTAGCTGTTGATGCGTCTCGACTTCTCGGTAAACACCGGATTTTTGTTTTTTTTTTTTTTTTTTTTCTTCTCGTCTCTCGTCGTTCGAGAACGACGACCGCGAACGTACGATAAATCATCTTGTAATTACCATCGCGGAGAGAATTTCCAGGTTACGCGTAGCATCGCAACGAAACGGTCGAATCGTCGACGCGGTTTTTTCGTTATTCCGTCCATCCGTCCGAGATTTCGATGGAAAAAAGAAGAAATATATATATATATATAGTACACGCACGCGTGTGTATGCGTATATATACGTGCATGTAAACACGGACAGCAATCGGAAATACGGGCGACTGTGTCCGAAAAAAACGAGCCTTCCCGTGGAAGCCTCGTATATCACCATGTGACATTTTCCATCCGCACTCTCTCGTTTGACCATAATAAAAATGTCGGAACAATACCGCGCGCGAACAGCGCGGGACGATTTTTATCTTCTCCGAAATATCCTGCGGGTCCAGCAGTTTGTTCGCGGTCCACCTATACTCGAAGCAGCGAGGTTTTGTTTCCGCCGACGAGTCGAGCCGGATCGTGTCCCGCGGGTAGAACTTGCTACGAAATTCCATTAGGAAATTAATTGAGAAGCCCTTTATTAGCCGACCTCGCCGATAATGCAGTTGCTCGAGAGGGCTGCCGGATCGCTTGGCAACCGCTTGGCGTACACGAGTTTGGAGACAACGTTCACGCAAAGCGTCGACTCGTTTTCCCGTCGCGCGTCGATCGGAGTAAAGTCTCTGCGAAGAACGACCGGTGGACCGGACGGGCCCGGATCGAGCGGAAAAGAAACGTAATTACAATTAGTTGTTCCACCTTTCGTTCGCAGTCGAAGCCACGAACACTGGCCCGTTGTTTCGGGGTTCCCGTCCAATTTGATAAATGGCCGTAACGATCGTCGAGCTACAATTTCTTGGTTCGCCACGGAAACTGTTCCGATTTCATCCTCGATCGTTTTCGAGACATTCGACGAGGCGATCTGATTCGCAGCGAGCGGAACGCGTTAAACCGTGAGCGAGTACAAAGCGAACCGTGATTCTAAATAACGGGCCGACCATAATCGGTGGTGGTTAGGAAATTTCTGTTCGACCTCGTCGCAACAGCGCGGTTCGATTGTTTTCGAGGCGTGGGATTTTTCACCGTGCCCCGGTCGTTAAACCGCGCTTGTAAATTTCAAGTCGCGGCCAGTGTCAATATTCCCCGCGACGCAACGCGCGGCACCCTTCGCGTAGCGAGAGGGTGAATTTTGTCGCGCGGACAAAAACTGCGCGAAATAATGGAATCGAACGAACCTATTGTCGACTCGTCAATCGCGCATCGATCGTAATAGGACCGATTGTCTCTATAAAACGGTCACGCGACCGACGGAACGCGTTACCACCCGATTTCGTACGGACGAGCGTAAGTCGGAAAAGTTGCTCGAACGGCGCGGTCCTAATATTTGCCGATCGCGCGGCACTAGACCGATCAAGTTCGATGGAAACCGAGCTAGCTGCGACACACCCTTTCGGAGCCCGTGTGTACGTGCATATATAGAATTACCGGTACCAGCAGTCCTCTGGTCCGCGCCACGGCGAAAGTGCACACGCCGCTTCGTTAACCCGTGAATACACCGCGAGACGTGACTCGCCTGCCGACCGAGGAACATCGAACCACCACCGATCGATAATAAGATTCCTCGACAGTTCCTTCGACGCGAAGGAAATTAAAAAGAGACGCGAAGGAAATGTCGAGATATCGTCACGTTTCGATTCGAAATTCGTTTTTCGTTTTTCGTTTTCAGGCAAGTCGTCGATCTGCTTCGTTGTTATTCGGGGACAAAAATGGAATCTTACGGACGGTCGAAGGAGTGGCGGAAAGAAAGCGGAACGAGAGCGCAATTAACGGAATGCACGAGTTTCCGCGCGTAGCCTTTGCGTTCCCATCCAGCCTTCGATACTTGAATCCGGTGGTAATCATTATCCGACTCTCGAACTTTTCCATTTTCTCCACTCGTCTCGAGCACTTTCATTATCCTCGTTTCCTTTCCCCGAGGTCGTTCGACTTCTTACGCGAACGTTGCCAAACAATTTCTGAAACGTAATTTTTTCGCGGTAACGATTACGAGAGCTTTAATCGAATATCGCGCGAAACCGGGGAACGGATCGAGCGAGCCTTCTTTCCCCCGTTGGCTTTCGGGTGTTTCCACGCGGCGTCGATCTCTCCGAATTCTTGCTTTTCCACCGGCAAGAATTCTCGGGGGTGGAGTATCGCGGATTACGCAACGCGAGACATAAATCAAGGGGGTTCGCGAAATTACCACGAAAATTAACACACGGCGTACGAGCGAAATTAACGCTCCGCGAACAAACGTTATCCGCTCGATTCCGGTATCCGTACTTTTGCTATTTATCCGTTTCCCTCGTTCTCTCTCGTCCTCTTTTTAATTTCGTTTCGTGCGACCAGGACGGGTTGAAACGCGCGAAATCCTACGAACGCTATGAATTAGTCATCCACGCGAGACGAGGAAAGTCGAGGAATTTGCGAGGGTAATAAGGCGGCGGAATTCGTTACAACCATGCGCGCGCGCGCGCGCACAAACGTAATGTTTTCCGAAGGTACACACGCAAACGGATAAACGAGCCGCGAAATCAACGAGCCTCGTCACTCGTTCCCCGCTGCCGAAAGATATGGAAATCGCGGGAACAGACGAGTGTGGTGCCGTTAGCAGTATCCCGGGACAATTGTGAAAGGGATGCATAACAGAGAAGAGGGAAGACGTTGCTTTGCATCCTTATTGTTTATATCCAACGCGAATAATTGCTTTTTAAATTAGCCCCTCGGTCTGGTTCGAATTAACATAACAAACGTTTACCTTCCCGGCGACCCGAATCGATCTCGCGATGGCTCTCCCTTTGTTTCCTCGATTCGCTCCCTTTCCCTTTATCCGACTCTCTTCATCGTTGGAAATATTTCTCCGCGATTGACGCCCAGACCAGATTCTGGGTCGACGAACCCGACTTTGTCGCGAGCTCGCCGGAACGGGATGGAATTTCGCTGGAAAGCAGGAAAAGGAAGGCAAAGGATATCCGAGTATCTTTTTGACGGACACTTTTCTGGTTCTCGTCGCCGAGGAGAAAAGATAAAAGTTGCCCGAACGCCCGAACAGGCACGAATAACCAAATTCTCGAGTGTAACGAGAGGAGATCGCGAGCACAATTTCGACTAATGGAATGTACCGAGGAGATTTCGGTTTCCCGTTTCAAAGCAGAGTCGGACGCAATAACGAGCGGGCGAGAGAGAGAGAGAGAGAGAGAGAGCGAGGGGGCTCGTTTCCATAATTTACCACGGAAAAACAATCGAAGTTGCGGCGAAACTTTTTGCTCGTCGTGTCGTAACCAGCGCCGCGTTAACGAGCAAGTCGAAGCGAAATGAGATTTTTAATGGAACCCTCTCGGCGAGTGGTATCCGTCGAAAAGAAAAGAGGGATGATCCTGTTTCGGGGGAAATTAACGAGCGAGCTTCTTAGCATGGATTTCACGCGGACAAGTCGTATTTGTAACGAGAACCAGCATCGAGACACAGGCGGGCTACTAATTCCTTGATTCGAGAAACTTGGCAAATTACAGGGAAACGAGAGGAAGCCCGGAGAGTACGGGGACGGTTAAAGAATCGAATTATTCCCGGGTCAGTTTTATTTCGGTTACCCGAACCGAGGGATTATTTCCTTGAATTAAAGATGATCCGGTATTCTAATTAGACCTTCCGGCTGGTTCCGGCCGGTCGGCAAAAATCCTGACCGGCTCGTTTATTCCGCCACGGACGAGAATTCGTTTCGATTCGTAACGTAAACGTTCGGTTATTCGCCTGGTATCTACGAGGAAGGAAGGAAGGAAGGAAGAAAAGAAAGAAGAAAGGAAGAGAGGAAGGAAGGAAGGAAGACTCGCGAGGGTCGAGATACCCTTGTCGCGGCATTAACAATGGAAGGTATCCGGCGTTGGTTTCGTGTAAACACTCGCGCCTCCCGCAGCTTTCACCGTTCTCGGCTCCGGCTTTGAAAAGCTTCGTCTGTTCTTTATTGCGGCAGTTAAACAAGCGGCCTTGAATATTTGATTGGCAATTTCACGCTCCCACAAAAGATCAGCCCCCAGACTGACTCGGTCTCGAAGGGTGCGCGCGCGAGAGAGTGTACTTTGAACCGCGTATAATCAAACGTAAGCTCCCAGCCGGGTGCATCGTCTTCCAGCTCGTCGTCCCGAGCCATTCTCTCCGCGGGGAATAATCTCCGACTCGTCGACCTTCGAATCTGCTCGTTCGACGGAATTAATTTCGGATATCTTCTCTCGACGCGTTCAAAATCGACGTCCATCTTTTCCCTCTTTCCCGAGAGGCGAAAATCTCGAAAGTTACGTTACGCGCGCTGGGGATACAATAAGAGAATATCAAATGAAGACGTATCAAAGGAGGCGCTCCATTACCAACCGTGGGGGGGGGGGGGATGAAAAACGTGAAACGGATACCTGGGAGAACGAACCGAGCCCGCTTGATCTCGGCGACATTTCCGAGGCTTTTCTACTTTTCGCTACGAGACGCGGAGACGGCGAGAGAAAAAAAAGTAATGGGAAGAAAGGAAAAGGGAAAAGAAGAATCCGGAGAAGCTTACGCGAGACCCATCTACGTGGGTTCGCGTTTCCGCGGTCAGCTCGGAGAGAGGCTCGGAACGACGAAAGTCGCGCGAAGAGAGAGGGGACGAAAAGTTAAAAGTTAAACGTAAACGCGCGCGTACGTTTAAATTGGTGGACGCGCGGAACGGAGAAAGAGTAAACGGGCGGAGAAGCAAGAGCGCGGTGGAAACTCGGAATGATTTAAGGAGGATCGGGAATAGGGGTAGAAAAGGACGCGGAGCTCGCGACAGCGACAGCAATTGCCGGGCGACGAATGGCTGCGCTGACGGCGAAATGATCGCAGCAGGCAACCACCCCTTGGTTAAACGTCGCTCTAATGCGCCACCTGCTTTTTACTCCGCAACTGCTGATCGTTCCGCTCGCGATTAATGTCTTCGCGGAGCGGAATAATTGTAGAAATTGCCGCTCGACCGACGTCGAGGCAAAGTTGGTTCGCGCGCACCCGAGCCGCCGCCGCTCAATGGGATCATTTTGTCCGGAAGCTCGTTAAAATCGGGGAACGCTGTTTTCCGGTTAATTTACGGGAACCTCTGCCGGACTGTTTCCTTTTCGCGTACGATAAACCTCGCGCTCGGTATCGAATAACGCCGAAAGTAATTAATTAGCGAAACTAATTAATAGCCCGACATTCCCAGTCATTGTTCGCGAAACAACGGATCAAGTTTCATTTCACGTTTCGCCCCGGTTTCGCTCCGCTCGCGAAACTTTAATCCACCGTTGAATCTTACCTCCCCGAGGAAGGATCGAACCGATCGCGAGAAACTTTTATCTTTAATATCGAACTATTCCAACTATTTACCGGCGAACGATCGTTTCCTTCGAACGTCGCGTACGTTCGATCATCCGGTTTAATTCGACGCTGGAGAACTATTTTTTCGCCAATTTTTCCGATTGGAAGGACGCGGTATTCGGGCACGACACCAAATAGAAGAGCGTCTTCGCGGAGTCAGCAATCGCATATGAGCCGACGACGATCGACGAGGCGGTCGTAAAACGAGCGGACGCTCGTCCGCGATCACCGCACGGTAACGTACTGGTTTCGTAATGAATCGAGTACAGGTAGCGGAAGAGACGAAAATGTTGGCTGGCTCGAGCCGGCCGAGCGGATCGATCCGGAAACGGTTTTGGCTCCAAGTCGAATCGGTTCGATCTCGCGCCACCTCGTTTCCATTATGCGGATGTCGCGTCGCGCGATGCACCGACGTCGTTGAATAATTAACGAGCAGCCGGCTCGCGGAGAAATCGGTGACAGCGTCGCGACGACGTCACACCCTTGGGCTTCGCGTCGTTTCTATTTTCGAGCAATTACGTCTCTGCCGATTATAAATTCGACCGGTTGAAACTTTAATATCCGGCCGGTTGCCACCGAGAGAGGGTACGAGGGGACGTACTATCGATCGCGCTACCACCTTCGCCAAATTAATCCCTTGCCGACGTATACCGCGGTTCGGCTGTCTCGCGAGCACGAATTCGGTGCTCGGTTTCGACTTTTCGCGATCGACGAGAGGACGGGGGTGCGGCGGTCCCGAGAGGATCGAAGGAAAACGGAAAAGGGCGGCGGGCGAGGTGGAGGAGTTTCTTTCTCTGGGAAACGGCAGACTGTCCGCGATTTATCTTGGACGCGTCGACGTTTTCCGCGTCGTCGGCCGCTGGGAACGCGAGGCAGAAAATGTCGGAGTTGCCGGGGCATACCGAGCGGAAAATTACAAATAGTTGGCGGATCTCCGGCGTGCCGGCCAGGAGAGACGGCAAGAACGCCGGGACGAAACAAAGAATCGCGGCGAGCAGCCTAGCGTGGAACGATAAATAATAACCGACGCGTATGTAGATGTTTCTCCGTCTTACGGAGGCGCGGGTCGATCGATTGGGTCCGCGCGGCGTGGCCAGGTCGCCGCGGAACGAACGAACGAACGAGTCGACCAGTTCCCTCGAACCGAGCCGGAAACCTGGCTGGAATGAAATTTAATATTTCACCGACGAGCTGGCTAGGGAAGCGGGCAAAAGCGGTCGCGGGCTCGATCGGTGTTTATTCTACCGCGATTGCCAGGAATTTAACGTCGCGCTCGGATGGCTTTTGTTTTGCCTTTGAGGCGAAAACTTGCTCGAGCGGTGCACGAGTTTCCGGGACGCAAACTTTCCGGATGATGCCCCAACCGTCGCGAGCGTGCATAAGAAGGAGGCTGGAAGAGATACGCGGTGTCTCGCTGTCTGGATCAGGGCCAACGGACGACGAGACGTCGCGGCAGGTAAGACGAGGATTCGCGCCTCCGAGCGTTAACGTAAAAACCGCGAGCGCTCGATCGAGATTCGGCCTGGTCGTCGACCGATAATGAAATTCGTGGCTGGCTGCCGTCTTTGAAATTCCGAGGGATCGGTGCCGGTCCGCGCCTGCCCGGAGATTCAAAACGTGCCTCGAATCGGCTCGCCACGCCGTGATCGATACTTTGCCGATCGATTCGCCGATCTACTTAGGCGACGGGCACTTTGTATTCCGATGTCATCGCGGCGCCCGAGCCCGTCGAACCGCGACCCTCGACCCCCGCGCCGTCTAATTTTCCAAAACGCGACCGCGACCCTGCTGGAATGGGAAATGAGCAACTACGACCGGCGAAGGCAAAGGAACGACCTCGATATTGATTTTAATTGCGAAATAAATCCGTCCTCGCTCCCGCGTCTTCGGTCAAACGCGAGATCGAACGAGAATGGAAACGACCCCCGTCGAATAAGCTGCCCGATACCGTACGAGAGACGGAATAATCGATCGACGAGAGAGAACAGGTTGCCGGTCCCGTTTTCAATTTTCCAAAGGAATTCTCGTTAGTCTGAGAAAGGCGCGGGGAAACAAACAGAGCCGCGGTCTGAATATCGAAAATAATTCCCGTCGGTTTCGCTCGACGCGGCCGGGACGCAGTTTTGAAAACCACCGCCGGCTTATCCGTATTTGCACGTTGATTGGCCAACTTGGGATGGGTCAAACGTAATGCAAATCCCGCGGTTGAACCGCGTGGCAGGAAAATTGGCTAGGAACTCGGCTCTATAAACGATGCGTTGGGCGCTGGGCGGTGTGACAACAGAGGGAACGGAAAATGGGAACGATTCGAATCGAAGATCCGAGATCGACGAGTCTGAGAAGAATCTCGCGCGAGAAAATTCTACCTGTTGGACGGTTGACCGTTTCGAAGCTGTCCGGGTGTTGGCTAAAATTCGAAGCGAAAGAATTCGCTTAATTCGTCGAGGGGTGGCCCGAGGGCAGAGGAGACATTAGCGAACGTCGGTTCGGTCGTATCTCTCCGTTTGCGACGTTCAATGTTTCCGGTGCCTGCATCAAAGTTCCATTAATCATCCTCACGCGTTGTTGTCTCGACGCTCCGGCGACGACGTTTTTCTTCGCCGATTCTCTCCCTTTCGGGGGGGAGGGGGGGAGAAGTTGTCGCGGCGAAACACGAATTAGCGATCCGTCTGCCCTTATCCCGTTGTTGGTTAATTCCAACATCGGTGGATGGAAAATGGCGAACAGTCGAGTGTTTACGAGAGAGAGAGAGAGAGAGAGAGAGAGAGAGAGAGTCCGTTTGATTCGTTTGGAGGCACGGCACGGCGACGCGCAACGGCATGCCAACAGAGGAACGCGTTTCCGTAGCTCGCGGTCAGGAAGCTCGGCAGTTTCTGAACGGGGGAAAGTTAGTTTCCTTCGGTGGTGTTGCAGTAGTTACTAATTATTCTCGGAACGCGGGGCCAACTAGTCCGAAAGCAGTCCGTCGCAGTTACGGTAAAGCCCCGATAAACGAGGACCCCGTCTGCGAGCAGTCAGTCGCGTTCGTCGCGGCTTTCGTTGCGCCCCCGGGAAAAATTCACCGGAACGGAGCATCGAAACAATTTCCGTTCCCCGAGCTGTTCGATTCCCGGTCCTCGTTACGTTAGTAATTATTCTTGGAAACGGGCGGTAGCTGCTCACCGCTATTACCTACCGCCGTCGTCGCTACCGTAAGAGAGAGCGAGCTAGACAAAATAGCTTCTCCGGGGCTTCCTTCCTATTATCCGTGCTTGGCGGTCCGCTCACCCGGCATGCATACAAAACAGTATTTATAGCCGACATACCGACGCACCGCCCGGAGGGGCGAGTTGAACAAATATTCATCCCCCGGAGTCGAAACGCGATCGCTCGACTCCTGCCGTCGCGCCAACCGCGCGTCCTTCGCGGTCTTTTCGCTCGACCGAACCCTACCTTCGGTCGTCGGAACGACTTTATTCGCGAACGAACGCCTCTCGCGTTCGCGCGCCGTTATAAAACGAACGGTTACTCGTTTCCAAAGGAATCGAGTCCCGTCTCCGACGCGATCGAGGAACGTAACGATCTCGCGTATAGCACCGCATAACCGAACAAGTAAAAGCGAACGAGCCATCGAAACGATCCTCGGGCTCCGAAACCGATCGCGTATCTTCTCTTTGTCGTTCGCGTCCCCATCGGCGAAACTTTTATGCGACGCGTGCTAGCAAATTTTTTTACGACCCCATCGTTTCGTTCTCCGTCGCGATACGATTCTTCGCCGACAAAACATTGCCGTCGCGTAACGGTGGCGTTTCTCCAGCGAAGAGAGACCCCGGGTTCGACCGAGTATCGAACCGTATCGAGACAACGTCCAGGGAGGGGGTAACGAGGAAAAAAATGGACAAAGCGATTTTCTCCACCGCCCGAGCCGGTTTTACCTTCGCGCGGTTCGACCTTTCGACTGTTTCGGAACGCGGCGAAAGCGCAGCGGCGGCCGAAGGGGTTGGATCCCGGGACGACAAGTGCTACTTCGCACGTAGATTCCAGCTGGGAATCTCCTTAGCTTCTGCTTTGCATCGGCCAGTTTTACATCCCCCTTTACGGAACCGTGCCGCGACGAAAGGTGGTTGGTCGCGTCGGCTTCGAAACAAGAATTTATCGTTTCCACCGTGAGAGCAAAACCGAACGTCCGAAACGTGCCACGTAAAAGTTGACGTCGCGTCGACCTCCTCCCGTACAGATATCGCGCTCAATTACCCGCGGATCGTTCTTCTTACCGGAACTCGATTCTACCCGCGGAAAGAACGATAAATAAATAGAAGCGGCGAAAGGGGGCTTTGGAAGAACGAGTTTGCTCGCAAAGAGGATCAGTTTGGTTCCCAAGCGGCTCGATTTGAATGAAAGAGTCGAAGCGGCAGGTAAACCGATCGGGAGCTACGAAAACGGAAAGGCTAACTGGTAACTCGCGATCGACGCTCTCGGCGCGATCGTCGTGGAAACTTGAGCGGAACAAAGTGGAGATACCGGAACACGGAACTGTCCGGACTGTCGGACGCGTGTCGAGGCTCGATATCGAGGCTTCCCCCTTACGGGCGACATCCGATTGTGTTCGAGAATCGACTGCTAGCTCGCTGGTAATACCCGTAATACCCTCGTCAAACTTGCTCCAGACGCGAATGTCGCGCAGTTGTTCCGCGCCGAGACCCACCCGTTTTACAGCCCCTTTTCTTCGCCCCACGATCGCGTTCGATTACTATCTTTTCCATTTCTACAGAGTTTTCCATTTCGTTACTCGGTACTCGTTAAACTTTGAGACTCCAGCGTCGAATTCGTTCCAACCGTCCCCCGGTATCTTAAACGAACCCACGGCGTCGATACTAATCGAGACGGAAACGTTGACGACTTTCGTTGACGAGTCTCTCTCTCTCTCTCTCTCTCTCTCCGCGAGTATAGTCGAGCAGCAGTTGTTGCTAAATCGATTATCGAGAACAACAGCCGAACTCGGCTGGATCGCGGTTTCGCTTCCGGGCGAAAATTCCCCCGGTTGTTCGTCTTCGCCGTCATCGCTTTTCCACCCTCCCCTCCGCCGCGTCTGCCCGCTGCTTCTTATCGTCGCGGCAATATTTCCTTTTTGCGTGGTATCGCCGCGCGTCAGCCCGTTCTTTCGTTCGCGTCGGTTTGACGGGGTTTTTCCATGCTCGCCGGCCCGGTGAAATTTATCGCCGAGCCAAGAGGCGAGAGAGAGCCCCGCCCGTCGATATCTTGCGGCGGCGGCGACGACGACGGCGACGACGACGACCACGTTCAACTCCCCTCGAAGACGGAAGGCTGCGTCGACCTCGGATCCCAGTTACTGCACTGGGTTCGCCCGTATCCCAGACGCGGAGGCGTTGGATAATTAGACGACTGAATCCGATTTTCACGGCCGACTCTCTACCGGGCTATTGGAGATAAATCGAAAAAAAAAAAAAAGGCCCGCGCGGCGTTAAACGCAGCCAGACGTTTAGCATGGAAATGCGGGAGAAAGCAGTCGGCAGGAAAATACGGAGAGAAGCGCTAGAAGATGGTCCAGAGGGACCGGAGAATCGAGAACGAGGAGAATCGTAAATAGATCCGCGAATCGACAGGGACAAAGGTTTCACCCTCTCAATGATACTCGCGGAGTGTTTGAGTATTCACAAAGAGATCGAGGAGAAGCGATGAAGATTTTCTTGGGAAAACCACCGAGAGTCCGTTCGAAGGTAACTCGAGGAAAAATCTCCAGTTGAAAGTCCTTCTCTTTCTCTCTCTCTCTCTCTCGTTCTGCCCTCGAGTGCCGATCTCTCTCGAAAGGTGTCGAACGCGAACCATTGCTATTTCAGCGGAAGCTTTTGTCCCCTGGTTCTCCATCGCTCGAACTGGACGCGGGTGCCGAAAAATCGAATCGGTCGTTGGCATCGGTCGTGTGTAAAGTTGGTTACGCTCGTTTATCCGCGGTGCCTATCGAACGGGGCGTCGAGAACCGATTCCAATTAAACGCGCATCGAAAATGGAAAAGACGAAAAAATAGATAAACAAAGGAAATTGGGAAAGTGGGGGAACGACCGCGATTCAACGAAATAATAGTTGCTCTCGATCGAATTTCGAAGACAATGGAAAAGTAGAACCGGTTTTCGCGGAAAACCTCGTCCGCGACTACGAGCGGCAGCCAATTAATTTCACTTGCCTGGATTCGAATACCTTTTGTTTCAAGTATACAAACGGCACGTTGTCGCGTCGGCGAATTAGTCGCGCCTCGATTCCGTTCGATTCGTTCCGACCGCTTGACCGCGTTCCCCTCCCGTTCGTTCCGGTACCGAAACTCGTTGACTTAGATCCCCGCCGCTAATTAATTAATTACACGGTAATTAACGGTACGAGCTCGGTCAAGGAGACGCTCCGTCGTCTCCTCCGCGTCGGCTCCTTCTCGCAGGGGAGGGGAGGAATAACACAGCCAGACTCTTTTCTTTTTCATTCCAGTTTTATTAGAAAATATAGTAATACGTAACATTTACTCCATGTCGAATATTTACGTCCTATACACGTATATGTATAGTATGTACAGTGAGCGGAGAGCCTTTAAACGCGTCTAATTCTCAGCCCGTGTCGCGCCGGTAAACGTTATTCACGTTTTACACTTATCACGATCTCGCTACTCGAACTGCGCCGAATCCACTGTTGAAGCGCGCGGGGATATAGATACATAGGTATGTACACGGGAATGCTGAATTTCCTCGTAGACCGCTCGCTCGTGTCCGCGAGAGGGACACAGCAATTTACACGCAAACAAGGAGCAAAAGTTCGACGGGGAATCGGGTCGATCGATCCGCCAACGATTTCCCGTTGATTCTTTCAACGGAAACGAGATCGTTCGCCGACATTGCCCGGGTCACCTTAATCCGCGCTTAATCGTTGCAATTATTTTCTACCGCGCTAGATTCGAGGCGAACCTTCGAACGCGATTCGCTCTCGCGCGCGGGTCGCGAGTTTCGTTTTTTTGCGACGATGGAGATGGGACGTATAAAGGGGCAATGGAGGAGCGGAGGAACGGTGATGGGTTCTCGCAACAGGTCGCGGAAACTGGATCGTGGCCGTGCGATCAACAATCGCGGATCGGTAGCTCGCGTATCGGCGAGCTTCATCCCGGAAACAACCAGCCGAACGAGTTTTCCAACTTTCGTTTCATCCGACTTTCGTCGATACCTAGCCCCGGGATATCCGGGCTCCGGCTACTTTCATCCCCCGAATGGATGTCGCGACACGCGAATAACTCCCTCGCGCGTTTTCCGCGTGCGCGCGCGCGTCCCACGTCCGACGGAAAAGTCAATAGGAACGTCGATCTACACTGCCGCTCGTAAATATCGGCAAACTTTGCTTCGGTTGTTATCTGGACTTTGCCGACCGGTAGCGAAATTGATCGCTTCCCGGATCGATTCAAGGAGAACGCGAACATCACGGCTGGAAAAGTTCAATGCAGATTTCGCTTTGCAACCGTACGGAGGCTGTCGAGACGATAAATAACCCCAACCGGTCGGTCAGTTTTGAACGGAAAATTCTCTCCCTTAATGGAACCATCCTGGTCGAGGTTGATACGAAAGTAAAGCAAACTCGTACATTTTCGCTCAGCGATCGCGTTTTTCCGCGTTCTTCCCCGTTCGCGGAAATCCGTTGGTCGGATCGGCTGAACTTTTGTCACCGTTCGATTAGTCACGAGAATATATTATATATATGTACACGGTGTCCGTTGCAATTTCCTTGGCGCGATGGTACGGGGATGCCGGAAGTCGATAAAAGAGCCGGGAAAAGGATGAAGGACGAGGGAGGGTGGGATCGTGGTAAGAAAAATAGGAGAAGAAGGGAGGCGAGTGGAAGGCACGATCGAGCGGACAAGCCAGGATTTACAAGAGAACTTTGCTTCGGTCCTCGAACTGTCGATCGATCACTCACTCTCTCTCTCTCTCTCTCCCTCGCTTTCGCGCGGAAGAAAAGGACGAAAACTATCGAGGGATGGCGTAAAAGGACGTTGAAAACGGGAAGTCGAGCGTAATAATTTTTAAGCGTAACACAGAGGACACGTGTAAACGTATGTTCCTTGGACGCGACGGTGAAAATGGAATAAGAACGGATCGGGGGTAGCGGAACGAGTACTTTGTTCGATTGTTTCAACCCCGCAGCAGCACCCTTCTTTCGCACCGAATCCTTAAATCTCTCCGCTGTAAATCTCTCGACGAAGACGCGCTGTTTTGGTATCCCCCGAGCGATACCTGGGGTGGCTCGAGTTTTGATGTTTTAAATCCAAGTTGGAATCACCGAGCGCGATATAACGTCTGGCTCGATTACCATTTAAATTACCGTTCGTTTAAACCGTTCCAGTCGCGAGTTTCGCGTTCTTCGCCGCGTTACGGTCGCCAACGAAATACGAGTTCGCGGGACTTTGCGTAACAACTTTCCCCGGGTTCCCCGAGCGTTCCCTTACCAAAACAATCTCCCCGATATTATTTTAATAACGGGCTCGCGTCCTTCCGTATTCATCGCCAACTACGAGGCGATTTCGCGAACTTTCTTCGACCAAACTTGCCACGCTTCCTCTTCCTCCTCTTCTTCCTCTTCTCCTTTGCCACCGCGTCCAGCGAGTCAGGTTCGCGCGTGTCGTTAACGAGCGAAAAGATGGGAAAAGAGAAACACGAGCGAGCGTCGATCAAAGTCAGAGTCGAAGTTGCAGGTTGGTCGGTGGGAAACGCGGTTTTTCGGCAGATATTCCGTCGAACCACGACGAATCCGATGTTCCGTGGCCCCGCGCTCGAATCGTATGAAGCGCACGCGGCCGCGAGGAATCGACGATGCGTGGAACTGGAACGAGCCGGCTCTCTCGGCTCTTCGAACAATGCGAAACGCCGCGCACGAGATTTCCCTTCCTTCCCTTCGATTAGAGATTACCGGGGACCAGGCGGTCTATTATCGCTAAAGCAACGAGTGGCGTCCGGTTTAAAATCGGCGACGCGTCGAAACGCGAAACGCTCGCGATAAAATGGGCGTTCCGGCGACGCGAGGCAGTCGGTTCGATCAGTTTCACCGGTTTCCATCGGACTCGGAGCGAATTGGAAAACTACACGGCGTACCTAACCCCGTTGAAACTAGGAACAATCGCGCGTATGCGGTCGCGCGCGCGCGCGCGCGCTCGCAGAGCTCAGGCTCCGGTCTGATTCCCCTGATGGAAATTAATCGCGCTATTCGAACAGGGGCGCGCGCGTAATTTAATCTACCCGCGAGGGAGGATCGTAACGCGGAACGATTCGGCCAAACAGACACCGCCGCGTCCGCCATTCCCATTCACCACCGCGTCGCGTCTCTTACTAGCGAGACTCCTCTGTTTTTTTTTTTTTCTCTCGTCACGCATACCCAGAGATGCCCGTCCGGTGGCCACGATCAACAGCTCGTGACGAAGGAGAGGGTGGTCGTCTTCGACGGATCGTAGGCGTGAATCGATTGGGAGTATCTCGATTGTCAAATGCGCAGGGGATCGGTGTGCGGATTGGACGGCTTGTGTCGCGCCGCGCAGAAGCTTAGCCCAAAGCACAGCATCAACAGAGCCACCGAGCCTACCAGCAGGTAGCTCGACCATGACACGGAACACTTTCCTGAAACAGATGCGAGACGTCTGGCGATTACCTTCAACGCCCGATCCATGAATCGAAAAGAAATACGAGATTCGATCTCGACGGATACTTACCGAGATTGTACACGTTGGCACCCTTCCCGCAGGACTCTCGCACCTCTCGATTGTCCCACCCTATCGGATACATCACCAGACCGCCGCATATCATCACCGCTGCAACCAGAAAACGTTGGGATCGATCGCGTTTTGCCTGCACGTAGACGAGCGAAATTTCCAATTTCACGGACGGGATGGAAAAATGAAACGCGACGATATTCGCGTTGCCGCGAGTTTGTTGATAACAACGAATTGCAAAGTCGTCTCGAAGGCGACGACGAGTCAAGAGGCGGGCAGTGGGCTCTGCGGATGGCACCGCGCGCTGCGAACGGGAAAATGGAACGTGTCAACGTTTGAAAGAAGAATGATATTCGAGTAATATCCGTTTTCTTTGTGGACAGTCGGTTGTCTAGCTGCTCCCGTGAAACGCCGCCCGAGTCTTTCCATCGCTTCGCAAACAGTAGACGTTCCTATTAACGTTTCCTTCTCCCTCCTCGTTCGTCTCTCGAGCGTCTTTTCGACGACGATTCTCTCCGCTCGTCGATCCTTGGTCAAATATTGGTCGAACGATACCGCGTACGCGGACGAGGCTACGAATCGAAAGGTTATCGTATTCTCGCGACGATACTTACCAGCGAGCAGTTGCAACGAGCCGAGGAGCCTGGTGTGCCTGGGCGTTTTCAGTATGTGCGGGAGGAAGCTCGAGGCGGCGGCGAGAAGAGTGAGCGCGCCGATCACCGCGATCGCGACGCCGATTCCCATGGTGACGGTGCTCGCCTGCCACCAGGCGCTCGGTATGTCCCAAAAACTGTAACCAAACGCGGGACGAGCCTCCTCGTTACGTTCTCGTTATCTTTCGCAATTACGGAGCCGCGCAAAATTTCGATCGCCCGCGCTGAATAACGCGACGGGCCGATGAATAGCCTCTGCAGCGAGCGCGTTAAACGCGCCCCATGAATTTACATACCTCCTTCGGCTACAATTTCGTTCCCGCCTTTGAACGTCCGCCTCTCTATTTACGCGCGGCGCTCACGGCTGCATCGGTTATTCAGCTCGCGGAGGCCTCGCGCGGCCCATTTCGCGTTAACGTTATAAAACGCGCGCGCGCGCGCGCGCTCTTTCGACGGACTCGCCTCGCCTCGCCTCGCCTCGTCGAAGAGCCGCGCGCAAACGTCACGCGGAAAAACAGCAAATCCCTCGTAAATTCCGCTCTCGATCGCGATTTTCCCCGCGCCCACCGATCGGACATTTTCCGTTCGCAGAGGAGGAAATTTTGGAAAAATACCGCGCTTATAACGCGGCGAATGGGGACACCGAGTGAATAGGCGGCGATAGTTAACGCTGATGTGGGTTTCGCGCGCGGCGTTTATCGGAGCGCGAGTCGATTCGCCGAACGATTATTGGGGATCACGCTCCATCGACTACCAAATCGCGCCTTTATTTCCCGAGGATTATCCGAATCGGTCCGCGTAACGCGTTCGCCAAAAATTGCCCCCGAAATAATCACTTTTGACACCGCGCACGGTGGTTAAATCTTCACCGGTGATTCTCGATCAAACGCCTGTCCGGCGTCGTCAGCATCCGAGGGTGGCCAACTATTTTCAAGAGCGTCGATCCGCGTATTTGTCTCGCGATCGGAACGGGCCAACTCGAACGAAATGGGCCGTGAAAAAAGCGCGGTGGGTTAATTCCGCGCGCGGAAAAATCCGTATCAACCGGTCGGATCGAATCGAATCGAGTCGTAACGCCGCCGGGCGAAACTGATAGAAACACCACTCCTGGTTACACGCGTAACCATATTTATCAGGAAATTACGTTTTAATTGTCGCGCGACGCATCGTTTCGACGCGACTACGCGAAAGCGTAGGCGGGGAAAAAAGAGAAGAAAAATAAATAAAATTCAGCGCGCGATCGTAACTGGTGTGTTTTCGTCGATAACGAACCACCACCGGCTGTCACGGACAACGATTTTACGAGGCTCCCGCGGCTGAAACTTTTCCCCGGCTATTCTGGCGAATTACGCCAACTCTTACGTCTCCGTCGAGCGAAATTAACTCGGTTCGACGTTTTCGAAAAGGCTGGCTCGGACAGACGTACCTGGAGTACCTGGCGCACTCGTAAACAATTTCGGGTGCGGCGTTGGGCGCCCTTATTCGTGGATAGTTGCACCGTCGGAACGAACTAAAGTACGCGTCCGCCTTTCCCAGCAGTCGTCCCTGAAATACAGAACAGACGCGTGAAGCGGGGTCGAGGAGCCAAGGTTAAACATTCGCCGGGAATATATTACTAATTTCGCGGAGGAAACTGTCGGCGGTATTTTCGTTTGGTCTCGTCCCGTCTCGTCTCGCGCCGACTCGTTTCGCTCGGAAACCGAGTTAAAAGTTCGCGTCGACGACCAATTCAAGTCAAAGTCGAGAGAAAGTAGCGACGAGTCCCGGTTGAATTTCACGAGAATCGCGGCCCGCGAACCGGTTGCCTTTGCGCCTGCATTTTCGAGAGGCTTTTAGTCGGGTTAATGGTGCTCGGACCGGTGGAAAAGGGTTGGCGAAGAAGATGGAGGTGGAGCAGGAGGACGAGGACGAGGAGGAGAAAGAGAGAGAGAGAGAGAGAGAGATCGTTACTCTTTATACGCCGGATTCCCGATGGTTTTGTATTAGAACTCGATTCACGAGCAAAACCGTTGACCCCGTGCCAAGTAGTTTCTTCGGGGTAGAGATTAAGTTTCGCGCAGCGGTGTGTCCTGCGCGAGACCGATCCACGGACGGGCTTTCTTGCCTCGCGGTGGCTCGTAAAAGCGCCGGTTCGGTTCGGTTCGCAGTGGAATAAGTGGTTAAAAGTCGGACAGGATTTCCTGAGATATTATTCTTGCTCGGGGTCGCGGGATATTCGATTGTTGGCTGGAAACCGGTCGAAAGTCCCACCAAACTCCCCTTCACCCTTTATACCTCGGCTTTCGTCGGACGGAACCCGTTTTTAAACGCGGGTACGCGCGATCTAACCGCGAGAGGACCACCGCCTCCTAGCGCGCGCCCGTCGAGGGGCGAATGTAAATTCACTTATGCATTTATTCATCCCGTTGCTCGAGTGTTTTCAAAGCCATTTCGAGCCTCCTTCCGCGATTCCGCTACTCGTATACGTACACGGACACGTTTCGAAAGGACACTCGTGCACGGAGGCTGACGTTGAAATTATTCATCGACTGTTTTTAGCCTCGTCCGCTCGACGACGCGCAAAATTATCAAATTCTCCGAACCAAGATCGAACGACGCGAAAGTTTCCGTCGCGTTTACGTGCCGCCCGCGGAACGAAAGAATTGGACGGAATAATTGGCAGTCGGGAAGAGATATTCGCGAGGGCGGGACCTCGTAACTTTCGCCACTGCGGAAGAGCCAGCTCCCCGAGCCCAATTTGCGAAACAAGCGGCAGGCTTCCTCGGAGAGGTCGGGAGAGTCGAGTTAAAAGGACGCGATCGCGAGAACCGGATGATGTCGCGCGATGGCGGCGGCTCTCCTCCACCTGTAATCCAATTCGGCTACCTACGAGCAAGCAATTCCTGCGAGTTCGAAAGTTGCCGTCGCCGTCAGACGCGAGTATCCCGTCTTCCCTTGTTCCTCGACCTTTCCTTCGCCCACCCTATACGCGCTGCTCCACGAAAGTTTCCACGATAGATATTCCACGATAGTGGCTCGCAGGCCCCACGCATACCCACGATCCGTTCGCGATCGGCGAGACGTTCGGTGCACTTGTTGAATCCGTCTAAACAGTTTCGCGCAAAACTCGTGATTCGCCAATTTCGCAACTCATCAGTATGCTAATGCGTCGCTGGCACGCGTACCCTCCAGCCGCGAAACTCCGACCTTTAACTTTCGTGCGCGACGAACGAACGGTGTTGCCAACTGCATCCGATCGGAAATAGTCGCCCATCGGGTAGAATCGGTCTTTCGATAATCCTTTCGCTACCGGAACCGTTCGAAACGCGTTAATTCATTGAAATTTATTATATATCAGCTACCGTGTAATCGGATCACGCTTAATTACGCGGGGAAAATTAACAGTTAATGGGGAGAATTAGCGGACCGTTTCCCACGGCCGGGAGGAGTCGGAGTTAACGAGGTTCGACGGTGAAGTCTTGAATTTCGCGTTCCCCAAGTTTCGCCGTTTCGTTTGCGCGCGCTCCACCCGGAAACCCAAAAGTTGCTCGCTATTTAAAGAGAACGTAATATCGAGCAAGTTTGTCGCGGTTTTACACGTGTAATTCGTATCGTTGCTCCCTACCCCCCCCCCCCCCAGAAGCGGCATCGTTTATCCTATTTGTTTTTTAAGCAGCGAACAATCCAATAATTGATTCGCTCGAACGCGAATAACAGCGAACGATTCTGACCGTTCGAGGCATGGAGCATACGGTGGAGTGAATTTCAGAGTGGCAATTTAATGCTCGCGCGATCGACCTGTACCGATCGCACAGACCGTCACCAGTAGACGACGACGACGACGACGACGACGACGACGACGACACGGTTCTTCTTTCCCCGCGCGTCTAGACGCGTTCGTCGTCGGGCAAAAACAGCGTCGTACGGTTTTACGACTATGGAGCGGGGCTAACGGCTCGATGAAAGCTCGATACCGTCAAAGAACATCGGGAAACGTCGCCGTCTTTTTAATGCCTCCTTTCACCGAGAGACCGAGGGTGATGCCTCCTTTTCCCCGTGCAGGTGCTTTAAATAGGCGTTCTTCTCCTTTTATCCTCGACTGCGTTCTCTTCGCGCCTCGCCCCGAGCCAATCTCGTCGCGAGACTCGTTACTGTTGGCTCGTACAACATTTTACTCTCAACGGTTCGCGCAAAATTCATCGTATCCAATTCCGTACGGAATATTTCGAACGAACGAAACTCGCGAGGAAACGACACTCGCGCGTTTCCGTGGCCAACGCGTAACGCTATAATCGCGAATTCCGCACGGTGGAACGATCCATCTGCCGTTCGTTAATCCGGTCAAACGATCGCGTTTAATTTACAAAACCCGGGGTTATATTCGCCGCGGTTTCAATTGATATCGCGAATCGAGTAGACCGCGCCGCTCGCCGGATGGCCGCCGCTGCTCCGGCTTCCTTTTTGCTCGCCGTTCGATTTACGTGCGGCTACTCTCGATTGGCGATCGGTGCGCGCGTTAATTAACCGACACGAGAAAAATAAGCGAAACAGACGGCTCACCTGAATCCAGTAGGGCAGGTAGAATCCGGAACAGGCGAGGATCGATGCCACGGTGGACAGAGTCGCCCACAACACGCACAGCACTGTCATCTCATCGGTTTAAAAGCGTCGTTTCTCGCTGTTCCTGGTCGGCTCCGCGGAGCCGAGGTTCGACGCGGGGAGCCTCGTTTTCGCGCGGAATTCACCCAACAGCCTCTCGCGAACGTCGCCAGGGATGAAAATAGACCGGTTAATGGGTCGTCGTACCACGGTCAAGGTTCACGGTGGCCGGAACGCTGGCCGGACGATCCATCGTCGTTTCGTCGATCTTTCACTGGGGACTCGAGCCGCACCGTCCGACTTAGCGAAGCACAGGTACCTCGTGAAACGGCGGGATCGCGACTCCAGACTCCACGGCTGGTGCGTTAATTATAGCTGGAGCACGCGGCACGTTCCTCGGTCGTAAAGAAAAATCCATTCCGGTTGAACGCGCGCAAAGAAGTAACGACGCGAGATAGAGAGAGAGAGAGAGAGAGAGAGAGGCGCGCGTTTAATTATAAATAACACGCGATAGTAGGCGTTCTTTTTCCTTCGATCGAAAAAGGGAGCGACGGCGGCGGTGCTCGGCGCCGCTTCGTGACTGCGACTGAACCGAGGCGAGCCGTTCGCTCCGGTTTCCACCGCGTCTGGTCGGTCTGTCGCGGTGCGCGCCACCTCGGCGAGTGCCGCGACCACCGCTCCACCCTCTGCCCATCTGGCGAGCATGTGTGCGCGTGCTGTGGCCGCTGCGGCTCCTCCATCCCCCTCCACCGAACCGTTCGCTCTTTCCAAGAAAACACTAATTACGATTACCACCTAAATATATCTGCCCGCCACACCTACCTGCACCTGTTGATGGCTTTCTTTCCCCGGTCTCGCTGTCAATCGGTGGCGCGACCGGCCCCCTCGCGGTACGATCTGTATCGCGGGTTGGTTCGCGCGGTCAAAAGGCCGAACAGAATATAGTAGAATTCGATGAAACGGCTCGTTAACGTTAATTTACAGTCGTCGGTTCGTTCGCCGCGTTATTTGCAGTCGACCGTTGGACAACGAGGGGCGACGGTGGAAATCTAAACAGCCACTCGATGCGCGTTTTCAGCGCGTTCGCGACACCGGGTTTCCGCGAAAAACCCGAAATTGCGGCGAATAATTAGCGTCGATGCGCTACACCTGCTAATGATCGTATTGTTTAGTAATGCCGAGTCGTTACCCGCTCCGATCCCAAACACCGCGCGCATCCCGTTCGAAAATATTTAACAAAAGCAGCGAGAAAAAAGCGCGCGCGTTATCCTCTCCCGCTGCGCTCGCCGCCACGAGTCTCATCTGGGTGGCACGTGCGCCGAAAAATGGCTCCGTGCGGAGTTTCGCGGTTCGAGATCGATCATCGCGAGCAGAGGCCCTACCCTCTCGCGACCCCCGAATCGGGTGAATAGATACGAAATAAGTGAATGAATCGCGGTGGGAAGACGCCGCGCGGTACTTGGGCAAATAGTTTTCGCAGAGGTCGGCTTCCCCGAAATTGTTGAGAATTTCGAGGATCGGAGAGATCACAAGGCACGCTCGGCCGATGGTTCGCATGGACGAAACGGAAATACTAAACCACCCCCCTTAGTCGCGGTCAACTGGAATTCGGGTGCGCGCGGTGTACGCGCGATTCCGATCGGAGTTGCGTTGCCACGCGTACGTCGCTCGCGCGACCTTTTTCCTCGCTTTTCCGCCGCAACTTTTCGAGTACAGCGTGACGAGTTTTTTTGCGCGGCGATTGGAGCGTCGAGATTCGAGGGTGAAACGATGTCGGCGTAATTGCTAGGGTGCTGGCCGTGTCGAGGCATCGATGAAAAGCCGAACGGCGGAACGCGGGGAACGAAACGTCCCCGAAGAGCGTGGAAAAGCCGATAAAATTCGAAGGGGGCTGGAAAGAAGGGCCAGAAAACGGAACGAATTCGTACCGTTTAACGTTTGAAATTTCCTCCACCCTTTTCCTTTCACCCTTTTTCCGCGACGAATTCCAGGACAGAGGGACTTGGCCAGGGATTATTTACGAGCGACGCGGCGGCTCGCTGGTCCGCCGCGGTGAGCTAAATGTTTCCGAAACAAAAGGGAACGTGAGTTACGGTACAGCGAACGGCGCATTATTTTCGGAGTCGCGGCACGCCAGCGGTGTTTCGGCAAAGCGATTTCTCCGAAACAATATTTTGACGTTGTAACACGCCGACGTACAACGTGACCGATTGAAAACCTGACAAGCTTCGAATTTTATTCACCAAATCCGGGTACACGTTTTACCCGTTTTTCTCCTCCCACTCTATAGTTCCTCACTTTTTGTTTCTCTTTTTGTCTGTTTTTCGGTCACCGTTGCCTGTCGCATCTGCCTCGACGAAAGGTGAACGTAGTTTCACCTTTGCGTCGCGCGCTTGTCCATTAATGCCAATTAAAACCGAGCTCGAAATTAATCGCGCCGCTCGGAAATTCGACCTCGTCGAACAGATAATAAGCCTCTCGTTCGCGAAATATTACAAATCGATGGAAAAAAATGCGAGACGCCCCTTTCCTCTCCTCTCTCTTTAACGGAAGATACCAGCGCGGTGGTGTCCATCGAAGCGATAACGTTACCCAAATCCAGTTCCCAGCAAAGTTCTCGCGCGAACATAAAAATGGTACGACGGGGATCGAACGACCGAGGAGATGAAAGCCCGAGGTGGAGATCGAGACTGGAACGAGGGAACGAGCAAAGTTTTTGGGCCGGGCGAGAAAAAGAGCGGACAACCGACGAAACAAAATGGACCGTGGAACACGCATCGAAGACTACGCGTTTGTACCTTTGTACATCGAGTCTCGGGACAGTTGATCGTCCGTGAAAAATATTCGAGTTCTCTCTTGCAAACCTCCTTGCCACCCACCCCTCGAATCCGACTGAAATAAAGTCACTCTGGCTCCGAGTCGGAGTCGGGTGGAAATCGCCATCTTCCAAAACAGATTACCACCGGCGGGCTTACTTTTACGACCGGTCGAGTATCTGGGACTCGCGCGCGACCGCTTGATCCGCGTCCAGGCGAGTCGATGATAAATCTAACTCGGGCTCCGCGTCTCGGAGAACGCGAGGGGAACAAGTTGTTCTTAAATCGCGGTAAGAAGTTGGGGCCCTTCGCTCCGGCATCCATTATTCATAATTCGAGGATTCCGGAAAAAGCGACGTCAACAAGTAGCGACCGTTTCTCCTCCGGTTAAACGCGCGATCGGCAACATCTGCTCGGCCGCCTGTGAACGTCCGTGCTTGTTATCCCTGGGACGAAGGGCGCATCGGTCCAGGAACATCGGTTCTTCGCGACGAATAGCTTTCGTTTTTTTTTTCTCCCTTTCCCACCCACCAGGTGGATTCCTTCGACGCGTCGCTTCTCGCAGTTACGAGCGAAACAAGGCGCTCTCGAGGCGGCGGAGAACGCTCGAAAAGGTCTAGTTTTATTACCAGTTCCGCGTGGCTCTGCGAGCAGGCGAACCAACCCGTTCGAGATAAGAAAGAGTTTATTAGAAGGGCGAAACCGGACTCGGGGTGTAACGAGCTCTCGCCTCGGCGCGCTCGGTAAACCGTCGGAAAAACCGTTATCAACGAGCGAAAAGCTTGCGAATAGATACCGTTTCGCCGGCTTTCTGACAGCGTACAAATTTCCCGATTTTCCCCCGTGTACACGACAGCGATTAAAAACGGGGACAACGTCGATGGAAACGGACGTAACGCGCTGCTACACCCTTTCCGTCTTCCCGACATTTATTCATTCCAGACGAGGCACACTTTTTGCCGCCTTTGCCTCGCCACTCGTCGTTTGTCGCGAATACTCTCGGGCGCGCGAGCAAGGGGAGATGCGTAAACATCGTAGAACGCAACTCGTTTGAATTACATGGTAACGTTGCGCCAGCTTTCCAGCGAGCCGAAATACACGGTTTACACATTTTCCGCGGAAAGACCCTCGCGGAAACACGTCCACCCGCGACGCACGCTCCGAGACGTTTCTCGTTATTACGCGTGGACGCGTTGAAAGTGGAAGATATCGTCGATAACGATCGAAATCGACCGCCGAGGTGAAACGTAAAGAGCAGAAATCGCGAGGAGAAAGCACGGATTCCCTTGTTAAATGAAAATCCGTAGCAATGATCGTTAACGCGAAAAGCATTAAGATCGGCGAGGTAACGCGTTCTCGATAAAAATACGCTGGTCACTGGCCGGCGTCGATTCCAGGTTTTTGCTTCTCGCGACTAATTGTTCCAGACGGAAGAATTCATTCCCACCGGACGTTTAATTACCTACTTTTTGCTCCCGCGTTCCGGCCAGCACGTTGCCCGCAGGAAGGAGAGGAGCACGTGTTTTCGAAGGCTAACAAACGGTCATCGTAGATCGATACAAGACCGCCCCCCCCCCCCCCGACGGTGCTCGATTAAGGGTGGTTCGGTTGACCGTGCCAGGAACGACACGCTGACGCTATATATTTATTTCTCGACTGCCTGGAGGCGATCGTTCTCGAAAGTAAATCCCAATTAAAATAGTGCGATCAGCGAAAAAGGTAAAGAGCGGGGGAAGGGACGTCGTGCTCGATACGGATCGAGAACGATAATTATTACCGAGAAGGAGAGGAGAGGAGAGGTACAAGCGATAGAGAAACGATGAGAAAAATCAAACGGTACGTCGTCGTCGTCGTCGCGAAGAATGTCGAGGATAGGACAAAGGGTGTCGAGATCGAAGACGGTTGCGAAATATCCGAAGAATTCAGCCGGTCGTAATTACCGAAGATCGATCGAGAGCTGCGACGGCTACACGCAACGATGCAGAGGTGACAGGTAGCGGCGAAGATTAGGTGGGTGGCGCGGAACAAGGACCTGGGGCCAACTTCCGACGCCGAACCAGACAAGCTAATCAATCCCTTCGTCCGCACAGTTTGCCATACACGCTTTAATCAAACGGCAACCAGCAATTACAATTAACTACCCCGGAGATTTGTTGCGTTTCCTCGAGCAACGCGAGAAGAAATTCGCCGTCATCTAACGTTATCTAACGTTATCGTTGCCGTTGTTAACGACTAACTTTTCCGGAAAAGTTGTTGCGTTGTTCCTTCGCGAGGATCTCCGTCGTTGCTTTGCATAGTTGAACGCGGAAGACGTGTTCAAAAAAATCATTTACTTTTTCCATCGAATTGTTTAAACGGAAGAGGAAAAGTTTCCCCGAGGCGAGCAGAGGCGAAGCGGAAACTTTGGAGATTATATTGTACCTTTCGAAGCCGGCCGGTTAAAGTTTCATAAAAATATTAGAAGCGGAATTCCCGTTGAACGGGGACGGCGACGCCTTATTACAGACCACGCGACATCGTTTGTATCCCGCGGTACGTTTTCGCGAGAGGGTCCTCTAACGAGAGCACCGAGCCCTTTCAGAAAAATGTTTCCTCCGCTCGGCTCGCTCGCGTTCAAAAACCAGAATACGTACTCTCGTGGCGCGAACTCTGGCGCGGGAAGGTTTCGTTCTTTCGCGAATTAAACCTTGTTCTCTCGACGGTTCGAGTACGTCCAACTATAATCGGACGAGTGTCGGAGACGAGCCGGGCCACGTAGCTGCGCGTGTACACGTCCCCGGACCGATTCCGTTCGATTCTCGATAACTAGCTCGAACTTGCCACCGGTACGTGAGCGAAATTTCTCGATGCAACGAGGGAAACTTTCGCGGAGATTGACGCTTTAACGTCTCCGGTCGCCGTCACCCCGCCATAAACTGCAGCCCTTGTACTCGGCAATCGCTTCGGCCTGTATTAAACTTGCTCCCTGACACGGAGCAACGTGCCCCGATGCCGCCTATTTATCGGCCGGGTACCAACTTTACGATTAAACGACACCCCCCGTATTCACCGTGAATTACCCGCTCCTCGAATATCGATACCTCCTCGACCAAGATGCAACTTTTCTCCTCGAAAATATCGTTTATTCGAAACGCGTAACTACCTGCACCACCATTCGTCCCGCGCGAGACTTTTCACGCAACGCAACACGAGGAAATTCGGTGGTACCTCCTTCTTACGTTGGTTAATCGTGAAATTAACAACGCCCCGGTAACGCTCTATCAGCGTCAGAGGTATATTACACTTTCGCGCAAAGTATCCCGCCGGTAGATGCGAAACAAATAAAAATATTGTTTACGAGCGAATAAAACGCGGACCGTGGCAGCAACGACTGCCTCTCGTCGAGGAGAATGGGACGAGCGCGGAGGATCGTTCGCGAAAAATGTAACGCGATCAAGTTCGCATGGGAAACGAAAGAACGGGGTAGCGGAAAATGAAACTAGGGACCGGCGAAACTGCGAAGCTCGATAATAATATCGCTCGTTTAGGACGACGGTCGTCGAGTATCGACGGGGAGAATGGCCGCGTAATTCGGCCGGCGCGTAATTTAACCAGACCGCGGAGAAGATTATTCTAGTGGACGCGCAATATGATAATTCGAGCATTTCGATTTGCATAGAGACCAGAAACAGCCGTGTTTACCCACGCGTGAACGGCCGCTTCGTTAAGATGAAAGGAAACGCGTGATCCTCCTCGAATAAAGTAATCGAGTCTCGCGAAACAGGGGATTGTTAGGGGGTTTGCGCGTCTTAATTTCCATAATCTATATTCATGCCGTTTTTGCATTCTTTTTTCTCCTCGATGCTCGCGTTCTTTTCGAAGACGCGCTCGCCTCGACGGGTCGGTCGCGCGATATACATGAGAATTAACTCGCTTTGTATTATCAACGAATCTACGAACGGCTTAAACTTATCGAACGTTACTCGGAAGGGCGGGGTGTGTTCTCGATAGCATGCGTCGAGAGAATCGAGCGTGACAGCTTTTGCGGAAGTAGAGCCTGAATTTTTAATAAATAACGTGGCTCTTTACCAGAGCAACGAGTAATTTAGAGTAACGGCAATAATTCAGAGACGAGAGGCGCGCGACGAGCGTATGGAAGATTCCCGCGATGCCTCGAAAACGTTAAAGGGCTATGCATGTTTAATGCGACGCGGATACTCGCGGGGGTGCGTCGACCGGGTTTCGCTCTATTGCTTATTTCGCGACAAAACTTCCGACTTCCCCGGATACATTAATATCGCGCCTCTGTCAAATATACGCCTGGGCGCCGCTCCGGATATGACCGTCCGTTTTTACCCCGGATTCCCCGGTCGTCGTCCGCGAATCCTCCTCCCGTGTCGCCTCCGGCCGGTTTCATTTTTTTTCTTTTCTCTTCCTCTTCGCGGACCGATTCCATCGACGTTCCATCGGCCAAAGCTTCGGTTTTAAAGGAACTCGTTATTAATGTAAACACCTAAACGAACGACCGCTACCGTCTAGACACGGTGGAAATATACGGGCATCCGAGCGACTCCGCGGGTCGCAGAGTTCTAGCGCGACCCTTCTAGCGTGGAAACACCGCGCGAGGCGGCTGGAAACGTCGTTACCGCAAAAACTTGCAGACGCGCAGGTTTATGAATGTTTAATGAAATTGGAATATTCACGGACGGACCTGTGCCCGCGACCGTCCCACAATACTTATTTCGCAATAAAACTTTCCTAGTCCGTCCTCGAGGCCCCCCGACAACTTCCCTCGAACGCTCGTTTCGCGCCTCCCTCGGACACAAGCCCGAAAATTGCCACGCGTTTTACCACCTCGTATTCTCCGCGGCCCCTAAAAAATCCCGTTCCATCGGTGCTGTCGCCGATAACAAAGTTGCCGAGAGTTTACAGTCTACAGAGAGAGTCTACAGAGAGTGAAAAAGTCATCGAGAACGCGCAGCGTCGATCGAGCCACGCTTGTCGCTACCTTTTCTTTCGAGCTGCGACGAGTCTACGAAGCGATCGCGCTAAAGATCGGTGGCAAATTCGGGGAGGCGCGACACGCGGCACGGGTTAATTGAAAAGTTGAGAAAGCCGAAGCGAAAAGATTTCGTTGCCAGGCACCCGTCGTTTTCCCAGCCGCTTCGACAACCGAGACAGAGAACGTAATTTACGATTATCGTACGCGACCGAGCTTAATGTTCCTTGCGAAATATCGGGGAAAGCGGGGGGAGTCGCGCGGCCTGGAATTTTCACGAGCGGCGGCGGCGACGGCTGGCTCGATACTCGCGCGCGCGCGCTCGCCTCCTTTGAACGCGAGACAAACGAAACGATCTCGAATTATCGAGTAGAGTAGAATCTCGATGTGAATTTATCGTCGATGTCACGTCAAAGGGATGGATTTAAATTTTCAACCGACTCTCTTTTCCTCGACGTATTCACTTTGCCGTTCCTTACGTCACGCGCGTCCCTTCCCACCGCGTCGATTCCGGACGGGACATCGTTCGACGATCGATACCGCGCGCGAACGGAGCGCTGTTTCCTTCTGCGCCATTAAAAACTACCCGATCGTTCGGAATGGATGTGGATCGGTTAACGGTTAGCATTTTCTGCTTCCCCGTCGAAACGGGATTCCTGACGCGAACGGCAAACGGCGTCGAGACGAGCGTCTTATCCCGGTTGGCTAGGTGTTGCAGCGTCGCCTCCGATACTCGGAGTGGCTCGCCGACCGACTTCTCGGACACAAAGGGGCCCCGAAGTGTGTAGCGACGATAACTCTCGAGTGGATCGTCGCTCGAGACAGCGGGACCATTGCCGGACCGTTCGTCGAGTTTACGAGACGGCAACGCGCGTCTTGTCTTCCGACGAGAGAAACAGCTTAATGGCTTCCTCGGGCATCGACGATCGATGAAACTAAACTGGCCGGATTAACGCGCGACGAGTCCGCGATGCGAAAAGTTTACGAGACGAGCCCGGCAGGGCTGAATCCGGAGAGCCAGTCGCCGGGAAGAAGAGCGAAACAACGAGAAGAAATTAGGTGAAACTCGACGGAACTCGCTCGCGAAGTTTACCCGCGGAGTTCGAGTCGCTCGCGCCATTGTCCCGGTTAAATATTATTATCACGAGCGAGGATCGCGTCTTTTGGCCGAACCGCGCCGAAAGAAACGACTCGGAGGAGAATTTATCGAACGAATTCATTTCGGTCACTCGAACGCTCGCGATACACACAGCCTGGGAGGTGGGGGAGGGGAATTGATCGATACCTTAAAAAGCAACCCCGACGGTGTCCCGGAGGCTTCGTACCAGATAGAGGAGGGGGGAAAGAAGAAAAAAAAAAAAGTCATCCGACCGCGGTGGCGGCGATGGGTGGCGAAGACGAGCAAAAAGGGAAAAGGGTTACCCCACCGGTGCGGTGGCGGCGTGGCTGGATAGGGAAAAAATGAATTATGCGACGAATCGAAAATGCTGGTCACGATGGAACTCAAGGGTATTGTCCTGTCCCGTCTCTCGCTCTCTTTCGCTCCCCTTTCCTCCTTTCCCGTTCATTTTTCACTCACCGCGGCGGAGGGCTGGGAGGGAAAGTAGGAGCTATGATTTGTAGCGGTGCCGTCACCGTGTTCCTCCGTCTGATGGATCACCCATCTCTCCGGCTTACTTTCGTTCGTGGAGGACGCGCGAGGACCAAGCGAACAGCCGTGGAAACGGACTTTCCCTCCAGGCAGGCCGAGACTCGGTTTAATAAGACACCTAGAGCGAGAGGGACTCGACGTGGCCAATAAGGCGAGAACCTGTTCACCGAGCAATTTAATATTCCACCCCGAGCTCGCGCGATACGTGTAGACAATGCGTACACCGCGACGGGGAAAAGAATCGTCGCGACGACGAGGTATAATAATATTCGGTATTGTACGCTTGGATACCGGTAGCAGGTTATGCATAAAAGAGGAGCCAGTTGTTTCGACTTGAATTACTTCCCGGGGAATTTAATAAAGAGGAGCCGGGTACGTAGAAAGACTCGATTAATAGACAGTAATTCGTTCTTGTGGAAATTACTCTTCCCCCGGCTACAGGGACCGGAGAGAGCAATCATTGTTCGCTTCGCGTAAAAGAATTTCCACGCCTCGAGCGAATCGTATCCTCTCCGCCGGACTCGGGATCGCTCGCTCTGTGATTCGACGTCGGCTTTAAACGCCGCCACCGCGACAGACGCTCGATCCAACAATTTTAATCGCATCCCAGCTAGTACCTTCGAATCGATCGGAATCGACGAGTATCGAGTCTCGAGTATCGAGGCGAAGGAATCGCGCGGACCAGACTCGAGCGCGGTTCCAGCCGAGTTTCAGTAGAACGAGTCGTCGGCTGGTCGGACGCGACGCGCAAACACACACGGTTGCTGGGAACCGTAAACGTCGCGCGGGTCCCGCTTAATTCAATGAACGTTTCCCGGACGGTTAGCCGAAAACGGACGGGCAAACGGAGGAGCAGGTGACCAACCGCTGCTCCGCGAGAAGACAATTAACCGGGAAAGAAGGGATTAATAGAAAAGGCTGATTAAGAGAAGAAAGACGATGGGCCGTCCCGCCCAAGTTCCTCCGTGTTTTCATTTGGTCGGATCAGTCGTCATTCCGCAGTTAATCTTGGGTACGCGGCCGGGTGGGCGAACAGGGGATGAACTAGAGGCGCAACGGGATCGTTAGTTTTAATCGTTTGACTGCTATTAGTTCGTGCCAGACCCTTCCTCGCTTCTTTCTTCCGTCCCGTCGAGGCGGTGGATCGGACCGCCCGAACTCTTTCTACCCCCTTCCTCGTTAAGTGCACACTCCCCGGTGGCCGGGCTCGGACGACGTTATCGATGGCGGGCATTAAACGTCTTTCGTTCCTTCTTAGCTTCCACCGGCGTCGTCGAGGCACGGATTGCCGCACGGTGTTAACGCGGGAAACGAGTTCGTCTCGGTAAATATTCGCGATCGTTGTTCCCACCCCGTGTACGATAACGTCTTTTCCCTTCGTTTCCCATCTTTTTTCATTTTTGTTTTTGTTTTTGTTTTTTTTTTTCGCTACCCGGGCTTGTTCCCTGTCGAAAAGTCAATTTCACCCGCTATCGGTGAAATAGCACGGAATAACCCAGATACGAATGCGTCGCTGATGGAAAAAACGTTATCAATAGATTGCAATGAACGAACGACGCTGTCCGGCAACAATGGCAATCAAACGCGCGAATCGTCCGTCTCTCTTTCTGGTCGCGCGATGAAAATTGTACGCGCGACCAAACAACGGGCGATAGAGGAACGCGGAGATAGTTACATCCCGAGTGGTAGAGGTACGCGTACAGGGAAACGGAGGAAGCACGGGGCGACGTGTACGATCGATCGACGGTTCGCGGGGAACGAGAACGCAACGTCAGTTTTTTTTTTTTTTTTCCTCTCGCGAGTCGATCACTCGATATTCCCTCGATCTTGGCTTGGCCCTCGGTTCCTAAGGAAAGACTTTTTGCCGCTGGAGAAGAGTGGACAAATATTCGCGGCCGGATTGTTATTCCCGTGAAAGATCCCCTAACCGCGGCGGATATTGGAAATTTCGCCACGATCGCAAAGCTTTCGTTTGCACGGCGAATTTCGCGGGGATCGTAGATTTATGCATACGTTTCAGGTCAGCCGGGGTTTCGCAGGGTCTGCAGAAAGACCGGTCGAATTAGCGGCCGTTAGTCCGCTGCTCTCAAGACTCTGAATGTTCTAACGCGAAAAAGGTGCTCGCGGCTTCAATTTAATCGTTCCGCCTCGTTTACCGCGAGCATTGCCAGAGATCGGTCGGAAAAAGGGGAAAAAATCGCTGGTAATTATATAACCTACGCTCCATATTTTACGCGATTCTCTCAGCCGGTAGCGTGTATTAATTTAAACCGGTTTAAACGAACCCATTCCCCTATTAACCTCTATCGATCGTTTTTGCTCCGACGCGAATAATATCTGCGTATTAAATCGGATCCAAAGCGGCGTAGCCCTTTGTTTCCTTTTTTCGAACCGCGCAAAGTCGTCGGTCGTTTAACAAGGCCAACGAATTCGGTACGAGCGCAGGAACGAGCGGACGATGACGCGCCTCGAAAGAATCCACCTGGTTCTAGCGGGGGAGGGGGGGGGGGTTTGGTTTGGATCGCATTTTAATGCAAACACGCGGGCATCTGAATTCTCGTCGGACCGGCGCGACTGAATCACGGCGAAACGGAAGATAACATTTTCGACGTAAGTCCTTCCGGTAGCTACAGCGGTTTCACGCAAATGCAACTCGGTGGAATCCCGGTAAGAGCCAACCGCGGAAGCGGGGACGTTCACCCTGCCGGGGATGAAACGTTTAACGGGGCGCATGAAAAATTCATACACCTTTATCTCTCCGGAATCGTGGTTCTGACCGGTGCGCTGCCCTCGTTTTCCGCGTTGACGCATTTAACTTTGCGCGAAGAAGTAAAATCGCCTCGATACGCGGGGCACCGGGGAGAGAGACTGGAAAACTGGATCACGGGCGAAAAGGAAATTTAATCATAATCTGAAAGCGGGGGAGCATCGGGAAACGAAGGAACCAGCGGCAAGGGAGGGTCAGTCAGGTTATATACGCTGCTGCGTACACGCGGTAAGGGAATGTTAATCCCGCCGCCGCGAGGAGCCAGGAGAAGGAACGTAAAAGCAATCGAGGAAGGAAGGAAGGAAGGAAGGAAAGGAGGTCGGACGGTTGCGAAGTCACTTTGACTCGCAGATTTCTCAGCCGGCATTGCCAACCCCTGGTGTGTAATTTCAGTAATTTAATTCTTCCGCTTAACGGGGGAGCTCGATCGTGACGAAGAGAACTCGAGAACGTGATTCATGGCTGCCCCGTCGATGGGACAAGATCGAGGTACGCTTACGATCGGGGTAGACGTAATAATTATCCGTTCACCGCGTTCGCCTTTCGAGGCAGAAGGAAGAACATAAATTAGTATACGGGGGGGGGGGGGTGAGGTGAACCTTAACGATGGTGGAAAAGAATTTCGTTAATGACGTCAACTGGCCGCCGGTAATTTCCTCGTGGAGAGAATGGCCGCGAGTTGAAATCTTAACGAAGGGCTAGGATATAATTGCGCGGCGGTGTTCCTTTCGCTCTTTCATCGCGAACGGAGATGGCCGTGTCCCTTTATTCGGACGCGTGCGATGGTTTACTATCGAACCAGGACCGGGGTACGGTAATTATCTTGGTCCGGTAAACCGCAACCGTAAAGTATCGCCGGTGGTTTTTCCGGATTTTAACTAAGAAGAAATTCAGCTGGCTCGGTGAACGCGAGCCGCTTTATCGTCGCCTCGTCGAGCGAAATTAACGGAGCCCGCGGGAAAACGGGGAAAATTTTCATGCGAAACATTCAGCTAACGATTTAATTTCGCGCGGGAACAAGTCGGGTAACGAGTCGAGCGACACCGCGTTACACCGCGTAACACGGTGAAATTCTCAAAGTTCGCGAGCGAATAATAACGAATACAGGGGAGCGAAGGAGAACGCGGCGCAAAGTGTCACGCAGTCGGCAAATATTGCGCCATTGTCCGTAAGCTCCATGGGAATCGATCACGGCGATGGGTATCCGCGTTGGTCCATGTTCAGCTGCATAAATCGCATTCCATACGCGTTTGCGTGTAACGCGGAGCGTTGATTTCGCGTTCAACGGCCGCAGCTCGACAACGCGTCCACCGCTCTGCGGCTCGGCCATTATTATTAAGCGACGCTCGCACCGCTCGCTCTATCTGGCCCGCGATAAACGCGCTGACGCCTGTTCGCCACCTTCGACCCTCGATCATCGACCGATCCACGATATTATTACCCATCCCTTTGGTCGAGATGGTTCGCGTATCCGCGATGCGATATATCTCGTGTCTGAAAGCTCGTTTTATCGACTCCCGCAGAGGGAATTTTTCCCTTCCTTTGCCTCGCGATTAAAGAGCGAATCGAAACGTTATAAATAAAAGGCACAGTCGACCGGCCGCAGGGTAGTTAACGAAAGCAAACGAATATCCTGTTGGTTATTTGGTATTTCATGCAGGGTAAAAGCATCAAATCTGTCGATACCGTGTATCTGAAATCGGGCTCGAGCGACCCGTAATACCCGGCAAAAATCACGACAGTTTAACTGTGGCATCGTGGAAAACGTGACGCGAAACGGTGTCATTCAATATTTATTGAGACCGTTTGTTGCGCACCGGCCAGGAGACGCTTCATTTTGCTCGGCTTCCTCCTCCTCCTATTAATGCCGAATAAATCGTACGGCCAATCAACTTTTCGATTAATATAATTCAACCGTACGAGCCATCGACATTAACGAACGATAGGTTCAATTTCGGACTCGTTCCAGTTGTCCCGATATAATTACGTGCCAATCGATTACGTATGTCTCTCCGTCCGAAAAGAGTTCGACCGCTGCTGTTGCGAAGCAGCGCCGTTCGAACACGGGCACGCTAATTCCCTCTTCCCTGGTACTAATCTTTGGCCGCGGATACGTGTGGGATACGATACGGCGGTCGTGTGTAAAGCGAATATGCGCGCAACACGCGTCTATCGGGCACTTCCGGCCCGGAAGATCCTTGCCAGCTAACACGTACCGGCCATTAGACGAGATCGGCGGACACACTGAATGCTCGACGATCGAGCTGTAAACGTTTAGTAGAACGGTCAGCCGACCAATATTATCTTGAATCATCCTTAACGAGCTGCGAGTTCGCCCGGCCGATAACAGGGTATCGGAGGTGCGCGCGTTTGCCACGCGTTCGACGGGTATCGCGCGTGGCTCGTTTCGACGATTAGATGGCGGAAGGAAAAACTCGCGGCGACGAGAGACGAGGGTTTGCGCGAGAAGTAAAGACGTAGGAGGTGGAGAGAACGGAGATGGAGATAGAGATAGAGGATATAGGAGGGTTAACAACGTGATCACGGTTCGAGCACTCCCGCAGGATCTCTCGGGAGCTCGCAGCCATTCCCGAATCCGCCGAGAAGATAGACACCAGCCGCTGTATACGAGGGCGCGTAACGCGAGCTACGCGCCAGCCTACGAATCGTCTCTATCGGCGCTTGGTTCGTCGCGACTGGTTAAACTTCTTTTAAGCCTACCTGTTGCGTCTTCCGTTCGGCGACCCTCCCCGATAAACATATTCCGAGCCGATACCCGAACGCTCTCGAGGCGCGCAATTACACCCGAGAACCGATTCCCGCGAGATCGAAACACTCGCGGAAGAAACTTCTCCGCTCGACTGGATGATAAGCCGAATTAATTTGATACAAATAACAAGGGTCGACGGCCGGTTCCCGCGGAAACCCTTGTAACCGCATAAATCTCACTCCCTCCTGGATTGGTTACATAACACCGGATTTACTAGGCCGCAAAGTTTACACAGTCGAGCGCGGCGGGGTTTAAAGAATCACCGTCGCGCGCGAGCCACCCTAACTCCTGCTCGTTTCCTTCTCCCGTAACACCTAGTTATCCTCGGGATTTACCTCTCGCACAAGCTCGCCGGGTATACGGACGAGCAGGCTGCGAACACAAGGGTAGTCGGTACGTGTCTATACACGCGGAGAGAGACCCCAGGAGGAAGGACAGGCGATTCCGTAGCTTACGTCGCCCCGGGTCGTCAGTCACCGATCAGCTAACCCCGGTCACCACCCTAGCCGGTGTACATTGCTCGGCTACTTTGCTCCGCAGGATTTACACCGTCCTTGGCTTTTCGTACCTTCGCGATCGATGCTGCGGCGTACCGCTGAAAGTAGGAATCGATACGCGGCAAGTTGCGATCGCGCCTCGCGAATAAATACTCTCGTCGACCCTCTTAGACTCCCTCTCTCTCTCTTCTTGGCCCTCGAGAATGCTCCCAAACGAGAGTAATTTCGTTGTCGTTTATTAACAGCGAATCGAAATGTTTGCCCGCGGGACGTTTCCGCAATTTGTACAAAATTGCTCGCGGAACGAGAGAGAGAGAGAGAGAGAGAGAGAGAGAGAGAGAGAGAAAAGCCCGGAATTTCACGGAATAACAAGGTACGGGTAGGAGCGAGTTCTGCTGGATTGCGTCGCGGGGTATTGGAACGACGCGGCGCGGCTCGGAAAAGTGAAGAGGACCGCGCGGAACGTCGTCAAAGCGTGAGCTCCATTCTCTCGTAATCTCGCGCATTATGCCAGGACACAGACACAATTTATGCGAAATCCCATCGAGTAGGCGAAACTTTTCGTTTCCATTCCGACGATTACGTTATCACCGGTACGCGATTAATTCCGATTCCACGGTCGAGTCCCGCAGTTGAAAGGACGCGGTGCTCCAAAATGGCGCGGCCACGACGCGGAGGACCATCGTCCATTGAACGTCCATCCCGTTCCACTGTGGAATCCACGGCGAGTCGGGTAGATCGAATCGCGATTATTATTTAGCGGCGGATTCACGTTGGCGAATGGACGCAGGAACATCGTGGCGGAGAAAACGCGATACGCGGATAGCCGGCACCGATCAGATCGGAGAGCGATAACCAAACGCGCGCGATCAATTACAGGCGTCGAGTGTGCAGAATTCCGATGGCAGAAGCCCGGCGTACCGGCTAATAAAGGTAACGAGGGCAGAGCGGGCACGGAGGAGGGGCGAGGATGAGACATTTGTCAGGAAAGGGGGTAGTAGGCGATAGATGGTGCGCGCAGCCTGGAACCGATGAATCGCGCGCCCCTCTTGCCACCTAATACAGGATAATTGACGGTTGATCCGCAGTTTCTGCGCCTGCCAACGCTCCGCTAATATCCGCGACGACGACGACGACGACGACGACGATGCATCCCGGGACGGATTATCATCGAGCAAATACCATATTATCTCGTGTAATCTAGACGCGCAGCTTCTTAGTCATTAGAAACAGCCCCCGGCTCACGGGTGTATCCGGTGGGCTGATTACTATTAATGGGTTGAACGTAAGTAAAGGCACGTCGAGGCACCGGATGTTGACGTTTGCGGAGCCGCGTTCGGCGTTTCGAGCCGGTGCACGCCACGCACCAGCCTCGCACCACCAGCCTCGCTTTTCCTAGGTGTCTACACGCCTACGCTTCCGTTTCGTTCGCGGAAATACGAGTCTCGCGCAGCGACCGATCAGGGAAACGAACCCTTTGACCGCGCGCAACAAGGACGATGCGGTAATCGAATATTTCGCAATGGCAACGCGTGCGCATAATTGGAGCGTCGCGGCGTTTTTAATTCCCCCGACCGCTCCCCGTCGGGCTCGTCCGGAAAGAGAAGAAAGATAGAACGGTACGAATATACAATTACGCTAATTAGCACACGGGGATCCGTCTGGTAACGACGCGAGTGTATGAAACCGGTATTTGTTGGAATCACAGGGGGCGAGACGGGGAGGAAAGGGGACATTTCGAAACGCGGCGCGGGCCAGCGTTACATCAAATAGCATCTGGCACGTCAATCGATTCGCCCGGGCCATCCGCCGTTCCCGCTGGACGACAGTATCGTTTCGTTTCAGCTAACGAGTTTTTAATTTTAGTTTTTAATTGAAACGAGAAAAAAACCGGCCCGTTCCCTGTGTACCAGGCGTGTATCATAAAAAGTTATCGTTCCCCGGCACCGAATAAAAAATAGCTCGATAAATTCGAACAACGCTGACCGAGGCTCGTAAATTAAAGCGTATAAAAAAAAAAAAAAAAAGACAGAGAGAGAGAGGGGGGGAGGGGGGGAGAGAATTCCATCGGTACGGGCCGGCGAATGAATCGCGAACGAAACGACGAACCTGCGAACGGATCGCGACTAATAAAGAGTAATCGCTAATGTTTTTGATCACCGTTCGCCAGAAATATTTAGTTCGGGTTACGCGTACGTCGCTTCTACTTCTCGAGAATCCGAGGCGCGCACGAGACTGCGAGGGAGGACCTGTACCCGCGCGCCTCGCCGTTTAATTATTATTCTTGGGAACGATGGTTCGCGAACATCCCGGCTTTATGTACCGCGGCTTGCCTCGGTTTGCCTACAGTTTTATCAACGTTAACGGAGCGCGGAGGTATAAACAACCGGAGACGGAGCGTGGTTCCTTCGAAACGCTGGCGTTTTCGAATATTCATACCGTCGCGTTACCATAATTATCGTCAATCGCGATGGTTCACGGATGAATAATCGGAAATAAACCGAACGGCATTGTTTCCTGCCGTTTCGACGAAACAATTATCAACGATCGTAAATAATTTGCCGCGCTCGCGTGGCACGCTGCTCGTTAAACCGTGGAGGATGTAATTTTTAACGTCTCGCCCGGGTAAACCGTCGCGCAATTATCTCATTGCTCGAGTTGCCCTCTCCAGGGCGGTGTACAACGTTGCGGAAAAGAGCAAGACCACCGTTTGCCGACTCTCGTCGCGCGCGAGATTTTTCCCGTCCGCGCGCGGCCGCTTGAAAAATTCACGCGACGCTTCGACGCGGCGCTCGCCGCCGGAAACGCTTAGTAAATTTTCTACGCGTTCGCTAACGTTTCTAATTAACGCGACCGAGCTTAACAGCTGATTAAAGACGTCAGCAGGGTTGAACGGGGGTCGCTCTCGAAGGAAGCTCGATCTCGCTTCGATTACGCTTCGTTCGTCGCGGAGCAACTACGTAATCCCGGTCGTCGAGCGAAATGAAACGTTAAATGAAATTTAAAACTCCTTCCGGTCGGGCCTGGTGGAGATAATAGCGATGACGAAGCGCAGACGTCGAAGCGAAGTTGGAAGCGTCGGGCTGCTCGCCGGGGCGCGAAATTCTGCGTTTCGTCGATCTACAGTATGCAATTACTCATTATGTATATAAACAGCGAGCGTGTTCTCGCGTGCCCCGGTTAATTCGGTAGATCGGGTCGGGTCGCGCGGCGCGAGCCCTCCGGCGCTGCCTTTTAGTGCTCGAATCGCCTTCACCGTGAACGGGTTAGAACTCGCGAGCTCGGTGTTAGAACCGATGGGTTTCCAATTGGCAGGTACAACTGAGTTTCAGAGAATTCCAGGCCCTGCGAGTCGGTGAACAGCGACTCTGCGGTCGACTTTCCGCCGTGGAAAGCTAAACGAAATCTGACCAAGAGTGCCACGGCGCAGTTTGTGCTCGCATCGAAGGGACGGACGACAAAAGAATCTGTCGCGCGTTGCGGTATGGTACACTACGGATGCGCGAAAACCGACAGCGGTGGAGTCGAGTGCTTCGTCGAGTTCAGTGAGACACCACACCACGTTTCTCGATAGTATTCTCTCGTTCCCATTGTAAAACCACCGCGGGGATAAAGAAAGGGGACGAAGGCCGGAGAGACGAGGCGGAGGACAAAAAAAAAAAAAAAAAAAGAGAAAAACGAATAAACAGGAACGAACGGAACTTTGTTTCCGCGTAACCGTTCCATTTCGACGCGACGGAGAGTCGCGATTCTCTATACGCGCGAGGACCGAATGGGAATCGTGCTCTCCAACCGATTATCCGTCGGTCGAGTAGATTCAGAAATAGACGCGACTCTTCCAACACCCTATATAGGGGAGAGAGAGTCCTCCGGTTCGATGATAAACGTTAAGCCATCGGTGGCGTATTTTTAACACCGGATGCTCGCGACCCTCTCAGCGAGCTTTCGTCCCCTCGACCGCGCTTATCGTTACGCTTTTCGACGAATTACGGATCCCGGCACCGTGTTTCCGGTGACACCGCGACGCACCGGTGGGATATCGAGAAACGAGAGCGGTGAATTTCGAAGACGTCCGGGGAGAGGCGCGGAAAAACGTGGAAAAGCGCGGAAAAGCGGAACGGTGCGCGATGAAATTAATGAGAAAGCTCGTCGAGGGGGGTGGGGGACGAATTACTTTTCTGGCAGCCGTTCCATTTCACGCGCAATTTACCGAGGACGATCCTCGTACTCGCGCGCGAGAGAAAGAGAGCACGGAGGGCCTTTGCATGATTGCTTTTGCGCGCGGCATCGCCGAAAAGGGACCGTTCTCGCGTTCGACCGACGCCGAGGAGATCGTCGAGCGTATAACCGGTGACAAATCACCCCCATCGAGTGTCCATTAATTACTCGAACCGAACCGAACGCCCCTGGCGCCCCTACGGCTCCCGATCCGCGGCACCCCTCTTTCCCGCTTGCTTTCTTTCCGTCTGCTGTGTTTGTTGAAAAAATAGAGGAATCCTCGGTACCGGGAATGGTGGAGGGATACAAGGTCGGCGCGATGACGAGGTTCGTCGAGGTGCTGGCCACCATAGGCTCGTTTCTGCTGGTGCTCGTTACGCTACCGTTCTCGCTGTGCTTCACGTTCAAGGTCGTGCAAGAGTACGAGAGGGCCGTTGTGTTCAGAATGGGCAGACTGAAAGGCGGTGCCTACGGGCCAGGTAAACGGCATTTCTCGTACACCCGACTTTTTGGCACGTCCGGACTTGTCAATTCGACTGTGCAACTCGGAAACGGCTGATCGATCGCGTGCCCCGCCGCAGCGAACCGTTTATTCGCGCGAGCTCTAAATAAAGTGCAACCTCGGATAAATCAATATTTGCGATACCGGCTCGAGTACCTATAATTCACCTGCAAGTACCGGTTCGCCATCGAAATTGCAATCGAAGCGTGTTTTCCATTCGTACCGGCAATTATCGTATTTGCTGTTCCCCGGAAAGAGGACCGGGACATCCTCTCTCGTCTGAAACTAATGCCGTTTGCCGTCGATGCGACAGGAACGTTCTTCGTGATGCCGTGCGTGGACAACTGCGTCCGCGTGGACCTCAGGACGGTGTCGTTCGACGTTCCGCCGCAGGAAGTGCTCACCAAGGATTCCGTGACGGTCAGCGTCGACGCGGTCGTCTATTACCGCATAAAGGAGCCGTTGAATGCCGTTGTCAAGATCGCCAATTACAGGTACGCGAAATACCTACCACTTGGCATAGCTGTCCCGAGTAAATCAAGCCCGGGCAACTCCGAAACCGCGCGGTTTCGCGTTAATCGCGAGGCACGCGATGCTCATCGTCCCGGAAAAATCTTGACAGTCGCCATGTTTCTCACCACGGTTTCCACTGGTATGGCGTGTTGTATAACGCGTCCTCGCGGAGGACCCGAAACGAGAAACGTCCGAGAGAATATACGCAATCGTAAAACAGATTTCGGTTTCGGTGCGAAAAAAAAAAAATAACCGAAATAGCAACGCGTAGGACGAGATGAGAGAGAGAGAGAGAGAGAGAGTAACGATTTTCACTGGGTTTGGACGAGACGCGAAAAATGATGCGCCTCGACGCGACATCGTCGAGCAACTTTTCCCGTGGCGCCGTCACGACGAACGGCAAGTTCGTTTGCAGACCGCTCGGACGTGAATTTCACCGAAATCACGCGAAAATTAGTTGACGAACGTAACGATCCCGTCTTTTCTCGCGTTACGAACGTTCAACGCCCCGTTAAAAAGCGTTAATCGGCCCGGAGAAGCGATCGCTCCAACTAGTCGTGACCTCGTTCGTCGCGTACGTCTTCGTCGAATTAAGACGAAATCGGGCGACGAAATAGGTGACGAAATTCTCGCAGAGCCGACGAATTAATTGAAATTCCTTGGCGAACCGGGTTAATTAACGTGGACACGATTTTCTGAAATTTTAATTAGCATTACGGAAACCCGTACCGCAGTTACGAGAGTAGGGGAGAAGGATTCTCTCTGGGGAGAGGATCACCAACGTCGGGTAAAAATGTGCGCGGGGGCGGCTCGTAGAGAAGTTACGAGAGCATGACAAAATTACTTGAATAATTTGCGCCGCGTTGAGAGCCTGATTAATTGTAAAAGTTGCGTCCGCGCGATCGGCTGCTCGGAGACCTCGATAATTAAGTAGACCGGTGTTTATTCGCGTAGTTATCCTCGCGTTCGACAGCACGAAACGTTCAGAGAGTTTTCCTCGAAGGTTCGTTAAAACGGAGAGGTCGAAGCGGAGGTCGCAGCGAGATCGTCGCGGTGATCGAATTTATCGTCTCTCCGGTGCGAACCGAGGACTGGCCAACGTGCCGTCTACGTACGCGCGTTTTTAAACCGCACCGCTGACAGGTTCCGCGAGGCAGCCGACGTTTAATTAACGGGGCACGCCAACCCGATGTTCAATTATGGAAAAGACGTCGGGGTAATTAAAGTTATACGAGACGCCGAATTTTTTTTTTTTTTTTTTTTTTTTTACCAACTCCGCACACGTAGCACTGGCCGACTTCGAGCTCGACGCGCACGGTTACTCAGCCGTTTTTCCGATTCTCTCGCGATCGACCGATCGACTCGGACCCCGAACGATCCACTGTTTCAGCCACTCGACTCGATTGCTGGCCGCCAGCACGCTGAGAACGGTCCTCGGAACGAGGAACTTGGCCGAGATACTTTCGGAACGCGAGACCATCTCCCACACCATGCAGACGTCCCTGGACGAGGCCACGGATCCTTGGGGTGTCAAGGTCGAGCGCGTCGAAATGTAAGCGAACAGCTACACGCATACTCGTACATAGACGACTCGTTCGCCGCGGAGGAAGAATGGCCCGCCGATCGATCATCGGGGAACGAGCGAATGCTCGCTTGACGCGTAACCTCGCGATAAATATCATTTCGCGCGGAAAGGAGCTTATCATCGGCGCGGTTACGCCACGGGGAAACTGTATCGCGCTCCATTGAACTTGCCGGAAAGAATCCACGGTGAAATATAGCCGCGATCGAGACGCGTATCATCGACAGCCTCGATGGAATCATTCGGCTTCTATCGTACACCGTACCCTCTTCCAAGGGGATGGTCGCGTCTCGAAAGAGATTCGAGCAGCCAGACTAAATTTCAGCGTATCCACTCGTGGTTGTATGATACGCACACACACATATATATATATATATATATAGAAGAGTGGATAAGAATTGTTGCCGGCACGGTTACCGGTTGAAAGGTGGTTCTAAATGATCGAGGAAAAGAAGAAAGTAACGCCGGACGTCTATTTATGCCGCTGTCAACCGTACCGAATGGGAAAGTGCATTTTCGCGGCGCGTACCGGCGCATAAAATATCGTCACGCTCGTATATTTGGGTTACCGTTCGTAGCGCGTATCCCGTTTTATTAAAAATGACTATCGTCTAGCGAATGGAAGTACGTAACAACCGGAGCGAGCGCATTTTTCTACCAGCCAACGGTGCAACCGGCCTAAGGAAGTTGACTAACGACCAAAACACCTTCTCGGTGTTGACCGTCCCCATTTTTAGAGGGGACGTAGTTTAAACGATTTCGCGAAACTCGAGGCATCTCCCGTTCGCGTCTTGCCCGTGGCTGAACGAGAATTCGAGAACCGTTTGAACACCGGTCCGCTCAATGGAACTCGTTCAGACTTGGAATTCAAAACGATTGCTCGCCACGCTCGCACCGTACTCTCTGAAAGCGGGACCATCAAAGAGGTAACATAAAACAGAGGAGAAATCTTCTTTATTCCGGCCGTGTCTACGGAAGTGCGCCAAGGAAGTTGCCCACTTTGCCGTAACTCGAAACTATCTCGAATGTGTCTGGCCTTGCACGCTCGTACAGGACGGTTCATTCCATGCGGGATCCGGCTGAAAAACAAAGATAACCCGACAACTTTACCCGGTTAAAAGTTTCTGTTTTCTTCCCTTCTATTCGCGGAACGCAACGTCACGTTTTTCGTTTACATCGGGCAACGGTTAACGTTTCCGCGGCGCCGTTCCGACCGATAGACAGGAAAATATCGGTCGCCGCGTTTCGTGAAACAGCTTGTACGCCGCGCATCGGCTCGCCGCGGACAGACAGGTAGACGCGGATCGAACGAAACGTAACGGATGTTCCTGATTTAGAAAGGACGTTCGACTTCCGGTGCAGCTACAACGAGCCATGGCCACGGAGGCGGAAGCCACAAGGGAGGCTCGAGCCAAAGTGATTGCAGCGGAAGGGGAGATGCTGGCTTCCCGTGCTCTGAAAGAGGCCAGCGATGTCATTTCCATGAGTCCAGCCGCTCTTCAGGTACGTTCCGGACCGCCGCCTCCTCCTCGAGGAACGTCAAAGATACCTTTGCGCGTTGTCGCGGTTCACCAGCCCCTCGTTGATCAGACCCACGGGAAATCAATTATCTTCGATCGATTCTTTCCAACAGCTGCGATACCTGCAAACGCTGAGCAACATATCCGTCGAGAAGAACTCGACCATCATCTTCCCCCTGCCGGTCGAGTTTCTCACTCCGTTCTTCAACGCGACCGGAAATCAAGACGCCTCTCGAGCATCCCCCGAGCAACTGGCGGCTGCGAAACAGTCCAAGATTCAGCCCGACATCCACTTGAACGTCGACGGCTCGCTCGCGTCCAAGTGAAAAGGGTGCGCGCGGAGGACGGATTTAGAGCGGATAGCACCAGATTGGAAAACGGTACGCGCGCGTGCACGGGTTAAATTGTCAAAGCGCCTGCCACGCGTTCAATGCAGGTAAACTCCGCGCTTTCTGTCCTGCCCCTTGTGATTGCAAGCATCAACTTTCGCTCGCGACTCGACAAATAAATAGGTAAACTCGTAATTCGGCTGACGCGTACCCGGCTGCCTGTTTGATCTCCGACTCCCTCTGCCGCACGGTGCAAAGAAAATACACAGACGGGAAATACTCGCAAAACGATGTCGCCACCCGCGATGCTCGATCGCCGCGGAAAGAATCGGCTTCCTCTTCGTAATTAAACTCGAAAACAACCCCCGCTCGACGGGGGTGGAGCGTTAAACGGTGGTTTTCTACGATGGTTTTCTCGCGTTTTTTAAAACGGAACGAAACAAGCGTACGCGACGCGCTTTACCTGCACATCTACAGATACGCAGAGTACAGTTTTGATAAACAACGGAAACGCTTTAACCCGCAGCATTATTTACGCGGAAAATTCTTCCGTGAATTATGGCGGTTATTAACCGCACCGCGGGATTAGAGAACTCCCGGCTCGGTGTTTCGTGGCTACCCGCGGCGAAAACGAAGATCTCTCGACGGAACCGGAAGCGCGGGTTACTTTCGCGGGCCGCGATTCGTATTTGGAAGCGACTAATATGGAAGATCGTAATTAATAAACAAACTGGTCCGCAGGCTATTAATTCCTTCGATTCAAATATTTGCCGACGAAATTAATTCGTAGCCACCGTATCCCCACGGTGTCACGCGAACGGGCGTAATCCGGCCAAAGAGATAACCACCGGGATAGACAGCAATTACGCTTAAAATCGTGTACCGTCGTATCGCGGTAGTTGGTTCGCCGACAAACTCCGTCAGGAGAAGAAGATAAATCCTCCGATATTCATAGTCGTCGTTGCAACTGGAACGTCGAGCAGCGGATAGATATTCGGTCGAGCGATTTAATTAGCGGCGGCGTTGCGATTCGGCAGGGACGGTTTTAAAGAGCTTCCGTCGGTGCGTTTTCACGGAAATTTCCAGTTGCCCGTAATGGTTGGCTCGCGACGCTCACGGTTCACGGCTAATTAATGTCGACGAACAGGGGGGGGGGGGGGGTCCGGTTGAATCGGAGAGGCCGGCACCGCAGCTTTCAGCTTTTTCGCTCGCACAATCGTCGCGCCGCGCGCGCGCATAAATGGCCTCACGTGAAACGCGTCGGCGATTTATCAGAGAACCGGAAACGAATTCCTGCCCGCGAGACACGAGGAACGCGTTCACAAACGAACGTCCTTTCAACGGGTCGCGTGCTCGCGATACCTTTCCCGGTGCCGGTACTGCGGGGGAGATACGCGACGCGATCGCTGGAACCTTGGAGAGCAAACACCTCGGCCGGAATAATTAGGAAATTTCCGCTTTACAGACTTAGCGGGGCTACCTTTTGTCTAAACGTTGTCGTGGCTGTTTACGGGATCCCATTAAATCTACATATGAAATTACCATCCACCCACTCGGAGTGTTCTCCATTAAATCCCGGATGACGGTGGACGCGGAACGAGCTTGCCGCGTATCAGCCAAAGCGAACAGACGAGCGTACTCGAGAACGGAAAGAGAGAATCGTGATTTATCTGCTAATTTTCCGCGTAAACGAATTACCGCGAGGAACACGATTCAACGATCGCTCGATCGCCGGTGGTAAGTTAATCCACCGTGGAACTCTTTACGAGTCCGATGTTAACGGATGAACGGACGAACGTCGGAAACGGAACAGGGAGGGGTGGGGGGTGGGGGATGTTTTATCGATGATTGGTCGGACGCGATAAAGCGAACGGGGCCGTGGACCACAGCCGGGATGACAGCCGGGGCAATAACGACGGAAGAAATTAACGATGACGGTACGCAAAAAGACAACATTACCATATATTAAAGAGAGATTCCTGCACCAGAAGCCGGTGCCCCCGGGGCTTTTGAAAGCTCGTTGGACATTCAGCGCGAAAAGAGCGGGGTCAAGCCTGGAATACCGTCCGGTTTTCAACGCGGACGGAAGCGTGCGCGCGTGTATTCAACGAATCCGATAACTTTCGCCAACTCGGATACCGGAGACCCGCGGAGAGAAAAGGGCACGGGAATGGGACCGGGAACAGCTTGTTTTTCGCGTTACTTCCGGAGACGAGGAATCTTCCGACGATTCAACGAACGAACAATAAAGCCAGCCAGAGCGTGGCATTGTCGTCCGTCCGGAGACAGGATTCACGACTCGCCTCTTTAATGCCCCGTAATTTCTTGGACGATAATTAGCAGCCGCTTGCACCCGGCCGGCGTCGACGTCGGCTTACGGTTGCAATTAAAAATTTTTTCATTCCACGGAGCCGCTCGGTGGCCACCCCCGACTCGGCGCTGTTCCTCGGCCGCACTTGTTTCGGACCTTCAAGACCGGCGGGGACTGATTCTTTTTTTCACATTTCCCTACCTTTTCCCTACCTTTTCCCTCCGCGAGAAAATTAACCGTGCCGCTCCTGAAGATGAGGCGCCACTCCGTTTTCCCACCCCTAAGCTTTTACGGTGCCACCTCTACCAAACTAGACCTAATTTCACCGGTAAACTTCACTTAGCCGTCGTTTATTACTCCCATTTTGTTCTCACCGTCGCCAAGGAGAAGGAAGGAAGGAAGGAAGGAAGGAAGGAAGGAAAGCTAGCAGCCAGGGCGAAGATTTTCACGCGCGAAACAAAGGGCTGCGCGCAGCTTTGCCGTCCAATTACCCCATCGCCCGACTCGCCTCGATATACATACATTCCCGAAAATTGAGGCGCCGTACACCAGGGAATAATTTCGCCGCACGAAATTAAGGGATGATCACGTTCGCCCTCACTTATCCTCCGACGAAGACGTGACTGGCTAAATAATAGGAGGCTGTTGCCTCCCTTGGAGCCTCAACGCGGCTCGTCTGTTCGATCGTTAATCAGATTATTTCCGAAATCGTTTCCGACCGTAAATCGGTCCCCGATCGATTCCACCTGATTCCGAGGTACCTCGGGCAACCGAGCTTCCGCGGCGAAACGCCCGAAGTCGATCGCTCGGCTCGGGTCCAGAGTCGGGAGAAACTCGCGTTGATTACCCGTGAACAAGCTCCCGGAGATGTTCTCGGGTAGACATCGAAAGTAAGTAGAGAGACTCGTCCTGAATATTCCATCCAATATGTCCCGCAGTTCGGTCAAGTACTTTCCTCCGCGCGTATCCGCTCCGTTCGATTCATCGGAATCTCCGGAAGCTAATGAAAATACGATGGCTCCTCGTGTATTGCAGATCGCGGAACGAATGCTCGTCGTGGGATAGAGGAGAGGAAGCAGCAGGACGGAGGGTCGACAAAAGTAAAAGGACGGTGCCGGTTTATACGTCGAACGGCACGATTAATGTTTCATCGGACGGAAAGTTAACTTTCGCCGGGATTTTTCGCGCGTCTCCGTGGACAAGAGCTAGCGCACGACCGAACAATCTTTCTCTCCACGTGCCGAGAAATACTTCGCCATCTCTCGGGCCGTTCTCCCTCCCGCTCCATCTACAAAATAATTTCTCGAAGGGATAGTCTGGAAATGGGTGAGTTATGTTGTCCGGAGTTTTATGTTTCCAGCCTCCGAGAGTCACGGGGCGGGCCCTCGCACTCCAACTACTACCACTACTACTACTACACTACTCGAACTTCCCGGACGGCACGAAGCGGAAAAGAAACGTGACCAGAGCCGTGCAAGTTCGCAGGCAACAACGAGCGTCAGCAGTTTGTTCCCCGCGAAAATTGCTGTCGATTTTAGAGGTCCGTTCGGTTTTCGTCTTGCGCGACTCTGTTGCGCGCAAAAGTCGACTCGGTGGTGCTCGAGCCACGGTGCAAGAAGTCCGGACTTTCTGAATAAAATTATTCCACCGCCGCTAATGCCTCTTCCAAAGAGGATTAAATAGAACCTACGGGTGAAACGGGAGGGTTCAATGAACCGGAACGAGCCGGGGCTACGCGAAAAGTGCGACGTAATCGTGTTTTATGTAATGGAACTGAACGCCTAGTTTACTCCCTCTTTACCCCGAACGAAAAAAGAAGAAGACCGAGGTAGGAAACAAAAGGACGAGAGAAAGGAGGGATGGAACTGTTTTTTTTCGGAAACTTTACCGGTCCCGCTGGTTCGATTAAAAGCGGCGGGCAACTCTGCCGAATCTCGATGCGAATCTACAAATCTTCCTAGTAGCTGTATAAATAGTTTGGACGCGTGTTTGGTAGTAAAGCCATAGAGGGAGGAGACGGCAGAGATTCGATAGCCGACGGCATTGAGATTCGCGGCACGAAGACGCGTCCCGGCCGGTGAGGATCGAGGCGAAGACCGGAAACGCGGAGGAACCGATATCGATGGAGGGACGGACGCGGCGCGAGGCAAATTGCGGTTGTTTGCAAGCGGTAACCGGGTCCCATAAATAAGGGAAAAGGAAATCGCGCGTGTGATAAGTAACGCGTAGCCCCGAGGGGGTTTGCCAGGCTTGAAATATCGTCCGAAATAGCGGCGGTTGTCCGAGCAAGGCACCGGGTATTAGGCAGATCTCGCGTCACGGGGAAGACGAACGCTCGGGCTAAAAACGTGGCGGTGTTTCATAAAAATGAAACGAGGGCTAGCAGTCGGTGGGACGGTGTTACTGCCACCAGGGTTTCATTATGCAGCCTCTTATAGTTGGCGTAACTCCCATTGGTCGTAAATATGAATTACGACTGGCCGAAATAGCTTGGCGCACCTTACTGTATCCACCGTACGAAAAAACCCGCACCATCCACCGAGCAACGATAATTTATTCCCGGCGAGGACCGTCCGATGAATGAAAATGGCCGTCAACCTTTACCGCGCGGCCTTTTTTTCGGCCAACAACCGCCACCGGCAAGTTTCACCAGTGACGAGGCTGAAATTAAACGTAGACGCGGGGGCTGAAACGCGGGCTGCGACGATTTGAACCGGCTCCAAACGATCCCTCCCACCCACCCACCCCCCCCCTCATCCCCGGGAACGATGAACTTGTCTATTTCCTCGATCTTCCGTCGAAACCATCTCTCCCCTAGCCTCCTCGACGCGTTCACTGCTGTATAATAAACACGGTCTATCCAACTCTCTGCGTGTAATTGTTTGATCATTCCTCCTCGCGAGAAACAAGTATCCGCGATTCGACAGGGCTGATCGTTTAAAGCCCACGCACACTTTTTCCTTCCTGGTTTCTTTGCTCCTTTTTTCGAAGCGGACGCTTGCCCGCAAATTAATGGATGAGGCGCGGGCAGCAAGAGAACTTTACCATTACCGCACTCGCTTGTACAAAGCCGTACAGCCCGTACAACCCGTAAAGAAGGACTCTATGCTCGCCATTTACAGCCGCTCTTTTGTAGATTTCCTATTACCCCTATTGAATTAAATTTCTCTCCCGTTCTTTTCTCTTATCGCTAATGGTCGAGATTCGAGTTACGCCGCGCGATGGAAAGCCCGTTCTCTCGCGGACGCGGACGGAAACGCGCGCGCGAATTATGCCGTTTCGATATTGGCTGCCGCGAATAAGAGCGCGGGTCGCTCGGTGGAAAATGCGAAATGAATCGCGTTTCAAGGGAACCGAAGACTCGCCGAGTATTGTGCGATACGAAAATCGATTTACCATTTACCAACCAAACCATCAGCGAGAACATTATTATAATTAAACTTTGATTAACATTTAATCGACTCTTGAACGCAGCCCGGTAACGGTGTCGAGCGCGCAGCAATATTGCCGAAAATTAATTTCACCGGGAACGTTCTCGTTTAAAATTCAACAAAACGTCGAAACGTTTGATCGGCCCCGGCGTAAATCGATAAATAAGCGACGCCGATTCCACCCTGACGACCAGTCTCCTCGCCAGCCTCGACCTATCGAGAAAATTAACTTAACGCTCGCGGCCGCTGAGATTATTATCAAGCGACGGGAGAAATCGACGGGAAAAACTCGGAAAGGTCGCGCACCCAGATTCGATCGATAACCGACGCGGTCTAGATAGAGAGTAGGCAAAATCCAATTACTGGTATTTCGGGAGATCCGGTCGCTGTAACTGGTTCCGCATGGCCGATGGCGCAACGGCTACCACCGCTAGATTATGGTTTACAGCGAGCGAGCGGGCTCGAGGACGTTGAACATGTCAGTGGCACGCGGGAATGTTGCGTATCGATTTTGAAAATTATCATACAAACAAGCCTACCGCGTAATAGGTTAATTAGCGCGGCCCGGCCTTCTCGTTAACTTCGATTAATGCAAATCATCCCTCGACTTTGCCAACTTCCCAGTCGACGCCCGCCTAATAAATAACGCGCAAACTAATTACAGATTCTTTGCGTCCATCATCGCGCGACAATCGTACCGTGCCGCTTATCGATTATCATAGCCCATTTTGCAATTATTTGTCCAACGAACCGCGATAATCACCACGCGCCCCAATTGCAACGGAACCGCGTATCGATGCGTTCTTCGATTCCTCGTGGCTGGATGACTTTAGCATTCTTTTGGGTACCGAGAACAGCGTGCTGCCATCTGTTGGGGGGTGAAACGAGTGCTAGCGCGAACGACTAAGGAAGTAATGCCGAGGGGGTTGCTTACCAGTGGCGGCTCGCGTCTACGAAAAACTCTTTCTGCGGAACTGTTGCTTACCGTCGATACGGAATACCTACGAAAGATACCTTTCCCCCTGATTGTCAGGGGCAATTAAACTCTTTGCACGGTAACTGCGAGGTCCGTCGGACTCGATCGATGGACATTCTTAACTTGTATCGAACGCGCGCAACCCTAAATCGGTCGATCGGGGCTCGATCTTTCGCGTAGCCTAGTTTCGGATTCGTTTCGCTGGAGTTGCCCAAGGCGAATCGCTGGTACACCTCCACGAGTGTACATTACCGATCTGTCCAATGTTCAGGAAACGCGTCACCTTTGACCAGACGAGAGGGTCGCTTCGATCCGCTCGCGGCGAGCAAAGTTTATTTCGGCTGGCGAACGCGACAAAAGAAATATTTGCCCGGCAAAACTGTGGCCCTCGAGTGTCGGTCGCGCGGCAGTATTTTTTACCGGAGGCGAAATCAGCCGTTGTAACGAAACCCGTTTCCCGTGTAATAAAAGCGCGTAACGAAATCACGTATCCTCGAAATCGAATCGGAACTGGGACGGGAGAAAGGACGGTGAATATAACAATACACGCTCGTGCGCGAAATTTATCGCTCGCGTAAACTCTGGTCGAGCCGAACCAGCCGGCTTCCAATTAGCGGAAGTTTTATTATATAACGTAAAAATTGTTTATATTAAAAGTACGGTCGATGAACGCGGTCGTGCCCCCCCGCGTAGGGCTGCGCATCGTCGTTTTGTACCGCGGGGATTCGCGGGAACAACGACCGCAACATATCCGGGTGTCGCGGTGAATTTCGAGAGCGTCGAACATTGGGAAAGATTGGCAGGTACACGCGTCCGGTAAAATGTACCGGTTAAAAGCGTGCCTTTTTACAACTGCAGTTCTCGGGACACGCAACAATGCCAACGATAAATTTTACATGGCTCGTTGGTCAATATTTCATTCGATCGTTCCGCCGAAGCTTGGAAATATAGCTACTCCGTCCGTCTGAGAAACGCGTTTTTAATTCGCGAGCGATTTAGCCAGCGAACAGCCAGCGAGTGCTTTCACGAACTAATTAATACTTTCGACTTTATTTAATCTCTACGTATTCGCCGAGAAGTTTGATACGATTCGAGACCAAGCAAAGTTTCGAACCTGAAAAGTATATACATTTTCTTCGACGTACCATTCGGAATACCCGATTAACGTGAAACATGGCCGACAAATATTTGTCAAGACTATCGCGCAGCGTTGGCACACGCCCAGCAGCAAAGTCCGTCGAAGTTGGCTGCATCTTTTCGCTATTTGCAGCGAGATTACCATTCGCGATCTCATTAGTAATTGAGAGTAAACAATTGACGGAGAAATATCGTTTTTATCGTGGCGCGCGCGCGCGCTCGGTGCGATACAGAGCAGCTATTACCGTAAACGAGAGTATTTTATATTTCGAATACGCGCGCCGACCGTATTACTTACTCGCGTAATTAATACGCCAACAACCGAGCGCACCGAAACAGATTTTTTCCACAGTGTCGTTCGTTAAGCCACGTTTTCGCTCGTTTAGCCGACAATGAGTCCGCGAAATGGCATTTACGCCGAGGCAACGGAATCGCGAATACGAAAAACCGGAAGCAAAAAATCCGAGCATCGATTGATACGTGCGAGTTTGTCACGCGAAAACGGAGTTTCCGTAGCGAACGTTCGGATCGATTCGAGGCGGTCCGGGCCTGAAGAAGGATCGAACGGAGATCTCGCGCGACGCCTCTTCCTTTTTCCCGTCATTTCCGGCCCCGTTCCGTTCTGGTTTCGAAGTTGGCCGAAATTAAAGATTCCGCTCGCAGTTCCGCGAGCGGAAGGGAACAGAGAACGGGAACAGAGATCGAACTTTTCGATCCACCCGGTCGTGGAGGGGGGGGGGGGGCGCAGAGGTGGCGAATCGTGTGACCCGCATATATGAAAGATAATTCTTGTCCGTACGCGCGAATATCCGATGCCCGGGATTAATTTATCATCGACAATCTCGGCCATTTTGTTCGCCCATGAAAGAGGCCGGCATCGACGCGTACAAAGCAGCCCGCGCGGACAAAGCTGCTAATTATACAAATTACGAAGGCCGTCCGTGCGTTTCATCGATAGATTTTAATCGGCAAAATAATCACGTCCCTCGGCAGAGAGCTGGTCGCCGTCGAACCTCATCAAACCCCGCTATTTATTCACCGGGCTTCTCTCTCTCTCTCTCTCTCTCCCTCTCTCTCTCCGGGTACGCGGAGCTTTGAGAAAAGAACCGAGAAACCAGGTGAACCGGCTATAACGTCCTCGCTGCTTTCTGGCCACGTATTTATCGCTTGAAACCTCGAATCTGTTGCCGCGCATTTCGACCGTGTTTTTTCCGTTGATTAATTTTCAAACGACTGCCGATCGCGACTAATAACGAAAACTCCCGACGTTGCATCCGGGAAAGCCGGTAAACGGATCGGGAGACGTTCGAGCGACCGAGGTTGGCTGGCCTGTTTGAAATTATTAAAGGGAGAAACCCGCGTTATCGCGGGTCCGGGTCTCGCGACAGAGCAGCGAACAACAGGGGGGTCGCGAGTGGCAAAATTTGGCGAAAACTTGCTCGAAAGCGCAGCTATCTCGGCTCGTAACCCCTCGTATCCGGCGCCCGGTAAGTTTACGAAACCTCGCGCCCCTCTCGTCCGACACTTCACTTCCGCGATGTAATTTTCGTCGCTCTAAGAGAGCTCGCCTCCCCTCTTCGGTGCTCGGTACTCTCGGCTAAAGTCTGGCTACGACAGAGATAACTGGCCGCCAGACAACCAGACGACCGACCGTGATCGTTACGACCCTCCGCGGCATTTTTTCTCGTTCGCTAAAATACTTCCGAATCGAGGGAGGGAGAAATCGTGTGGAGAGAGCGCGATTCGAATCGCGGAGGCAATAATCGTTAAACTCGTACGCGTCGCTTCCTCGGGATTGCAATTCTGACGCGGTTTCGCTGAGGAGCATCGACGGAATCTCGCGGAGCCATCTTCGAGGCCAATTAACGGAACTCGCTTTCGAGTTGCGAGCGCAATTAGCCCGAGAGAGGTGCGCGACGCTGCAAGTTTCGCGCGGCCAGAAAAGGGATCCAAGTAAGTGTCGACGACGTCACGGACTAATCGGTTCTTTAAAATTCACCGTTCGATATCCCATTTTTCCCTGGTCTCGGCGAAATTATATATCCCGGTCGACGCGTCGCGCCAATTCCTCTCGCGAGCTCGCAGATGCGAGATAACTTTCCTCCCTTATCTCCTTTCGTTCGTCCCGGCGACGAATGGGGTCGTCCGCGAACTTTTTCCTCCTCTGCGACGACCCCGGCGACCAGCGAACTTAGCTAAGGGCGTACGTTACTCGTACACCCTGGACGAACCTGTCTCCAGACACCGGCGAATTATCGCGCGTCCCACTTGTCAACTTGACCGTTTCGAGCCACGGTAGCTCGCGGCTGCTGAATTTACCGCGCCGCTGTAAACGTTTCGAGCAGCCGGTTTTATGGAGGAGAGTAAGAAATAAATAATGGCCCGACTGCAGTTAACTTTTACTGCGAGACGGCACACAGGTTTACAGAATTCTCAATTTCCTTTTAATCGCGGCAGCCGTCGTAAAGCAAAGGTAACATCCGTCCGTGAACCAAAAGGTAAAAGCGTAAACTGTGATTTAATCGAAAAGATCGACCGTGCGATGGATGACGCGGCGGGCGTCTCGCGAACGGATCATCGCGGGGCGTAATGAATTGTGCAAAGTAATTAGTCAGTCCCGTTCGCCTGGGTTCGCCGACGCGCTATCGACGAGCGCTTCGATTTCCCTGCAGACATTAAATTCGACGCGAATCGAAGCGAACGCTTCCGCAACGATATCCTTCTCGCGGCCGCTAACGTCTTAGAGGGAAAATTGCTTTCGCCGTTTGTTTCTCGTTTCTTCTTTTCCCGACAAAAGCTTCGCGCCGGTGGCTTCGCTTAGAATGGCCGGAAAGCACGTAGCTTATACGACGACGACGACGAGTTTCTCGTTCGATCGATCGACGACGTCTCATCGATCGGACATCTCCGTGGACCGTAATATTTTTCCCAACCATCAAATTAGTCGAAGCAATAAAAACTTCGAAATGGACTCGCCGTTCGCTATCGGGAAATATTTGCATCGTATCGATATACGACGGATGGGATTAGCAGCGCTGTCCGACAAAATTTATTAAAAAAGTTTCAATAATATCGCGTCAGAGCATTTATAGCCGCACTCGATACGAGATTTTTCTCGTTCGTTGACATAATAGACCTGCCTACGTACACTTCCGACGCTATCGAGTGCCTCTTCGTTATTTGAATATGTTTCAATCTCGTGAAATCCGCGGACGAGGAGAAATCGATACGCTTTAATCCGACAAGTGTACGTATCGATGGTGTAGAAAAAATGCGTATCGCGTACGTAATTCTTCCGGCGGTCGAACGGAGCGTGCACGGAGCGTTCGGTAAGAACGTTCGGCCCATTAATCGCGAAGAAGATTAAAGAACGACCGAGTGATATCTAATAGGTGGATAAAGAGGCAGGCGTGTATGCGTAAACCTGGATAAAAGCGCCGGAGCGGAAGCAAACGTTAAATCCGGATGGAAGAAAAATATTATTCGTCCGAATCCTTTTAACGGAAGATCCATTTTTCAGAGTTAATATATCTGCCCCTCTATAACGGGGGGCCCGAGGGTACCTCGTGATTGTTCCGCTTAACTTTTCCGTCCGCGCAAAATAACAGGTGTACACACTCGCGCACGAGGATTCGTGACTTTTGACGAATTCTCGACGGCGTTTCGACGAGCAAGAGTTGTCAAGATTTCGAGGAATTCTCGAGACAGAGAAAAATGTCGGGTTCTCGTAGAGGCATTCGAGCGTTCCCCGGATGGAATGGCGGCGGGCAGCGGATCTTAGGAGCCGAACGGTGGAATAATATCGGACGCGATCGAAAAGCTTTGGAGGAGCAAATTGGTGGAAAAATCGCGACAGGGGGAGAACGAAATGGCCATCGGTAGGAATAGTGCGTGGAGAATGGCCGTGGAGCGGTGGCGGAAAAATCGAACCGGAACGAACGATGGATGGACGGACGGGCAGGCAGAACGAAAGGTGGGCGCGAAGAGCACGGCTGTTGGAACGGTTCATAAGCGAACGGTCGCACGTGTTCCGGAGAGCCTCTCGCCAGGATCGATTCCGTAGACGCGTAATTAACGATCGGCTAATGATGGGTGTCGTTCGCAAATTGTGCGGAAACGAAACCCCGACTATTCGAGGAACGAAGATTCCCGCCGTGTTCCATCGCCGTTACGCGCGAGAATGGAATTCGTAATTAAAGGGTAGCAGCACTCTCGCCTGGCCAGCAACAACATTTAATCGAGTTATCGATTATTGATTCGTAAGAATTATCGTTATTGTTTTCGCATCGCGTCATCCCGTTTCGTCGAGCGTCGAACCGGTGAGTCGCGTATACGCAGCGAAAATTGAAACTGAAAGATAAGGATACCGGTGCGCAAACTTTCCGTCAAAGCAACGATAACGACCGGACCAGAGGCGGTAACGCCGTTTCCACTGGCATCGTCAAAGGAGCCTGCGGAGTCTCATCTTCGGGATATTAAATTCTTTCCAATATCGCGAAGAAAACGGTCTATCGCCGCCTCCTTTAATTCCTTCGATGCATCCGGCATCATCGCTCGGCTGGGTCGTCGTCGCGTGGATTCGCCAGCCCAAGTGTTCGCAGTTATCAACTGTCGAGATAATAAAATTATATCTGGCCACGTATGTATTCGGGAACGCGAGACGGATATTAAAAATTACGAGCCAGTTACGAGCACGCGGAAATATCCGTTCTGGCCCTAAAGGAAACGGGTTATTCCTCTGTGCGCACTTTCTCCCGTTCCACCCTTTTCGCGTGCTTACGCGTAAAACATTGTCACGGCCGTAATGGGAGCAAAAAGAAAAAAAAAAAAAAAAAAATAATACGCCTCGCGATCGTTCCTCGCAGTTCTGTTTGTTGCTTCCGAGTATCGAATCGATATAGATTTACGGACAATCGGAAGGGTGCATCTATCTAGCGATCTCGATGGAAGGAGATAAGCGCATAGCGGTCTGGCGTGATAACACTTCACGCTAAAGCACTGGCGCACCTTCCAGGTTAAGTCCACGATACGGCGAGAGTGGATGGAACCTATTCTCGAGGTAGAACTGGATTAACTCGAGCATCTCGAAACACCGTCGATTGGTTTGTAATAACGGAACGGCCTTATCCGATGCGAAGCAACCGTGACAACTTTCGAGTTTACCGTTAATCAGAATTTAATTGCATATTTGTCGTACAGACCATCCACAAATCACAAACCCGCGCATTGTTTCGTCCATTCTCGGCGTGTTTGCTTAACACGCAGCGCTATCGGTGAACGGAATATTGTTTCAGTCTCCAAGCGTATCGAGTCTCCGAGCTCCTCGATGAAAACTAGCCTAGATCGGGGACCCGCCCACCCGCGGAGCCGAGGTATTCCGCGAATTTTCAAAATAATCGTTACCGGTCGAACGATGATTTCCGGAAGAGTGGCCGCTAATAACGAGGCTTCCTTCGGCGAGAACCAATAACGCGGCCCTGTGCCGTGACCTGTAATTAAAATTTAATTAGAAATACCGGCTTACCCAGCCGCGTGTCCACGGATCGTCAAAATCGTCGAATCTAAGAGAACGCTACTTTCAAATAACCGAAGAACGACAAAACTTTCTCGCCTGACCGCCCAACGGGCACAGAAATTTGGTAAATCCAGTTAGGGGAAAAGTAAAATGGAAGTAAAAAGTAGTTGGAACGCTCGGAGGAAGAGAGGAAGAATGAAAATTTTGATTAACGCTACCGGATCCAGCTGGTTGTTGGCTTTTCGCCGAGCCGCGCGATACCAGAAAAGTTTTCGTCGTTGATATTCCGACACGTTCTCTGTGCCGTAACTCGCTGCCGAATGCGATATATCTCCAGCGATATCTCCTATATCGCGCACACTTATACGTCAGCCCGGCAAGGGGTAGTTATCCGAGGATGATGGCCGCAGAGGGGTGAAAAAGTGGTTGATGAAGGCCTGGGAAGGGTGAAGTCGAAGTAAAATCTTATCATCGATATCCACCGGGATTTCAAGTGCCAGGTAAACAGACTCGTATTTGAGATTTCCCATGCGGGGTTGACAGAGTAAGGAAGCGTGGTAGGAGATAAAGCACGGACCAAGCGAGGGAGAGAGGGAGAGAAGGGAGAAGAGAAAATTCGTGAGTGGTCCATGTTCGTAGACGGACGGAAACGAATAAAACCAGCCGGATGTCCCCTAAGAGATCTTCATCGAGAGAGCTTTTGTCGGTAATGCGGCAAGTCCGAATCGGGCACGAAATTACATCCACCGCTGTTCTTTCATATTTCTCCGGTCCCGAAATACCGATTCCCGATCCGGAGGAACCACCGCGTAATCGGTTCGCTCGAAAAATTTGATTCCCCGATCGCTGCGATCCGCGCGATCTTTGCCAAACGATCAAAGTTTCCTCCGGTCGCGAGCCTTTGTCTCTTCGTTCTGTATCGCGGCGGATTCCTCTTTTGTTCGCCGGGCGCAATGCGTTCTCCGGGGGAAAGACGAAAAATGGCATCGATCATTCGATGCTGGATCGCGATGAACAAGAGGCACGCGACCAATTTATCGAACCGGCTCGATTCCTTTTCCGTATCTCGATGAATGTTTTCCGTTTCTCGTTTTCTTTCCGTTTTGTTTTCGTTTTTTTTCGTTTTTTTTCGTTTTGTTTTTTTTTTTTTTTTCTCTTTTCAAGGTATGTACATAACTGGATCGATGATGCGAGATACAAGTTGCAAATGAGACGGCATTTCTATGCGTCGAATAATAGGGGACGTTCACGCGTCGAGGGAATACCGTGTTTATTCGGTGTGTCGGTATTATTAATTGAAAATCCCGTACGCTTTCTGTACCCCGGTTGTGTTCCACATTTTCGCGGATCGCTCTCAATAATGTCGCGTCGCGGTAAATTCTGCCGTGGAAACGGTACACCCTCCGCAGAAGCCGCGTCCGCGTTTTTCTTTCCACCGATCGACCAGGCGAAGTTCGCGAATCGTTTCGAGCCAGTTCGCATCGGTCCAAAACAACGTCCTCGTTTCGCCGAGCGCGCTCGCCGAAATTGAAACGGGACAAAGAACGGGTCCGCAAAAGGACCGGTGTGTTAATAACAATTTCCAGTAAACCGTACGGCTCGATACCCCGTTATGCCGCTTCCTGTGCACGTTGTTCGATTTTATCGTGAAATCAACTCGTTAGCGATCGATCGATGGAAAGGCGGCCGAATTCAGCGGCCGTCGTCTTTCTTTTGTTTCTCACCCGGCTACGCTCGCGAACTTCGAACATGGATCTCACAGTCGAATTCGTCGCGTCCAAATTAAGGGTTAGGAAGTTTCGCGCCGGTAAATTACGCTGGTGGCCTAATTTCTCGGGTGTCTCCTCGGTCTCCACGTGTTCGTTTTTAAACGCGTATATCCGCGCACCTATATATACGTACGGATCGCGGGGATCGTTGGATTAATTAAACGTGAATTTAATTAAACAACCGAGAACGCGCGGCTGGAACTCGAGCGTCGGATAAATAAAGGTTGAGGCGCAAGGATTCGAACTATCTAACCGGAAAGAAAGTCGGAATCGAAGCGCGCCGCGTGCTCCCGGCCGAGGAAATTGGTAACGAGCCCTGGGTACGAAGCGGTGAAAATCGTTGGAAATTCGCAAACATGCTGACCGACAGGATCAAATACGCCATGGACCATTTGTCCCACAAACAGCACATCTCTCTGCTCGCGCGGCCAAACTGGAGGAGGATACAAAGGAGGAACGTACACGCATGGGTAAATATCGGCTCGCCTTTTTCACCGGACATATCGTATCTCGCGATTTGTCTTGCCACATAGGCGGATGCTTTCACCACTCGTCGAGCAGCGTTGAAAGCGCGAGCATCGAAGAGGATCAAAGTGATGGCGCGGCCAAAGCACGTGGTCAAGAAATACGATGCAACGTGAGCAATTATGCGTTCGCCCGATATAGTATACAAATATATATATATATATATATATATATGCAAGCTAGTTACTACACGATATCGTTGTGTATATTAATTACGAAACTGGTCTTTGCGTTCGTTTGTTCGTAGAAAAGCACCGCCCCCGTATACGCGGATTCACCCGAAAACGCTCGCGGCTAAAATCAGTAAACGCGTCAGCGACCTGGCGCTTCCCAAAAAGAGGTGATTCTCCTATCCGCGACAAGACAAATCCGAGAGAGAGAGATAATGGAAGAAATAGAGGCGTCGAAGAGAATTAACGAATCGTTTGTTCCTCGATCAGATTACTGTTGGCGAACATGAAGCTCCACCCTAGCGGCAACATGGCCGAGACATTGTGGAAGGTGCAGAACTCGCGCTACCGAAGATATCGATTCTTCTGCAACGCCAGGTTGCAACGAGAAAAGCAGAAAAAGTGAGTGAGTGAGTGGCAGAGACTTTTGTCCGGTCGTTAACGGTATTTTGACTCACCAGGAGGAAACAACGCCTCCCTCTTTCCCTGGCCGTCTCTCTCTCTCCCCTACCGAGGTGGCGACCGAAAGAGGATCGATCTTGCGAATAGAATCGGGGAACGAACATAATCGGATTGTCCTTCGAACGTTTCGCGCTCTCGTAAATGCGATCTCCTAAAGTCGGATTTGGATATCGGTCGAAGACCCTTCTTCCCTTTTCCATCCGTCGGATTCTTATTTGTCTCTGATCGCGTGTACTCGCGTCCAGCGTCTAAAAACAACCTCGCGAGCATAATTAGACACTCTCGGGTTAACTCGACGCTTCGATCGACCGATTCCGCCGACCTGTTTGGGATTCGAGGCGGTAAAACGGAAAAATTCCCGTGCGATTCCGTACTCCTCGTTGATTGGACGCTGGAAGTTCGTCCTGGAGGCGCGCGCGCGCGCGCGCGCGAGTTAATCTTTTTTCCGGAATCTCGCACGATTTAATGAGAAACCAGATATTGGCTTTCCACTTTCCATGGCGACTTTCGCGACTGGCCAACTGGTTACTACCGTTAAACTTCGCGTGCAACTCGCGAACAGTTAACAGACACGAGTACCCTAGATGTAATTATTAATAGTGCCCAAGGGTGTCCCGAAATTCGGCAAACAAGTAGAGGCGCTCCGTCCTCGTTCCATCCTCGGCTACTCCGCGTGCCCACTCTTTCGCATTCGCGTTATTTCTGGTATCGATCGGGAACTGTCCGTTCCGATGATACGATTACACGAAGAGGAATTATTCCGATTACGCAACTTCGTTGGCCGTTTCGTTGCAGGCAGAAGATAATGGCGAAACTGCGTCGAGCGATCAAGCCGGACGAGTGGGATTACCATATGGACGTGCTGGAGAAGCTGGCCGCGCCGAAAGTGCCACCCAGGCCCAGATTGCCGGTACGTACTAAGACATTGGCGACATAGTTTACGATCGATGCGCGTCCTTTGACGCAAAGCTCCAGTCTAGCCCGATAAGCGACCAGGGGATGTATCGTTTACCGGAGAACGGATATCGATACACGACGAGGGTGAAATTGTAGGGGAAGAGGAAAAGATGGAGGCCCGTCAACATGCGGAGGATCGAGGACCTGGCGACGCCTGTGACCAGAGAGATGCCGGAAGCTAGGGACCCGTTCACGGTGCCGGAAACTGCCCTCACTTACAAGGCCAGCAAGCGCATTCGAAAGATCGCGTATCCAAAGTTGCCACCGGAGATGCCGCCGCCGCGAATTCTAGGCAAGGTCTCTCCGGCCGCGTTGCAGGCCGTAGGTACGTCCGTACTCCCTTATTTCTCGAGAAAATGTACGCGACGCAAGTTGAACATTCGCTCGTTCTAATGGATACAACCGATCGGTGGAAATCGGAACGGAAACGCGTTTCGCGAACCGTGAAACGAAAACGAAGGGTGTAATCGAAACGATGTTTTCCGCGATTAAACACCCGAATAAGTACACATTGTTTCGCCGAGCAAATCGTACGGTTCCGGACAAAGGGAAATTTCCCTCGATGGATTCGCAACGATGGTAGCCGGGGAATGTAAATTTCCGTCGATATTTCCTCGTTAGCGGGCGCAAGCGTGCCTCCGCGAGACAAGTTCGCGAACCCAACTCTTTGCGCCAGCCAATTACCGCGGAGCGAGTCCGACTAAACGGCCGTTTTTCCACTGCCGCGCTCCGCGTCGTCGTCGTCGTCGGTGAATTAATTCTCTCTCGAGCCATTTGTCCGCCTTAAACGCGAGCTAATGCTCCGGCCGTAACGACGACAGAATGCACGGACTTTAATTTCGCAGCATCCCCGAGGCTGATAGTCCTGGCGAAGCCGATCGAACGGCCCGCAGGGATGGAGACGGACCTCCGCGAAGGCGCGTTCACGGTTTCCCCGCAAGCGTTGAAGGCCAAGTGCTCGAAGCGGTTGAAACTTTTGGCCAGACCCAAGACCAGAAGATAAGTTAAACGATGCGCTCTGTCGCAAGATCGTGCGCGTCTTTCGTCCCGTCCCTTACTTTTAACTCGTCCTGTACCGAGAACATAAAACGCTTGCTAAAACTTAACATGGTTCGCGTGATTTCGTAGCGCGAATGCCGCCGCGGCTAGGCGACGACAACTGCGAAAGAAGTCTAAATCAGCGCCGGGGATTATTACCGTTCCTAGCCGAGCGGGGCGAGCTCGCCAAGGGAGAACGTCGGAGTTCGCCCGCGGATCGTTGCGGCGAACTCGTTATCCCTTCGAGTTGGGACTGCGTCGCCAATCTCAGGCTCTGATTGCCATCGCGAAGTCAAAGTTCCAGCGCGCGCCGTCGAATTAATACGTGCTTGACTGTTTCGCCGGCGAGGAACGCCGGGAACCGGTTATAATGGCACTGTTACGGAAATTCCGTGGGCGACGCCCGTCTGTCTGCCACGGATCACTTAATTCTCGAGTAACTAGTCGTGCTTCGCCAACTACTTGATACGGTTTCAGACGCGGAGAATTCACATGAGGAGAAGTCCAAACATCGTAATTGCCAGGTTACACCGCCCCGCCCCGACCGCTCTGACAACGTCGCGATCGGAAAAGCCACCGGGGCGAGTTTCTTTCCACCGGTAACGAGAGACGCCAATTCCATAGGCGATTCCATAGCGGAGATTCTATAGCGTCGGCCAGTCTGTTTACACCGGATCGATGCGCCGCGGTGCATCGTCGAGTGCAACGATGTTCGATACGTGTCACGTACTCCGTACGAACGGACGTCCACCGCTCGATAGAAATTCGATAGAAAAGAGTACGAACGCAACCCACCGATCGTTTCCACTCGCTGGACCGATTTTCTAAATAGAGCTCCGGTTCTCGCTTCTTTTTGTTCCCCGTTAACGGATTTCAACCGTTTCCTCCGCTGGGCAAATTTCCACGAGTTTCACGCGGAACCGTCTCGCTTCCATCCTACGCGTCGATATTCTTTTCAACTTCGATTAAAATTATTCTCGCGTGAGTCTCGGGACCCGTCGAGCGAATACGCTCGTAACGTGTCTCGATATATCGCTCGATTTCGCGCGGTAGCGACGGGAATTCGCTCGTGGAAAGAAGCAACGAGACTCGAAGAGATTGTTTCCACTTCTGGCTCGTTCTCGTCCCGGGTTCGATCGACGCGTACCAGCGATTCAGATCAAAGCGGAACCTAAGTGAAACCTAACAAACCGCCATTCAAACATGAAATATTCCGTACCTTCGTACCGTTCGCTCCTTACGTAATTCCCATTCGCGTGTTTTATTGTTACGCACACTGGTTGTTCGCGCACACTGGAAGCTATCGTTCCGTTGGATAAAAAATTCAAAATAAATTTCGGACGCGCGTGTAGGATGATACCGACTGGATCGAGAACACGACCGTAACGTATTTTCCCGATACATTTCCCTCGGAAAGACATTATAGATTCGCCGCGATATCGCGACGATCCTGTCCTACCCACCCCGTTGGCTGGAAATTCTACGAGACCCGGATCGCGGTCGACTGTTGACCGGGGGTAAAGTCGCGAAACGAGGGCCATCGAGATCGCGTTTTCGGAGCTCGAACGAACGAAACTCGACGCGCTAACAATGGCGCGCGTGCGACGCGGAAATCGACGCTCGCAGCGCGAATTCGCGGGGGGGTGGAGAAAGAAAAAAAAAAAAAGGGGGAGAGCGTTGCTGTTAGCGTAGCCGTAATTGAAGAGGTAGCTGGCGACAGTGGGTCGAAGAACCCTTTCCAAATACGGCCACTACTACGTGACGAATGGGATGTAAATGTAAAGGGTCGAGGACGAGTGGAATCCTCTTACGATTCCGTCCACGTTCGGACACTCTTCTGTCCGGCTGTCAGAGCGGACCGGTCGCGGGCCTCGTCCTCTCCCTCGCTCGCTCTCTCAGCCTCGTTGTATAACGCAGCAGAATTTCAACTTGACGTCAGGGAAATTAAAGCGTTTCTGCTGGAAATGAACGAGTAGTCGCAGATAAGCGAACGTATGACATTGAAAACGGTTATTAACCGAACGTTGAGCGGGAAAGGAGTATTCCGCGTATTCTCCGTTCTCAAAGGACGATAACGTTTTAATAAATTTCGATGTACTTAATTACGCCACGTCCGAGACACGCGGACGACGAGTTATCTATTTACAACGGGCGATGATTCTGCGAGCTACGCCGTTTTAAATCGTGTCCAAGCGAAACATTCGCCGAGTAAGGTCGAGGTTCGGCTTTATTGGATATCGGAAAACGTCCCGTAAAGGCCGGTCCTTGGAGATCAACGGGACCCTGCGGCCACCTACGATCATTGTTCAGACCTGCGGCTATTCCGGGTCAATCCACGGGTCCCGTGGAAAAGCTGGCTTTACGAGATCTCACCGCCCGATGACGTACGACACGCTGCTGGCTCCCGTAAATTTCCAAACTTCCTTCCTGCATTATGTATGGCGGTCGAAGCGCCGTTCCTGGAGCCTGGAGAACCGGACGATCGTTGATCCTTCGTTCGCCGCGATCGCCAACACCCGCGAATCCGCCGATTGAAAATTAACGTCCCACCCGGGCTGCTAACGGACTTTGCCGACTAATGCCGACCATCGAGCAGTACGGACCAACTATGGACAATTGTACGACGCTGTAACGATAACTGCGAACATAACTGTAACAAAGGAGAAAACTTGCCCCGAGCCACTCGTAAGGTTCCGAAACCCTTTCCCTCCAACTGGCGCGGAAGTAAATTACCGAAAGTTGCTCGATTCGGCGCCGTAAAAAACTGATGTATACGGTGGCAGTTTATCCTCGGATGAACATGCATTACTTCCACGGGAACGTAAATCAGCAGCGAGAATATTTTCACGAGAGTCTTTCTCGAATCTCGAGAGCAAAGTTTGTTATTTCTCGCGGATCGTTTGTTCGAGTGGGGCGCAACAGATCGGTCGATCGACGTCGACGGAAACTTGAACATCGCGTCGAGCAAACTTCTTTAATCACGTCCGAATCTAATGCGATTCCCTCGAACGTGTTTGCGTTCTCAGCGCCATTAAAATGAAAAGAAGCAATCGGTAAAATGGAGGTCGACGATGGAAACGGACCGAGTGTCCCGCGCTTCTGTTCGAAATGTATTTTCGCCTAAAAAAATATCTGTTTTAATTCTCTTTCCCCCCTCCCCCCCCCCGTCTATTTTGCGGTAACGCGAAAGCCAGAACTGCTCTATCAACATGGAAATCCAATTAGTTTTCCGCTATTCATCAATCCATCGACCGAAACGCTATCGTTTCTTTTGCTTCGGCAAACATCGTTCGGACCGACGATGCTATCGTAAATCGTACGAGCGTGCAAGAAGAGGATCCCCCGATTCCGTAAAATCGAGTCGAGTTTCTTCCGCGAGAGAGTCATCGTGGTGGACGACGACCGATATTAATATAATCGAAAGTCGCGAGCAGCCGCGGGCTACGCGTTCGATAAGACCGTGGAGAACAGCTGATGACTTTTATACTTTCCCGTCTGTTTAATATAAAGTATCGAGGGCTCGATTAATTGCGCGTCGACGGAGAACGCTCGTGAAAAATCGATAATTCTGTAATCGGGACGCGGCGAAAAATGGCGAGGCGGTGGTTCTCGATGACTCGCCGTGGCACGCTCGTTCAGCGGTGGAAATTAACGAAACGATTAACTTTGTGCCCTGTTTTAATTGCAATTAATCGGACGATATCGGACGAGCAAATTGAACTTGTCGACGCGATAATGGTTGCATCGAGGAAATGAAACGACGCCCTTTGGTCGGCGGTGGCTCGTTGATCGTGACGCGTAAAGGTTACTCGCTCGTTTAGGTGAAAAGCGAAGCGAAGGGCTTGATCGAGGAAGACCGTAACGCGATGCTCCGCGCAAAGAGGAGACGCAATTTCTTTTCCGTATCGAGCGTTTTGCCGTTCCGTTCAACCCTCCGCGAAGAAGGCTGCTCGCTCGCGTTGTACCTTTGCCGTCATGTACACGTCTCGCGTGTTACGTTTACTTTATTACGTAGCCGTCTGCTACGGCTGTGTATCCAGCAGTCAAGTATCCAGCAAATTAGCTATCCAAGGCGGTACCGTTTTTTTTATTCCTCTAATACTCCTCAACGCGATTATGCGATCCTCCTTCCGTTTCCTCCCCTTCTGCCTTATTCCACCGCCATTTTCCTTGTCAAATTATGACCCCAACGTCACGCGGAACCGTTGCCATCGGGAAAACGTTCGTCCCCTTTTTTCCTTCCCCTCTCCAAACGGAACTACTTTCTCCATGCCCTGCTTACCCCTTAATCTTCTTCTTCTTCTTCCCTAATTCTTCCCGTAAACGTCGCAACGTTTGTGTTTCACGAATAAAGGAGCTTTCGCCTTTGAGCCGGATTAAAAACAGCGAGGATACGTTCCACTTTTTTATTGGGCGTTCACGGAGATACGTATACTCTACGTAACAACATTCTGCACGGTGCATATTTTGTTTAATTAAATGACCTAGTTTCGGCAGTAATTTTAAACTCAACAAACGGTGTAAAAAATAATCGGAAATCGGTGAACCGAATCCGTAGAAAGAAAAGTCAACGATTTTTCCGTCATCGAATCGGTAACTCCAACCGTTATCGTGCGAAGAAGATCGAATTTTACGGTGTTGCCGACGCTACGATTATTAATGATAATCTGCAGGCGTCGAAACGCGATCGTTGACGGACGCGATCCTCTGGCGAACCAATTACCACCCGTGTATCAACCGCGAAATCTCGGTTACAACCGTGCAACTGGTTCCGAAACGGCAAATAGGCAGCGAACGTCAGCCGAAACTGCCGTTTAATAATATAAACGTTGCCAGCGCGTATGTTTAATATTTCCCGATGCCCGGCCGCAAAATCGAAGCAACCACCGTTCGCGTAGAATTTCGATTACATCGTCGGTCGAGCAAAACCGCTAAACAGATCGTCGAACGTTTCGCCTAGTCGTTAAAACGCGCGTAGAGGATCATCTCGAAAGGGGAGGTGACCTTTTGAAAAGGAAAAAATCGTCGACGGAGAATTCACGAGACTGCCACTTGAAAATTGAAGCGCTAACGTCTCCTGCAAGCCTATATTAAATTAGTACGCCTTTAGAGACGGAGCAATTTCGGCTGGAATTCCCGCGGCGATATCTCAGAAGGGCGCAAAACCGTGACGCAACACTGCCGTTCGCGAATGCAACGTTGAAAAGAGAAGGAAAAGAAGGACGGCCGGATAATGGGGCGACATTGGGCGTTCGGTGAATTGTTGGCTCGACATAAAACGGGAGCTCATAATTCTCGATGCATCCGAAAGCAACCGTCGATACGCGAAATTAAACGGTCTATAAACCTCGGGCAGCAACAACGGCAAAAGGTTCCACCGCCGCGATCTATAAAACGCACAAAATAACCGCGGATAATGCTCGAGTTCGATCCCTTTACGTCGTCGCTGCGCCAGGAGTGAAGCCGACTGTATTCGTTTCGCAGAGATCGGATAATAAAGCGATTCGAACGGCGCCCACACCCTAAAACGCTTTTAATTGATCGTTACCGTGAATACAACAGTAAAGAATAATTTGCGTGTTGGAAGGAAACTTTTCGAAAGTAGAACTCCCGGAGTAGAACGACACGGAGTTGGTCGTTGAAGGAAAATGCGTGAAACGTGAAACGGGCGGACTTGATATCATCGCGTCGGAGTCGAAGCGCTGTATCAATCTCCGGCATTTCCATTAACTCTGTACAATATGTTTTTTAATCTGCGCGAGATACGGCAGGGGCGGATCGTTGTTGAAATTGAATCTGCCCGCGTGGAAAGGGAGCGTGGCTTCCCGAGGAAACTGAGCTCGCGTGCCGTAGCCGATAACGCTAAGTTGGAGAGAGGCTTAGCTTAAGGGAAATAAAGATAAATGACGGCGTTTCGTGCTGGACAAATTGAAAGTGGATGGCTGCCGTTATATATCAGTATTTGTCCTCGCGCATCGCCGATAGCTCGCGACATCCCGTGAACCTATTTTTCCCAATTAACAGGGACAGCTACGACGAAACCTCGAGAGCGATCCTCAAATTTCATTATCCTTCCTTTATCCCGCGGTCTTACCGGCCACTCGATACGAAGTCTTGGTCCGTTTCAATACAGAAATTCCCCAATTTCGGGGATCCCCCGTTCGTTGGAAAACGCAGGGCGCAAGCAGCGACGAAATAAAACGCCGACAAAAAGACAACGCTGTCGCGCGGTTTCTAATCTGACAATGATAAATCGTGTTTCGGTGCCGAACGCGGGAATCGGGGCAACGCCGACGGACTATCCCGTCATAATAGTGAACGATCGTCCAGAGAGACCCCGTTTCCTCGCAGATATCTCTCGTTTGATAGTTTCCATCCACGCGGACGGCAACTATTCGTCTCCGCGGAGCTTCCTCACCGTGGACTATTTTTCCGAGAAACAGCGTTGTTAACTCAACGCCAAAACTCGATATCGGTCCTGGGGACCTGGCCGTTCGAACCGAATCGGAGAATATGTACGTTTGTCCTATAAATGATCGCAGTAATTAGGACAGGGATGGAGTTGGAGTTGCGCGCAAAAAATAATGACCGTGTTTGTATCCACCCTCGCGTTCGGTCACCATCTACCGTCATTATTTCCATCGTTAATTTATTTTCGCCGTAATAACGATGCCGCTCGATTCAAACTTTCGAAACGTATAACTTTTTTCGGACATGGAAACTCTAACGTAATCACCGGAGCTTCGATCGAATCGTCGTCTCCTTAGTACGGATCGCTGCGAATCGAAACTAGATTATAACCAAACGTCGAACAGAAATCTGTCCCGATGCAATGGTAACGTGATTCCAAATCGATGACAACCGTATCCGTACTTACTCCGGTGCTTTGCAACCAAACGCATAACCGATGATTCAATTCCGGATCGATCGAATCCCTGAATCGTTCACTGGAAAGTAGTCGTTAATCCATTGGAACTGTAAGCTTCCTCCCTGCTCCGTTCTCTCCTAAAGTTCACTCTCTCTTAAAGTCTGTCGCGTTTGGAAAGAAAAAGAGAAGAAAAAAGATAAACCCTGGCGGAGGGGCAAATTTTTGTTCTCCCAACCGGCAAAGTCTGATTACGTTTTCATTAAGTCTCGATGCGGTCGATCCGATTACGAGAAATGAAAGTTTCCCGTGGTGCGGGAAAAAGTACACGCGGCACCCGGTTTCCCGCTTTCGACGGCGACCTGTGTCGCGGATAATTTACATGGAAATGAGGATCGGCATTGATTTTACGTCCGAGCCACGTAACAGAGAACTAGCCCGGTGGTGGTGATAGATCGTCCCGCTGCCTGACGTCGATCAAGTTTCCTTGTCGAAAAGCTAGGCGAATATAAATTCTTGTCCATCCGGCTGATCCTCCGCGCGTCGAAACACGCGACCTGCTTTCGCATTCTTTATCGCCGCCATACCGGCGACCAGGTGGTACCGTTCCAAGTTTTCGGAACAGGAACGGCGACTGGTCCACGGTAAATGGAAAGAAACCGCGTCGCAAATCAATCTTTCCTTTTTTTTTTTCTTTTTCTCCTCTTCTCGTTCTCTCCTCCCTTTTGCAAAACGACATCGGTAGGAGAAGCAATTTAAACCAGGCAACCGTATAAATCTTGGTGTTACCGTAGCGGCTACAAGTAGAGTAAAATCGTTCGCCATAACGGACTTCGTCGAGCGAAGAAAGAATCGACGTCGATCGAACAGTCGCCTCGATTCTTCGCGCCTCTCGCGACGGGACGAGCCTGCGTTGTGTCACAGCGTGCGCCGCTGAAATTGCGCCATTAATTTAACGAGCAACGCTCCACGCGTTTTTCAGCGTAATTTCCAGTCGGGTCATCAACGGACAGCGCCGCTTGTATTTCTTCTGACCGCGTGTTATCGAGGAATCCACTCGGTCTTCGAGACCGTGGATCTCCGATGGAGAGCAAAGATGGATTCTCTTGCTTGGTCGAATCGACAGAAATCGCCGGCCGGTCGCGATGTTCCAATAAGTCGGTGAATATCTATAAAAATGTCGAGCGTGTTTCCGAAACTTTTAAATCGCCGGCTATTATTCCAACGAGGAGTAGACGAGCCGACGAAAAGTTTTTCGATGAATCATGCCGGAGAACCGAGCAGGGACGGCGCACCAGCCAGGCCCTGATAAAGAGAAGGGGGAGGAGATAAAAGGGCCAAGTTACGAAACTAATAAATATTAATACCGTGTGGTTACTTCATGATCGATCGAAACTTTTCCCGTTCGATCCGGCTATGTGTATTTTTCCATCGGGTACAACTTTCGGAATTATTTCACGGCGCTCGTTTTCGCGCCGACAGTCGCGATAATTTTTTATTCAACCGTGTAACAAAAAAGGCATTCGTTCCGTTAGACGCAGGATCGCGAAAAACCCGATAAATTTCACTCGCCGCGCTGGTTCGCGCCCGATTTCTCGTATACGTCGCCATATATTCCCATCATTACGCGACTGTATCGCGCGATATCGAGCGTACGGTGCGGTAGCGGAGAAAAAGAAAAAAAAGAAAAAAAAAAAAGAAAGAGGGGCGTGAATTAGTTTAGAATTGGAACGAGTAGCAACGGTGAAAACGCGATTTTGACCGGGACCTGTGAATTTCACTCGTAATACATGCCGAACACGCAACACCACGCGTAGATGTGGTTGTTCTCGAAAACATAGTACGAACAATTGTCCCGCTCCACGTCCCAGAGGCATTGAACACCCGCGTGGACGCTCTGATCGAAACGCTGAACTATAGTCACCTGCACCACTAATTTGTACCTTGCAACAAGAAGAACGAACCAAATCCGGTTAACCAAGAACCGGCCTCTTCGCCACCGACTCTCTCGCGTCGACCTGCATTTCGAGCGTTCGATTTGAAGTAGCAAAGAGTGACTTTTAACGGAAGCCACTGTTACGAGAGCAACCTCGAGTTCGAGAGTCGTTGGCACGTTTCCGCGTTTATAGCGCGGAACGTGGACGCGTCGAGCGTTACTACCTGTCGTAATCCTTTTTGCAGAGCACCCTTTGCAAGTCGGATCCAATCTCGAAGCACAACTTCGACATTTGATTCGGATGATAGGTCGTCACCGGCGACAGTTTTCTTTCCATCGTGTCCTTCACCAGTTTGTCGACCACCTCGACGTCGAAGGGGCGAAACGATTCGAGTCGATAGGTGTTCTGATACTTGGGAATCTGCGCGTATCCAGCCACACTGTCGATTAACCCGAGTCGCGAACCTTTCAAAAGCCACCCCCGCGTACCTTCAATCTGTCGCCGCGTTTATGAAAGAACATGCGACTTCCGGAACTAGCAGCGGATATCTTCGAGAGCAGCCTCCTCTTGTTCTGAAACGATAACGACGGTGCTTTCGATCGATCGCGCGATCTCGGATTTACCTGTCGGTGGTATTCACCCCGTCAAATTGGACTTGTCTCATGCTTTGGCGAAATTTCGATGGACGCGAAAGCTCGTTGGCATGCTTGCTTGGCGATTGATGATTCATATTCCCGAAGAAGAGAGCCGAAGGGTACGTTGCTTGAAACTCTCACGAACCGACGGAGATGAAGTTGGGTATATCGCGCGCAGCAACGGTATCTATGCTTGGTTCGGCTCGTAAACACAATTTTCCACAGCTAAAACAATCAAACCGAATGTGTTACATCGAGTAGCCCTTTGATTTGACGCGTAAGAGTCAGGAGAGCAACATATATCCCGTTCTTCGAAGGTTAACCTCTCGTCGTCGTCGTTTCAATTCGTTTGCTTATCGCGGTCGTCCTGCAGAAACTTTTCCGATCAAACGTTCCGTTCTCCTCCGAACTTTAACCGGAGATAACTTTCTTACTCAACAGGGGAGACGATGGAAAAATCTCGAACGTGAAAGTCATCAACGGCTAATCAGCCGTTGGCCGATGCATCTTTATCAACCCTTAAAGATATATACTCCTAAAGTATGTCTTCTCCTGTCTCTTTAAAGAGCGGACCTGTCTATTCGAATGGAACGCGCGATACGCGAACTTGGATTTTTCATCGGTTAAATTCATAGCTGATTTATGCCAGCTGACTTTATTGCGAGTCTCTCGGGGTTGTAACATTCTTCTCGATATACTCGCGTGTACGTACGATGCATTCTGCGCATAATTCACGCGGCATTCCACCGAATGGCGACTGGCTTTTATCGATTTACGCGGATAGTTTTCATCGATCGGTAATCCCCTGGACGAGGCGGAACAAAGTGCAGGACGCGCCCTGAAAATTACGGTCGCCTTGTTCGCGTTGTTCGCCTTGTTCGAGCTCATTAACTTGGAGCCGGAGCCCGGAGAGTCGTTAGATACCGTAGGAAGAAACTTACCTGTAGAGTCGCGCGACTATCTCCCCTCGTATAACAAATTCACTAAAAGTCAGGTGCCGTTCTAAATCTACCGGGAACTTAACTTTCGGATAACAAACGACGTTCAGAATCTCGTTAAACTCGGAGCTCGAACGAAACGGGGTCGCGTCCTCGAGGACGCTGATTCTCCGCACGCGGGAAACGTAAGGAAAGAAAACAGGGCAAGATCTAACAGGATGAGAATCTGGAAGGATGATTCGAACGCGCTTACTAGTTCGGGGCATAGCGGTCAGAGAGGAGCACGCAGCCAGGACGGATCGGCCCCGATTTACCATGAATTTCCATCGACTCCGTTTCGTGGCAGCCGGCTAACAGATGCTTCAGCGCGATTTGCATAAAATGAGACCGAGGCAGCGTTCGCAGTTGTACGTCCCCGCTGGGACGTGCGGTGGTGGCTAGCTACCACGGCGTGTACGCGTACCCGGGACTTCAGAACTGTCCTCCCTCTTCCATTATCGGGAAACGTGGCCCGGATTTAATACCGATAATCCGGTTAATCGTACGGTACCGCGTCGATACGTTAACGTAACATGGAAATTAACTTAAAAACTTTTATCGTCGATAAAATGGGGGATAAACGATGATACACGGATCTATTTATCCGTCCCGTTAAAGAAATCGCCGTTTCTTTTATTCCCTTTTCGCTTGCTCTGAATCAAATTCGTCTACACAGATCGCGAAACGTTTATTTAATTTCTACAGCGAATGTTACAGTCTCTGAGATCGAAACGCATCGAGTCGGGCAACGAGTGTCGTCGTCGCGTCCCTCCGTGGGACGAGAATCGAGAAATACTCGAGATTCGTAGAAAATTCGGTTCGCGCGCTAAACGTCGAAGCTCGTAAATCACAGACCGGATCCCTCCTCTGGACGTGTGAACGCCCGCCAGGGGCACTTTGACACGGGAAGCGAACAGCCGTCGGGGGGCGACGAAGAGGCTCGCTCACCGGAATATCGTGTCCACCAGCAGGACCAGGCTGAACAGGATCGCTCTCCTGTTGATGTTACCGGTACCGCCGTGCTGCATCGCCGCCGGATGTTCGCCTGCAAATGAAAGAGGCTCTTTTTCGTCTCCCCGCTCGTCTCCGATTCGTTCGTTCCGGATTAACGAGAAAACTGTAACGAGTTTCGCGAATTATAATAATAACAGTTGCGCGACCGACAACGTCCAAGGCGCTCTTTTGACACGCAACAAAGCGGTTCGAGAGAGAAAGCGTCTCGCGGAGAAGCATTTTCTCTCAACGAAACTGTACGGAGCGTGTTTTATCCTCACCGTTCAACACGTGAACCATCACGCTCGCCGGGGCGACCTTGCTCGAGACGCATGTGTAATTACCGCTGTCTTCGAACTGAGCGCGCGTTATCAGCAGCTTGCTGGTAGTCCCGTTCTTACCTTTCTCCGTTTCCAGGAAAACGCCGCCCCTGTCAAAGATAAAGAGATGAGTCTTTACGGATCGTCGCGCGTTCCTCTACCGGAAACGCACCTCGGACCGTCGAAATCGATCACCGCCCCTGCGTGGTACCAAGTCACGTTGCTCGGGGGTATATCCTGCGCGTCCACGACACAGGTCAAACCGATCGTGCTGCCTTTCTTCACGTACATCTCGTCGGAGCCGGTGATCTTTGCCTGCACATCTGTCGCGTCCCGTCACGTTAATTAATCGGCATCGCGCGAAACTCAACCGAGGGTAAAACACGGAAACTCACCTAAAACTTTCAACGTAACCGCCCTGTATATCTTCGGCTCCGTGTTAACTTGACACTCGTAAATGCCGGCGTCCCGTGGTTGCGCGTAATCTATTCGTAGATTCCAGTCGTCCTGCTCCGGGTTACGATCTATCGTGAACCTCGCGTCGCTCGTGTAAGTCACCGACATGGACGTCAAGATGTGCAGATCCTTCTTTCGAATCCAAGACACCTGCGACAGACACCGAGAATCTGAGTGAGAAATCGAAAGACGATTCCGTTTGGGAACCAACGAGGTGGTGGTGTTGGTGTTGGTGGTGGTGGTGGTGGTGGTGGTGGTGACTAGCGGTTCGAATTTGAAATTTCGATGAAATTTCGAAACTCGAGGGAATAGAAGCGAGACTGACTGTTGCGAAGAAACACGTTGTTTTCCTGGGATTCGACCGGAAGTTATCGTCGCGGAAGTTTCTAACGTTCTAATTGCGAAACTAAGTGCAAGGGAACACTATTATTCAAAGAGACGTGAAACTCACTGTTCTGTTACCCAAGTTCTTAACACAACACAAGAGCACAACAGTTTGTCCCACAACGGCGGTCACGTTCTCCGGCTTCGAGTCTTTACAAAAATACGTCCTCTTCGTCCCACGTTGCGAGCGTTCTCCTTTATCGGGCTTTCCCTCGTCGAGCCGTTGCGACGCTAAAATTCAGGTATCGCGCTTTTACCGGATGTTTCTTTGTAACTTTTCGACTTTCGAAAAGTTATCGACAATTGAGAATAACAATTATTCAAGAACAATGAAATTGCTACGACTTAACGTATTATTTGCAGCTCGCACACGCTATAAAATTGGTTGTACCTAAACTCCGGTGACCGGAAGGCGGTTCTGCGTGTAACAGGTATCCGATTCCAAGCAATATAAACGCCATGCCATGGAACGGTGCCATTTTTTTTATGCGCGAGATTCTTTCATCTTCATTCGTCGCCTTTTCCGTTCCTTTGAAATTCGAACGAATCTTTGAAAACCATCCAAGATCTCCCGGTCATCCTAGTCGGTAGCCACCCTCTCCGAACAATTTTGCTTTCCGTAAACGATCGACGAAAACCCATCGGATAACACTCGTAATTTCTATACTTTACGCATCTTTCGATTGAAATTTACGATCTCGATCGACCAGGATTCTGATCAAAAAGACCGAGAACGGAGAACACATCTCGTAATCGTTCGTAAATTTTACGAACGTTCCGTATTCGCCGAGACGATCTTCTATCCGTTTTAGAGAGATCCAACGTTTTCGTTTAAAGAATCGGCGTAACAGAGATCAGAAGAGAGGAGAACCGGACTACTGCTCGTACGTTCGGTCATTCGAGTTACATCGGATCGGAATCAACTTCGAGAACAACGCGCTTCGATAGCGTTCCAAATACTGAAAGCCGCTCCTGCTCGAGGAAACGAAAAAGCTGAAATCAGGGTGCAGTGGCGCCTCGCGATGCTCCCGATATTTGCGATTGCGCCGACGACAATTCGGGTCACCCTTGCCATCCTTATTCGCGACGCATCCTCTCTTTCCTCTCTAATTAATGCGATATATAACCGGATCTTATCCGGATTGAATACGTTTAAAAGCATTCCGTCGTAAAATATCAACGACGCTTATGAAAATAAATTTATTATTTCATCGAAATTTATTATTTATCGATTACAAACAGTATTACGTGTATCTACGGGTAAAAATGTCATTACAAGGGAAAAGAATAACAAAATATACCTTAAACTTCCTTACTTCCTACTCTTGTAAATATACTTACGATATAATATATATATCCATTTGAATTCGTACAACAAAAAACCTGATAAAATTTACATGCTTACATGGCAACTGCTTCTTCTTTCCTAATAAAATATAAACGTATAAAAATGTTTAGCAAAATAGACCGCACGATCCCCTAAATCTTGAATGTATGACGTGCATACGTCAGGTTACGCGCTATTGAAATAAAATATTCATTCTCGAAAAAAGTTACCCTTTGTGCCACCAGTTTTCGAAACTAACTGAATATCAGTTATCTTCAACGATTTTGGGGAAGCCGCATACTTGCACATGTCATAAACTGTTAAGGCCGCGATACTCACGGCTGTTAGCGCTTCCATTTCCACACCGGTTTTACCGGTGCATCTAACTTCTGCCGTGATCTCTACGCGATGCAATTCTTCGTTCAATCGCAACGACACGTTCGCATAAGATAACGGAAGCGGATGGCATAGCGGTATCAAAGTGGACGTACATTTTGCCGCCATGATACCCGCTAATTGTGCTACGGACAATACGTCGCCTTTTTTTACATTATTCTCGGCTATGAGTTTGCTTATATTCGAATCGACTCGCACAATTCCGCTTGCAACGGCGACGCGTTTACTTTCGACTTTCGAACCTACGTCTACCATGCTCGCTTTACCGTCTCGATCCACATGCGACAACGACGAACACGCTCTTACGCTCGCAACATTTTTAAACCAACGTTTAACCGCGCCTACCATTAAACATTCACGCGGCACGGAATATCGTAAATCTTTATAACTTCTTACGCTCCTACCTCTTATGTATTTCGTTTCAACTGGAAAGACAAACGAATAAAATTAAACGTACAGTAACCCCGTCGAAATAAGTTTCTGCGTTATTACTTGGTCATAAGCAGAACGAGCGATAACGTTTGTACGCATAATTTAAGATATTCGTCAACAATCGATTAACCCCCGATCAGAATCATCGGCCTGTTTTCCATCTGGGCTAGATTGAACATTCCTGAAACACATATCGCCGAAGCCATATAAACGTTATCGCTTCACTGGTAGCTTAATGCTCTTTAATGCGATGGCAGCATAATCCTTCATGATTCTACATCCATCGTTGAGATTATAAATAAGAACAAAAAGAGATAAAAAACCTAACGTACCTGCATGCTGCTTCTTTTTGCGCCGCACCGCAGCTCCGATCATCTCCTTCAAAATATCGTCGGACGCACCGCTACGTAACGCGTCCCGAAGAGATATTTCTCCTTTCCCTTCGAACAAACATACTTTTAAATTTCCATCCGCTGTTATCCGTAGTCGATTACACGAACCACAAAAATGTTCGCTCATCGATGTAATAAATCCGACTTGTCCCGTAAATCCAGGCACGCGATACGCCTATCGAAATTGAAAGTTGTCTTTTCACTAAGATATACATACGAACACTCGGTGATGAGTTCTATGCAAAATTTTTCGAGTTACTCGCCTTGGATGTATCGTTGTACTTGTTTGGAAGACGCTGCAGTTCAGGATACGTGTTTCTAATGAGTTCTTTCATCGCCTTGAAAGAAATCATTTTATTCTGATTCCATTCGTTCCCTTGAAAAGGCATGTACTCGATAAAACGTACATCGATCGGACGAGATTTCGTCAAATCAACGAAATCGATTATCTCATCGTCGTTAAAACCTTTCATTACGACACAATTCACCTGCAAAGCAATTTGCTTTTTATTATTACGTTAAAATTTTATTATTAATTTAATTCTACAAATGTCATCCGATCCTCCCTCACCTTTACCGGATTGTAACCTAATTGAATAGCCAGATCGATCGACGCCATTACTCTTGACCATCCTTTCCTACGCGTAAACTGCTCGAAACGATTTTCCTTTAAAGTATCCAAAGAAATATTTAATGCGTCCAAACCAGCCCTCTGAAGAGACGGTAATTGACGCGTTAATGTCAGTCCATTGGTAGTAATTGCTACCTGCTCCAAGCCGGGCAGTTGTTTTAATCCAGCTGCAACAATTATTTGTATTAACGGTTACAAACGTTACGCACTCGCATTACTAGATGTTACTTGTACTAATAGAAATATTAACCGATAATATCCACGATATCTCTTCTGACTGTTGGTTCACCGCCGGTTAAGCGTATTTTATTTACACCTTCGTTTACAAATAAACTAGCTATTTTAATTATTTCTTCTATTTTCAAGATACCATCGTTCTTTGTCAGCTTAACACCTTCCGCTGGCATACAGTATAAACCTGCAAGAAATTAAGTATGTTACAAAATTATTACCACGTCGCTCGATCGATACTTACATCTAAGATTGCAACGTTCTGTAATCGAAATACGTAAATACGTGTGATGCCTTCCAAATGAATCGGTGAGTATACCATTGTCGAGCGTGCTGTTCAACAGCTCTTTAAATTGCTGCACCTGTGATAAAGGTGGTAGAGTAAAAAGGTGGAACGTGCACAGCAATAAAATAACCTACGATATTACATTAAAACTTCCGATATAAAACGAACGATTCTCTTACTCTAGACGAGGCGTTCGATGCAACAGATGCTTCAGTGGACGAATACGCGACACCGAAGATCGATTTCACGGTATTAATTTTACGAAACATTTAAATGATACGTGATTGACAGAGAAATTCAGTGGTTCATAACCTCTACGTTGAATAGGAAATTTTCTCAGTTTCCTACATATAAAGTAAAAAAATGATAGAAATCAAGATTTCTCAAGATGGGTGACGTTCACGTTATATCTTTGCCGGTCACGTCGAAACTGCACTATACTATTCAATTGAGCGTATTTATCTCTAGAACTGTAGAAGCACCTGTGATGGCCTTGAATTTACCAAAGCCTATCATCATGATAATTCGTATCAATTTTGTGATGAAATTCAAGTTTCCTTACCGCCTGTCCATTTCAGCCAATCACGCAACTACTCGCCACAATCTAAATGATACGTAAGTACTTACTTAGCTATATCGTATCCGCGTATAAGCGTAAACGAATAAAGACGTAACTGTGCGCGGAAACGCTCGCATCGACTAAATACAACTAACTACAGTCACCGCCGCACTTGTTATTCCGCTACTCGAAACGCTATCTCTGTGAAAGAGCACTTTCGTGTAGTTCGTAAAAGATAAAGAAGTCAAACAAAACGTCAATCATCGTTCATTAATTGTCAAGTTAATCATTGTTAATTAATTGCTACCAGTTCCAATTTCCTAACGAGAAAATCTCTATCAATTTCTTCTATAAAATTTTTCATTCTCGTCTGTGGCGCCATCTCTTCGAAGAACGCTGAAACTGGTCGCACACCGTTACCGACAGCGAAGTGAACCATCGAGGAACTGGTGGCGCCATCTCTGCAAAGAGTGTCCAAACTGGTCGCACATCGTTACCGACAGCGAAGTAAACTATCGAAGTACTGGTGGCGCCATCTCTTCGAACAGAACTGAAACTAAATCCCGACCAGTTTGCGCACTTTTCGCAGAGATGGCGCCACCAGTCCTTCGATAGTTCACTTCGCTGTCGGTAACGGTGTGCGACCAGTTTCAGCATTCTTCGAAGAGATGGCGCCACGAATAATAAAATTTTTATTTAAAAATCAACATTTATTATAATATAATCTGAAAAGTATAAACCAATACAAACAGAATTAAAAATACTAGAGTATATCGTCTTATAAAATATATTAAAAATGTGAATAAAATAGTACTATTCTAAATCTATGATTAAATTAACATTTGCGTGGTGATTGATTAAGAGAGATTCTTTAAATTTATTAATACTTGCAAAGTTCTTTTTCTACTTCTCGTTGCTTTTTCAGTACACAAAAAGATGCTTCGATTTATACGTTCGTGCTATACCTCATTTATAACATAAGATAATGTAATTTAATTTCACTTAGACTTACATGGTACAATGAAATTAATTATTACATTTTAATTACTTCCGTATAACGTTTAGACTAGATTTTGAATTCGTTGAACGAAATTCTGTTAATTTACTATTAGTATCTTAATATAGCTTAGCTAAATATTTTACGTAATATATTGTAGGAGAAAGGATAATTATAGTGAAGAGATTGTCTGTAATAATTTTACATACAAAAAAAGGGACTAACTTTCATATACTTACATTTACATTTTTTTTCTTCTTTTTTTTTACATACATCCTTATATAAGTACATACACTTAAGTAAATTAACTGATATAACGAATTATTTTTCTATAGCCTTAAAATATTTCCCCAAACATTTCAATAGAATGAGATACACGAGAAGGCCTTTTTATCTCTTAGTTTTGTAATATCTGATGTTACTTTGATCTTTATACAACCGTTTCAGCTAACATATCTGAACGTGCAAAAAGGAGTAAACTCACACAATTTTGTTGTAAGTCTCGTACACATTCTGAAATAATCTATAAATGGCATCTTAAGAATATTATTAAAACAATTATATTCCAAAAATTATATTTTGTTTTCAAAGTTTGATAAAAAAAAAGAGAAAAAAAAGATACGTTAATAAATATAGTCGTTCAAACTTTTACAAGATTAGAAAAATTTGAAGCAATTATTTAAGAAAATACGATCATTGGTCACGCGTGTGAAATAATACGTTTCGAAACAATGATTTTTATGATAGCAATAATAAGCGTAACTTAATAGTTATCTTTTAAGTTATCTAGCTTTTGCGAGTATGTTGATGGGGAAATTATTTAATCTAGAGGACTAACTGGGTTATAACCAGATGGTAGAGTATTATGAATCCATCGTCAAAGAAAACTGTAAGTATTTTGAATTGCTCTACCGCTAGATGATGATGAACTTTGCTGTTCTGTAATGTTAGTTTGTTGTTCCAGTCTTTCCAGTGATTCTGTACGTGTTCTTATAGAACCTCCGTATGTGCGCACCTGCATATTATAACACATAGATATTTAATTTTTTTTATTAAATCAATTCAAATAGTTGAACATATTATCTTAAATTTTCTGGACTTGAAAGAAACTATCGAATAATAGTAAACGAGTTATTCATTCTTCCAATTTTTGAGGAAAGTGAGAAAGAGAAAAAGAGCAAGAGAGAGGGAAAGAAAGAAAGAACCAGAAATTTTAAGAATATTTTATACATAAAAGCGAGCTCCTTGTCCCACGGTCATACTTATTGAGCACCATTGTCTCTTATATTGATAAAATTCATCAACGCTAAAACGAGTTTCAATTTTGATTGTTTTTTTTTTTTTCTTTTGTTTTTAGAGTACCAATTACGTGTACAATATTTTATTCCATTCTATTAAATCTCCACATTCGGATTAAACATTTGTGAACAAATTCGTTTGACATAAAATTGAAAGCTTTATACACAAATATATACGAAATCATACAACAATACTATTAGCATGAAATACATCGGTTTGATGTAAAATAATAAAATTATAACCACATAAAACTGGTACCAATTTACTTAAAAAGGCAAAGCAAAATAGTTATTTTGTAAATAACAGGAGGAACGATAGAAAACATATGTATATGTGTGCACATCTGTGTGCATCTATTTATAAAAGTGGTAAAACAGTTTATATTAAAGAAAATATTTTGTAATAATTAAATACTTACAAAGTAATCCGAATATGGACCTATACGAACTAGTAAGAAATAGATAAAAATCATTGTAACGGTACAAATCTCAATTTAATAGGTATATAGTCGCACAAAAAATGGGTGCATCACTTTATTTATTTACTCACTGTCTGTAGATTAGACTTCAGACTGTGGGTGTTGGCCACTCGCGTTCACTCAACAGGAGTTAGACTTCCACTGCTGACTCTTACTTCTCTTGGCTCTGGAGCTGCTGGAGGTCTTCTTTCTTGTAATTGTTGCTGATTAACTCCGCCTGCACTATGATGTCCTGTCCGCATTACATGGTTCGCCGCAACAAATTCTGTGAGTGTTACATCAGCTGTTCCACCAGATTCAAGAGGTATAGCATTTTGACGAAAATGTTCAAGCATATCGTATATAGCAGGGAAACAGAGATGCTGAACACGACAATGTCCTTGATCGTTTAATGTCATACGTAAGTGCTGCAATAAATGTTCAAAAGGAAAAAACAAATTCTTTTGAAAGGCTACTAAATGAATTTAATATAACAAATTGATTGAGAATAATGTTACCTTTGCTCTACCTTGGAAATTAAAAGTTAATACAAATTCCCCTTTTCTTGTTTCGCTCTGTCGAACAAGAAACACGCCATGACCATTGGCAGCACTATGTAAAACAAGTTGAGCTGCATCTGATCTAGGAAGAGTTCCATGAAACCATGGATACTCTCGCAGGCTATTAGATAAATCCAATTCACCATCATTTGCATTCACTATAACGAAAATTGAATTTATTCCTAACATATAAACAATACATTATATTAAAAGCCGTTTACAGTTTTAAATCTATCTTACTTTGTTCGATATCTTGTTGCGATGAACACAATTCCAAATTACTATTACTTCTTGTACGAAGTCTCGGTGGTATTTCTGGTGGATTGCCTGCTGTTTCATCTCCATGTTCATGGGATGCAGACCGAGAGCTCTTACTCGCAGAATTAGTTCTTAATCTATCTCCTTCGTTACCAATGGCTAACGAACCGTGCCCTATGGAATCTCCGGTAGCATCTGCTCCAGAACTAGGATTAACAGAATTTTGTTGTACCGTGCGCATACAATATTTAATAGTAGCTAACCATGATCTCATATCGTTTGAATCGTGAGCTTCTATTACAAATTCCATGGTTTGGGTTTTTAATACAAAAGTATTCTCATGATCTGGCATTTCCAATGCAGTCGTTTCTCTAGCCTCGGTTATAGCAGAACAGAAAACCCCACTGCGTGGTTTAACCGCTTTAGGAGGGGAATAAAATTCTAACATGTATCCACCGATCGCTTTTATTAAGGCAAGCCTAGATTTTTCCCATTTTTGAGTTCCGTCGATATTTTCCCCCATCAAAGAATTAACAACACCTTCTTTTCGACATTCCACCACAATTTTCGATAACTTAGCTTTCGAATGCTTGTCTCGGCGATGTTCGCTATGAGACAATTCCACTTCGTCGCTTTGTTGTTTGTGGAAAAAACTTTTACCCTTCTTGAGCCCTTTGAAGGATAAGCGACGAAAAAATGGTTTGTGTGCAGGTTTCGGTGATATCGTGTCCCCATCGTGTTCCGAGTAATCGCTGAACTCTTCATGAGACGAAATACGAATGGGAGCATTATTGTTTTGACTTATAATATTGATATCTCTCTCGTTAGTTGCCGCATGCCTGGTGTCATACAGAGATGGTGACCTGTGACACGTAACAAACAATATTAACAAAAATTCTACCGATTGTTTTCATTCTACTTTCATTTTTCTTTTTTCTTTTTCTACATTGTAGCAGTGCACATAATTTTATAAAGCAAAAGTTAATATCATGATATACCTAATCGTACGACGCAGATATTCACTCTCGAAATGTTCACAGAAGCTTTCGACGAACTTTTTTAAAAAATCACGGTAGGAAAAATTGGATCTGGCGCTTTCAGGTAAATTTAAACTGACATAGGTACAAAAAGCCTTGGCAAAATCAGAAGCCGAAGCGCGGGCGTGTCTCTCACAGAATTCTATCCAACCAGGTGCAGCTTCAGGCGACACGGCAACCGCCGGCGCCGTTGTTGTTGTCGACGTAGCCGTCGTCGTCACTATTATCGGTGTCGTCGTCGTTGTCGGTGTTGTTGATATTATTGTACTTGTTGTTGGTGTCGCCGCAGTTAAGGTATAAACACTCATTACCGGCGTGTGCCTCGCGAAGGGGGCTAAAGACCTGCCCCTGCCACTGCACAACCACCGTAAAACTCTTAACACAATCCTAAAACTCTGTATACCTATAGGAAGTACACACGCGTACTTGTACAAAAACGTATATCAGAATTCGTTGTATGCGTATTCTATAGCTAAGATGCAGCAAAAAGGTGATAGTAAATATTTTACGACTGTAATTACCGATATAATGAATGAACAATAAAATGTACTTGCTTTGAAGTAAAAATGTACACAGGTACGATTCCGTCAAAGTAATTGACCTTCCTTCCTTATAGCTCTTTTCTTTTCTCGCGTGACGGATTGACAAAGAACAAGCAACAACTGTTTTAGATAATTACAAACGATTTACACGTTTTCATTCTGTGCCTCTCTATTTGTGTAACCGATATTTAAAAATTCTCATATTTGATTTCCTGAAATTTTGCGTAATAATATCTTTGTTTCGCGAAAATATTTTTACCGACATTATGAAATATGGAACCGTTGGAGCCACTAGCGCAATCTGTCTTCTATGTGATGTAACGCGTACGAAAAGTTATAGCGGAAGAATGTTAACATAACTGGCACGGCAGTTTTATCGAGTTTTATCGGTTGTCACTGTTGTGCAAGTTATCATTTTTGTTAGAGAGTCGTATTATCCACGCTTCGTACAAATTTTCATTTTCAATTGTAAACTTTCTGTTTTTAACACTCTCAAATACATGTATGCTTTTTAATATTTGCCGATTTGTATCTATATTTATAGCGTAGCTAAATTTTCATAAAATATACAATAGATGTAAATAGTAAATAACTTTATTTATTAACAATATTATACCATAAACAATGGATCAGTAGGCAGTGTTTATTAAATTTTGAATAACATTTAATTTCTTACTTTCGATCATTGAAATTGTTAAATTTTCTTCAATTTGTATATAATATATCGTAAACTGGCTTTGGAAGATAGTCACTGCACAATGCTTGTATCCTTTCTTTACGCGACACAGGCGTGTACTTTCTCATTGGAAAAGTTTTTATTACTCCATCTGTCAAAGCTCTTGTCACCGGTGTTAAATCTGCTTCTGCTCCTTGGGTATATTTCTCGAGTGCAAGCATTTCTTTTTGAAATAATTCTTGCCCGTATTCTTTACGAGTTTGAGGATCCAGTTGAGTCCACATCTCTCTAGCTTGTTCCAGCAATGAATTATTATCTTTCAACCATGCATTTCCAGATATATATTCACCGGTTTCGACGATAACTACATCCACCCCCCATCTTCTCATTTCTAACCTAAGACAGGCTCCCCAAGCTTCGACAGCTGCCTAATATACATATATAATAACTTTATATGTTACAAATACTAAATTGTATAAAGTTGTGCGTCATATGCAAGGCATGTATGCAGAATATTGTTACTTTTGAAATGATCTACCTTAACTGCACAATAAATGCCTCGAACAGGACTTGGTATACGAGCTAAGAGACTGCTGACTAGCACGACACGACCTTTCGATCTTCTAATTAAAGGTAAAAAAACCTGTAAATAAACATTACTTTATTAATAGGCTCGTTTTTACACGATCGACACGAGTTTAACCGTTATAATGCACGTTACAATATCACTTATACTATTACCTGAGTTAATCTAGCGAGACCAATAAAGTTAATGTCTATACTACGTTTTAATACGGAAGGGGGCACCCATTCGCATTCACCTAAAGTTACCCAAGCAGCGGCGTGTATCAATGCCCATAGACCTAACATGGGATGTTTACGAGAAGTGAATACATACTATGATATACAAATTACTAACTATAAGTGTTCATGGCAAATATATAATTTTAAACCTGGTGCGCCATCTGGTAAATTCTCATTTACGTAGAGAAACGTTGAATGAATATCACGTTCGCTAGTAACATCTAATTGTAACACATGTAATCTACCGGAAGCTTCTTGTTTCAACTTTTGCATCGTCTCATCGTTTTCAACTTTTGTGTTAAAACCAGCAAATACTGTAAATCCCTAAAATGGAATAGTCATTAATTAATATGAATGATAACAGCAATTACACAACAAGATTACGATAAAAAGTGTCTTACCAATTCATCTAATTGTTTGCACAAAGTATACCCAACTCTTGAATCACAACCCGTAATTAGAACCGCTTTTCCCGCAGCTGTCACCTATGCCATTTATAATTCTATGTATTAATATCATAAAACAATATGTTACTTGTGTTCAAATTAAAAAGTAAATGTTAATGTAGTCGAATAATGTTTTAAGAACGCTTGTTTTTCATGTCTCACCTTTAAATTGTGGTAAAATAGCGTAGATCCTATAGATATAACCAGCAATAACAAGAACAGCACAAAACTAGATGTTTGCGATATGCATAATGTATTTAATATAGTTGCTAAAATGACTGCAATTGCATGTGAAAATGCAATTGGAAGAAGACATCTTTCTGCTAATTCCCACGTTTGACTGTCATCCGGTTCTTTACTTCCACTTGGTAAAGGCATTTCTAATTCAACTTCAATTGTATTTCAAAGAAATTTAATCGATTCCATTCAAATGGAACTTGTGGCTCAGCTAAGAGCCCTAACTGGGCTAACTCTGAGCTAACTTTAAACTTAAAACGGTATCTAGTCTCATTGATCTAAATATAACTGCAGTGCTGTGTCCTAAGTTCACAGATCCTAGTAAAATTAAATATTCCATCTGAAATGTGAGTATATATGATTATACCTTGTTGAATCAAAACTGCTGTTCTATAGATTTTCTATTTTTTCTATTTTTCCTATCTTTTTATTAAAATTAATTTTATATAATTAAATCTTATATTTCTTTACATATACATTTTCATGACATAGAAATTACACGTACGTGTGCAAATGTATGTAAATTTAAAAATTGATATCTTCTTGTTTATGATGTAGTTTACGTTAGAATGCGTATTTCTTTCATCAAATGTTATACTATCATTTTTTTTAATACCATGTGTTTTCACTGTAGAGAATTACTCTTGCTGATCATTCTTTATTCACTTGCATATTAGAAACAATTCCCTGTTCAATGTACATTATATTATACAAATAAATGAAAAGATGTAACAAACAATATTTTCAAGATAAATAATAAGTCAAGATATTCTCAAACTGAACTATATTGCATTGGATTACGAATGAAATTGTTATTGTACTCTAATGTAAACAATTCATTTGGCGGTAATAAAAAAATGAATACCAGAGTGGGGTAGGTTATTGATTTCTGTGTGGGTGCCATGTTGGGAGGGAATACCATGGTGGGTGTTTCTTGGACATACCATACGCAGTAGTCTACGGAGAATATAAATAGGAGGGGTAGTTGCACCATTGACCCAGTGTTGAGTTGACATACGGTCAGTTCAGTCACTCGGACGTAATTTATCTTACGCCTTTCAAGTTTTTTATCTGTGTACGTGAATAGTTAATAATCGTAGTCCTAAAAGTCCCTGTAAAATCAACAATCCAATGCAATCCAAAACACTGCCCTTTCTTACTTACCTTCTAACCGTACAACTTTATATCCGAATCATCGGCGTGTATCTAGTGTTTTAAGTATTCTGCGAACGTATTTCTAATAAAAATTAAACAAAAATACTTGCGTGACACACACCCATTAACCGTGTGAATACGAATTTCGTATTACGGTTTGATTTAAAAATATATCGGTACCATTGATAAACCAATGTGCAACGATAATCAGGCCTTAGTAGCAGTCAATTTTTTTCAAGAAAGTCAACTTTTGATAACATACATTTCATACGTTTGATCGACGTTTGATCGAACTAGAAAAGTACAAAACTAAACAAACTTCTTTGTGAGCAGTTTTCAGATCGTTTTTTTATTTGTAATTTAAAGCAATATGTCAGATACTGCGGGAATTTCACAAGGATTGGGAAATCCGTACAAAATTGTCGATCACGCCAGAGAAAAACGAAAGGGTATTACTGCTTCTTCTTTAAAAGAACTAACTAGTATTGCAAGAAGTCGCTTGTCCTTACCTTTGGACGCAGAACTCACAATTGTTTTAGAGCAAGATGGTAGGGTGACTCCCCTTGTCTGATATTATTATTAATCTGCGAGTAAATTGACAGTTTGTACACTATGTTATTGGTTTTTTATAACAGGAACAGAAGTAGACGACGAAGAATATTTTGCAACGTTAGAAAGAAATACTAGTTTAATGGTACTATATGGAGATCAGAAGTGGGTAGCAGCAGGAAGCAGTAAAGCTGCTTCTCGTTACATTGTTGTTGACGATGTAGATAATATAGAAGGCGGACAAAGAAGGGACGAAGTTAGAAGGCGTCGACCACCAATAGAGGCATTAGTATCATCATTGCATGGAGATCCGTCGCATATATCTTTGCTCGATGGACATAACTTAGAATTGCTCAGTGATATGGATCCCGATAGCGTAGCTGATATAGTGTCTGGGAATATGTGAGTATAATTGAGATTAATTCTAAATATTGCAAGACACGTAACACTACTCAATTTGCAAATTGTTGTAGAATCTTCCTAGAGCAATTAAAAGAAGCTTCGGGCAGATTTTTAGCTGAAAAACGACAAGCTCAAGGATCCTTGGATGTTCTTCAGATGTGTGCGAGTGGTGGAGAGATAGAGCGAGCGTAGGCCATGTGGGGGGTGGGCGCCCTCACATTGGCTAACATGTATCGAGTGCGACGTCGCATATTTTACAAAGGTCGCCAACTACAACAAACTTTAATTCTTTTTTGGAATTGAGCCCATCACGTTTATAGTGCACAAGTTTTTCGGCGCTATGCTCTACCATCGTATTATTCATGAAAACTGAATGTTTGCATTGTCGATGAAAATATTGAGATTCTTCTATGCAACATTTTGAAGGATGCAGTGATGTGGAAACATATATAGGAACTGGGGAGTTCCTATTTTCGACAGATGGTTAAATCGCATTTCCGAAATATTTGCGAGTATTTATTAAATATGTGAACATTTAAATTCATTAGCAAAAAAGAAATGTATTGAAAGTTAATGCTTATCTACAAAATACGTTAACAATACGATAATGAATAGTTGTTATACATTTTGTTACTAAAGACGTGTTTTTCTTCTTACTTTTTGTCCTCTTTTTGTCTGTTTTTTAATTCTTATTAATCTTTTTAACTTGATATGCAAGTGTGATTGTGGTATCAATGTATTTTTCCAGTATTATTTACTTTGTAGAATACGACATAAGGAATTGCTTTAATTGCAAAATGAGGTCTTAAACACACGCATAGTTGAATACATGCAACTTAGCCATTAAATAATCTGAATGTATTACATAAACAGAAGCTATATAAAAATATCATGTCAAAGAACACATTCCGTCACGATGTTGTCATATCAGTATTAGCAGAAGGGCGATATATTTGGTTTATGAACTTTTGTATGTAGATATATTATACCAAGCTTCAGTTAAACGAAGATCGATGAAATGTTTAAGACTGAATTTATAGAGAAAGAAAGCATCCCCATTATAATCATCACTTCATTGTACACTAAATTTAGCGTGGTAATAGGAAAAACCAATATCAGCTCTTTGATACCAAAGTTATGCATTTGATAAGAAAAACTGCAGAAAAAGAAAGAAAATGTACAGGTGTTTCTGAAAAGATTATGCATATGCAATGTTGTACTTAAACAGAATTTGTCATTATGTTTATATTTAGTACAAAAAGAAGTTCAACTTTATAACATTTATTACGACATTAGTATAATTTTGTCTATCCGTATAACACTGTATGGTAGAAGAAGCCAGTTTAACGCTTATGTTTATTCTTTACAGAAACACTTTAAAACAGAACATCGTGACATTCTTTGATATATACTGTAACATCTGTATACTACAAAATAATGTTTACATTTACTGTCATTTGGATATTTAAAGTGCAACGATCAGCATAGAAATATTAATAATTAATAGCATCCAAATGTGTCAGTAATTATAAATTTGTTCTGTAATTTCTAATGACCTTTATTTGTGAGGTATTAAACAAAGTAATATTTTACTTAAATTTTAAGACGTATTAGGAAACAGTTGATATATTTAATAGAACTGCCAATTAAAGAAAACTGATGCTCAATAATATCCTACCAATCATGTCCTTTAAAGAATACTCATTTTTAATATTGATATTTAACACATAACACTGTGACGGTATTGCTATTATTATTGTTATTATTATTGTTATCATTGTCATTATTATTATTATTATCAATATACTGTTACGTTCATTACACGCATTCCGAAACAATAATGTTACATGACAAACTATATTTACGTAAATTAAGTTTTAATAGAGGATAAAAACTTTCCATCTATGAGCTGGTGTAACGCGTTTGAAGCATCCCTCGTTCGATTACACACGCTACGTAATTGAGAAGCAGCTTCTTGAAGAACAAGTTCGCTTCTCAGCAATTGTCTATTAACTGCTGACAATTCTTGAGTGGCAGCGCCTACTGTCACCTCGACCATCTGTATTAGATCCTTGTCCAATGTTTCGTTACATTCATCTATTTTATTATGAAATATGTCAAATTGAATATTAACAATTTTTTCCTGAGTAAATTACATACTATATATTGTTTGTATGTATAAAATACTCAGAATATTAAATGCTCTAAATAATTAAAGTCTTAGCTAAAATAACGTAAGCTCGAATCCGATAGAAATTTACATTATTCCAATGATTAAGTTATTACACATTTTTCTGCGTCAAAATGATTAGGATAATACTTTAGCAATAGCAATGCATATTGTACTACAACAGTATTAATAAAATGATGTTGACGAAAATGTGACCATTTCAATGTTTTCATAACTTATATTATTTAAACTCACGCAATTTTTTATGGAGTAAACTATTGTATTTTATAGAACATTTCTTTGATTTTGGTATTTTCATTTCTGGCATGCAGGTCATAGCATCAATAGCTCCACTGACACTGCTTAAACTCGTTCCATCTAATGAAAATTAAATTAGATTAGTACTATTGTATCAGAATCATATTTTGTATTGTATTGTTACAAAATCCTACCATCATCGGATTCTGGAGCTTCGCCAGAGATAATTGTACCATAATAATTTGAAGCTCTTACAGAAGGAAATCCCATACCCTAAAACAAATTATCCTTTACTTATTCACTTCTTTGTACCATTGAAAATAAAATTGATACATACAGCATAAAAATTACATACTGTGATAATGCTCGCAGTATCATCATCCGATTCTGGTGCTTCGCCTGTTACAACTACAGCCTTTAAATCCATAGTCTATAAAGAGATGTTAATTTTATTTTAACGGGGATTCCTTAATTCTTTTACCTATATTACACACTTATTAATTAGTAAACAATTAATTTGAAAATAATCAACTGAGGACATGAATAGTTACGCGTACAGCAAATAAGAAACACATTACACAATTAAGGTGTTCAGTTTTTTCCGATCAATTCAATATAAAAATAAACAAATTTCTTATCCGCGTAAATGCTAACAACTGCATAATATATAATTATTACATACAAAAGTGAATATAACCTAACTATTCAATCGCTGATATTGTGGTTACTTCAATAAATTCATTTATTAAGTGTACTCCCAAGCTTATTTGTTATTGCATAACATTATATCACTTTTTCCAAACACATCGCATGCAAGAATAATCAACGAGGAGGCATTAATATTTAATTGCCACTTGTGTATTTAACAGTGAACTATCTATAAAAATCACAACCTAAAATCATACAACTATAAATCATATTATTCGATATGTCTTTATTAAACAAATGTGTTGAATTGGTATCGTAATTTCATTAAATTTTATCTTCAATAATTCTTTTAATAAATAATATGTATTTTTGACTACAGACATTTTTATTTCAGTATTTATTTCAATATTTATTTCAATATATATATATATATATATATATATATATATATATATATATAGAATATAAAAATTTTTTATTTACTTAAATATCCGATAAACAAAAAATCTTTAATCGATTATATCAATCAATTATAAATATTAACCACGCAAAATATCTAATTCTTCTGGGGTAACATGCATTCTTAATTCTTTCTCTCTTATGACATCTTGAACTTGAGTAAGAACTTGGGGTGCAACTTCAGCGGCGTCAATGTAGATACTTCTGGTCCAAGGACACAATGCAACGCTTTCGTGATATATTTCTTCCCCTTTCTTTGCACATAAATTATACTCTCTAAGGAAGAGCATATACAATCTCCATAACAGAGGGCAATTCTTAATCTTTGGTATTCTGAAAATTCAACATTCTTCTTCACCTGTATAAAAATAATTTTGAAAAATCGAAGTAAATTACTGTATACTGCATACCTTGCAAGCGATTCGTGAAAGTGTAGTAATTTATTAATTGCTGCGTTCATGCTATCATAATCTTTAAGCTCCTGTAGAAAACGAATACGTTTTCGATATGCTAAACACATAGCAAATGCTTTCCACAACTGAAGTTTTGTCGTTTGACTGTTACTTCTCCAAATGGGCAATTTGCTCTGTCAAGAATATGTTGCATTTAAATCTTCAATACTATTGGAAAATTACCCTTCTTAATTAATTTTACCTCAATGCATGCCATTATTGAAAGAGCGAAAAAGTTATTTGGATATAGTTTTATCATATCATCTAACTCCGTTCTTAGAAGATTTTCATTCTGAATTCTTTTACAATGTAATTGCAAAAGTGCAATTTGACTTTCTTGTAATATTTCCTGAAATGTGCAGTACGTAAAATGTACAATAAAATCTATAATATAAACTTAAAGAAATAAAAGAAATAAAATTAGTACCTGCATGTAATGACAATCTTTGTAATGATTTATGCAGCCTTTAAATACAGTCATCAATTTATTAATATCGAAGTCTTGTACATACAACAAATACGTATAGCATACAATTGTATCACATTTCAGATTCGGTAGAAAATACGTTTCTTCTTCGTTTTCTGAGGGAATTTCTTGCAAAAAATTTTGTACACAGTTTTCTAAATATTTTTCCACTTGTGACAAATTGTTCCCGTCTGACTCGGGTATCATTTGTCCCATAATATTTAATATCTGTGCTTTGTGTGTTTCCTTGTAAGTATCGAAGTTAAGTAAGGTTTCTATACACGCTCGATACACACTTAAAAGTGCTGATTTTTCATCAGAATTAGGAATTGCAGAAGGGCATGCACCTTGAGATTGAATCGCAGTTTGCAAAATATTTATGCAATTTTCAAATTTCCCCATTTCTTTTTCTATCAGTGCATATTCTCTATAAAAATGTAAATTATTTCTGTTTTCCTCTTTTTTTAAAAACTCTTTTAGTGTTGTTCTTAACTTTTTTCGTCTGTAGAAAATATATAACATACTTGAGTAATGCGTGTAAATGATATTTATATGAAGAACTACTAAATGTTATTTATATAAAACAGATCTTACTTGTTATCATATTTTATTGAATCGTCTCTTTGCAGAAAAATGAGCAATCTTTCAAATCTTAACCACCAAACATATATACTTGTACGCTGTAACGAAGATAAATTTTCGGCGACTGTAAAAAATATATCACGTATAAAATCCAAGTACGATTCTTGTGCGGGGTGAAACATAAGATACTGGGGGCCTGATGTTAAACGTCCTTCAAGTACACTATTCAGCAACTCTTTTCTTTGGCTATGACCTGTCATTTCGCCTATCATAGGATAAGCAAAAGGAAGTAATACTTCCGAGGTCTCTACACCCCATTCGAGGTCTTCTAGTGTTAACATCTAAAAAACATATAACGCTATTAATGATTTATAACATGAAAAATTAATCACAGTTCGCTCTGCATTTGTTACGTTCATACTTTTAACATATAGTCTCGACTAGGTAACAGTGGTACTTTAAGTAGAAGTAACATATGAATTGCCATACGAAAATTCAAATTCCTCGAAAGTATTGGATGAACAAAATCTGCGACATCTTCTGGCAAAACAAATCTTCGGGAATCACCGACTAATTCTAATTCGCTTCTACTAACGCTAATCCAATGGCAATTCTCCCTTAATGATTCTGTTCTTTGCCACAGTTGATTGAGTGGTAATCTCGACATCAGAATTACTTCCTCCATCCCAACTGTAAATAATAATATTAATAAAGGGATAATAGAACAAGTATCAGTTTGCTTATCAAGTATAGACTTTCTTACTGAGTTTTTTTTCATCTATCGTGTTTTGAAAAGATAGACTGCTTTTGTCTAAATTAAGATTTAAGATGAGATTCAAACGTATTGTTTCCCACATTTGTTCCCAAAGTCCAGTATGTCTTAAAAATGTTAAACACCAGTATAACATTTCTGCGAACAAAACAAGTTGAATATTATTATTTCACTAGATATTGATGTAAAACAATTTAGAATATTACATACGTAACAATCGTTCGTCATATATACGAGGATTTGTTCTAGCTTTCTGTTTCAAAATGCAGAAACATTTGGAATATAAATCTAAAACTCTTGGTACCGTACATATCGCTACTGATGTTTGTGTAGTCATGATAAATTCTTGCCATACTGTAATATTTCCTGAATCCTTGTTAATCAATGTTTCAAGCTGTTTTGAAAATTCATCAGCAGGCGAAAGTTCCCCCATTAAAGATAATTTTAATTTTAACAATATTGTAGATTCCAAATTTTTCTCTAGAGCTTTCTCAACTATAGACAATTTTTTTAATGCCGTCGCTCGATGAATATCTTTTGTTGCCTGATATTGTTGAAAATATTCTAATGTATCCTGTAAGCAGAATATTAATATCCTATCAACTCTTCATAGTACCAACAAGTATTGAAAAGTTACTAAAAGAAGTATATATAATGTACCTGAAATGCTATGTATTCAAGCCATAGACTAATGTCATTTGGACTATCTATTAATTTTTCATTATATTCTTTAGTTTTAGCTTTCTGTAATTCTTCCAATTTAATAGACCATAAAGGAGTACATTCTTCTTCTTCTTCTTTAGATGTATTGATGATGAAATCCTTTCTAATAATTGCACTGTTCTTTTTGTTTTTCTCTATATAATCAATATTTCTAGCATAATATCGTTCGTAAGTAACTTTTTTTGAATGCTTATAAGAAACAACACCAAGGGTACTCCTATGAACATCATAATATGGTCTGACTCTAGAACAAAGTGTTTTTACAGTGTTATTTTCTTTATCTCTGTATTTGTCTTCAAAATACACATTTTCTACATCTTTCTCGTATCCACATTTTCTTTTATCCTTTTTCCTCTTTTTTATGCGTTTAAATCTTTTTTTTTCTTCTGATACAGCCTTTTCTATCTTGAAAGAAGTAACAGCATTAGAAGTTTCTTGTTTCTTATGTAGAGAAGAAGTTTCATTTGTGGTTTCATCAGAAGACCCAGAAGACAAATCGACGAAATTGCTAGATGAAATTTGTTCTGAATAGCTAGAATTGTGTAACCAATTGATTGAATCATTTTCTATAAATAAAAATAATCGTTGTAATACAAATAATTAATATTAATGTAATAATTAAAGTATCTCAAAAAATAACCTCTTGTCAGATTGTGTAATTCGCTGGAACTCGGAGATTTATTTGTTTCAATGGAATAAGCTGGAAACAGTGACATGTTTCCAAAAGTTTATACTTTTAGTAAGTGTAAATAAATAACATTTCGTTAACAGGTTATACCTAGGTCCATACATACATGGTACCTAATGATAGAAAAATATCAATAGAATTTCGATTATTACCGATAGTTTTAATTGAAGAGACGGTATAAATTCTGCGATATTTTTTTCTTAATTTCTCTCTATGTTTTACAATTCTAAAAATTAGTTCCCTAAATTTTTTTGAACGGTCTAATTTCTTGAAAGTTCACCTTACGATACTGATCGCGCATCGTTACCGACAGCGAACTAAATTGTTGCTGAACTGATGGAGCCATCTCTGTGAAAAGTGCTCAAACTGGTCATGCATCGTTATCGACAGCGAAGTAAACTATTGCTGAAATTGGTGACGCCATCTCTGTAAAAAATGCTCAAACTGATCGGAGTTTAGTTTCAATTCTGTTCAAAGAGATGGCGCCACCAGTTTCAGCAGCAGTTTACTTCGCTGTCGATAACGATATGCGACCAGTTTGGACACTCTTCGCAGAGATGGCGCCACCAGTTCTTCGATAGTTTACTTCGCTGCCGGTAACGATGTGCGACCAGTTTGGACACTCTTTACAGAGATGGAGCCACAGACGAAAAGTAAAAATTTTATAGAAAAAATCGATAGAGTTTTCCTCGTTAAGAAATTGAAACTGGTAACTGCAGAATTACTACATGTATGGACAGATATTTAAACAATTAGTCAACAATAACTGAACTTTTGTTTGAATTCTTTAACTTTTACAAACTACACGAAACTCTGCTCTTTCAAGCTGACTGTCATGTAAATTATTCTTATAAACTTAAATTTACAGTACATCTTAAAACAAAAACTTATCTAAATTTGTAATATTAGAGACTTTCTCAGTGGTAATATAAACATGGATTAATATTTCCCTTTACTTGATAGATAATAAGAAGCTGCGGCTTCGACTGAATTTAGTAAATTTCTAGGGAAATGCTTTCTTATTATTGAACTGTACATGTCACGCATATACTAACGATACTACGTTACTTAGAAAATTACAAACTATCTATATTTTTGTATTCTATTGATGAAATGACGCCTAACTTTTTTAGAATAATTACACATGGTAACGATACGTACTTATTATTATAATAAAAAAAAATTCTTTATTTTGACATTAAAATTAATCGTTTAGGAAAATAGAAAGTACCACCAGTTATTGTTGCGAATATGTGATTAAAAACAAGTAACTTATTAACACTTGTTAGATAACCAATACATATTATCTTTTTGAAGACGAGATAAGAATTATTTCTGGTTAAATTGGAAAGAGTTTCTTCTATTCGTTATATAGCATACAATAATTACAAAGTGCCACGTCGACTTAATAAATACAACCGATTATCGGTATGGCATCTCAGGTAATGAAACTTTCAAACTGACGTAATAAAGTGTATTAATTAAATATAAATTTAAGGTGTACGAATTTAATGTTGAAATGACATGTGAAGGCTGCTCCAATGCTGTGACAAATGTACTTAATAGGAAGGAAGGTATGTTTAACATTTACTATATAAATTTAAGAATTCTAATTCTATAATTATAATTACATTTCATTTTTTCCTCATTAATAGACATAATTAGTAAACAATTATATTGCATTAATGGAAATATTTTATTTTGAGATCTTTTAAATGTAAAATTAATTTTTAGGTGTTAATGGCATACAAATAGATTTAGAAGGAAAAAAGGTGTTTGTAACATCTACACTTCCTTCTGAGGAAATATTAAAAGTCATTAAAAAAACTGGAAAGACATGCCAATTTGTAGGAATAAAAAAATAAATATATTGATCTAAACTCAAGTTTTTGTTATATTATAAAAATTGTTATTTCCTTTCTATGAAATTATTGTATTATATTTTGTAACAATTAATAAAAATATTGAGTACAGTTTAGATAGATATTTTATAAATATTTGCTTTGTAATTAAATAACTTTTGCAAGCAACGTAAATACTTATTTTCGTAATTCTTCTTCTAATACTGACAAACGTTGTTCTAGAACAGTAACAGCATCACATAATGATTGCACTTGTTCATTAAGTGCATCTACTACTTTTGAAGAATATTTATTAGGAGACTTTTTAGGTAAATGTGATATATTCACAATGCGACCTACTTCAAGAGGTTTCTGATTTCTCATATTTATTACTTTGTATTGTATCTTTTCATTTAAAATTTCACTATCAGGTACAGCACAATGAGTTTTCTCACTTTGTGAAATCGTAGGACTAAATTTTTTGTGTAATGACTAAAACAAAAACAAAATAAAATATTTGACATTATAAGTAAAATATAAATTTAAAAAGTATTTACGCATATGATATTTTATTGAATTATCAAAATATGAAATAAATATTACTTCCATCTCCTCCTCCTCTTCTTTTTCTTTTTCTCTTCCTTCTTCTTCTTCTTCTTCTACTTCTTCTTCAGATATATCATTATTTTTAAATAATTTTTCATCCTTAATTTCCAATTTCGACTCTTCAATAGGTAAAATTAAATGTGGCATTTTCCTAACAACTATATCATCTTTATCAAAATTTGTTTTCCACATTAGTAATTGATGATCTGCACCACCAGAGGCAAAAAAATCTCCATTGGAAGAAAATGTTATTGATTTTACACTGGTATTAGTAGCATGACCCTTAAGTGTGTAAATGGGTCGTCCCTCTAATAAATCTAAAACCTATACCCAGCCCCTTTCATGATTCTTTGTAATTCAGATACAAAACAAAATTTACTAATGTACAAAAGGAGTAAATATACCTTCATTGTTGAATCATCAGATGCAGTTAGCATAAAATTTCCTTTAGGATGAAATTTTATCATGTTTACTGGGCCTTTATGGGTTGCATAATGTTGATATAAAGAAGCAGTACGTAGATCATACAATTTCACACAACCGGCTATGTTTGCAGAGCCAATAACAGAATTACTTGGATGAAATTCCACATAAGTGGAGTAAGCTAATAAAGATGTTTAATTTTGCATTTAAATAAATTTCTGATAAATTGCAAGAGATTTTAAATGAAAGTACAATTTCTACCTTTTGTATCGTGAAAAGTTCTTATACATTGGCCACTAGCGATATCCCATAATTTGATTGTTTTATCATCACTGCAAGAGACTATAAGTCTACCATCTAAAGAAAATCTAGCACATCTAACCCAACTTGTATGACATACAAATGACATAAGGAACTTTCTTTGACATACCATCCATAATTTAATATTTTTATCATCCGATGCAGTGACTAACTGTGTATAAAATTAAATGTAAGTCAGTGATAAGTATGTGGTAAAAATTAACTAAGCATGTCATCATTTAATTTGGATACATGCATACCTTTTCTCCGTCTGGACTAAATTGTATCGATCTAACAGCTCCTGAATGTGCTTTAAAATCTATACATTGTCCTGTTACTTTAGGAACCCATATTCTAACAGATCTATCTCTGGAAGCACTAGCTATGACTTCTCCTGATGGTGCATAAGTAACTTCAAAAATAACATCTTTATGTCCAAAAAATTTGTAAGCCCTTACAGATTCTTTTAGATTCCACAATATTATACTTTTATCTAAACTGCTCGATACTAATTGAGTAGTTTCAGGGTGAAAACATAAGCTTGTAATAGCATTTTCGTGGCCTTTAAAGTGTTTCTCTATCGTAGGATCACAAGCAGTTTCAATCATTATTCTAGTACATCAAATAAATTATTCCATTAAACGATACTTAATATTTTTCATATTGTAATGAAAAAGTATAAATATTATATCGTTAACCTAAATACACATTTATTAACGTACAAATATATATTATTATGAAATATTTCATAATTTATCATAATTAATAGTAAATACGTATATTTGAGGTACATTAGAGAAAGAAAGAAAGATTCAGCCTTAATGAATTAGAAAAGAAAGTAAAATATTTGATTTTACCTTTACTTCATCACATCGACTATTATTTATAAGAACTATATTATAACTATGTTGTTATGTGTGATATAATTGTATGTGTAACTTATTACGTACACGCAACGTAAAATATATACAATTTTATAATAAATATCGAGATAAGATATCATTAGACAAAACGCAATGGCACAACTCATATGCATCGAAACATTACAAGACTTTTAAATCAGCTACAGTTTAAACCGAATTTTGACTACGGTAATCAAAAAAAGTATCTTGTAACAGGATGTTCATATCATAAACAAAAAAGCGCGAAATTTAACCTTATTTGTGAATTATAGTATATTATATGTAAATAATCATAAACTATTTTTTAATAGTTTTGTGAAAATATGGAAAGCAAAAGAAAACAGATGTTGCTATCGAAATATTATTAATCCAATACATATTTATTCGATTTTTTTTATTTGAGAACAAGCTGAAGAATGAAACGTTCTTCGTATTGACAATAAGTACGATAGGTAGGCTAATTAGCAGGGTTCAATTAGATCTTTATTTGGAAGATACATAGGTATTCATAGGATAGTTGAACATAACTGTAGATGGAGGTGATTAAACACAAATGTACAAACGAAATACAATACGGTACTCCTCATCATATGTCTGGCGATATTAGGCGTGGCTTTTTGTCAGTAACGCACTATTCAAACACGCCTCCTTTGTCTCTAGTCAATAATTGTACACTCGACTTACATGCTAAAGCTCCGCGCTATCGCTCTTCCTTTCTTTTTTTTTAAAAATAATCATATATATTTTGCGATAAAAAAAATCAGGTAATGTTGCTTCATAAACTTGACATTGCACTGCAATCTCTTTCACTTGGCCAGCTGCGTAGGCGACCGTAAAGAATTTTGGAATCACACAGAAAAAACAGAAGAGGGAGCGACAGAATTGATAATATGAAACGTGTTTTATGTAAAACATTTTTAAAGATTTACGTATTACGTAAACTTTTCATTTCTTTCAACTACTAAATCTCAAAAACTTTAACTTTCTAAATGCTTCGCAGATTCATAGACCGAAATTGGAATATGAAGTCAAAAAGATATACAGCACTAGAAGGCATTGCTCACTGTATTCTCTTTTTTCTGGTATATTAAAAAATTCTCTAGAACGATGCGCCGCAAGACAAAGAGATAGTCGTGCAGTTCATCTATTCATGTAATCATTTTAACGTTACTCGTTAAATACATTCTTGTGTCTTTGCGTGAAATGCTTGTATGAGTTCTCATTTTTTTTGTATTTTTTTATAATAAAATTATTTTTTTTTTCTTCTAATCTTTGTTGATCAGCTGTTGTTGCCCTGTGAAAACTGCCTTCTGTCACAACACAATAATACTTGCATGGTGGGTTCACGCTTTTAAATTTGGTTGATCTTTTCTGATATCACAATGTTACGCCTGTATAACTTTTTTTTAGTTAATATTAATAGATCTTTCCTTTGATAATTGTAGATACCAAATTCAAATGCAAATTTGTTGTATTCAATGCCTTATTTAGGAAATATCCTAAGCCGCAGACAAATATATAAAAAAATGTATTTCAAGATCAATTTCTTTTGTATCACATTTGAGCGAATGCAATATTTTTAAATATAAAATTATATAAGAATCAGCATTTTTTAATCGATATTATTTATTTAATGCGTGTAAATATAAAATTAATGAATCATTTACATTATTCGTATACTTCACAAAACTATTAAACAACAATCTGAAACTTTGAAATTGCTACTTTACATTACTAAAAATCACGCATACAACTTAATGTAATCTTTCCCAAGTCCTTTGTATGTGTTGAAAATACGACTTAGGGTTTTCCGTAAATAGACAATTGAATTATGATCTTACAGCATTATTTATGTTCCTCTGTGCATTACTCTATCATGTCTTTTATTACTGTTGTGTATGAGGTTTGCCACGGGATGCATAACCACCTCGATTTCCTCCCCTTTGACTGCGGAACTGTCCTCGACCACCTCTGTCCATACCCCGCTCACCTCGTGGACCACCTCTTGGTCCACCACCGCCTCTTTTGTAACCAGAATTATAACCACTGTTTCCTTCGCTGTTCCCCCAAGATCGTTGTTGGTAACCATTTTGGTAGTTACTATCATTACGATAATACGTTCCTAGAAGTGCAATTATTATATAATTAAATGTATTAAATTTTTCTGTTAACCCTTTGCACTCGATGTCCCCTCTGAGGGAACATCAGCATTGATTGGAGATTATGGAGGATAAACCACTGCAGCATTTTGAGAAATGCATGTTTCCCTGAAGTTTTCTATTGAAATGGAAATTTTCTATTGCTGGGAGAGGATCAGTCGAGTGCAAAGAGTTAATTAAATATATGCCGTCAATACCTTGTCCTCCGCGTCCATTTTGTTGATAACCACCGCCTCTACCTCTTCCATTATACCCGTTAGTATTGCTCCTTCTTCCACCTCTGCTTCTATATCCGCTACGTTGTTGATCACCCCAAGCTTGCTGAGTAGTTTGTGGTTGTGTTTGTTGCGAATCTTGAGGGGATTGTTGCGATTGTTCCGTCTGATTCCAATCGTTAGATGACTCATTCATCTGGCACCAATCCACAGTTTCATTTGGTTGTTCTAATTCTGCTTCCACTGGTGTTGTTTCATCTTGATTTTCTTCAGTTTTTTCCTACAGAATTTATCCTTTAATATACCCGATTATTGTGGAAGAAAGTAATTAATTGTTTGTTACACTATAATGTTCGTACATACATCAGCAGTTTGTTGTTGTTGACTTTCCTGTTGATGTTCAAAATTTTGGGTTTGTGCTTGTTGTGCTATTTGTTGTGAAGGAACTTGTTGTTGTGGTTGCTGTTGAAAATTGGTAGGATGCTGAGGACTGTACTGTATATTTGGTTGTTGATGAGAGGGTGGCATTGGAATAGGTGGAGGTGGGTTAGGATTAGCAAATCCAGGAATGTGGGACATATCCTGTGGTGGCTGATGTTGATATATAACTGGTTGTGCTACTACTGGTGCATTTGCAAAATTCTGGTTTGTAAATGTTTGTGAGGGAATAGGTGCATTAACAGCAGCAGGAATGTGTGAAACAATAGGTGCTTGTGAGGTAACATCTGGTGAATCAAGCTCCGATTCTTGCAAGAAAAAGAAATTTGGTGTGCCAATGACATCATTAATTCTAGGAGCTGGTGGGGGCTGTTGTTGAGTTTGTTGAGATTGCTGCTGTTGCTGTTGCGGTTGCGGTTGAGGAACGAATCCTGTAGCATTTGTGTAGTATGATGTTTCAACAGCTGCAGCTGGATGTGGTGGAATGGGTTGTGCGACTACAGGGATAGGACCAGAAACTGGGGTAGTGCCAGAAACAACAGGAAGAGGAGCAACTTGTACTGGAAAGTTAGCAATGGGAATAATGGACTCGGGTGGAATGTGTCTGTCATTGCTATTATATTCATCATTGACTTGATCCTGTACAGAAGTTTCTGATATTTGCGTTTCTGCAACTACCTCTGCAACCTATAAGTATTTTGTTTAATATACATCAACTATGGGAATTTGAAGACATACAAAATATAACTTACTTCTTCTACTACAGCTTCAGTTTCGTGGACTTGATCAAAATAGCCGCACTGATTAATGGAAGTAATAATTTCCTTTAATTTGTTGTAAGTTGTGCCAACAACTTCCCTCTGTTTACCATCAACAATGGCTACATAATGTTCTGCTACTTTCTGCACTTGTTGAAGAAATGTTGGTTCACCTTCTTCTCTATGATGTTTCATCATAACTTCATTATATAAGCTGTCCAAACACTTTAAATCCTGTTCTGATAGTTTCACAGCACCATTTCTTCCAGCAAGAAAATCTTCTCTAACAGATTCTGTGCCCATGTTCATCAATGCATCTTGTATGAGAAGAACTTCTTTTACCTATAATTAAGTACAAGAATATTTAATTGAATAACGTAAGTTATTGACACTACAAGCATATGTTTCATTTACCTTTGCAATATCTTGTTGCATTCTCTCAATGGCTTCTTTCCTTGCCAATTTCTTTTGTTGTTTGACCGCATCGTGTGCAATACCAACAATCTGTTTGTACAGTTCCCTTGTAATATCCAATGTTTGTAATACTTCATCATACTTGGCCACTGCTGTCTTTTGATCTGCATTTAATTCCCTTCCATTTTTTTGTAGATCCCTATATGATTCCAATTTTACCTAAATGTAACATACGCTGTTAATTTTACTAGAATCCTCTTTACTATGGTTTCCAATAACACATGTACACTATATTACATACACATATACGCGAATGAAAAAAATGTATATATATGTACACGTCCGTATACACGTATACAACTTGGTATGAAGGTAATCTATAAAAAAAATGTTATTTTCATAAAATTTTTTACTTTAAACGAAAATCTTTAAATGTAATTATTTATTCTTCATGTAAATAAATAAATTTATTTCGTGATTTCTTGTAAAGTTGCATGGTTCCAGGAAACTGATTCACGTAAGTATTATAAACGGAGACGCGAACGAAAAATTCTTTACATATTAATGAATAATTTATCTAGTAAAGCTCATGTTCATATTATTAACAATTCACTAAACAGAGAATACTATAACACCATCCAATTCACCGGTAGCAGCTCAAAAGTATATCATGTAAAGTTTTGTGCACATCTTTAGAAGATACCGCCATGACACGAGGTTCATGATAGCAAATTTAGATGTTTGATTCTACGAAGAATAATAATTTTACTTTAAGTCAGTCTTAACAAATAAGTTCCAGTGACAAAATGTAATAGCAAGGGTTAGTTCATCACAATATAATCATCAGATACCCATGAAATTTCAAGCGTGAGCACATGGCGTATCCAATCATGGCGGATTACACCGTAAAAGCCATCAAGTGACAGATAATTTGCTTGTCGTTATTCATGGATATATCGTTCAAGCACTCACCTTACGCTTTTCTAGATTCCGTATCTTATGCTCGATAACGATAATCGCCTGGCGTATAGGATCTACGGTCTCCGTAGAAGCCTGTTTTTCTAGTTTAGGGTTGGCAGAAGGCATCCTTCACGGGCAACAAACGCGAACTGGAAATCAGAATAGCAACGGTGCCGCGGGGTACGGGGAAACAGAAGCGACCATAGTTAGGCGCATGCTCATTTTCATTTTATACTTAACCTCTATGTCAGTGCCGTAACAACTTTTTTTAGAACCTGTTATGTTAAATCCACATAAATCACAAAACAGTATTATAAATTTTTATATTGCCAACGTTATACTTTCATTGATGCAGAAACGTTCATTGGACTTGTTTGAAAAATAACTGTTTATATAAACATATACTTTATAATTATAAAATTAATTATTTTATATTATATATATTTTATAATTAATTAAATTTACCTTCTCGTATATTTCAATGTTATACTTTTTTGCATATATACTTGTAGCCTTCCAATAAATAATTAAACATGGAAATTTAAAAAACCGTGATATTAATTGATGTTGAATGACGACAAAGAAAATTGAGTTAATAGTACACATTCTATATAATTTTATAATTTTATTGGAAAAATGAATAAAAATAAAATTATTCAAAGTAATATCTCATCAAAATATAATATATTATATCTTTTTTTATTGTATCTTCTTTTTGAAACCAATATATATTTATATATATTGTTATATATATATATAACAATAACAGAAATACTGTAACCTCATGATTGAGAAACAATGTATGATCTTCATTATGATTTGGAAAGTAATAAATTTACAATAAAACAAGAAACATACATTTTCTGTTTTTTTTGTTCTTTTTTTTTAGAAAAAATACAATATAACAATAACATCTTCTATAACGTCGGTAATAAGGTTTCTGAGCTAGTGCTATATATAATATCGTATAATTTAGAATTTATTTATAATTTTTGTTGAAATGAATGACTCTCTCTTTCTCTCCCTCTACCTGTCTTGCAATACTTCTATAAAGTTTCAACTAATACAAATAAGAATTCTTCCAAATTGAACGATATATAGCACCGGCTTTTTATCAATACGAAATGTTGCATGGCACATTTGCTAAGAACAAAATATTTTGTAACTGCATACTTTCCTTTATTGTTACTGTGTCAATGATCAAATGCCCGCATTTTTAAGTTTCAAGTTAAGTTTTCTCCAATAATTTATCATACAACTCCGTAATTCGATAATAATCGCTAATATAATAACTGCAATTCATTATAGCATACCAAAGATGCATATTAAAGCCCTACGGCTTTATCATAGCAATGTCATTATCACCTGCCTTTATTATCATATTTTATTAATTTACAAATATAATTTGATATATATATATATATATAGATGTATATATATATCGTCTTTGAAAAATACATTCGCGCCACACACGCATATCACCACTCTCGTTTTTAGAGAACATTTTTTTTCTTAACAAAGCTAAAAACAGATCAAAAACTTAAGAAATAAAAGTTTTAGGTATATAATAATAATTATTATAATGAATATAACAAAAATAATTATTATAGTGTAATACTATTAATGTAATTCGAGACATATATTTAATATACAAAAAGGTATTAGCAGTTACTATTTTATTCTTAATTTTATATCTGTAGAAGCATCCTTAAAGGCATAACATATTTATATTTTGACGGTTTTCCGAAAAATTTATAACAAAATAAAGGTTTTCGTAAAATTATCATGCATTGTCGAACTAAATTAATAAATAAATTAAAAGAAATCTATTAAAAATATTGAAATTTGAAAAAAAATATATATATGTATATTAGAAGCTTATATGCTTATAAATAAAAGGAAAAACAAATTTCTTATTCAATTTAATTATATAATTTTTATTAACATTTTGTCTACTTTTCATTGATTATTAGAGAGGATTTGAAAAGGAAGATATGACGTAAACTCTGATTATAAGATAAGTAGTAAAAAATGTAATTTTGTTTATAAGGTTAAGGACCTTAAAGCACTGATATTACCAGAATTTCTATGAAAATAGATACATTTTTTATGTAACATTCACCCATACTTCATACGCAATATGCACATGTTGCTAAACTTACAAGTTTATTCACAAAAATAAATGATTAATATTTCGAAAAATGAGAATGGAATAGTTTCATAAAAGTTATTTTAAGATGGAAGAACTCAAAAATTTGTTTAGTATTAAATCATTAAGCTGTCATCATGGAAGAAATAATGCATATAGTTGATAAAGATTGCGTGTCAACATATGATAAATGAAAAGTCTAATCTTATTAAAAGTATTTTTATATACAAATGTTCTATAAAATGTGTAACGTTTCTCTAGGTAAAAAACACATGTATATTTTAAAATATTGCATTCATCATGAAATGTCTAAAAAGAATGCTGTTTTGGAACACCTCTGGATATTTTTAACGTATTTAATACGTGATAATTTTGTAATTGTATGACTTGCTTATATACAAATTAACATGAATATAAATATCGTTTACATTTGTCAAATCGTTAAAAAAAAAAGAAAAAAGTGAAAGTAAGCTAGTATATAAAGAAAATGCACAATGAATTTCAAAATTACAATTAGAGGAACAAACAGTATAACAGTTTCTGCATTTTGCAGCAAACAGACCTTCACAGTTACAGAGTGTGATGTATGTAAATATATTACAGAAGGTCGTAACGTTTTACACGTCATATCACTTTATATTTAAAAATCATTTGTCTTTTGTATATTTTTCAGATCTTAATGTACTTGACCTCATTATTACGTAAGATTATCATCACGATACAAAAAAATGCTAGAGTTAAATGTCTATGCACACAAACATTCGTGAATTTCTATTATTACACTACTACAATGGCAAAGTTTGGGCTCTTTTCTAATTTTTACGCGGGGATGAATATTTTACACATGCCTGATGTTTTATATGCAAATCATTTTCTTACTTACCTCGCTGTTCACTACTTCTTATCGCTATAACTACAATTTCTTGATTACACATTAACATTTAACTTCAATATTCGTCACAGCTTGTAGTATTAACTCAATTTAAATATTTACCATCCTCAAAATACAATATTTAATTGTTTGGTCTCAAGAAGATATTAAACTTTAAGTCTATTAAATCGATATACCACTAAAACCTTTAAAATGTCCTAAGACATTGTATGAAATATAATTTCGATTATTATAGCACCACTAAGATGGTATACTGTTCATTTGCATGTCACAAGATACTGTTTCAGAATTGTCTTCAGTTCTTTGTGTAGGCACCTGTGAATCGGAAGTAGTAGCAGTTATTTCAGTTGATTGTATTATTGAAATATTTTTCTTCGCTTCTTCCGCATTATTCGCTGTAGAAGATAATGTTGATTTTGGACTCGTCTTTACTTTTGTCTGCTGTTCTAAATTATCTATCTCTGCCCAGATTGTTCTAACCTCTTTAAATAACTGGAAAAAAGATGTTAAATTTTTTATATTATTCTAATTATATATTTTCAGTGTTAAAACCATTCGTTACTTACTTGATTTAACCATATTTCATCTGCTAATAATTCGTTCAATATTATTGTGGTATCTTTATGGGGATCTGCTACTCTTTTATCTGCAACCCTTCTTGCACATTCCAAAAACATCAAATATTTCTGATGTGCTACCTTATTGTACAAAGCTACTTTTGCTTGACACATTCGACATAGTAAAAAATCCTAAGAATTTAGTGATAAATGAATAATGAATGTAATCATAGAAATAATTTTTTAACAATAAAAAAATGATTGACAACTAAGAAGCAGTTTAAAAATAATACCTTTTCTTGAGGTATCCTTGGATCAGGCGGAGAACCTTCTAATGTAGTTGCATTATATGGTTGTCCGTATAATAAAACTCTAGCATGAATTTTAGGTTGTTGACACCCAGCACACGATTTTCCTTTATATTCTGTTGATGGTAGGTCTCTAAGAACGTTAAGACATGGCCAAGTTGATATTGCATTTATAACATTTGATCGCCATTCCGTCGTGGACAAAAGACGTTGCTTTCTTTCTTCTGTTACTTCATCGACAGTCTTAACATTTGATAGGAAATAATCATCTATTCATGTTAAAAATAACACAATAAAATATCTATTTCAAATTATACTCCATTAATATATAATTGAATAAAAATAGTACCTTGCTCTTGAAATATTTCTGTTAGAAAATTCGAATCCAAAGCTTGTGAAATCAATGTTTGAATATATACTTCAAAATTATCTTGATATTTTTCACTATCTTTCATAGATTTTTCAATGCATTCACTAAACAGTAGAGAATTGTAATAATTTTCTTAGTTACTTATTTACTTAATTGTAAAACATTAATAGAACAAAACTTACTTATCATCAATAATCATTTCATCTCTTAAAAACTCTACCACAGTTTCTGTTTTACCTTGCTGCCAAAATTTTACTGGAACTTGTTGATATATATGGCGATTTTGTGGTGCCCAACCAGAGTACTAAAACAAAATTGACATGTATATATCAAAATAAAGAAGAAAATTTCTTTAAACAGAAATGATGTATTACCGTAGATATGTTTCGATATAAAGTCTTGCCATTAGAATCAAATGGTTCATATTTTTGCAGTAACGTTTTGCCGTCTATTCTCCAAAGTGCAGGATACTCTTCACTTAAATCGGACTTCATTACAACGAATTCACCAGACTGAAAAGTACATAATAGAAGAACAATTAAAAATTAATTGATAAAAACATTGTATTTATAAGTCTACTGATATTGATTTAAAAGTTTACCACATCATCTAATTTATCCTCAGAACGCTGCATGCAATATACAAGTTATATGTTACATATATACATATAAATATTGTACATTTGAAATTATTTATTAGTCTGATTCTTATTTCTTATTAATTAAACACATAAATAAACAAATTGATTACAGCATAATGTATCTTTTTTATTGCCCCACATTACTTTACTTAAAAGTATAATTTTCTGTACAATTCTAGTACATAAACGGATTTACGTACTAAGGACTAATTTACCATGCACATAAATTTGAAAATTGCTAATAAAATTATTGAATTACATACCTTAAACGGTGAGATATCTATGTCTTCATCACTGATAGATGCTAAAAGCTTTTCATCTATTTTACAAGATAATTTTCCCGTAACATTCGAAGTTTTCGACGGCGTTTCATGTTTTTTTCTACCTGACTTTTTCGAAACAACAACAACGTTGGGAGAATAATCATCTTCCTCCAAAACTCTTCTACTTTTTTTTGTAATAACAGGTCTCCCACGTTTTTTCTTTTTTTCTTCTTCGTCTCCAACCAATTTTACAGCTGGTGTCCAAGCAGGATCAGAATCAGAATCACCCTGTTCTTCGTCATTATCGAAGTAATCTATACCCTGTTGTCGATCTAAAAATTGTTTTACTGAAGTTTTTTCTTTCGCTTTTCTTCTAGATGTTTCACGCCTCGGAGGTAAAAGTAAAGGATCTACTACAAAGAAATATATACAGATATATAAATACAAATATACGCACACACACGCGCGCGCGTGTGTATTTAATTACGACATACGTTCCAATCTAATAAAACAAGAAGCAATATATGAATTACCTTCTTCATACTTTTTGGAAGTTCTAGTATTTATAGTAATCATTGCTGCTTCTGCTGCCGCAGCCGCTGCGGCAGCTCTCCTTTTTCTATCTGTTGGTCCTCCAGGTTTAACTGGCCTTCCTTTTTTAGATTTTCCTTCTGGTTTAACAGTTGTTTCCGTTGCAACGAAAGTATTTGTATTTGTTACTTTTTTCTCGGATCTTTTAGGAGGAAATAGGAAATCGTCATCACTGGTAAAACCATCATCACTTGAATCAAAATTTTGTTTTTTTCGTTCCTTTGGTAAAGGAAAATATCTTGGGTCATTAGTATAATCAATTACTGGTGCTTCTTTAGGCTTAGAAGGATTTTCAGACTGTGTCTTTACTGTGTCTCCATTTGTAGAACTTTCTGTCGATTTTCTATGTTCTACAGGAATATAAGGTTTTGACCTACTCCAAGTTGCTTTCCTACCACCACGTAGCGCAGATGGCGGTGAAGTTTCCCTCTCGCCTTGTAAAAATTTCAAATAACTTGTCATAAATCCTGAATTAGGATCGTTTACTTTACTAGAATGTTTAAAATCTTTGTTCAAGGTGTTGATTGATTGAATTGGTTGCTGATTTTGCTGTAAAAAGCCCAATTCCTCTTCAATGTTAGGAACAATTACTTTAGGTTGATCATCTCTGATTTCTTGATTATAATTAACATTTTGATTTGCTGCATTTTCACCAAAACCTATAGGAGTGATTTCAACAGAAGATTGAAATTCATGGGAATGATGATGGGTTGAAGGAATATGAAAAGCAGGAAAATATGGAAGAGGAGGTGGAGCATGATGATGAGGTACCATTAAAGATTGATGCTGATGTGCTGGAGTGCCAACAAAATTATTTGAATGATGCAAGGGTGACTGTGAATTAAAAGCACCGGATGCACCAGGAAACATTTTAGCAGGTGGTGGAGGTAAATTCCATCTTTCAAAATCGAAATAACCATTCTGCTGTTGCTGGGTTGTATTATGATGTGCAGGTGGTGGTATCCTACTTAGGTATTCTGTCATTGTTGCTGTTCCACTCATTTCATTTAAAGAATTATGCCCAGCTTTCTCTAAACCTTTTCTTTTTTTATTCGCATTTGTGTTTGTATCTATTTTGCGTCGGTCTTCCACTGGTTTCTGTTGTTCATTTGGAGTGACAGAAATGGTAGTTTGTTGTTGCTGTTGTTGTACTTGACAAGAACTTTGTTGTAAATTCTGTAAATTCTTCACTATACTCATAGGATCTCCTCTACAGCTACTTAAATCTTGTAAAGTTACTTGATTGGATTCAAAATACGATTGTTGTCTGTCGGACACGTTTAACACTCGTTGTACTTGTTGTTGAATTGGCAAACTTTGTGGATTTATTTCTGAATTTCCACTGCCAGTATACAAAGTAACAGAAAATTTTCTACTAGTACCTGGTTGCCGATTATCATTTTCCCAACAAACTTGTTTCTGTGCTTGTGGGAAGTCTTGTTGTTGTCTATCATAAGTTTTGTTGTCTGTGTTATAGTTTGCTTTATTTTCAGCAGTACCCAGAGCCCTTGTGATGACTGATGAATAGGCAACTTGACCTTGTGATGCTGGTCGTGGTAGAGTAACATCCAATGGTGATGGTGGTGTAACTTGCTGTTGTACAGTTCCTTTATATGGTTGCCCATTTGCACAATGATTTCCAGTTTCCGTATGTTGTTGTAAAGGCGAAGGAGAAGATATTGTAGCCATTGGACTATTATACATAGGATAAGCAGGGCTTGGAACATGTCCCAGCGGACTCGCTTGTGAATGTGCTTGCAATGGACTTGGCCTCCTTGGTACAACAACACTACAATCAGGTCCATTTTGAGTGGAGTTGTTAGAAGAATAAGCTGAATCGGTAGAAGTAGCAGATTTTGATCTTCCTGGATGATGATACTCAGGATCAGCTGTAGATCCAGTTAGATAATGCCTATATGATGTTTGCTGCTGCTGCTGCTGTTGTTGTTGTTGTTGTTGTTGTTGACTTAAAACATGAAACTGTTGTTGTTGTTGTGATTGTTGAGAGTGAGTCTGTAAGTTGTTGCTTGATTGAGTTCTTTGATTATTATTAAGTTTTCCACTGGTATTTGTACAATTTGTATTATTTGCAGCAGTATAATTCAAACCACGTGAATCCATAATAGAGAAACTGATAGGAGACGATTGGGTGTTATCATGAGATGTTTGTTCGTTGCATCTATGTTCACTGTGTGTGTTTATTTCTGGATATATCTTTGCCTGTGCTTTAGTTTGAATATTTTGTTGAGATGCAGAAGTCACTTTATTTGGAGGTGAAGCAAAATTTCGAGTAGGTTGTTTATCTTGAATTTGCGCAGTCACAGATCTGACAGATGTATTTAAAAATATTGTTGTTGATGCAACTGATCTAACAGGTGGTTGAGGAATTCTATACTCTTTACTGGCCGTATTGTTTGTAGTTGAAACTATACATGATTGTTGATGCTGAAGAGGAGGCTGCACTTTTCCATTTGAAGTTTGATGTCCATTACCAGCAGTGTAATTATTTGCTAATGTTTCAGAACTAAATGTAGTAGGTACTTGTTGAAAAAAGGTTTGATTGTTGTTTGTCTGTGACGTAGAAACTACTGATTTAACACTCACTGTTGGCGACTGAGATCTTATAGTTACTGTCTTTTTACTATCTGGGAAATTAGTTGATTTAAATTCAGTAACAGAGGCAGAAGGTGTAGTTAATTGAGAATTTAAATTATTTATAGTTTGTGTTGTGGCAAAATGAGAATTAAACGTATTTTCATAAATACCACTAGTTGGCTTTGTGGTAGAAGATGGTCCTGGAGATGACGGAACAACACTTTCATGAGGTAAAATACCAAATGGACTAGGTAGTTGTGCGCTATTTTGATGAGTCCAAGCCAATGTAGATGTTGTAGGCGATGTTGCTGTGCCTTGATGTTCAAAGAATGACGGTTGGTGTGCTGTACTATAACTGTCTCTTAGTACAGGGATATCAGATTCTGTTGTAGTATTTTGCTTCGTTACCGCCACTACTTGTGCTTGAGTAAGAGCTTGTCTATGTTGAGTAACATAATGTGCTTGCTTAGGATTAGGATGATGAAATAAAGGTGAGAAAACATCATATCCCACAGGGGGTGGAGACAGAAACCCCCCAGGGTTAAATGGAGATGGCTGACCCGCCAGAGTTGCTGTTGTATGAGCTGCTTGTAAAAGTAACTGTGATGTTGTTGTAGAAGGAATTCCTTGAGTAGCAGCTGTTGCTAGATGATGAGATACAAAATCACTGTTTGTGCTTGAAGTCACTGGTTGAAATGTATTGGTTGCACTATTTGCAGCAAGACGATTATATGATGTGTACCATGGACGAACGGGATCCATTACCCAAGCTTGGCACAGTAGTGCCTAGCCTGCTTGGTCCACGCACAGCAGGCTTTCGTTTGTACAAATGTTACACATATAGTTTGTGATATTCATAACACAACTTCTTGTCAAAAGTTTTGTACGTCCATTTCTTATGTATGTAAATAGACAAAAACTAATAAAAACTTCTTCACTGTATATATGATCTATAAATTTTCATCCAATAATTAGGACTGACAATATGATACAATGGTTCCTCCATTTTAATCTGAAAAAATAAGTAAGTTTCACATATAGTGTAGCAATATATAATAGATATTTTGGACAAGATGAATTATAAATACATTGCATATGTATGTTTACTTATGTAAATATGTGTAATTTACATGCAAATGTTACATTTTATAAAAGAAAAGTTTAAGCATTTAATTTTATTATTTAAGAAACTAATATAATAATGTATCGTAATTAATAATTAGATCTCGTATTAGATAAAATATTTTATGCCATTAAAATTAAAATCATTTACAGAAAGAAAAAATATGAAGAATTATATGAAAGAATTATATGAAAATATTTTAAAAGTATATAATATATATTTATGAATTACACTACTTATATAAGACTTAGTAAACAAATTGTGAAGTGATACATTACAATAATAGATACCTATAGTGTCAAATTTTTCAGATTACAGTTATCATTTCAAAATTAAAATATTGCAATCAGATAAACTCATAAATTAATAAACTGAAATTTTATTGTCATCATTAGATATGTAATTTAGTAAGAAAAATACTCACGTTTTTCCTTAATGCACCATACAACACAATGTGTGCCACTAAGGATAAAAAAAATACCAGCGTGCTTTGATATATCGTTCGACTCTCTACGATGTTCGAAAACTGTAGAAACAGCGGTCCGCTTAAAGACAAACTAACAACAAATGTGCGCTGTTTTTGAAAAATCAAAGAGTATTGAGTATAGCGTCTTTTCATATCCTATTCTACTAAGGTCCTTAAATGTTTCATATGTGTGTAATCGCTTTTCGTTAGAGGTAACAAAATCGCCAAATTTTTTACCACAAACAAACGTTAAGAAGATGATTATACCTTCAATAATAAATAGCCATATGTCTTGGCTATCAATTACGTTTGCCGGTATATAAGATATAATGTCTTGCTGAATAACACAATAAATATGGCTACACAAACTTGGCCAATGCACGACACACAATCGGCTGGCACTGTGATTGCGTTCACATGATTTAACTATCCGAAGAAAAGTGTACATTCCGGATACACCCTAGTCTCCGTACTTACACTCACACCGTGGCGAGTTAACTTCGCATAGGCTCATTTATCGCGGGGAATCAAACAATATTACCCCACAGTGCCCATTATAGGCCGCCATTTTGAACGGAATCAACAATAAACTGCGCCATCTACCGATTGCAAACTTCAAGAAAGGAATCAACAGGCGGGATTTTTCAAGAACACCAAAGATAACCATTATTCTTCTTGGTTTATCATCGTATCGGTGTGTAATACTTAATAAATAATTTAATTTTCTATTGATATAAATTATCCTTTTGCAGATTACTAATGAATATCATTGTATACATCCAATTTTTTCATAGTTTTATCTTACTTTGTTACACGCTTTTATAAAATTTAAACATGTGGTCTAGTTTTTGTACAAGATTTAACAAAATTTATATCCACACTATACATTAAGCGTACAATGTGTTGATTAAAATTAAGTAAAATAATTCTATGATTTTAATTAAGCTTAATAATTTGATTCTAATTAATAAAGCAAACACACTGTACAGTGTTATTAATTAAATACTGATGTTCACAATAATAACATTTATTGTAATGGTAATGTAAGAATATATTTATAATCGATATTATAATAATCATAGAATAATTTGCGAGTATGATTGCCGATTTTTAGTGATTGATTTAGGTATCCTCTGGATAACTGCCAAATTATTGCTACTCTAGGAAAAGTGAGCAGGTAGTTTATGGACTCGTATGTTGCAAATTGCCTTACCCAATAATGTAAAAAAAATTAATAATAGTAATAATAGGATTCAACAATTAAGACACTTAGTTGAGTATATCGCAGATATCGTGAAAAGTATACTGATGCCACTGTGTATTAACGAATAACAAAAAGTTTCTTAAATAAAAAAAATTTGGTTTCATTTAGTTACGTTTAAAATTCGATTTACATTATATAAAATATTTTTAGAGAAATGTAAAGAAACCTTTAGAAATTATAAAAAAAGTATTCTTCGTTCTTACGATTATTACATAATAAGTAAGAGTATAACATCTGAGTTTCGTTAGTAACGGACAGAATTTGTTTGTAATTCAAAAATAAACATTCGAAACGTTGAAAGTTATGTTACAACAGAACTATTGACATAGTGGCGGTATCACAGCTACTTTGATATCGTACAATATATAGACATTCCTCTTTACATACATTTATCTATGTAGTTGCATTTTATAAATTTTAGACATTCCATACATAATCATAATTTCCTTTTGAAAATTTATAAATATTAACTTTATCCTACATATAATGATTTTTTTTATATTTACGAATTTGAATTCTTGAATCTTTTTCTTAATTTCAACATGATATCAACTACAGATCAGTATAAGATGTGTAACATGATACATAATAACTTGTGTAAAGTAAAAAATAAATAAACTATATGTTATATTAGGAAAGTATTAATCTAGTGAAATATCTTTTATAAATGAATTGTAGTTACACATTTATATGATAATTCCAAAACAATAATAAACGTGATTATGTTAGAATAAATAAACAATATGTGGCAGCATAGGATGCATGACACGATTCAGCTTTGGTTTTTGTGAAATACACCCATATTAATCCCTAATTACGGTAACATTATAAAATGCAATATGTATAGGATGACCAATATTGCTCTACTTTATTCACGCTTTTCTTAATTGTAGGATAAGTTATTCAATGGCTACCTCATTTGCATCTTACGTTGTTGCCAAACCGCGAATTTTCTATACGCTGTATTTAACAATTGATTTAAATGACTTGTTAAATGTTGACTAACGGCAGAGAACTCTCGTTGAACACGATCCTAAAAGAATAAATGGTTCAAAATGTAGAAAATAATATAAATTGTTTGCTTGTAAAGTGTATAAAAAATTATTAAATTTACTTCAAATGGTTTAAGTTTGGCAGAATGAAATCTATGTAACGCTTCGTGCATTCTAATAGCTTTTTCCTCAAGCTGTGGTGTTGTAGGTGGAAAACTGCGCCAAAAATGCCTCAGGAGTTCGCACGTGCAGACATATACATTACGTAATTCTTTTTCTAAATCCTTTGGTATTAATTCTGTAACAAAACAAATATATTACATGCTTTGATCACTTTAACTTGAAATTAATCATATGCACTTACGTCCAAGACTTTCTTCCCTAAAACCTTTCATTAATGCGCCACCCGGAGTTAATTCTCCTAGAGCTGAGACTGCTGCAGCTGGACTAACTAATGATGTTGCTAATTGTCTTGGTATACTGTTTCCTGTCAGCCAACTACTCGCTTCTTTTTTTAATTGATTTAATGTCATAAGAAGTTCTTCAGACGTTGGTTCTGTATTACCATATCCTGGCACTGGACCATGTAAATACCTGTCTATATGAGCTAAATTTAATGGTGCACTATTATTTATGTTTACATCATGAGTAGTATCAAGGTCATCATAAATTAATTTTTCTTGTATTTTAAGCTGGAAATATAAAATATACACATGTAAAATATACAAATGTCTTGTATTTTATATGCAAATGTTGTACGAAAACCAATACAAATTTACCTTTTTAATCTTTGGTCGTTCATCTAACTGATTACAGAACGTTGTAGTTTTACTTGCTGATGGTGTTGATCCATTTAATTGTGGTTGAATGGATTGTGTAGATTGTTTGGCAGTGCTGGCCTTTAAAACCATAATGCTATGTTGATTGAATCTCTTAATCATACTTTGATGTACAATGTTTCCTGAAACTTTGTCAGATTTACTAGATCCATTTCCATAATTTTCATCTAATGATTGATCTTCGAAAGACGTTATATCCACCAATGGATCGTCAATACCCGATTGAATATCTTTCTTAAGTTCTTGGTCATCTATTTTGGCACATTCGGTAAAAAGATCCTTGGTCCCTGCATTGATACGATCCCGATGAAAATAATGTGATTGAAAGAACTTTGTCCAGAAATCAGATTCTGACATTTTGTGAGGCACATTTTCTTGATGTTTTCTCTTTACTGCTGGATACGTTTTAAATATACATTCTATTATATCAACAGTTAAATTATATTTTAATCCATTGCAACCATCAGTTTGTGGTTTAATGTCAGCCTACAAATAATTATAGTAATAACTATTCCATTATATCGTTTAATTACTTTTTTTCGTTATTGTATTTATGCATTAGTTTAATAACACTTCTTACCAAGAAAGCACTATTTACACCTATTTCTTGTCTCTGACTTTTTTTAGCTTGAGTATATTCCGCAGCATGTTGCAACCAAAATTCTTCAGATGAAATAACTTGTGTAATAACCAAATCTCTATACAACTGAAGCAGTACAGGATTCTCCTGGAGCATTCTATGAAATAACACTATACTTTAATATAGGAATGCCACAAAGAATTATTACAATATAAAAAATTTTACCTATTTTTTTCTTCCAATTCTTTGTTTACTTTCCTTTTAAATTTTGGTAATAATTGTTGAAGTAACTCTTTTACATCATCACGATCTTTAATTTGTGCCTCTTGTCCATTTCTGTTTACAAAATGAAACGTAGATGACGAACCATCATGTAATACAACTTGTAATTGTATTTTTGATTTTCCTTCTGGTGATATCTTTTGCACTATAAAAAGAAAATATATAATATATTAGGTTTAAAATGAATAGCTAATATCAATGGATAAAATTTTTCAATTACATTATAGTGTTAAATGAAAAACTAAATTATGAAAATATATACTTAATACCGGTTAACATAAATAGATGGAATATATAAATAATTAAAACATTATTACATTAAAAACAAAAAATGTAGTAAAGTTATAGCAAAGTGATTTTTCTTTAATAGTCTTTTTATTGAACATTAATTTGATTATTATACACATATTCTTACACTTAATGTCAGCATATTTGTGACTGACAGATACAGTGTCTCTGTTATCAAGCATCCAAGCTATTCTTTCATTCATAACATATAAAGTCCCATCTCCTTTTTTATAACGAACTTGTCCTACTTGCATAAGAACATCTTCTGATGATGTAGTCATGGTGGATGTAATGTGTAATACAATTCTTCTAAAAATAATAGATATAATCCTATAAAATATATTCAAGATTAAATGTCTTAGATCTTTTGTATCTTGCTTCAAATTTAGAAAAATTCAAGCGAATGTTTATGTAGTATTATACAATACCAAAAAGTTATTTTTACAAAATATATAATGTTCACAATTGTTCAAATGGCAAATAATTGCCATAAATAATAACGCACTTAACATAACTTGGCTTTCCAATGATCTTAAATAAAAAATTGTAACAGTTGCATAAGGTACTAAAAAAACAACTACACGCGTGATATATAATAATTTGAAAAAGACTAACTTAAATATAAGATTGAATTGAATGAAAGTTGATGTTTTTATGAAACTGTTATATTCTTATACAAAGCATTATTGCAGCAATAATTTTTAGACGATTATAGTAGTAGAATTGTAAACTAGTAAAAAATTGAAAACATTAAATGTTTGCAACACCTTAAATGCTTGTAATGTTATTAATCTTTACAATTTCTGCATTAAATAAAGAAACATATTAGTATTATACAATTTCTGATAAAATTCAATAATGTATAAGAATTACGATTTGTTTGTCACTGTGCGTCCTTGAATATTACGTTATAGCTAATGACTTAAAAAGAATCTTTGCTGATAATATCTCACAAGATTAAGTTGTACAAAGCTGAATACATTGTTATAAACAATAAGATCTCTGAAAATGCAAAAGAAATACTAACTTTACATTATGAATTAAACACTGGTACGATATCGCCCGTGACGCACTTTCTGGTTCATTAATTATGGTTATCGACACAAAAAATGTTTTTTGGATACTTCAAGGCGTAGAAAGTGTATTTTTGAATCGTAAAAGTAGAAAATCTAACTATAATAAGTCCATTTACCGGTATTAAAGTGCGTAAAATCGTAGAACAATGCAGAAGCCCGTCGGGCGGCACGGCCATGTGCAGAAACACACATCAGTGGACGCATCGCGAAGCAAAGACAGCTGCGAACGGATCGTCGGTACGAACAGCACCATCGACCTGCTGAGACTACTGCACTCTGTTGTTCGATTGAACTTCCACAAAGTTTCCTGTTGTTAATGCATTCCTCTCTTCTTTCTTTCCTCTTTGGGCAAACATTTTAGCTATAATTGTACATAATATGATCGTTTACTCCAATATAGAATTATTAATCAAATTTTAGGTAACAAATAATAAAATTTTGTTTACCAAAGTTGCGGATTTGACTAAAACAGCGTAATTTGTATCTATGCAACGTAATACAAACATGAATAGTTACATGAGCGGTTTGAGCGGGAGAGGGAGGGGGGCTGAAATATACTAGATTTTAATAATAACAAAATCTTTAATATTATACGAGTATAAGCATTTATTGCATGTTACATGAATGAGAAGTGTCAACAGGCATTGCTAGATTTAATATGAAAGATATCTTATTAAAAAAAATATCGAATTTTTTTTAAGTTGTATCGTGTAGTAAATATACCGCGATATATGATTATATAAAAAAATATCTTGGTTACTTCTCATTACTCTCCACATAATTCGAAACTATTATATTAAATTAATTCCAGTATATATAAAAATTGTTAATATATAATTTACCTATTACAAATATATTTTGAAGATCTCTTCATATGTTACACAATTATGTTTACATATAACATCCGACAAATGCATGCAACTTGAAGAAATTTTGTTCCACTGATAATGCTAACAAATTTCGTTGAAAATAAAAAAATAAAAACTTAATTTGAAGAATGGAAGGTATAACTTAATTTCATAATGAATAATAATAGAACCACTACATTCAATATCACCAATGAAACTGTAATATAATTAATAATAGGTATTATATATATGATTAATAAGGTATTACTCTTATAAATAGGATTCAAATACGTTGTTCAAAAACAAGAACGACACATAATATGTTTTGGATCAGGATGTCCTCGAGATACCTCGAGAAAGGGTATGAGCCCATTTATGAGATATTTTATATTAGAAGATTATCCAAATATAGCTCCAAATTCATATAATGTTTTAGAATCATTCAAAGCAATTAAAACTAAGGTATAATTTATTGTTCAGTCTATACATTGTACTAATTTAATTGCATAGACTTGAAAGATTTCAAACAAAATACAGTACAAAATTGAAATTATATACATTTCAGCCTTGCTCTCATAGTATTAGTAAAAAAGGTTACAGTGGTATCGCAAGATTTAGTAAAAAACCTATATTAAAAAATCATTATCCATCACCGTCAGATTACAGTGCTTTTATATTTCCTAAAGAAGTGCAGAAGCTAAAGTATCCATTTAAATCTAATAATAAAAAGCAGATACTTGTTGGCAATACAGTTCCAGGGTATAACAGTAGAATAGTTGCAATAAATTATTTATATTGTATAAGCTAATATTTAATGTTGTATAGTCCAGGCATGTATGTTGATATTAAAACAGAAGGTATTAAATTTGAACATAGTTTTGGTGGTAAAATGAAGGTAAAACTTGGAGTGAATTTAAAATGTTGCAGTCGAAATACAGATCTTTGCAAAATATGTGGAAAAAAACCATTTGGTGATTATTGGCATATAAAAAATGAAATATTTTTATGTAGATCATGCATGAATAAAGAATTTGAAACAGAACATAAATACAGAAGAAGAGAATTAAAACAGTTTCATGTAAGACTTACACTTATCATGGAAAGTTGTTAATTGTTGCTAAAATTAATTGTTTACATTTGTTTATATGTTTATCTTAGAAAATACGAGATTGTTCAATTTTGCATCAACATGGAACTACAACTGCAAAGATGTGGTTGATGCATCCAACACTTGTTGCAGAATGGATACGTAGAGAAGCCTATCTTTCATCTTATTTTAACGTATAAATTAATTTGCAGTGCACTACTTATATTATGATAAAATATGTTAGTCAAAAATATAGAAAAGTTAGACAAAATTTTTATTAAAAAATTTTAGTACTTATCCCTCTTATGTTTTGCTAATAAATATCTATTTAGTAAAAAATATTTTTATACTTATTTGTTGCATTTTAAATTTAATCAATATTTGATTCTTTACTATAAATCTACATTTTTTTTTATCTATATAAAAATTATATAAAAAATAGTCAAATTATGTATATCTATATAGAGCAGATATTCTGAATAATATCTTTAATATTAGTAATAAATAATAGTATAACGACGCGCACTGATATTATTACATATAAATCGTAATCATTCCATATAGATGCCAGCTTTTAATAGCAGATTGTTATCAAACATTTTCATTGTATCAATATACAATACTGAATTTTAATTTTAAGCATCAAATAAATGTATTATAAACTAATCATATGTTCTTTTATTTACTGTAATAATAACTTATATACATGTATTAGAAAATTATAAAAAGTTATTAATTTACATATTTCTATTTCTGCTCAAATAAATACACTAAAAAATATGAAAAATTTTATTTTTGTATTTATAGTTATATGTGTAATAAGAAAAAACATTTATAATGTAGACAATATATACATTAATGTAGATGTAATTTATAATTATGATTATTGAATATATAATAATTTTATTGCACATTAATTACAACCACTTGATGAATATAGAGTTTGATTATTCTGTTGTGCCATTAATGGTTTTTTAGCATCTTCCACAGGATTACCGCCATCAGGAGCTTGTCTTGAAAGCACAAGAATAGATGTTTCAGGTAATGTAAAATTACAATTTTCAACTAGGTCAGGATCAATCGATTTCACCAATGACTTTTCAACTGATATAGTTGTTGTCGATCCTGTACTATTACTTGCCAACAGATCATTATCACTACTTTTATGAAGGATGGTTAAGTCGATACTATCATCAATATTTTCCGATACTCCAGATGGTGTTGCCCTATACAGTTCGGCATTTTCTGAAGATGTATTAATTTCCCCTAAATTGTGTACTTCATTTAATGTCTTATCTATGGATCTACTAAATACTTTACAATATCGATTATCTAATTGTTTAACGGTTTCTTCTTCTGACGATGTATTTGGATAATATAAATCAGGCACTAAATGTTGATACAAAAGGGGGCTAAAAATGTTATTTAAATCCATGTGTCGAATATTTGATGTTAAAAGATAAGTTGTTAATTCGTCGCATTTGGATGTATTACTATTCTCCTCAGTAATTAACTCTTCACGGATTACTGTTGACATTTTATTAGTAATTTGTGGTTGCATAAATGCCTCAACTGAATTTCTATCAGATGAATCGATCTTTTGGTCTGTCATACAACTAATTACTTCTGAATTTGTAATTGTTTGCTCATACGTATCATCTGTTTGAGTAGGTACTGTGCATACTTTCAAGTCTTGGTTACATTTATTACTACCTTGTAAATTATTATTACTTAATTGCAAATTTGTTAATAAATTGGTAACATTTTTTTTTCTTGGACTATTTTTGGTCGGATATGATTGTCCAGGAAATTGTAAAGACAGTTTATCAAGTAAATAATTTATATGCATTTTTGTTCCTCGTTCTGGATAACCGATGAACGTATTATCGAATGTTTTAATATTTTGCATGGAATGTTCACTTTGCTGTTGTATTTCACAGTCATCGTTTGATAAATGTATTTTATTACAAGAATTCGATATTTTAGAAGTATTGGGTTTCATTATCTCACAAGTAACCATTTTTTTGCAATTAATATCAGTTTGAGGCAAGAAATTTTCAATGCTCGCTACAATCGATTTATTTTGATTTTCATTTTCTTTAGTCTTTGTAGTATGTAATAATCTTTTATCTGTTTGAGATATTTGATACATTCTACTATTGTAGCTCATTGTGGCATTGGATATCACTGGAGCTGCAATTTTATAATCGTTATTTTCAGTATCACTATTTGGTTCATTTGAGTCAAATTCATTTTCCAAGTCATCTTCAAAAGCCATATTTGTAACATCACGTAATCGTGATTCTAATCGTTTTGTAATCTCATCTAATTCGGTTAATTTTTGCCTATATAAGAAACAAGAGTATTACATACTTGTAATCATAGAAAATTATATACTGTGAAAAAAAAAATAAAATGTATACAACAAATTCACTTACTTCAGAGATAAAGATAAAAACGACGTAGATACATCTTCAAGATCAATATGCGTAACAGATTCATTTGATTGAGTTTCACTGTGTAATGATTTTTCCTCTTGTGTAACAGTTGACAAAGTGTAATTATTACTATTTCTTTCTATATCAGAATATGTTTCAGGAGTATGTAATGGAATCCAATTTAACTGTGGCATAGATTGTGTTTGCAGTCGAATTGTATTTAATGTCATTGCAGGTTTGCCAAATAATGATAAATTATCCAGTGGTGTTATACATATCTAAAATATTGGTAGTAAAGTATACAAGACAAACATGGAAATATATATAAATTAATTCTGAATAATACCTTAATTTGTCCATTGCATTTTCCAGTGAAGTCCATTATGTGAAACCAACCAGATACTGTTGGAAAGCCACTAAGTAAAACGGAGAGATCAATAGCAGAAAATCCTATAACAATATCTTTCTCTAAATTTATTTGCATATTGACTTCTGCATTTAATATGCGCCAAACTTTTAAAATTAATCTCTTTTCATTCTACAAAAAAGCTTCAAGTTAGAAAAAAATAAAATGTTTTATGTATAAATAGAAAAATGACATACATGTAAAAGCAGTTCTATTGGTAACTCTGTGTCACATTTCCAGTTCCATTTCGGGTTACAATTGTGTGGAAAAACATTAGTAGTTATGCAAGAATTTGAACGTTTTATATGATCGGATTTATTCGCATGAAATGAAACGTATGTACTTGGTTCGATTGTTTCATTAATTTTTTCTATTTTTGGTAAGTGTAAAGCACATTCAATCTCCATAATAGCTCTAAACACTGTTTGGCTATACGTAGAATTCGTTGATACATTTTCTGTACGAATTAGGTTTGGCAATTCAAACGTTGTATTGTTGTGATCAATATCTGATGATTGTTGATCAATCTCTTCATTATATTCAGCACCAACGCCAACACTTCTATAAGTTTCTATTGGTAAATGAAAATTATGTCTAACACTATTATTATCACTCTCATCGGAGCTATTATTAAAATTTAATTCATTCGTATTCATGTGCTCTTCTGCACATGCTTGCCCTTTTTTTTCCAAACTTATCTCAGTTTGTACTGCTTGATTTATGTTAACATTTAAAAATTGCCTGGAATTATCAACTGTATCATGTTCAGTAGAATATTTTGAATTTGAAAGATTTTTTTGTAAATCTCCATTAAATTTATATTCTTTAACAGTTGATATATCTGTCTGACATTCTTGAGTTTTAAAATTTGAAAAATATAAATTTCTTTCAACAGTATTGATATCAGATATTTGAGGATCATGCATTTCTTGCTTGCATTGTTGCATATCTTGCGAGTATGTTATATAATCGGAAAATTGTTTTAAATGTATTGTTTGTGATACAGTACCGATATTTCTTAAGCTTCTTGACATTTCCAGCAATGCAATTTGTTCAGCAGATCCAAGAGCTACCAGTGCGAGCAACTGACCACAAGATTGTCCAGTTACAGGGTCTATAATCGGTACCCACTCATCTACACTCACCACAGGATACTGAAATGATAAATTGTAAAAAAAATGTTTAAAAATTAAAAAAAATTATACTTAAAATAAAATAAGCATGAATTACGCACTTTAGATAATAGTAGATGAGGCAGAACACGTGGATCTCTATATGCAATATATAACTGATGTACAGATAGTTTTGTCAATCCTAGTAGATTATCTGTATTATTATTTTTTGAATAAACTTCAATAATTATATAATTGTCTTTAATACGGTCTAATAAATCATTGTCATATATAAGGGGTACTAACTGAAATATAAAAGTATATATATTTATATATGTACATTTATAAAAATATATAATTTATAAAAATTTTAATAAATATTTACCTGAAAAAATTGATAAAATGGATTTTTCGTATTATTACAAACTTGACTTCTAAACTTATCTTCTTTCCAAAATGCTCTACAAATTAAATATGTATTCAATTCTGGTAATTCTTGTCCTTCAGCTATATATATTAAACCATGAAGTAGAACCTATACAATAATCATATCATCACAAAAAAATACATGTATACTTATACAATAAATTATACTTTTGTACCTTATTTTCTGTCCCAATTTCATAATGCTTTGCATCAGTGTTTGTATCATCTCTATTTTCTGTTCTGAATTGTGCTAGATTCTTCGAACTAATCAAATCACTGCTAGAACCTAAACTATCTGCAACTCCAACTGAAATTGTTTGTAGCTCATTGTCTGATGTAGATTGACTTTTTGCAATGCTCTTACTTTTTTTATTTCTGTTTTCATTTACTGGCTGTTGTGTTTGCAAATTTGGAATGTTTTCTTTAGCAGATGTTATACTATCTAAAAATATATATAATATACGTATATATATATATATATTATGTGGTTAATTCTTTCACTAATATTATCTGCATTTCAAGAATACTTACTAATGTACTGTTTTTCAGAACAATTAGAATCTGAACCTAGTTCTATTACTATGCTTAATTCGCCTAATCTTATTCCTTTATTAACAATAGGCAGTTGTTGTGCGAGTCTCCAATTTTTACATTTTATAACTTCATTAATGGATATTACGGCATTTCCTAATTCTATTAATGTTTTTTTATTCAGATGACGAACAAATATTTTAAATTTTATAAACCACTCTGTATAGTGTTTTGGTTTCAATACTCTGTACGTAGTATTATGGTTAAAATAAATTGCTGTAATCATATTTCATTTAACTATAATCCTAATAAAGTATATACTGTAAACAATGTATGAATTTTAATATCATGGATGTACCTTGATGTGTTTGTTTATTGGAACATATTTTTATTGGTTTTTTCTCTTTAATCCACTTTTTTTCACATTGTCTAATATAATCAAATGTCATGTCATACTGAATAAAATATGTTGCAGATAAAAAAGTATTATCATTATCTGCAAAAAATATATGTTTAATTTGTAGCAAAAATACATAGATTTGATTCATATAAATCTTTAAATATTAAAATATGTGCATATATTATACATTTTTATAAATAAGTTTTACAAATTTACGTACGTAATAGAGAAGAAGATTTTACACGTCTATAACCAGCAGGGCTTAAAGTAAATGACTCAATATTAATTCTAATATAATGAACAAAATCAAGTAGCTCAGTATCTGAAATGGAATATAATTTTCATTAATATATAATCAAAATTAAAAACAGTTTTTTTAAAATTAAATAAACCTTCTAAATCAGTACACAATTGTTTTCTCAGGAATGTATCTTGTAACGAAGAAATCCTTCTTGTAGCTGGTACATTGCTTGTTGAATTCTTAATATCATATCTGAAGGATTTTAAACTGTTCGATGCAAGATCTGTCAAGCTTTGTTTCCGTAATGTTTTATTGTCATCTGAAGATGCCATATTTTTATCCAGGAAACATTCATCCAATTTTACTTCATCTTCCATAGAGATATGAGCTTGTAAACTACTGTTCATTGAATTATTACTAGAACTGAATTCATCTTCATCGTATGTTTCTTTTAATAAAGCTCCTCTGAGTTTTTGTGCCCTTGCAACAACTCTAGCAACCAGTTTATCTGCTACTACATTATTACTAAATTTTTTCACAGGTTCTTGAAATTCTGTTTTTCTTAGTCTTAAAATAGATTTGTAAGTTTCACTGTCTTCTGGTTTTATTCTTCTGGCAACAGTATGTCTATCAGCTTTCACATCATGCTGATTTTTCAAACTATTAATGGTTAATAGTAAGCTATTATCAAGCACTTGCTTTTTTTCACATCTATGAGTTTTTAATTGATTATTAAAGGATTTTGTCATGTGCTCCAATTTCATAGAAATGTGAATTTCTCCTATTTTATTTCCACAATTACTTATTATCGGTATATATCTAAAATATGATTTACATTTAAAAATCTCTAACAAATCTGTAACTTGAGAAGTTCCTATAATGCGATTGGTCTCTTCACTGACAACTATCAATTCTATGGATTCACAGTTTTTAATGTATTCCTCAAAAAGGTTTATATTTGTATGAATGGCATAAATTTCCGTTGTTTCCTCTATTGGTCTTGTAACATTCTTCGTAATGTCCACTGGTCTATAAAAGAAGAACATACTTTAAAATTGTATACGCAAAAGCTAAAAGAATTAATTTTTTATATTGTCCATATTCAACTGCTTAAATAAAATTATTTTAATTAGAAAAACACAAATTACCTAAATTCAGTTCTACTGGTTTCTCCCCACCAAGATATTAATACTCTAACCTCACCAAAATTTCTTTTTAACCAAATAACTTCATCTACGACAAGTTTTAAATAACCATGAATTTTGCCTTCAACTGACGGTGGTAAAGATTTCTGTAATTTCATCCTCGATTCCATTTATTTTCCGAAATATTATACATCGTTGAATCTATACATTTATTTACATTTGTCACCGGTTTAGGTTAATATCAGTAAAACATATAAAGGTACTGTCAATGGTTCAAATTTTTAGTGTAAATGCTATATACATATATATTAAAAAACTAATTATTAATACTGATATTTTTATTTTATTTTTTTCGGTTATGATTACAAAATTACTGTAGAAAATAATTCGTTATCTTCAATCACGGACAAGGTATAAGATAGACTACTCATCCAGTCCATTTTTCCCCCTTCGAATTTGGGGGCTATAGTATATTTATATCAAACTACAATTATAATGTAATATAATTTAAAAAGATTATAGATGTTACAATACATCATAATATCGTTTAATTTTTGCATTCGCTGCGAAATAGATGCCATTTTTTTAAAATTTATATCAGGAAAAAATGACGTTATAGGAGGTAATCTTATTTTATCATTTCTCAGAAAGTGACATTTACAAAAATTAATCATTCAGTCTAATTTTTTACTATCTCACAAAAAGAGTATGAAATTATTAAGAAATTAATTATAAGAAATCTCATGTGATTTTATCAACTTCTGGATCAAATGTAATTCTTAAAAGCTCTCCATTCTAATCTATAAAGAAAAAAAAAACTTGTGTATTCTTTACATGATTGGTAATAATTCAAAATATGGAACCTAAAATTTGAAAATGAATGGTCCATCCATTTTTCTCTCTTAATATTACTTTGAAACAAAAAATAATGAATATTTGCTGTCACTTGATCACAATATGTGTACATAATTTTCTATTGAATATTTCTTTTTATCGAATTACTTAATATTTTAATAAAATATTTATGTTTTTGATTTCGAACAAATTACTTTGCATTTTGATTGCATGTAAACAGAGGGAAATGAACCATTTTTAAAAATATATGATATCTGTATACGCATGTAACAGTAACCTATAAATTATTCATACTTCAAAGTTCTTTAAAGTGTTTTGGATATGATTACAATGTTTCAAATATTTCCAAGATACACAAAGCATTATAAATTATTTAGTATAGAAATATTTTTAAATTATCGAAGAAATTATTTCTATTGTTCATCATATAATTTCTCAACCTTGAACAATGAAAAGCCACAAAATCTTTATCGGCATTTATATTCGAAAATTTTAGCTTGTGGTCCTATAACAGTTGCTGATTACATGAAAGAGGTTTTAACTCATCCAGCTACAGGATATTATATGAATAAGGATGTTTTTGGAAAGCATGGTGATTTTATAACATCTCCAGAAATTACACAATTATTCGGAGAAGTATGTAAGTTTCCATAAAAAATTTACAAATAAACTTATATGTGTTAAAAAAGGATGAGTTACTTGTATTTCAATATTTATTTTCTTAGATGATAGCTGTTTGGATAATACATGAATGGCAAAAAATTTCAAAGGACCCTTTTCAAATTGTTGAATTAGGTCCAGGTAGGGGTACCTTAATTAAAGATATCTTGCGGGTATGTGTGTTTAATATTTAACATTCAAATAAAAATTAGGAAGATTATTCATAAATATACTATCACCATATGTAGGTATTTAAACAATTTAGGATCTTAAATAATGCATCAGTACATTTAGTAGAAATTAGTCCTACCCTCTCTTTAATTCAAGCAAAGAATTTGTGTAAAACAATTAAAGAACATGATATATATACACAGTTAAATGAAGTTCAACACAATTCTATTACATACTATAGAGAGGGTATTACAGAGGATGGAGTGCAATTATATTGGTATCACTCTATTAAGGATGTACCAAAAAATTTTAGTATCATTTTAGCACATGAATTCTTTGATGCATTACCAATTCATAAATTTCAGGTATATTAACCATAAGTATTGTTTAAAAATAATTGATTAACATGTATTATTATATGAACAGAATAATTTTTAATTTAGAAAACTGACAAGGGATGGTGCGAAGTTTTGGTAGACATAATTCAAGAAACTAAAGAAGAAAAATTCTGTTATGTATTGTCAAAGGCACCAACCCCTGCTACTATTTATATATCAGTAAGATTTATGCATTTTGCCTTTTAAAATAAAATAATAAGTAATTGAACACATTTGATCAATATTTTACAGAATGATGAAGAAAGAGAACATGTTGAAATTAGTGCAGAAAGTTTGGCAATAGTAGATTATATAGCAAATTTTTTGTGGGAATATGGTGGATTTGCTTTAATTTGTGATTATGGTCATAACGGTGATAAGACTGACACCTTCCGTGGATTTTTTCAACATAAAGTACATGATCCATTATTAGATCCGGGAAGGGCAGATTTGACAGCTGATGTTGATTTTGCAGCTATAAAAAAAGTTGCAGAGAAAGATAACAGACTAATAACTTTTGGACCAGTGACGCAAGCGAGCTTCTTAAGAAATCTTGGAATTAACATAAGACTACAAATGCTTTTACAAAATGCAACAAAAGAAGAAATTAAGAGTTTAGAATCTGGATATCGTATGATAATGGATGAAGATCAAATGGGAGCTCGTTTTAATGTTTTATCCTTGTTTCCATCTGTTTTGAAAGAATATTTCGAAAAAATGCCAGTAGCAGGTTTTTCTTAAATATAAATTTTAAATAATGTTATACTAAAAATTGTATTAATGATAGTATTACTATACACACATTTATATAAATTAAGGATGAATAAATAATTCATATATAAATATGTACTTTATAACTAACTTTTTATTTCAATTTCATATTTCTTCCATACTTCTGCAAATTTTAATACCTTTTCACGTTGCCGATCAACATTTTCTTTTTTTGGCTTTCGCCATGTATCGTAATCTAGATTTAACATTCCACCTATAATTTCCTACAGTAAATGAAATATTTTAATCTGAACTGCTTTCATGGAATATACAATATTATTTATATATAATTTTTTAAAAATTTACCTCTGCAAAATTCTTTGGAAACATATGCTCGTCCTCGATAATGTGAGCATATCCTTTGTTTGTTTCAAACTCCACCATAAAATAGGACAGACCATTTGGAACTGCTTGACGAATATCTTTGTTTTCAAGATTAACAACTTTTTTATTCATTGACCATTCTGTTTCACATTCTAATAAGGCTTTCTATTAAAACATTAAGTACAATGTTAAAATATGCACAAATATTTTGTTTATATCTATATTTACCTTAAAATACATAGGTGCTAATTCACCAATTTCCTTTGATAGTGGAACACATTCTAATCTCATATGTGAAAATTTGTAACGCTTTTTATAAATCTCATAGAATACTGGATATTGATTTTGATCGATAAACATCTTATATAAAGCTCGTTTAAATATCTGAAAACAATTATTCAAGAAGAAAATTACATCATTAAGGAACAGTATCTTTCTATTATACCTTCAGCTTTTCCCAAACATTTTCATCTAATTGTAGTTGACAAGCAACATGATACGTTGGTGTTATTATACAGTGCCCATCAGTCAAAGAAGTAAATTGAGGAAGACTTAAACAAATTTCAGAATCCATCGCAACAATCATGTGTTTTAACATGTATTTTGAATCAATACACCAATAACAATTATCCAAACTTTTTGACAGACATTTGTGTTCTTTAATTGCAAGCGAACGATCTTTTTTATTGTATTTTTCATCTGATTTGACACGAGTGATGTTTTCCTCAAATATGTCATCCATGTCCATATTCTATAAACCATTTCACATATTCATTAGTTCGTGATATTTGTTTGAAGTACATAATTATATACGTGACATACCTTACTAGCTACTTTAACAAATGCTGCATCATCTTCTTTTGTAGATCTTCCTTTTTCCTTGTGAAACTAAACAAATGCAATTCTATTAATATTTAATATATATATAAGTGAACGTATTATTTATGTATATTTACCAATTGTTGCAATGAGTATTTGTCATCGTCAAAATAATGACGCACTCTTTTCCCAGATATATGTGTTTCTGCACTTTTTCGTTTGATGTTTTGAAAAGATTCTATAGATTGACTCTTGGATTCCAATGGTCGCGTAATACCTATCGTTTATTTTGTTAATATAAATAGACATATATTTCTTATATGTAGTTATTTATTCAAAGTTTAATAAAAATTGTACTTTTAATATATACCTTTAGCATCAGTTCGTGCAAGAATGACATTTTCAACCTTTCCTATATCATGTACTTGAATACTTTTTGCAATTTCTCTAGCATTTTTTAATTGAATTTTTAATTCCTCAGCAAGTTCCTACAAAAAATAATATGAATTTTGCATAAACAATACATTTTTTTAATATATATATATGATGCAAAAATCTAATATGTATATAACGTACCATATTACCCATTATTTCGGCTTTAACAATCTTTGCTCCCAACTTATTCATTTCTGCTTTTGTCAAACTTTTCGTTCCTGTGTCATTGGTATTTTTAATAAAAGCATTTTTTGATGCAGACATATCTGAATCTGATATAAATGATTATCCCTTTTATTATACAATTAAGATAAATGAGTATGGCGCATCACTTAAATCAAACAACTGTTAGAAGCATATCAACTGAAATATATTTCACATAAGATTATTATTTAAGATATTATATCTATATCTAGATGCATTTGTATATATTCAAGGCGACAAAATCATTTTATAAAGTAGTATTACGTATAATATTGTATGTTAGTGCGACGATGACAATGTTGTATAGTGATATGAATGTATAGTACTTACCAACCTACATTAATTTTATTCGTATCACTTAGAATTTCAGGTTAAAATCTTTAAAATATGAACACAAATATAACTGTAATATATCATTATTGAAAAATTACAAATTACAGGATCAGAGATGAAGCTTTATATTAATAAACATAAATTGTCAAAATGTGTGCATAACCAATATTTATAGCCATTAAAGGAAATTTATAATTTTTTAAATTATAGACGAAACTTCTTTCTCAAGTATAGTTTTAAATATTATATTTATAAAATATAGAATATTTTCTTGTTAGTTGTATATGACAGTACTATACTATACATAATTTACCAATCAATAGCGACTACGTAGTTACCGCGTAGATTTTGCCGCGCAAACGTTACACACATAATCATCGCTTGTAAAATAATTAGTTTAATATTTCTTGGCGATTTTCTCTTTGTAAGTTAATTGTGTTTTTTATCTTTCATTCTTCCTGTTATCTTCCTCTTTGCAACAGTGATGTGTGTTAAAATACATAATACTCATGTTAATCTACAGAAAATGTTTGTTGTTATTTCACAATTTATTAATAGTAATTTTGTGATTAAGTAAATAAATTTATGCAATAAAAATATTTTTTCTGTAATAGAGCATCATATTAACTATTATAGTGTTTTCTCACTTTGTATACAAAATTAAATTGAAACAATTACCAAAGATCCAGTTGATGAATATTATCAGAGTGAAATTTCGCATTAATTGAATAAGGTGCCAGTAAACTTCGTTGTCACATAAGAAGTATTACAAAATTTGTTTGTTACAAGGGAATAGTATTTTGTTATCTTTTTATTATTTTATCTATATCAGTATGTAACTTTTATCTATTTATGCGTATACGTATCTATATATACAATACATTTCTGAGTTTTAGATAAATTTATAGAAAATGATTGAATCTGATCAAAATGACAAAGAAAGACAAGATGAAATTCCGCCTTTAAGTATTTCTAATAATTCTGTACATACAAATGAACCTAAGCAAAAAAGGTTACGTGAAGAAATCTCAGAGAATGAAAAACTTGATCCGCCTTCTAAAAAATTATGTTCATTTGTTGATGAAACAATGTCCAAAAATAACAACATTGGAAATACTTCAGAAATAAATGGTATTGCAAAGGACATAAGTAATGACAATAAGGAGGATAAGATTAAATCATTGCCAGAAGAAAGTAAAAATGAAATTGTGAATGAGACAGATGTCGCAATATCTAAAAATAGAAATAATGATTCATTGATTAATAATGATGCTGCAGTTGAAGAAGATATGACGCCTAATATTTCAACAGACATAAAACAAAAGGTAATAAATTATTTACATATTTATTGACTTTCATTTTTAAAGATTTTTTAATATGGTCATACTTTTATTGTTTACATATGTAAAAGGAAAGCATATCTATAGAATCTGTAAGAAATGAGAATGTAGAAGATGCAGTAGTTAAAGAAGAAATTGGAAAAGAAAAGAAAGTGGAAGAGAAGCAGGTGGAAGAACAAGAGAAGGAGGAGAAAGATCAAGGAACAGAGGAGGAAGAAGAAGTTTGCTTCAAACCAAAAAAGAAAAATAGAAAATCACAAATTGAGAATGCTGAAGTAGTAGAAGGTTTAGAACTTTCAGTAGAGTGTGCCAGTGATAAAGAATCTTCAAGTGTTTCTGAAAATGAAACTGAAGAAAATAAGGAGCCCAAACCAAAAACTATAATTGTCAAAGCAAAACCTAATGATTCAGAACTTGATATCAGTTCCTCTGAAGCAGATAAGTCTGATTCACAGGATGCATCCGAAGTAAAACCTAAACAAACTACAAAAAGAGGAAAGAAAAAGGGCAGAACATCTTTCAGTAAAACAAAAAATACAGATTCTGAAGAAAATGATGATGTTTCGGATGAAGACTATAGTCCAAAAACTAAGAAGAAACTTAAGAAAGTAATGACAAATAAAAAAACTACAGAATCAAAAAGAGGGCGCGGTAAAACAAAACGAGAGGTTAAAAAATTGCTTGAAAAGGAAGATGAGGAGGATGAAAATTCTAATATAACAACCGAAGATGTGAGAACAGAAGAAAATGAATCTGATATGGAATCAGTAAAAAGTAAAAGTAAAGATGAAAGTGATGATGAAGACACCTCTAAAGATAGAAAAAGAAACAGAAATATAGTAAGTTCAATAATATTCCAATACTATGTATCAGATCTTTTTATAAGTGTATCTATACAAAATAGTATTTCTCAATTCTTTTATAGAGACCTGAAGATGATAAACGAATACAATTGTACAAAAAATATATTAGAATTGCTGGAATACATGTAAAATCTTATAATGAACTTTGGGTTGGTTGCAAATCGAATGCTGCAAGAATGAGGTGTCTTAAAGCATTGCTAGAGAAAAATGGAGTTAATGGCAGACCAACTGTAGAGAAATGTAAAAAAGCTAAAGAAAGGAACGAAAGTCTGAAAGATGTTGCAGAATTAAATACAAGCAATATTATTTCAGAAGGTTTGTAATTTTATAGAATTTCTCTGGATATCAGTAGTAATTGTCGTAATAATAAATTTTAGGACGTGTTACACGTGCTCAAAGAAACAAGGATTCTAATAGGGAATCAATAAAAACTTCAGAGACACCTACAAAACATCGTGAAGCACGTAGTACATTTAAACGCGTTTTAAGCGTTGTTGACAGTGATTCGGAATGAAGCATTATAAACTTTTGAACGAATGTGTGAAAAAGTTTGTAACACGTATTGATATTAATTTTTTACTTACCTTAGTATATGGTAAGTATATATTTTTTCTATTTTATCAAAAATTTGCACAGGTATATGTTTATGTCCTATATATCTAAAAAAGCTGATAATCAATGAATTTAAACATCAAAAATAAGGATGTTGCGCTATAGCATTTTTGCTTAATATAATATTTTGAAATATTTGAAGTAGTCGAAAACTCACTTCTTTAGACTTAGTATATGAAAAAATTGTATATTTAAAACTATTTTGTACCCTTTTGGGTGCACTTGTTTGTATGGAATGTGGTATTAAAATTCTTGAAGTTATAGTACTTGAAATTAATTGTACAAAATGTGGATTGAAGACAATAGATACTTAGTTACCTTGGTTGGATCTTATACAGTAGGTATTGGTTAATATTTTTCTATTAAATTTTACATAAATTATGACACTGAAATATGACATTTTTAAATATAGTAAACATTTGTTTTAAATACTACTAGAAATTGGTAATAATTTGTCGCAAGTTTTTAGGATACTTTCTACATAAATACGAATATTTTCTCTAAAAACAGTCAGTGCATTAATAAAATATTTTAATATAAGGGTAAACAAATTAAGGTAAAAATAAAGTTGTTCTTATCATGCTGACTCTTCTAATGAATGTTATAATTACTAAAAATGTCAGATATAAGTATATAATGGGTATTTATGAAAGGACGATATAAATACTTGGTAAAAATATATTTTTGTACACAACTGTGTAAAATGTTTTCTTTTAATGATATACATTTTATACTGACAATATGTACAAAATATTAAAAATACAATGTATTTTATAAGGCAGAAAAAGACTCAAGATATATAAAATGGCAAAAAGTTGTTAAAAATGGAATAATATAAATATTTCCTAATCTGCTACTTATTTTGTGAATATAAAAATTTTGAAATACATTCCTTACTGCACAATATCTTTTTCTCTTTAACTGCAAACTTGCCATTTAACAAATTTTTCTTACAAATATAGCAACAGAAACAAGTTCCTGTTGTATGAAAATTTAAATCTTTAACAGGGATACTTTGTTGATCTGCAGCAATTACCTTTTCGCATGTGTTACATGTTTTTGCATATGTTTTTTGATAACACAACAGACACAGTGGACGATCATTCTCTTTGATATATTGTTTTCCAGCCAATGGAATATCACAATCCCAACAGCAAAAATGTTTTACATGATAATTATGACCTTGTGCAACGGTATATTCTCGTACAAAAATAAGCTGTAAAATGTAATAAAAGTAATACGAAAGTTTATTGTGCGTTATAAAAAGTGACGTAAAATTTATGATAAATTTTATATATATATATATATATATATATATATATATATATAAATATATATATATATATACACACACACACACGTATACTACATATACTTACTTCATCACAGGCAAAACATCTAGGAATTCCTAGAAGCTTCGCTAAATCTCTGCCACAGTATAATTTGTTTTTGTAATAAAAGTAGACTAAATCTACCAATAGTTCATTACACATATTACACGTGAAACATCCTGGATGCCATACTGCGTGTTTAGCTTTTTCCGTAATGATAGCAACGTCACCAACATTGATCGCTTCTTCGCATTTGTGGCACTTTTTTAACTTACTAGAATCTATCATTAGTTCCTCCATAGCACTTCCTACGTGTTCTGTATGTGGAGAACTCTGCTCCAATTGTTTTGCAACAGCAACATTCTCATAAGGAAATATTTGATTATGCAATTTGTCAGAATAAATAACAGTGGAAGGTGTTGTGAAGCTATTTAATTTTGCTTCCTGATTATTAATATTAGGAAACTGTAAATATGTCTGAGACGATGAAGCTGATGAAGGAAATGAATCTTCTGCAGTTTTGGTGGGAGTTATTAATTTACTAGTTCTTAATTTTTCTGAATTAAAACTTTGTATTGGATTCAAAGGATCAGATTGAACTATGTTTGCATTGGACTTTATTACATCTTTTTCAACTTTTATCGGTTCAAAAGTTTGCTGCTTATCTTGTGATGAAATTAACATTCTAGAAGGATTTTTCATGATACTAACACTAGCTGTGCTGCTAGATCCTTTATTATCATTTGTAGAAATATTTGTATTTTGTGATCCAAAATCATTATTTTTACTTAACGAGTTATTTAATTCTAAATTCCTTGCATAATTGGGAGTACCATATGCCACCTGTGCTTGAGTATCTTGTTTACTATATTTATTTGTGAGTTTCTCTCGTATGTACATTAAACCCTTTTCGTCTAGTGTGCTTCCAATGATATCATTCGCATGCACTGTACTGGATGGTAATAAAGCATCTGCTAACATAGCTTCTGCAACATCAGCATTATCGTTAATTAATTTTGAATGTAACAGAGTACTAGATGGATTTTTAAGCATGTCTTTACATGCTTCTTTATAACATTCTGATGGCGATATAACTTCAGAATTAACATTTGTCACTGCTTCATCATTTAAATATTTTGAGTTTTCAGTTGTTGGAATATCTGTTGTAATATTCTGATTATTACTATCAATTTTTTTTACATAAAAATCTTTATTGTAAAGGTTGTCTTTAATTGGTTCTGATTTTACGATTCCACTATTATTACTGACTGCATTATATTTCTCAAAAATCGGTATACTTTTAATATTACTAGAATTACTTGTGCTCAAAGGAGCAGAAGACTGTTGCATATTTAAGTTTTCATATAAATTTTTTTTATATGAATTTTTTGGGGCAAAGCTACTTGGTGTACGTAATTGAATAATGTTTGATGGTGTGTTTAATTTATTTTGTGGACTAAATCGTTGCATATCAGTTGCATTCACAGGTGTTACTAATGATCCATCAAATGGACGAGCACTTAGTATCTATGACAGAAAAATATTACATATAAATAAAATTTAATCAATAATTAAGTGTCTGCTGTAGTAATTTACCTTGGTCACTGTTCCTTGACCTACATATTTTTTTATATTCTCTAAATAATTTTCAAATTCCTTTTTTTCCTGATCACTTAATTTATCACAAATTTTATAATCTATATCATGAAGAGGTAACTGTTTTTGTAATAGCTGTCTTCTCAAAGCTGCACCAGCTGACCCTTTGATAGGTAACTTTTCTATAGGTAAAGCTTTCATATAGTCTACAGCAAGTTCTTTTGTTATATCTGGTGGTATCCATTCAAATGCTTCCTCTTTATGTTCTTTTCCACTATTTATATGTAGTACTAAACATAATTTATTATATTAACATTACACATAACATATTCTGATATTAATTATACTTACAAATTGGTTTTTTCTTATATCTTTTTGTGGTTCCAAACAACAAATCAAACTGTGGAAAGTCGTCATCATCAACATCATGATTGTCTTTACTACATTTGCAATTTTTGCAAATTTTTCTCCAAAAATGTAAATCCAAACCTGGGCATGTTGCTTTACAAACAACACAAGGTGCCCCAGCACCAGCTTCATGTGCCAATCGGGGCTGAATAGAATAGTTAGGATAATTCAAAGAATTTCAAAAACAACATTTGAGCAATGAGAGAAAAAAACTGAGTATCAGGAATTTATTTAAATTTTTATTACTACTAGATAAGATTTATATTTCTTTTGAGAAATAATAAATGTATAAAATAAATAAATATATTAAAAAAATATTACTGTTTACTATACTTTGAAGTCATTCTCTTCAATGCCTACCTTTCTTTTTCGATTTTCCAACTCTAACAACCATTTTGGACGATCGCTTATATCTCTGTCTGTCATTTTCAATTAATTTTTGTTGTATTTCAGTATTTATTGTGACAAAATTTTCGTACCAAGGAATGTAAAAGTTAGAAAAAGTAGTTTTTACGTATAATCGCTTGACACTTCCACAAACGTGTGACTCACCACTATGGCTCACCAAAGACCAATGCTCATATTTCCCCTTCTACTAACATACTCGGTACTAAGTAGGGCCCACTCACATACAGAAAATTCTTAAAAATGTTTCACATATACGTACACTATGTATGAGTTTACGGTGAAGTCAGCAGACGTTATCATCCTACGATGGATATAATTTTACTTAAATATTTTTCGATTATAATACCACATTACTCTTAATTTATTTCCTAAATGAAATATTTAATTGGAAATTAAATTTCTTCCATGATTTGCTTAAAAAATATTCAATGAAAAAAAGTTTAGATACATATTGGTTCATTGAATAATGAACAAATGTTCGGTTTATTGAAGAATGAAATTTATATCGTAATCTGAACAGTTTTATCAGTCAGTTATATGTGTATATATATATAAAATACAGACACATAAATGTATATTGGAATACTGTAGATCGCTCTATTATTTAAATATCTTTTAATCTATATATCAGATAACAATTCTTATAGACTGAACGGAAAGGTTTATTTGAACATGGTTTCAGTTTGTATTATTTACCTTATTTTATTGGATGATACTATTTTGTATATATAAATGTACAAAAGAAAGTTGAACAACAATATAATGTCTATCACTTCCATTAAACTTTTTTATCAATTCCAAATGCTATGTCAAATTCTTCTTCCGAAATCTGAAATGAATACCATCACTTAGAAATAAACGTAACCATTTATTGTAAATATGTTAACTAACAATACCTTCTTCTTTTTTAGTTTTTTAATCAGCGCTATATCTTTGGCTAGATCTTCAATATCTTGTGCATCTATCTTTCTCTTTTGCTTTTTCTCTTTCCGTGTTTTGCGATTTTCTTGTTTTTCCAGTTTTTTTTTCTTAGCTTCAGACCATGGTTCAGTTTGCTTATGTTTACGCTTTTGTAACTTAGGCCACATTCCGTTATTTTGAAAAAACGTTAATTTTTCTAAACGACTTTTTTCTCTTTGTTTATCTAAATATTTAATTGAATTGATATCAGTATCTTCTCCATGAAAATTTGATATGTCCCTTGTCTTAAGTTCAGGCATACGAGGCATTCGCAATAAACCAAAACCCATTGCAAGTTTTCCTAAATCAATATCCTTTAATCTTAATATTAAATTGCATTCATGTTTATTGTATGCTTGTATATATGATACAAATGCCCTGTTAGCTTTGTCAAAGAGAGAACGATCTTGTTTTTGTAAATCCCTCATGCATTTTAAACATTTTTCATATGAAATTATAGATGGTTCCAGAATTATTTCTTGTAAATCTACTTTCTGATTTCTTTTAATAAAATCTACATATGCGTCTTCTGTTTCTAGAAGAAATAATAATGCATTTCCTTCATTACCAATTCTAGCAGTTCTACCACATCTGAGAAAAATAAACAATGAAGTAGAATAAAATTATAAGTAGTAACACACTTTAATGATAAAATTATTCTCACCTATGTACAAAACTGCTTGCTGAACAAGGAGGATCATATTGTAATACCCAATTTACTTCTAAAATATCAATACCACGAGCCATGACATCAGTGCAAATTAAAATGCCGCTTTTGGTCCGTCGAAATTCATTAAATACTTTATATCGTTTACTTTTCATTTTACCATGAATTGCAAATATTGGTACACATGGCAACATTCTAAAAAGCAATTATGTACTATAATTTATTTTAGTCTGAATATATCTTATTACTGTTTAGTAATGTAACTTACGTTTGTATAATGTGACTAAAATAATCAACACATGCACAGGTAGATAAAAAAATCATATATTTTAAATTAATGCCTTTGCACTGAATAAAATCTATCATTATAGATAATTTATACTCAGCATTTACAATGGTATAATTATTTTTTAAATTTGTTGGTGTAGAAATATTTGGTTTCTCTTTGACAGTTATCAAAGCTGGGTTTCTAAGTCCAGCTCTTATTAATTGTTGCAGTTCCTTTGTTTGAGTCGCAGAAAATAAACCTGTTCGTCTAAGACGCGGTAAATAACTTAATATTGTGTTTAGACTTGCAGAAAAGCCTAAATCTAACAATCTATCAGCTTCATCTAAGATTAGTATTTCCTACAAGTTTAATTATTATTTATTATTTATATACATTTATAAACAATTATTTTGCTAGTAATTATTAATGAAATGTATTGTTACAAATAAATGCTTCATATTTTAAAACTATAGTTACCAAAAATTTTACACACGCTGCCAAGTTTATACTTTTACAATTGGACAACATATCTTCTAATCTACCAGGTGTTGCTACAACAATGTTTGCCCCTGCTTTAAGTCTATCTACATCTTCTACAATTGTTGTACCACCAACAAGTAATACTTGTTTTAAATCAGATATATTATTTAAAAACTTTTGTAAGACTTCACTTATTTGTATAGCTAGTTCTCTAGTGGGGCTAATTATTATTGCTCCAATTTCTTTGGGTTTCCATTTTTCTTTTCTCCTCTATTGTGAATACAAAATATTATATAAATCCTTGACTCAAACTAAATAAACATAACTAAAGAAAGGATAACTGTAAATTTCATATGATACCTGTAATATTTCTAATAATGGAACTAGAAATGCTATTGTTTTTCCACTCCCTGTTACTGCCTCTGCTGCAACATCTTTTCCTTTTAATAATAATGGTATAGATGCTGCCTGCATATAATTTAAAAGAATTGTGTTATTAATTATACATTTAACTTTAACTACTTCATTAAAAGTATAAATTAATATTTATTGCAAATTTATGATTTTTGTTACAATATTTTACCTGCACGGGTGTCATGTATGGAAATTTTAATTCTTCAATGGTTTTCAATACAGATTTGCTTAAAGGTGTCTCCAATTCTTTCCAATTTTGTGTTTCCATTATAATATTAAAAATTTCACTTACTCCTTAAGATAAAAAATTAGACTACGTACGTAAATCTTTTTTTATAAGATTGTGAATGTTAGAGGTTATGTTTGTAACATGCCGTTAACATCACGATATAGGTAACATTACGAACGAGATTATTTTTAATTAAATTATTTTAATAATTTCAATATAGCAAAGCTTTTTACTTTTATGTGTTTTAAATACTTCTACACAAAAAATGTATTAAATTAATTTAAAAATTGTTACGTTAAAAAAAATGTAATTATAAAATACAATGTATTTATAAAATGCATCCAGAAAATTTTTTTAACTGAAACTTAAAAATTAACGGGAAACAAATAAATCATTATGTACAAATTCGCTTTTAACGCATTGACTTTATTTTGATGTTTCTTTTTTTTTTAAATCTCTTCGATATAAAATTTGTGTCTCTCTCTCTCTCTCTCTCTCTCTCTCTCTCTCTAACGATGTCACATATTTAACTATCTCTCAGATAAGGATCGTCCTTCCCTTCATTTCACTTATATACACGACTAGGTCTAAGGCCGTAATTTTCAACTTGTCTTTTTCAATGCCATAGCATCTAACAATAATTCATTTATACATAAGAGGTACGTAATTGATTTAATTGTCACAACAATTTCCGGCACTAAACATAATACATACTTTATAGTCTATTTGGTAATATAAAACATTGTTTAGTTATTTTATTGTAAATATCTTCTATGATATCTTTCTGTTTTTTAATTTTGCAACATGTATTATTTATAAGAAAATATAATCAAAACTCATTTGTAAGGATATTACATAGATTATGAGTATCTATGTACATTACGCGTAATTTGAAAGTACTCATTTAAGAATTCGATCATTAAATATAATTATTGCAATATTTACTACTGTAGTATTACTTCTGAATTTGTATTTTTACTTCTACGTATTTTAACAAAGATATAAAATTTGTAAATGTTACTGTAAACATATTATGACGTAACACATCGAAACTTTATATTTAATAAAATCATTAAACAAAAATTAATATATTTGTACCTCTTTATATACACAGATGCTTTTCTGTCACAATTATCGGACCGTTTTAAGTGACATTATCAGACTCCTATCGCCTTACACGTTTTTCCTAATGCGACTTACTTTTTATTTCGAGGGTCTTGTGTATAAGCATCTCTTAACAAAATCCATCATCAACAAACTGCAAAATTTGGAACTTGATTTCAATTATTTTATTATCGTATCATTTAAGTCTGTTTAATTGAATGAATTTCATCAAATTTAGAATAGTTATATCGATCCGTATCTTTTTTCTTCATTGTCGTGAAGTATGAAATATCAAAGCACGCGAGCAGAAAAATATGTCATATGTTCTATTTTTTTTTACACCGTTTCGATAATTATTTTGTGTAAAATGAAACTGTTCACTCGCATGATGTTTACCGTTTTTTTGTTTTTAAATACTTTGCATCCCTGTGGATACTCACACATCATCACATTTTCGATTAGTTCTTTGTATACCAACCTTACAGGTTGAATTTTGGCTTAATTAAATGTTTACAAAGTAGTGCGGACTACAGTAACCAAAAGAGAAATTTCTGTAATATTAATATCTTTTGCAGCATTTTAAAGTCACTGTCCCTCATTTCTTTCATTTCGTAGTATATTGTATAGGAACCACCTATCAATGCAATTTCGATCTATGTTTGCCAATTTTCTTTTTACATTTCATACGTTTATATAAATCAATCTTAAAAAATCGTGTTAATTTTTTGTTATTATAACATTTAAATTAATAATATATAGCAATACATGATGGTAAGTTGCATACTGAAATCTGTCTCGTGTAGTTAAGATTTAAATATGATTTGAGGGACTAAATATTGTTGTGGGTTTTCTATAATTAGTTAACCCACTTGAAAGTCACTTTCAAGATGATCTGCACTTTACATTATTATGATTTAAAATTCTTTATTGTAAAATTTCTTGTGCTATGGCTATATGATTTAGATAAAAAAACATGTTATTTTGTTTGGAATGATATTATTACTATCGAGAAAAAACGAATTAATAATATCTAAGCTTTAGGGTAAAGTGAAACTTGTAGATTGTTTATAGAAACACCTGTGGTTGTAGGCAATAAACGAAAGCCTCCTCAAGTGCCTAATTGCCATCATGAAAGTAACTTGAATTTGTAAACTTTATTCTACCTCTGCAGAATACTAGTACTTCTCTTTTTCTTCATCCATTTCTGATTGCAGCTACTGATTATGCGGCAAAATCACTGGTATAGTTTGCTGTGTTCCTGGAGGTGGTTGCGGTGGTAGATATTGCATGTGCTGCGGTGGTATCGGTATATGAGGAGGAATTATAGGACACATTATCGGATAACTTGGAGCATGACCTTGCGGAGGAGGTGGAGGATATGTGGGTTGTGGAGTACCAGGAGGATTATAAGTGCCTGGTGTATGTGGTGGATTAGGATTAGCTGGGGAGGGTGTTTGACTTGGTGGTTGTTGAGCAACATGAGGATGTGGATGTGTATGTGGGCCCATGTATTGAATGCCAGGAGCTTGCGGTCCTGGTGAGTCATGATGATGATAAGGTGTAGCCATATGTGGCGGTGGGGGCGGTGCCTGAACCATGCGTACCATCTGCTGATATGCCGGCTGACCAGGATAAGGCACCTGGAATGGTGGATGTAGAGGAGCCGGCGCCATTAAAGGCTGTCCAGTTGCCGCTACCACTTGCATTTGAGAAGCAATGTCTTGCGCACGATGTTGCGCATGCATTACTGGTACTGAAATAACCAGAGCGACATACAATTTATGTTGCAATTTCAAGAAAGACAATCTTTGTCTTTTTTTTAAGGCGATACTGCAAAACATTCATTAATAAATAGAAAATTGGAAACAAGATGTGGATACCTAGATACTGACCCTTCCGGAACCTTGTCACAGGCTGAGCCGGAGGTTGACTGAACGCACTTGGTGGTTGGCTAGTCATTACATATGCTGGCATAACTACGGTTGCAGGCATCGTTGCTCCAGTATACTGTGGTGTCTGTGGAGTGTGTGGTCTACTTGGTGTTGGTGTACTTGGAGATCGCTAAAAGGACATATTAATATTATAATTTATTATCTAATTTCTGGTTAAATTTCTTATTAAATAACTGACAACTTACCGGCGTAAAAGGTTTTGTATTTGGATTGAATTCTTTAGCATTGGGATTTAATGTTGACTTCTTGAATGCATTCGTAATTTTATCAACAGCAGGTTCTTGTGGAGCTTGGGATACAGTGGGTGTGTTTGTAGGAGTCTGTTGTTGTTGTTGTGGTTGTGGACTTGTAGGTCGTACAGATAATGGACCTGGTGGTGGTTTATTAGTAACAACAGTTTCTTCTGAGACAGTTTGCCCCTGATGTTGCTGCTGCTGCTGCTGTTGTGGTTGTTGCTGTGGAGGACTTTGGTGTTGCTGTTGTTGTGGTTGTTGCTGCGATTGTTGTGGCGTTGTGTGTTGGTGAGATGATTGATGATGTGTCTGAGTAATTTGAGGCGAAGAGTGAGAATCCTGTTGATGTTGATGTTGCTGCTTTCTGGTAACTGGTAGTGTGTCTTGCGACGGTGTTTCTGCTAACTTGAAATCTGATGCAAATTGCCTCAATTCTGAATGTTGTTCTTCCCTACTACGTGGCGTTGGAACCTTTAATAATATACATATATCTTACAATTTTGTAAATATGAAATATTTTTAAAGGTACAATTTGCAAATAGAGATACTAAATACTACCTTTCTGTGGTCTGATTTGTGTGGAACTATTTCACATCGTTGTCCATCCATTGAATTTTGCTGTTGTAATTGACTATGCTGTTGATGCGACGACGGCTGTTGGTGAGACGTGGTAACATTTGTTTGTGGAAATGGTGCCGGTGGTGCTTTATCAGCTGGGTACACCTGTTGTCTGCCCGGACGTTCACGTTTATCTGTGTTTATTTTAGATGATGGTGTTTGTTGCTGTTGTGGCGGAAAACTGACTTGCGGGACAGAGGAAGTAGCTTGAGATTGTGCTTGTGATTGTTGCATCACAGGAACTACACATATATAAATACCATTAAGAAGATAATATATAAAATATTTCCACCTACTGTTTCCCATTTGTTAATAGATTATATTTAAGTATAAGCTTTTAATACCTGGTGGTGGTGGTTGTGTTGCAGATGGAGGCACGAATGGTGGTGGAGGATTGTTGTATGTAACTACTACTCCACTGGGTGGCATTCCCATGTTTAACGATACCGGATGTTGCACCGATGGATGAGCGTTTTGCATTCCAATAGGAAGATTCGAAGATGAGGGAATGTTTACATTTACATTGGACGGAGGTTGTTGATTAAAAACATTTTTATTGGCGGTTGCAGGTCCTGGCGAAGATGGAGATTCAGTAGATCTCATCAATTTTGCACTATTTCCATTTTTCTTCTTCAGTGGAGGTGGAATATATTTACCTTCATTGGGTCTCACCTAAAATTACGTGTGATTAATAAAAGAAGCGTGTCCCACAATTTTTTGCATACAAATATGATAATAGCAAGAAACTGCACCACAGCTGCAAATCTTTCCTCTTCGTCGCCATTTTCAAGCTCTAGTCTCGCCTTGTGATTTGGTTGCGACTCTATTTCGTTTGCTATTTCTGCAGCCTTTTGTTCTTGTTCTTTATAATCTTTTGTATCCTTCCTTTGAAGTGGCAACGTGTAAGCAGCCAAAGTTGGCTCGTACGTTGTTTGAACTCCATACTTCTGTTCATTTTTGCGGAACATGTCATTGGCATCCCATCCATTCTACAAATTAGTTTTATGTACATACATGGACATGTATGATCATCGAATTTAAAAAATTTCATACATAAATTGATAATTAAAAATAACTTACAGTTGTACCATCTAGTTCCAAATCATCTCCGTTCATAGTTGCAGGGGGAGCATCCCAAGGTTCCAATTCTTTTTCACCAATTAAACCATTATATTTACTAATGACTGTGTCTGTTCTGAATGTATCACGTATGGCATAATCTAGGTCAACATCCTTGGCAGACATAGTAATAATATCTTGTGGTTTAAAAATTAATTTTTCTACTACGCTTTCCACACTTATTTTCCCAGAACCTTCTACACGATGTGCCATTTCTAAGACAACATCAAACTGACTTGAGAAGGTGCGAAAAATACCTTCGTAGATTGAGCCATTTAATGTTTGAATCTGTAATAATAAGATATAAATTGCGAGATGGTTTAAAAAGAAAGATGTAAACAATTACTATACATATGTTCTTTAATAAAGGAATATATGAAAAATATTAAGAGAAAATATTAAAATTATTGGAACAATAAGAAGACTCTTGTATCTATTAAGTAATTCCAATACCTGTACAATGTTGCCAACATGACTGGTTATTGCATGCATAAAATGAGCATTATTATATACACCCTCAGCAGCAACACATCTTTCTTGCGGACCACGAGCACGAGGTGATCTAAAAGTAAAAATATATTAGGGCAATCAAATTTGAAAATACTTTGTTTTTAAATGTATTTTAATTGTATACACCCAAAAAGAATTGATATATAAAAAACTGTAGCATTTGAAGATCAAGAAAAAAGAATGGAGTGAAAAATGATATAGAAAATGTTATAGGAAAAAGGACACAAAGTACCTGTTGATATTTGAACGATTCTTTCTTTTGCTATTCATTTTGCCACTAGACGAGGATTCTTCGCCAGTGGTTGATGGATTTCTGCCGCCGGTTTGTTGCGGACCTTCTCGTTTCCTAGTGGGGACCGGAATTTTGACTACTTTCCCGGTGACTACTCAATGTCAAAAAATATTTTCGATCGAATATCCCGACGCAGGGAAATATTGAGGTCTCCTTTTCTTCTTCCACAAATTTCTCGTTAAATATTAAAGAATTCAATTTCAAATCTTTTTCGACCCCAAAATGATTGACAGGAGGCCGTACTGGCTGTAACAACTATCAACATTCACGATCACTTTGCGAGTCAATCGTTTATAGGTTATGCGCCAATGCTATGGTTATCTAAACACTCGTTTGCGAAAGTCTAGCGCGTGCGTGACTTTCGAGTTTTGACAGACACAAGAGTGTAAGTAAAGAAAGCAGGAACACTTTGTATTCAAGGAGACGTACGGGGGAACACGGTCTGCTCGACACACGATATCTTGCTGGTGCGTGACGTAACTCCGTTCTCTTTACGCAGAAAATCACTTTTACAGAATTTCGTGTTGACGGAGATAGGAAACGAACAATGGTAGCCCCAAATAATGATTTTGGCCACAATTCACTGTATTTCTATTTAATTAATCAACATGTGGTAAACGATAAAACTTAGCACAAGTCGCCTGATCAGCCTGATCCCGGTGACTGTCGGATACAGTCGCCACCTAGCGAGAAATTAGTAGAGATTTTGATAGAGATCATCCGCAATTCCCTCTCGAAGAACCTATTTTCATCAACGCTTACACTTTCTATTCTAATGGAAATGCATCTTTAATTATTGTCTATATTAATCGAGTCATATATTGAAGAAAGTTTTTTATTAAGAATTATTCAAAATTATATTTATGTGATAGATCGTGCGTAAATTGAAATATGTATGTTTTTCGAAATACCGTATAACATAGTTGAGTGTCAATAAGTTTACGAACTAGTATTATTTACATTCAATACTTTCTTTTTGAACTTTGATCGAGATTTCTGTATGGATCCCTATCATTTTCATTATAAGCTAGGTGCAATTTTCGAATAATATCCTTCGCTCTATCGGAAATTAAATTATCCACTTGGCCTAAGATGTTCACACCTTCAATGATCCATTCAAATCCCTTATTAATCTCTTTGTTTTTATCCTTACGACCATTTGAACGGCTCGATATGGCATTTGAAAGTTCTGTTAAAATACTTTTTTGTTCCTTTGCGATTAACATATCTGCTCCCATCATTATTATCTGGTAAACAGTTATAATAACGATACATAGTTTTGAATGATTAAAACACAATTTTACTTACCATAGATATAGAAAAAAGCAACAATAATAATATTTTCATTCTTTTTAGTGAAGATGCCTTCTCGCTCTCTGCTCTCTCTCTCTCTTATTCAAATTGTACATATGCTTTTACATAAAAAAAAAAATTATGAAGAATGGTAAAGTGAAACGACACTGCTCTGTTATTAATACTCTGTAGTCAACGTTCTTGCGATCATTTAATATGTACATGTCTGCCGATCAATTTATTTTTTTTTTTGTCGAAACATTTTTATCGAATGTTATGTATGTATTGACGTTCACCAAATAGCGGGATGCGTAATATTAAGAAACAAAGTATTTTAAACGAATTAAGCAATTCATATCGTAAGCATAAATGTTATTTCATAATTGTTTACAGGTTTCCTTTAATGCTTGGTTAAAAAATATGTGTCCTCGTTCTCGTTACACCTATTTACATATCATTGTGATCGTGATGACACATTTCGACAAAATAACAATGCACGAAACAATAAAACAGAGGAGTGATAAAATTGGGATTTATTGTTTGTGATGTATATGTAAGTTACAACTATAATATAGATTTTGAGAATAAAGCACAATAAATCATGAAGCCTCTATAGTGAAATTAAAAAAATACTTTTCTGGGAGTCAACGAATGAAAAATTGTACTGGTTTTTTTTTTTCATTCTTTATCTAGTTAATATATTCCTGCTATGATAACGGAGGTGTTGACTGTTTAGCTTTTCTGAGCTGCTGCGGCCTGTTGAAGTTGATTATTTAGATTCTGCGTGGCCTGCACAGCGATATCAACCGCCTGTTTCGTAAACTTGGCAAGATCCTCTTGGATCTTTCCAGAGTGTTGGCTCAAAGATTTCGCGGCATTGTCCGATTCGTTGAGTACAGTTTGAACTCCTTGTTGGAACTTAGCTTCCAAATCAGCGACCTGTTGCTGAGCATTCGGGATTCCAGCAATCATGTCGTCGAAGACTTTAGTAAGGTTCCCTTTGACGCTGTTCCACATTCTTTCTAATTCGGGACTTTTATCCTTCACCTAAAAGAAACGCATATGACATTTATGAAATATTATTTTCTTATTTTTACGTTTTTATATCTTTCTCCCAAAATATTAAAAAATTATTTATTCTTCTAGAAATTGAATTTTTTAATATTATTTATAACAATTAGATCGTTAATTATTACTTGTGCGGTAATGTTCCTCATAAAATCTTGCATATTAGTAGCGAATTTATTACTCTCTTCCTTGACAGTGTTGACGATGGTTTGTTGATCAGGGATGTTCAGTTGTTCCTGGATTTGTTTGGCCAAATTATTGATGTTCGTTTGGGCCTGGTTGATGAGTTCAGTCAATTGGATGTCCGATGCTCCTTCAGAATTAGTAGTACCAGTTGAGGGGGCAACTTTTGCCTCCGAAACCAGCACGACGGTAAAGATGACCACGAGGATGTTCTTCATTTTTCTTGAATTCTCCATGAAATAACTAGAATGTGACTGACGTGTTAGCTACACGAGCTACTACTTTTATAGGCGATTCTTATCAAGGGTGCACGAGGGCACAGTATTCACTATCTCACTCCAATGATGTCGGGTTGTGATTTTTGTATCTCTCTTCAAGACGCTTCCAGATATTTTTCTGTGATAATTATTAATCTCGTTGACTATCGCGACTATTTATTGAAAAGATGACAATAGAAAAACTTCGATCGGCATGCAATATTTAAGGAAGTTACTTAATAAGGATTTTTAAGGAACACACCGGGCACACGTGTTATAAATGATTGTAAATATATCTCTTAAATTTCTAGTACCAAATAAGAATATCATTGAACAAATACCGTGTCATGTGCCGTACATTCAGTTATAAATAATACGTTGATAGTAGATTTTCGATTGATACTATGACGTTAAAGTTCAAGGCAAGAAGATATTACTTTATTTCAATAATAAAATATTGAAGCATAAATATCTAATGCAAAAAAATATAGCTATTAAACTAGGTATTCAATTTATGTTTATATTAATGTCTACGTATTATTTTAACTGTTTGTCATCGAAGAAATAAATGTTAGTTTTAAAAAGTGATTCTTGAAATAATGATTCAGTAACTTCGGGATAGGAATGTACCAATATCTGAGGAAATACTTAATTATGTTTTTGAGCTTTGAAATTTGTTAGTAAATAAATCATATCCCGCAGGAAGTTACATCACGGGGACAAGGTCCTGTGGAAAAATCTATATCGATATGCTTGTTGATTCTTACATTGCATGTGCAGCATCGATGCCACGAAATCGTTTTTTCAAAGTCCAGCTTGAACAGCTGGTTATCAGTACGTATACTGTCGGTCAATAGAAGCCTTGACCCGTGACCAATTAGATTCTACTACTTGTAATTTATCAGAACACTTTCACCCGATTTTCACTTTATATTTTCTATGTATATATCAGTTACATTGCATTAGAATACACTATGTTTGCGATAATCAATAACGTTTAAAAAATTCTGTTAAATTCTTGATTTTATTTAAATACAATTTATATATTATTATTGTGTCTGTGACGCAAGACTTTATATAAAGCTTTTCATCAAAAACGGATAATGACATTCTTAAAGGATTAAAGAATTAAAGGATGAATATTGAACGAGAGTTATTTATTTGGCATAAACTTGCATTTAACATTAAACATTTTTTATTTAAATACAAATATTATATTAAACAAATAATTCGGATTAATCAAAACATGCATTATTTATATTTTTTGATTGAGTAAACTATCCTTTTTTAATTTTAGTATAATGTTTCGCGTTCTAATGAAATGTATACAGTAAATATAATGAAAATGATGTAATATTATTTAAAAAGCAAAAGTTGTACAATATTTATATAGAAACATGCAAAAATTCTTATGAATTCGTTTTTATTAATTGCGTAATTTTGTAAAATAAACTTATAGATACACGCATATAGATAACTTTTTCATTACTTCAATCAAATAATTAATCTCGAATTTGTTGTGTGATCTTCTCTATCTCTTTCCGAATATTTTCACCAGCTTGTCCAATAAATGATTTTGCTTTTTCCAAAGTATCATTCAGTTGTAAGTTTGTAAGCGGCTCTTTTGCACTGTCAAAGAGTTTTTTCATTTTATCTGTGAAATCTTCAAACTCATTCGATGCAGGTTTCATTTGCTGAGTGTCTTCGGGCAAAGGATTGCTCTAAATAATAGCGGAAATATTAGCAATAATTATTAGAAGAATTTTCAAAATCACGATTCGTTTACAAAATTTAATGAAATTTAATGTAATTGCTTAAGAAATTATTTTATGTTTACCTGAATTGCATAAGCCAAGCAGAGCAACAGAAAGGCCAATAGGAAGTATCGAGACATAATGTATACCACTGTTATTCCTTTGTTAGAAATATCGTAAGAAAGAATGGAATACTTTCTGTTGGGCAGACCGCAGCACACTGCTTTGGAAGTCTCAAGTGTACAAAGTGTGCTGCTACGATAAAATGAATTAAGATCAAAGATCACACTAATAACCACTTAAGCCTTTATACTTCTAAGTTATTCTCAATTTCTTTGTTAACAGGCACACGGTGTACGCCTTGCCTCTTCGTTCTTCACAAATAAAATGAACCGCTGCTTGGTCGAATGGTTGCCTTTAATGGAATTAATTACTCTGTACTGCGTCATGATTTGCATTTTTTTCTAGGAGTCTATCTTTGTCTTCCGGAAATTGTGTAATCGTTGTATTTCCATTTTCTGAACTTTTCAGGGAAGCATGAATACATTCTTAGCTTAACTCATAGATGAGTTAGATATCATTGTTTTTAAATATTTTAATCAAGCTTAAATAGCGAGTTTTATCAAAATTTATTTCAATTATTCTACGCTCTACTTTTCTATTACTGGACTTAGATACTAGGTGATAGTTCGAGCATGGAACTTAATAAGATTTGTTTAATACTTTTTCGCGATAGTTTGAATTCTTCAAAATTTGAGAACTCCTCGGTATAAACGAAATTCTGAGGAACCAATAACAAGATTTCACAATACACTACAATGTTAACTTTTATTCTGACCATGTATGCAGTAATCGGCACGATTGTGTCAACTTAGCGATTAAAAAATTTATCATATGCATTGTCAGCGAATATTTTAATTCGCTTTTAAAGTTGTAACGAAACAAATCAATCATAAGATTGCATTTATGGATTGGAAAACGAGAAGATTATTGTGCTACAAAGAACAGGATTAATTGTACATTACAGGATATTAATGAAGGAAAATCAAATTTATCGGTATAAAAATATAACGTTATAGGAACGGAGAGAACAAATGGATGCAGTAGATGTTGTTTCAATAGAAAATTCTGATTGTAATAACAGCATTGTTTCCTGAATATAACGTTGTTATCGAAAATAAGGAAGTAAATTGTAAAGTGTCATTTGCACAACCGTCCTCTGAACTGCCGGTTATTCCAGTAGGCGAGGGAGATGAAGATCCTGAAGAAACATTCAGATCAATCACTGTTATCAAATATTAATTTGATTTGACTAGATTTAAGTATTGTTAAGCTACATAGGAATTAACAAACGAGCAATAATTACTGGTTTGGAAAATGGAGATTGATTCTTCTCAACAGAAGCTGGTATAATTTTTTGCGCAATATCCGAAATCAAGTCTGGATCGTTACTTTGTGGTGATAAAGTCGTAGTGACAGAAGTTGGTAAAATTCTTTGTTCGAGATTCGAAATTAATCCTGGAACACTATTTTTCGGTGGTGAAGACGTAACGACAATTGATGATATCCAATTGTTTGCTGATGAAAACTCTTTGGTTATCGGTAGTGATTCGGGTGACACGTTTGTTGAAAATATCACCGCAATTATAGTTTGCGAAAATCCAGAAGCACAATATCCATTATAAAATGCACGTAAAATGTCGGCAATCTCCTCAAAAACTGCTATATATCGATACAGTTTTTGTTGAATATAAGTTGTCAAGTTATTAGATATCAGTAACGCCCATGTTATCGTTTCAAAGAATACATTTGTTACTTCTTCTATGGGGTTTAATACGTATCTATAAAACAAGCTTGATATCTTTTCCTTTACGGAATAAATTTGTTCTGCAAATTCTTTAAAATTTTGAATAATGCTAGGAAAATCGAGGTATGCAAAAAGTTGATGAATATGAACGAAGAACTTAATAATAGCATTTCCTAATCTAGTCACAGTTTTCAAGATGCCAGAAATAGGTACACATTTTCTTATAGCATCACTTATCATTTTTAAATTATTAGGATCACTTATGAAATCTTCTATAGTCACTACACTGATTTCTATGATCTCAGGCAAAAGTCCGCTGGATATAATTTCAGTGAATGAAATCATATCCTCCGTTATGTTAAATATTAAGCGAAATTCGGAATCTAAGTTTTCAGCACCGATGAAAATGTAATGTAACAATTTGTTCAGTTCACAGAAGAATTCATGAGCTAAGATTCCGCATACGTGATGGTGACCAAATTTTAAAGCTTCCGTCTCGCAGGAATAACTTTCTAACATTTCCACGAGAGATAAATTCAATTGTGGCGTTCCAGAAAGTATATCAGACAACGAATTTATCGCTTGCCGTTTTGACAAGTTCTTCACGTCCTCTGCAATATTCTAAAAATATTTAACTTATATTATTAAATCAATCTAACTTCAAAGACTACACGGTATTAAATAGCCCATCGTTGGCACCTGTTCAATCAAGATTTTCTTTTCAGTCGATGTTGATAAAATGTCAGATCCTGAATCATCTTGATGCAACGCAGATGAAGAATCTTGTATCCTTTCATTACTTATTGCCGCTACATCACTTTGATTTTCAATAGCAACGATGAATCCAGCGGCAGCTAATACCACGTAGAACAAAAAAATCCTCGAGTACTTGTTCTTCATTCTTTCAATTAAGACGAACTTCGTGGTTTTGGCTGATGAAGACAGCTTCATATACTCGCAGAGTTGATATCTTATTTTATGAAACAGCACGCACATCGTGCGCAATTTTGAGACTTCAGATTATTAATTGAGATAGCTCCAATTAAGGTATGTCATTATATACACATATGTAATTAAGAAATTGTAGAAAAAGCACGTTTTTAATTCTTCATTGATTACTCACGCGCATTAAACATAAATAATGACAATTTAAGAAGAAAACGGAAAGAAAAAAATGATTCGAGATATACATTTCATATCAGTTTTTATCAGTTTTGTTATATTATTAATACATTATTTCTTAAAACGTATTAACAATGGCAGCTTGATGATAATGAAGACGATGGCAGCGATGAAATTTCACACGCGGGAATGAGTACTCGATCAATTCGAGATTGAAGCCCCTTCAGTGGTTGAACTTGTTTCGTTTCACATTCAGATGTTGTTCTAAAGAAATATTAAAACCATTTATCAAAATTATAACTCTAATAATTAACTTATTAAAATACTCTTACGTTTTCGTTGTAACTGGAACGTCAATCATGAAGTTATAATTTCTCGAAGGTGCTGGAGGATTTGTAACAGAAGGAACATAAGTATTATACTCGTATACTTTTCCACGCAAAGTATCTTCATTGATGAGTTTTTCCGATGGCGATGATGTAGTACATGGCATCTCTATTGAAAGTGGATACTCCATACGACGAGGTTGAACATACACATTTGGAACAACTTTAATGTTCAGCGACACAGGTATCTTTTCTTCTATTGCGGGTGGCTTAGGACCCTAAAATTATTTTATCATGTAGCTACACGATTGTAAATGTTTCTCTTTTTCAATTGAAATCGTAAAATTAAGAAATATTAATCTACACCTCGATTTGAAAAGGAAATCGACGAGTCGTAACGCAAGGGTCACCATAAGTCACTATTTTTACATTATTATAATTGTGACAGTAACAACTTTCCAAAATGCAAAGTGAATAAACAATAATCAAAATTGAGGTTGCTACTACCGAGTCCATGTCGCTATCTTAAAGTTCAAACTTCTAAATGCAATTGAACTGCGTTTAATGTCTTACGTGCTTAATATATGTGTGTCGATTACAAACAGTTCTTGTTCCTGTTTGTTGCTCAATAAAACAACTCGTATTGTGTACTTTCAAGTATACGTAAATGAAAAGAAGTCATGAAATTATGATTTTGTACCTAAAAGTTTTGTAATCCTTGAACGTGTCTCAAAGAGAGGAAGTGTATAATTTTTATTCCCGGAAGCTGTTAACGTGTTTATGAAAGGAAGATAAAATACACGTAACATCCTTTCAGAATTTTAAATATAGTCGTTTAATATCAATCATTTTACAAAAGTATAGCGCTTTATATCAGGACACATTATTCATGAGTTGATACATCATTACAATACATCATTATCAAAGCAGTTTGTATATCCGGCATACAACATATGGTTAATATCTTATTTCTCTATAATACCCTCTTCTGTTTTACAAACATCAATGGAGTTGTAAGAATGAAATATAATGAAACATTTAGTATTCATACTTGAACGAAATAAATCTCAGAAGAAACATATGCAGCGGAAGGGTATGTGTTATTTATGGAATACTCTAATATAACATATAACTAGAAGAAAATGTTATTTAAAAATGGTATAATAAGACTTTTAACATACACAAAATTGCTTTCTACGTACGTATACAGATAAGTACGTATGTTATACATCTGAATGTATATACTTTCTTTGAGAGAATCATCGTCATGTTCTACCATGTGGTGCTGGCACCAAAAGGTCCTTTTATCCCAGTTGAAAGAGTATTTCATGAAGTGCTGATAGGTTCGCTTAAACCACGGAAGTCGAAAGAGCAACGTAAAGATCGTAAATTTCTGTACTGCAACGCACAGCATATATTACCAACGGTTATTCCGTCCTTTTCTAGACTACTACTGGTTGAAAAGAACTACTCGATAATAATTGCGCTATTTAATTATTTTATATTTTCATACAATAGATCAACACTCATCATTGATGTATTAAACATACGTTTATCTTGTAAAATGGTTTTTAATTTTCTCTCTCTCAAAAGTATTATAAAAAACGGAATGAAGCAACAAACTTATTAAATGCTAAATATTTAATAGTTAGTCAATGTATTACAAAGCTAATGCAAATTATTCTTTTTTCTTTTGTCTCTACATAAACTTATTACAGACATTGTATGGAAAAATAATGTGTATCATAATACATGTACATATATATATAAACTTATTCTTAATTTTATGAATAAGGGGATGAAAGATACAAAATTAACATTACAAAATTTTTATTGTTACTAGATACAGTATATGTTTATGTCACCTGTATAATATTCAATCCTTATTAGTTACATGAATATATGTACATATTAATATTAGATAGATTGTCAAGAAAAATATGTAAATATCAAAGTAATAAACTAAAAGAATTGAATATTATGTTGTTAAACAAATTACTTTGGACACGGTTCAGGTCCTGAAACTTGAATCTCCATATTTCCATTGATATCTGTTATACCAGAATTGCTTGAACTACCATCAATGATCTGCTGTTCTTGAACTATTACTGTGCCTGGAATATAACCTGGTACTGGTGGTCCCAAGGGTCCACATGGTTCTTCTGCGCTGTCATCTAATTTTCCATTCATTATTCCTTGATTAAAGCTCATAGATTTATAAGCTGCACCTACTGGTGCATAACCCAAATCTCTGTAACAATTATGAGTATAGATGTACAAAGTACGTACCATTATTTCTACAAATATTAATAATACTCTATATCATCAAACTTACTTATAAGTAATCAGACTTTCTACTATTTGATCAGCAGTTTCTTCTTGCGTTAGACTTTCACGTTCAATTGCTTCAAGTTCTGCAAGTTTAGCTTCTTCTTGTTCATCATAAGATCCAATAACAACTGTTTTCGGAGGTGCTAATTTTAATTCTACAACAGGCTTATTAACCGTTACAAGTTTCTCTTCTGCAATGTCAAGAATCTGATTTTCATTTTTTACATCAGCTGGTACTGTTCGGTGACCAAAAGATAATTTATCTTCTGGGACAAATTGTTTCCCCTTTCTATAAACTACATTTGGTGCACGGAGATTTTTGTATGCAAGGGTAAGAGAAACTGCATCTGCTGGTATTGCTGGATATGAATAATCTACTTGAGTATCACCTAAAAAGTATACAGCAAGATTTTATTTCTTTTTTTGTTCTATTAGTTGTAAGTTACAGTAGTCAATTAGATTGTCGAACCTGGAACATCATCAAAACAATCTGAAGAACCACTATTCACAAATGTTTTTAAATGCTGTTTCTGTCTATTTCCAATATTCAAGTTAGCATATGCCAAAGGTAAATTATACAACCCAGTAAATGTTGAACTAGTTTTGGAACCACTAAGAGATCCGGATGCTGCTCCACCAAATGATCCGGTTACTGATCCACTAAATGATGCACTATTTTGTGGTGCTACTCCAGTAATAATACCATTATTTCCAATTGTAGTTATTGTTAGCTTATCAGTTTCATCAGCAGAACCAGATTGAATTACATTACTTCTAGTCTCTCCTGTAACTGTATTAATACAAATTTCATAAGGAACTGATGGTGGACAGCATACAACTTTGCCAGGATAAGCTGGTGTAACTCTAATCTTTTCTATTAGTTTTCCAGTACGTGGTTCCACTGGGAGAGGATAACATAAATCACCAATTGGCGAAAATCTGTAAATGAAAAATTTAATTAAAAGTTTTTATTCTTTTCTATAAAACTAAAACAACCAAGACTTACACCTATTACATATCATTTGCTAAGAAAAACCAGATACCTGGATACTATATTGCCATTGATATTTGTTGAATCATCAATTTCCAAAGTTTCTACATTTTGTTTATTGCAACTACAGCCGGTATTAGGTGTATTAGAATTATCAGAATAAGATGCATCAGTTTCATAAACAACAGATGATCCAGTAGAACCAATGGGACTGCTACTAGTATATATAAGTGTATTGGAATTGTCAGTATAAGATACATCAGTCTCATAAACAACAGACGATCCGGAAGAATCAATGGGGTTGCTATTAGTATATATAGGCACATTAGAATTGTCAGAGTAAGACACATCAGTTTTGTAAACAACAGATGACCCAGAAGAATCAGTGGGATTACTATTAGTATATATAGGCACATTAGAATTGTCAGAGTAAGACACATCAGTTTTGTAAACAACAGATGACCCAGAAGAATCAGTGGGATTACTATTAGTATATATAGGCACATTAGAATTGTCAGAGTAAGACACATCAGTTTTGTAAACAACAGATGACCCAGAAGAATCAGTGGGATTACTATTAGTATATATAATTGTGCCACTTTTACTCTGCGCATTCGAGTCAGTATTACTGTATGCATTTTTACTCTGTCCACTACATCCACAAGTAACAGTATTACTTTTTATATCTGAGCTACTACCACTGTCAGGACTGGAGTTGTTGTTACCGTATACAATAGTATTACTAGTACTTTGTGAATTGGCACAACTATTTTGAGAGCTATCAATTGATACAATTACAGTATTGCTTGCAGCATTCTTGATTTCTTCTGGTGACACATAATATGTTGGTTTTGGTAATTCTGCAGCTTTTACAACAACCTCACTACAGGTGCAAGGATTTGTACCTGTAAAAGCAATAGAATTTAATAGATCATTTCAAACAAATTATATCAGGGTAATTAATTTTTTAAATTATATACCTTGTCCCAAACCTCCACATGTACATTCCTGGTTATGTACCTGAATGACCAACGAATACACTATGGTCAGAACGAAAAGGGAGTTGAAGATTGAAAACTTCATGTTGGTCAGAATCTTCTGTTTTGTCTTATTCCTCGCACTGAGGATCTTATATATACGAACAAAATTTTGATTTCAAAGGTAGATTACACAATCCAATGGCATATTCAATTTCCTGTTATCTTAAAACTTCCTATATTTATACAAGTTGGGCAGCGTCTAATTCCTTTTGCATAGTAAACATGTTTGTTTAAATTTTTTATGTAAATATAAATAAATGTATTGATTACAATTTACATCACGACATAATATTTTTAATGAATCAAACATTATACGTGATAATCTGATAAAGTAGTATTTCCGTGTTATACTTATATATATGAACACATTATTGTTTGTGTACGCCGCGAAATAAATCGGAAGAAATACTTTAATTGTTTTTAAATTCATTTGATATCGCAAAAGGCACATATTTTTAAACAAATAGTTTATTATAAAAAATTAATATCTTTCGTTCAATGGTACAATAATATATTTACAGTTATATACAAAACATATCTTTCTATATACTTCACTTATTAAAGAAATCCGCCGCTCTTTGCCTTTGAAGGGGCAAATTAAGCAAATTATCAGTAAGAACAGGACCTTGACACGGTGTACTGCTGTTTTCTGTTTCAAGATGATTTTCACATTTTGATGGTGTATTTATCCGTGGAGTGCTAGGTGTTCTGATACCTATTGACGGTGTTCTTGAAACCGACTGCCTTCGCGGAGTTGGCGTATTTGCAATTCGAAGCTTTTGAGTAGCTAGTCTTCTTGCTGCTGGAGACATAGTACTTAAGCGGTCTATAGTTGATCTTGGTGATGGACTGTATGAAAGTAAAATAGAAATCAGTAAAATTGCAAATCACTTAAAAAATTAGATAGAGGTGACATAAAAATATTTACGTTGCTAATGACTTCCTTGCCGCTTCTAAAGCTTTGTTTTTTCTATCCCTGTGTCTTTCACCAGCTTTCTCTGCCAGTTGTAATGCAAGTTGCTCCCTTTTTGGGGGTTCTGCCATTCTAAATGACGGTCCCTGACTTGTTCTCAATAAAGGTGTGTCTCCACCATCTAATCTAAATGGTGTACCCTCTATTTGACCCCATGTCATTAAAGGACTTTCACATTCTCCTGGTCTTGGACTTGGAGTTGCTACAAAACTAAATCCATTTACCCTAGGTGTTGGGTTTCTCACAATTTCTTTGCCATCAACACCAATTTTTCCATCGTTAGCCTTTGATTGATTCTTTGCTAATTCATTAATAGTTTCTTTATTTTGTTGCTCGTTGAAGGGATTAGTCCTAAGCCTTGTATTTTCATGTATCACCATTTGCTTCTTTTTAGCTAAGTCTATCCTTTCGTCGGGAGTTAATTCAACTCCATCAGGAACATACATGATGTAATTTTTATTTTTATAACTCCAGCTATTCAGTTGATAAGGCTTTTCGTTACTTTCAATAGCAAGGCTATTCGAAGCTCCATCATTTGTTTTTGAATTCTCTTCAGCTTCGTAAAGCCAAGAAAATTTTAACTTAAGTCTTTTCTCTGCTTCAATCATCATCTCTTCAAAACTTGCATTATCTTCACTTGTATGTGAACTCAAAAATCCATCTAATCCACTTGTAATTTCTGTCTTATTCTTATCTTTTGTACTAAGATTAATAGGTTGTGTATCTTTCACGCCTTTTGTAGATTTGAATTGTTCATCCTCAGATTCAGTTTTATTGATGGGAGTTTCAAATGTGGCCGGACTTGCAGGTCTTTCGGTTGTTGGTCGCCCTGAGCTATATTTTTCATAAAGTTCTCTCATTCTTTTTACATCATTTTGCTCTAATGCATCCAAATACTGATTTTGTGCCTGAAGTTTATCCAAGTGTGGAAAAAAATCTCTCTGAATAATTTCTCCCATTTTTTTTATATAAGTATCTTCATCTAGAATTTTTGGTTGCACTTTTTTATATTTTTTAGCTACACCTATTGGTTTTTTAAATACTGTTAAATCTTTCATATTTCTAGCTACTTCCAGAGCTTGAGACCCTGGAGAATTCATATTTTGTTCAACCTGTAAAAAATGAATTACTATTGAATAAAGAAAAGAAATTGACAAAAGATTGAAACGTCTACAAACACTATAAAAATAACAAAAAGTCAAACATAATTACTAGTAGTAAATGATTAACTAGTTTAAAAATATATTTAAAGAAAAATATTTTGTATACAGGTTGAAGCAGATGACATTTACTTGTAGAAAAGTGAGGTTATGTATTTTAACGGTTCTTATGTGTCTTTACTTCTACGCATTAATATTGTTTGTTCAATTTAAGTCGTAGACTGAAATTGTATTAAAAAAATTTGTAACCGCCACAGAATTAATTTTCACAATCACTATTTTATACAATGTATAAACATAATCTTGATGAAAAACACTAGTTACACAACATTAGATTTAACCAACGAATGGTAATATATTTCCTAACTATATCATGTGGCGCCATTATGCATTTTCTGGAAGAATTTAGCAAACTAATTTATCTGACTAACTCTACTACGATTAATGTTACCGTAGCTTATTATTGAAAATATACGTTATATATAAATATAGTATCAAGAAGTCAGTAGTTTGGAGATAAAGTGATTAGTAATGATAATTAATACATTGGAGAAAACTCGTTCACAATTATTATTTTTACATATTTAAGTTTAACATTATGCAAATATATAATCATTAATGGCAAACAGAAGAAGAATAAAGCAGTATTTCATTAAAAATATTTCTGTTCTACTTTTAGGTTCCACAAAATAGTTTACTGTGTGAAGATTCCTTTCAACTAAAAAATAATAACCTACAGCATAACTAACATTACATTTCAAGTTTGATTACACGAGCGAAGACGTAATGTCTGTACACTAACGGAAGCAAAGCAAGTTAAACAACTCATTATTAATGGAAAATGAAATAAGAAAATTTAAGCCAGCAGTCATAGTTAAGCAAAAAGCTGACCGTCATCGCATCATGCAGTGCAATAGATGAAGCAATTAAGCAAAGTAGAAGTTGGATAGGGTGATCGGCATACCGTGCAAACACGGCCCTGGTTTTGGCCACTCGGTAAGTAGTCGAAGTGATATTTTGGTCGAGCTGGGACAGTGGGATGGGATATGATTGCCTTCTCGTATTGCCGTGGCTTGAGACATGGGCTTTCGGAAGAAAAGAGGAAGAGAGACCGAGCAAAATGATCCGGAGAGGCTCCGAGGTGTTGGAAAGGCACGATGAAAGACATATGAGGATTCCAGCGGTGAGATAGGATATGCCTGCCGACTATGTTACAACGAAAATCTTTTGAGGTCCAACTCACCGATGCCTTTTTCCGCAGAATTGGCAAATATCGAATTCTACCGAGGCAACTCTACGATAACATTAGTTTGTTTATTTGAATAACAGTAATCTGATTGATCGTAATTCGACATTATTAAATTTTATGCATCGAGTACAAAGTAAAAGGATAGGAGAACGGAAAATTTAATATCAGGTTTCACTGAAAACTGAAATTCTTGAAAGTTAGTAAAGCACGTGGCACTGTCAACTTCGAATGCGAGTCAAGAAGGACCGTCCCTCTATTTACAACATAAGGTAAACTTCTTTCAGGTCCCGCAGTTCACGGTCAGTGTCTCTCTTCGGATACTTTGCTTGCTTGGACAGTTTTCATATCGCTAACAGACATGTCCGTTTTTCTTTTAGTCTTCTTATGGTGTACGTATCAATATAAGTTTTACAGGTTGCTTGACAATATGCGTTACTTGTATGACGGAAATCAATGTCGTAAAGATGCATTCTGGATTCCGTCCGGAAAGTAACACGGTGCGTGAGAGAGAGAGAGAGAGAGAGAGAGAGAGAGAGAGAGAGAAAAATCGGAACATTTGCCATTTTGGCACGAAGTTAAATTTACGGTGAAATCCAATTTTACATCATATTTGTTCCAAGTCACCTGTCGTCGTGCAATTAAGGAGGATGAGTCGGCAGGCGGTAACCCAAAGTCATTTTGTTGTTACTAATAAGACTGGAGCATAGGCTAACGACGATGCTCGTTGCTTTTCAACGTCAATTATAAGTGTTTAATTTCAGGAGTTGAGAGGTAAAATTCTTCCGCTATTTCCTAAATTCGGCAATACAAATATTTTTGATAAATAATTTATTTACACAGAAATTTTTGAAGAAATCAGAGCCGTTAATCCGACGCCTCACAATTTAAATTCAATATTTAAATAAAACGCGAGAGAGTGGCGAGGGGCGCGAGAAGGGTTAGTGATGACGAAGAAGTTTAAGAAGTAGACAGAGACGAAGGTTGCAGACGTAAAGCATAAACAGCCGAGGTGCGATTTGACGCGCACTCGGGCCATCCAAGGCACATCTCGCTCGTTGAACGTACGCTTTAAGAATCCCGAAGAAGCGACCAGCCCGATGGCTGGAATCTGTAAATCTGTCATTACAGCCATATTCGTGCGGCTGGGTACCGCAGGATATGAACTTCTGCTCGTCGTATACGCCACCATCGTACGAGACTCTAGATCTACACGCTCCTCTTCTTTTGAGAGCTTTGCACCGAAACGGAAGCCTCACCCTACCTCTCGAAATAACAAATGTTCTTTTTGTTTTCACAAAGACGACAAATTCTAGAAAACTATTTTCTTGCGTTTTCTTCAGGTACTTGGAAGTCTTTGAAGAGAGGGAAAGAGAAAGAGAAAGAGAGAGAAACGGAACTTTGTAGTTACTCTTTTTCATTTATTTTCTGTTGCTATGGTTGCTATTTGCTTTTGACATTTTACTTATACTTCATATTGCATTATATCATAAAAAGTAGTTTTAATTTTTGTTAAGCTGTTATACGGAAAAAGTGGAAACGAACGAGAAAACAGTGTATTAAAAGTTCACCATTCTTTCTTTCTCGTATAGTTTGGCAATCCCTCTTGGCTGTTCTCAATTACTGATCACAAGAGTGGAGTGCGATTCCCGTCGATGACGGTACAAAAACCGTTTGGTTATATCAAACTGCGTGGAAACTATAAAAGCCCTGGTAGTCGTCGCACCGTATACGCGGTATTCCCTCTGGTAGCTAGCGATGACGGATTCATAGCCCGTGGGATAACGCAAGACCTCACCCCGAGATGTTTCGGTTTACGGATGCACACTCTCGTCTCCTTTTTCTTCTTATTTCTCGCCTTTTTTCTTCTATCTACTGAGGGATTCATTTGTCGGTCTTTGATCCGAGACCAACATGCTACTACCGGAAAATTAGCGAGATTTATTAAGCGAACCCCTTCTCTAGGCTACTATCTGTTATCTTATTCTCTTTGTTTCTGATTCTACCTGCAATTTCATCTTACATAGGGCATCATTTGGCAGATAAAGTTTCCTTTAAAAGTGGTTGTGTATGGGTGGTCGAAAGGAAAGTGAAAAATTCCAGATACTTCGTTGGAGGTCCTCCGGGTACATTCGTCTTTTTCGATGGCATACAGGCCCTTCGTAGATCGTTGAGCGCTAAGTCAATGTTGCGTGATTCATAAATTTTCGTTATTTTTCTAAAAAGATCGATCATCGATTGCGTTTCTCACTTATCGATTTTATCATTTGGTGAATTATCATCGCCGGTGTTCCGTTTATCGAGAAACACGTACGTTTTTGAAGTGTCTGAAGTATAAGTATCTCTTAGGACAGCTGGTTCCCGCGAACAGAGGTGCCACCAGCAGAGCGATGTCATCTAACCCCGTCAGGGGTTAACTTCTACAGGGCTGGCACCTACAAGAAAGATGAAAGAATAAGCGAAGATAGGCCGGCGTCCGCTTTTTATTGCCGGCGCCGTCACGCGTCACCGATAAGCGCGGTCTCTCTGTAAACGAAAAGTCTGCGCTTGCACTGGTTCCATCGAAATACGAGATTTCTTCTTCTCTTCTTTACTTTTGCCTTCACCACCTCCTCCCTCTAGTTAAAAGAAAGTTCCACTTCTTCTGTGGACGCGTGCTGGATGAACCTTAAAACTTCATCTGTACCGTTTTTGTATGAGGAACGATAACGAGCGTGTTAGAATAACGATTGGTTAATTATTGTTTTTGATATGACGTCACTTCAATCAGAGAAAAGTACGGTATTAGGTGAGAAGCAAACGAAGAAAATTAAAGAAATTATTAAAATACAAATCGGATATGGATTAAAAATTGACAACGGTTAGTTTAGACAGAAAATAGTTACTTCCGTCGCTTCGATCCAGATTTTTTCTTTTATTTTTATTCGTTTTATGAACTCGTGCAAATCGTGAGGCGACTGCGAAACGTTTTGTGAGTGCACGAGGGAAGATACTCACCGAGAGTCATTAAGGATGCAGTATATAATATGTTTACACAACGAGGTTCCTCGCGTCGTCATCAATCATGGTGCACGTCTGTCCATCCGTTTTTCTACGCTTAGGAACCGACAGTCTGAGACGCTTAAGTTCCGCGCCGCTTCGCTTCGTTGGCATTAGTTTGTCACTTCCAACAGCCTCGATGTCAAACTACGTATGAGTATACGAATGTCTACCGAAACGATTTGTGATACGCATTTGATACCTTCTTTGACAAATTGTAATTTGAAAAAGCAGAGGTACGGAAGAAGAACAGATCTTCATCTATAAAGGAAGCATGGGAAAGGAAAATCGGAAGAGATTATGGAGTGATTGACTACTTTAAGCTCGCATAGTTGACATTAGGTTCGCGTTTATTTCATAAAGTTCACATTCTTCTTGAATACGTTGCACAATATAGACGCTCTTGAGTTTCTTAATACTATTCAGTAGATTGTCGACGAAGAAGTTTCGAGGGAAAGAAAGTTTCGAAACACAATGGCACATGATACTTGGGGAATAATTTATTAAGGCACTTAGTAGCCAAGCTCTCTCATGGGTTGTCACGGTGCGTTTACTTTTCCCGTCTTGGCTCGAGAGCGTTTTAGGCTCGTTTGGCATTTCAGACACCCTGTATAAATAGATGCACTTTGCTCCTACAAAAGGCACTTTCTTTTTCGACTGGCCTGCTACGGACCTACGACACCAACCGATTTGTATCACGCAATTCGATCATTATGAACACCAGCAAAATCTCAATTTTCTCTCCTGTATTTTGGCAAGAGCCTTCGGTAAATCATTATTTATGAATTCATCTTTGATAAATGTTGTACTTTTAAACAAGCAGCAAGTGCATTAGTAAGGACAGTAATGATTTACTTAAGGCTCTTGCTCCGTGAGAAGTATACTAATTACGTATATACGTATTTCGATCGATGTTAGCGTCTTACTTACAGAAGTATATTACACATAATTTACATATCTCTAACTTTCAATTATAATAGACATCATCTTTGGTATGGATGAGTAAAGCACAGTTTACTTAACTTGTACTTCGCGTAGCATTTATTCTATATCGGACGACATATTATCGCGATACTTTAACGCCGGTTAACAATTAAAATCAATTATCCAAGTTATCCGAATACATCTTCGTATCTAATTTTTAATTCGACACTTTTGTATTCCTATTCCTTTTAGACAGAGATCGTTCGCCGTATAAAAATACCGACACTTATTTATCGTATAAAAATCTAGTTCACGATCACAATTGTTGTGATTATTGTGCACACGAAATTCACTGAAACATCGATGGATATTCACTCACAGAGAATAGAGTTCCGATTTTTATCGTGGGCCATATAACGGTGCTCCAGGATGAGGATGATGAGGATGCGCAGGATAGTGAACAGAGTTCATATGCGCGGTTGGTTGACCATGATGTCCATGGTGTCCAGGATAAGTCCAAGGTCCTGTTGTGGTGGCACCGTAAAATTGATGATGCTCCTGGTTCGACATACTTGGGATTTGTACGGTGGGTATGGTATTCACGTAACTCGATGACAAAACGCTAGTACTACCGGTGGCGGGTCTCTTTGCTGGATTCTGCATGCTGGAAACTGTAACCGTGTCGCATTCGTCCGACTCGCACTCACGGAAACCCTTTGCGAATGGATTGCTGGCAATTTTTAGCTGCGTAATGCGATGATTCTGATAAGCAGTGACCGCGGTGAATCGCGTTTCTGTAAAGGTGAACGTTTTGAAGTTCTCCGTACGAGGATCGGGAGCGGAACCAGGCGGCGATGGTGCCACTACTACGTGGCATCGAGGTTGGTATCGATGCATTGAATTTAAGATTATCTGAAACGTAAAAACACATTGAAACGATTATTATTTCTCTCTGTTTTTAGGGAGAATCGATTTTTAAATGTGCTTGTCTTTGGCCGCATATTGCGTTTGTTAGCAGAAGCGTCGTAAGGATTTTCTATATTTCCTTTAAATAACAATTTATTGAACTTTTCTGTACAAATATGATACGAAGGAGATTATATAATTATTCTCGGATGTTTAAAAATGTTAGGACAATTAAGATACGGAGAAAAGTACAGACATTTAAAGCTTTTTTACAATTATCTGGTATAATCATTATTGGTAGAGATACTAGTTGTATGCTGGTAAAATGAAACGAAGAGGAAATAAAATAAAAAGCAAAAGGAACACGTGAGGGCCTTCCTTCTTTTAGAGGAAGGGCCTCCGCAGGGGGGCGGTCACAATGTTTGACAGCCACAAGAGACTCGGTGACTAATTAGTGTAAAAACTAACCCCGACCTACGCCGGTAATCCGACACTCTCGTCCTTCCTCTTGTACACACTTACAGGCATATGCTAGGGCATGTGTCTCGTTGTACACATAGGGAAAGGATCACGGGCGGAGCAGTGCAAAGAGGGAGGAAGAAGAGTCATCCACGCAGTGCAGATTTTGTATTTCGTATGCGACGATACTTTATTGGTATGTTTCCCGAAAATGTTTCATTTCGATAGAACAATTTTTTAAATTAGTGAAACTTCAATCTTTTGTCATTTTTATTATGTTTCATCTCACTTAGAGGCGCTCGAAAACGCAAAATCGCCAATTAAGAAACTAAAATCGTTGACCGTTTCAACGTTGAATTCCAATTTTTTTTTTTAAACTCACTGGCACGTCTTTCCGAGCGCAATTAAAGGAACAAACTGTTCCGTAACGCGTGAAAAGAAACGGGCACTCCCCACTAGTCAAAATTCTTTCTGCGCGTAAAGCAATAAATTTTCGAATGAAACCTGAGGGGAAGAATTTGTTGCGTTTTGAAGCTACGACAGTGTTCGCGAGAAAAATCCATTTAATCAAATCCTGAGTTTATTACACAAAAATTATTTTTATTGTACCGTTGATTTTGGCTGGTTTGCTTTCAGGAGGCTGAATACGTCGAGACAGATGAATCGTTAGAGAAATTTGTTGGTGAACGGGACCGATTTGTATTTGCAAAAATCAACGATACGTTGAACAGCTGCATGATCGTGCATAGTTTGAAGCAAATGGATTAGAATCAGTAGCAACCAAATGGAAATCAATTCTGATAGGATAAATCGTGACATTACGCTTGGCGAATGTTACGGGTAGTTGGAAAGTTTCGCGCACTGTCTTCGTGCTGATTAGCGACTAAGGAATCGATCGGATGTAAATTTATTATTTGGTATGCCAATACGTCTCAACGAATGAATCACTTTATTTGCAATGGTGCCTGACACGTTGAATTTGGCACGGATACATAGGGACGATTATTTTTGGCGCACAACTGCAGGTGCATTAGGACACAATGAAGAAGAACGAAATCACAAGAGTTTCTCGAAGTTCGACACGCGAATTAGAGTAACAAATTGTTGTTTAAAACAAGTCTACTTTTCACTTTTTGCGTTTATCGGATGGGCACATAATATTTCTCAGTGTGTACTACAATATAATGGGATACTCTTTTCCCGAATATTGTTCATTCGAACGGGTTTAAAACGAGTTTAAAAACGATCCAATGCAACTATCTAAGCAGCTTCATACTTTTTCGAAGGCACATTTATAATTTCCAGCGCTATTAAAGCGGAGAACTCTTTCACGCTGGTAATTCTTTCGAAAGCCGTAAACATGTCCAAGACTCCACCAACTTTTCCCAGGCTTCCAGAGTTTCGTTTATATTACATATGTTTACGTTACTTTACGCGCGGTATAGTTTCTATTGCCGTACTTCGTGGCGACAGGAGAGCGAGATTAATAAGCCGCAGACAGGAGAAGATCCAAAGAGTGTACACAAAGTAGGAGCGTGCTTGGTGAAAATACGACGAAAGCTAATGATAGAGTTCCAATACCAACAATTGCAATCGTAAACCGATAGTATTCGAGTCTATGTATCAACGAGACGGTGAACAGTGGCTAGATCTTTTCTTTAATTTTCCCAATTCAATCGCAGCGGCGTTTTCTTAAAATGTTCATTTACCACAGTATATGATCCCCGAGGATAGAAATAAAGTCATTGACTCGTTTGCTACGCGATAAAGCTTCATCTGCCAACAGAGCATAAATCTGAACAACGTGTTAAAACAATTATTGCTACTAATTACTCGTAAGACGATAATAGCTTCTAATGGAACCATGCTTCATTGTCGTGCTTTGTAGCCAGGTATATAACCATTCAATGCCGACCAGTTATTTTGTTGCTTTAACGTTCATTCAGCTAAATACTCTTTTGCGTACAATGAAACTGCTTGAAAAATACACGTTCTTGAAGCACAGTGGTGTCATTGCGAGACCATCTATTTGAACCACCTTAGAGTTTAAGAAAAGATGTTCTCTCAATGGAAGTATCGTCGTTCCAGTGGAAAATGGAAAATATAAACGTGTAACTTCGAAAAAAATAACTCTCTATGTTTCTCTAAAGAATGTTTAGCTAGAATCCGAATTTTAAACCTTCTGTACATCAAAAGAATCAAAGAATCGTTGAAAGGGGAAAAGAAAGTACGATGGGAGGAATCAAGGGATGGATCGTCTCATAAAAATTTACCGCGTGTCGGTCGCACCGTTGTAATTTCTCTCACGGAAGACAGGCTCGTATCTCAGGTCAATTAAGGCGAACTCGCCCGTAAACGACAAACACGTGGAACGCGATACCGTCGCGGAGCTTTTCCTTACATCCCTCGCTTCGCTTTGTCGCGTAGGTGATTGCTCTTTCACGTTATGTTAAAATCAACTGTTTCATTCACTTACGTGACCGTTGTCGTCGAGCTGATTATTAGTAAGTTTCAGTTTGTCGAAGGAAACCGGTTGCTTCATCCAGTGAGCGCCACTCGCTGGGCTATCAGGGTGGACGTGAATTCGCGGGGGTGAAACTGGATCCGCGCGACCAGCAACCACCCAGGCGCTACTGTGAAAAGCGTATCTGTACCTCTTGTCGTCGCACGGTACGAAATCCATCACTAGTAGATAATCGATAGTGGGATCCAAACCGAAAAATCGGCACTGCAAATCGAGAATTTTCTTCGTTTAAACATTCTTCTCTTTTTACCAGGTTAAACTCGGACCGCTGAAAGTAACTGTTATAACACCTGAAAAGTGGGAAACATTCGTCTGCCAGCCTTAGTGACGATCATTTCTGTTCCCAATTGATGAAATTCTTCCCAGAGAGGTTTCGCCTCGAGAGCGGCTCCGGCGCCAACCAGAGCGGGATGAAGAGGTCTCTTTAAGCTAACTTCTTCCGTCGTGTTCGTGCCGTTCTCGCTCGGATGATGATCGCCGTGATGATGATTGTTATTGTTGCTATCGTTGCGGGGTTCGACAGTTGCCGATGAAGAAATTGTCGAATTCGTGACGCGCGGGGTCAACGAAGTCTTCGGTAAATTTGGACTGCGGGAGCGTTTCACTCTTCCCGCGGATTGCAAACATGCTGGATGATATTAAATTGGTATTAGAGAAAAAAAGAACTGTTGGAAAACTTTAAACACGTTACAGGTATATTAACTGGATGATGTTTGCGATTAGAAAGATACCTTCCATTTGTTGCATCGGGGATGGAACGTTCGCAATGGGCTGATTGTGATGATTCTGATGATGCGAGGCCCATTGTTGATAACAACAATCGGTGGAAATATCGTGTCGTTGCTCATGTTGCTGTTGCATCCTTACTAGTTGTTAAAACTGCATCAACGAAGACAGTTTCTTTGTAGTTTCGACTTCGGAATTTACTTGTCTGTTATTTTCTTCAATTTATAGAATTTCAACACTATCTCTTTCTTTTTACTTATAATAATAAATTATCTTCCTTTTAATCACATAGTATACAGATATATAATTATTGTTAAATGTTTATTTTAATATCAGAGATATTATATTGTCGCATAAAACTCTTTTAGCCGATCGATTGTAAAATTTGATCACAGTCACTAAATATTTCCGTAACGGGAACGAAACGCTCACAGCACGTTCAAGCCACTAGCGAACCTTTCTTTTGTTTCCAGTGTTTTCACGAACCGAGCAACTGGTCCGCATAAAACAATCAGAGAGCACGTGGTAAACGGAATACCGTTTGCAGACGATGAAACCGATGAGAAAAAAAGAGAAAGAAATCGACGGACAAGGCTCGTAGAATGCTTATCTTTCGCGGCCGCTCATTAAGCGTTTCTTTGGCAATCAGCAAGGTTCGAGATCCTGAGCGAATATCAGAGGATGCCCGACATCGTCGACGGGCTCTCACACCTCTCGTCAACAGGACTTGTCCTCACCTCGAGATCCGGACGCTGACAAGGGCTTAAAGCCACGGCGTGAACGCGGTATCGGATGAATCAGAAAGAACTCCCCCGAGTCGACTACACCTCGTGGCTTGGCTTATCATCGAGACATCACTCTCTGATGTATACCCTCTCTCTTTTCTACGGAAATCTCCTCCTCTCCTTTCTGCCGGTTTCCTCTCCCTGAGGTGAAACCGATCGAGAAACGTGGAGAGGAGGATCGAGAGGAAGGGAAAGTTTCCACGAGGAAGGAGGGGTTTGTCAAAGATCCTCCTACGCGGACACCCACGCTAGGCTAACTTGCGTTCACGGGATGCTAACTACGTCCTCTTCCTTTGAATCTGGTGCCAAAAGGCGGAGTCTTCGTAGATGGGAACAAACACTCACGGGGGTAGCACGATACGTTCCCAGGGACGAAGCTCGTCTCCCGTGTACCTTGTCGCTATACCACATCAGGGTTAATTGATTAAAATGAGGTGCTGATTCCCGCGGTATCTTGCCATGACCATACAAATTAATTATCTTTAAGCATCAAACGAACATCGTTCCTTTATCTCTTTGTACCTCTTTTGCGCGAGAATCAGACCAACTCTTCCGAATCGTTTCATTCTACTCATTTTTTATTCAAATAAGACAGTATAGATACGATATCGCAGAATAACAATACTCGACGCTGTTAACTTCGTGGTTTCGAGTATACAGATGATTATTGATCCATTAATTGATGTTTTTCTAATACTTATGCATTTATGTATGTTTCTAGCAACTAGGAATTTCAGCCGGAATTATTGTTACATAAATTTTTATCTTTAAAATTGGACTACTGAAGGTAAATGCAAAAACAGTGCGATTCGAAGAAACGAGTTTATTTCTTTAAAAAAGTTCTTCATTTTCTTCGGCGTACACTGAATCATCTTACTGCCTATGTATATAGAAGAATGTTGTAAGTATAAACTATTCTGAAGTCATTAACATTTTTCCTTTTTGTAATTATTTACAATCGGTGATGGCGCAAGTTCTATTATTAATTTTTTAAATCTACGTCTGATTAAGAGTTTACTTCATATAGATAAGTTGCTAGGTAGTTACTAGTTGAAAGTTTCGACTATATATGTATGTAATAGTGCCAACAATATATGTGATTTTTATATTTGAATACGTAAATACTTCCAGTCGCACAAGTTCATGAATATATCGGTTTTAAATTGCCAGCACTAGTAAATTGTGTCTAGCAAGATTCTACTTGTTATTTCAGCACGGACAGGAACCCATGTTGATCTAAATTGCTAAAATATCCTTATTATATAGTCAAAAAGTGTCTCGCGAAAAAATGAATGATTTTTACGAATAAATATTACGAATTTATTATTCGCAATGCTATCGTTAATAGCACTGATTATAAACATTTTTGTAAATAACTTAGGAATTTTGATTTCGTAAATGCAAGTAAAATATCATAAAAATATCGAAAAAGAACGTAAACGTGGATGAAAACGAAACAGGATGCGTGATTTTTTTTTTTAATTTTATTCATAAAATAGAAATTAATATACAAGAGAGAAGTACAAGGGAGATAGACACGATGGGTGTTGTTTGTTGCGCTAATTTTTACAAAACAGTACTTTGATTCACTTTTGTATGCGATTCATAGTTGTGATATCACTGAAAAAAATGTTATCTACACCGTGCATGAAATATCTCAAAGAAAACGAACAAAACTGACAATATAATATAAATGTGTATGTATATGTGTATACGTGATATTAGTAAAATTATCCTCGACAAATGAAACTGTTAATGTATAGAGTATAGACGATAAAATCCTTAGAAATCGGGGTTTCTTCTTACATTCCTTGCTCTTATGATCGTACATATACATATGCATAAATTCGCTACTTGCATTATACACATTTACAGCTTGTTTTTATAGTAGTTCAACCTTTATAAATCCTTCCTAATGTGATGATTAGTAATCACAATTGTGTCAAATTCAGAAAAGTTTTACAAATACGACATATATGTATATCATGAATTTGTTCTAGGGACATGGGTATAAATAAGAGAAATATGTATATTTTTCCTTTTCTTCCTTTTATCGTTAAAAATGTTTACTGAAATTGATTTTTATTTAACATTTAAGGAGAGAGCGTATATATATTTTGTTTCATTTTATGCTATTTATAAAAATTTAATTATATAAAAGCACATTCTACAAAAACTTTACGAATGATCGTATGTCATTTATAAATTTTGTGCAATTTACAGAAATATATATAACAAAGCCAAACTCATATATCACATTTGAAACACTTGTCGTTGAAAATCACTATGCACTCGATATTACGTATATACTAATAATCTCATCGATCAACTATGTATGTATGCCAACGAAAGCAAATAATAGCATAATAAAATTGTCTCCAGCATTATGTCAATTATATTATGCCACTGTTTTCGGGTAATGATATCGTAAGTGATTTCTAGATTATTCATCCTATAAAAACATCAAGGAAAATGATAAGAATGAACTTGCCATGAAATTTTTTGCAGTGTTATAACGATATATTCTTCTAGTGAATTTTATAATAGCTGTCACGAATTTCTAGTCTAATCTCGAGCGATTGAACTTAATATTAATTTCTTTATAGACGCCCATTTTAATAACATTGTTTCCTTTTTTTTTTTTGTTTTATTATTTTAAACTGTTCTATTAACGAAGAGCTTCTTTTTCTTTTCACTTAATAAACCTATGCCCCTCCGGATTTCTTTCCTGCTTAATATGATGTAAATGGCTGAGCGAAGTTTATGATAAGTTCAAAAATAATATGATAATAGCATTGATAATAATAATAGCGATAATAGGAAAAATAATAACAATAACATCTTTTCTCTTACAAGAACTTAATGTCTTAAAAGGTGGTGGGTTTTAAGGGAGTTATTTAAAAGTTCCAAACGTTTCGTTCGAAAAAAAAAAAGGTAAGAAACAAATCTAAGGATTTCACTTTTTCTTGCTTTTGTTATTTCCACCACCTCGTGGGGGCGTTACTGGTCTATTTGCGTTCAGACCACCATATGTTAATTTTTTCTTATCAGCTGGTTTCAGAATTTGGAAACTACACATAAGAGTTTCGTCTACGGACATCATGGCCCCTGCATTATCGAATTCACCACAATAGTTTGGTGCCGAGAATAGGGTAACTAATTGCCTCTTTGCAAAAAATTCATAGCCATCTTCTACCACCTAAAATTTCGCCACAAATTTTTGCTTAAGCCCCACAGTATTTATTAGACAGTAGATTACGGAATTATTGAGAAAAGGAATAATAGGTTTAATTGGATAACATGCTAAAACTAAAGATGATATTGCATACCTGATGAGCACGACAAATGAGGTCGAAGTCATGCTTGTGTAAAAATTTTGCAACAACTTCAGCTCCAAATGTAAATGATACACCACGATCATTTTCTCCCCAACCCATTGTATCTTTGTCTGGATCAGACCATAATAAGTCACATAATAAGCCTTGATCAGGTACGTCTGTTGGTCGCATAATACGTCTGATTTGTTCCATATTTTGTAGATCTGGACTAAGACCACCATGACAACAAAATATTTTTTCGTCAACTATCGCCGCGACCGGTAAACAGTTGAAACAATCAGTAAATGTTTTCCAGAGTTTAATATTGTATCGACGTTTACCTAAGTGACATTAAAATATGCAGAAATTAATGATATTAAAATGTTTACATAACAAATAGATTATGGATGTTTATATACATTCATATTTTTATAAACATAACTGGAGACAATGGAACCCAAACAAAGATTTGTTCCAACTAATAAACATTATGCTTTGCATATTTAAATCCTTTATAAATACATAAACATCTAGTCTAGTAATGACTCAAACTCGGATATAATTCCTTACATTCATCATAAAATCCATATATCCTGTTAATAGATGCACATTCATGATTTCCACGCAGTAAAAAAAAGTTCTCAGGATATTTGATTTTATAAGCGAGTAGAAGACAAATTGTCTCTAAAGACTGTTTTCCTCTATCCACGTAGTCTCCCAGGAAAAGATAGTTACTCTCTGGTGGAAATCCACCATATTCAAATAATCGTAATAAATCATAATATTGCCCATGTATATCGCCTAAAAAATAAAATTAATTTCTTCTATTGCTGGAAAGTTTTTTACACAGACACTTGTATATGCATTTATGGCATAAAATGAATTGAAAAAGATAAGATAAAAATAGCAATAACAAACAACATACCACATATTTTTAGCGGTGCTTCAAGTTCTAACAGAATAGGTTGTGATAAAAAAATTTCACGTGATTTCAGACAAAGTCCTTTTATTTCTCCTTCTGTCAACTGTACATTTTTCCCTGGCCTAGCTCCTCGCACTAAAAGAATAAATTGTCTGCAGTTAAGAAAAATAAGACTTGATTCTTCAATTTTTGTAGGTAAATATAATCAAATACTAGAACGTTGAGGCAGTAAACAATAGTACAATTAAAACAATAAAAATACTGTATGAAAGATAAACCATATAACTAATATATCTAGTATCTGTTATGCTATATTTGTTTCTATATAGCAAGATTTATATTTCATTTATAATGATAATGTAATTAAATGTTCTATGATAAAGTATCTTAAGGAGAAAGATAAGGAGATAGATAAAAGACGGGAATAAAGATAAATTATAGGACGACTAAAAAATTTGTTTATATTAATACACTTAAAATACTTTAAAAAGTAAACAAATAACAGTAAAAAGCATAAAGTACAACATATCAATTGCTTCCAAGTGAAGTCGTAAATCTCCCACAAAAATTGATTCCTATTGTGCACCATTAATTTATGTGTGTGTAAACAAACAATTGGTTCATTTAGAATGCCTAAGACCGGTTATATTTAAAGAAAGTTGCGTAATCAATCAAAGAAAGAAGACAAGAAAAAGAAAAAGAAGAAGGGGTAGGTGGAGGAGAAGTAATAAAAATAAAATACATGATATTTACGATAGAACATTCAACTTTATATTAGGAAACAAGTGTGGAGGAAGTATAACAAAGAATGACGCGGACGACAGTTTCGTACTATCATACGTCCCCCGTCCCCCCTCACCCCCCCATGAGAAGGTGAACGAGCAGCTTTACCTTCCAAGAGCCGAGCTATGATGTTGTCAATATTCAGTTTGTCGGATTCAGCCATCGGGCCGGGATTTTGTGCGCGTCCCGGGCTTCACACGGAGCACCTTTTTTTGGGGATGACTTTTGATTTTCTTGGATTTCACTTGCGTAGCACACAGCACTCAATTGCATTCGTGGTTTCGGACAATGTACCCGCAATGGCCGCTCAGACTACCGCGCACTCCACTCCCTTTTGCCCCTTCCCCAAATTCGAGCTGTTCCTATTCGATAAGACTCGACTGGTCGATTTATCGAAAAGGGAACGTCGGTCCTAATACTCTGTAGGTATTAATTATTCGGGTAATTATGGTGAAATTTAAAAATCACTTTATGTTAATCAATTCAAATAAAATAGTCGAATATATTAAAAGAAATGAATAATTATTTTGATTAAATTTTCAAATATAAATGGAACTATGTTCGACCCTGTATAGTATAGGGAAATTTTGTGGTGAAACGATCAATAATCAAATTCCCCAAATTGTTTAAAGTTATTTAATTTCTTTAACTTAATTTACCTTAATAAATTCAGATATACGCGATGTACTTAGAAATAATTTTATTTTAATGCCTACTTTATTTTAAAATTAATAGACATGTAAACTTTATCCAATAGGAAACAACGATTGTAAACAGTTACAATTTTAAACACATCTATGAATTATCATGGATGTCTATCACATAATATCACAGTGTTTGCTATTAAACAGGTCGGAGTTGGCGGTATTTGATAAAAGATCGTAAAATTTTATTTGCAAAGCTGATAAAAAATGCCAGAAAACGTGGTAAATATAATATTAAGTTTTAGAACCTTGCATTACTTCTATTTAGTACATTAATGAACAGGTTTGTCGTAATTTGTTCCAAATTTTGCAATCGACATTGTAGGTTATATTGTCGCGTCCATTGAAACAAAGCAAGATATACCAACCATATACTTTTATTTTATTTAAAAAGCATCTTATTTTTATTAAATAAAATTGGTATAAGCAATGTTTTCAGTCGTTTGACTTTTACATTTTTGTCTTATTTTAAGTAAGTGATTATTTTGTATTAATTTACAGCTAAATGGCGATCATGTTGATGTAAAGAGTATTAACTGTGAAATTCAAGACAATGAAGAAGACAATAATGAAGCAGATGTACATTTTGAGCCAATAGTTTCTTTGCCATTAATAGAAGTATCTAACAATGAAGAGGATGAGGTTGAAATGATAAAAATGTACATTTATTTTGTCGATAATTATCAATATATATGTGCAAATATATATTATAAGTTTTATCAGATATTTATGTTATTTTATTCACAGGCGAGCTAAGTTGTACCGCTATGATTCTTCTAATAATCCAGCAGAATGGAAAGAACGTGGTACAGGGGAGGTGAAATTATTAAGACATAAAATAAAAAATACAGTGAGAGTTGTAATGCGTAGAGATAAAACACTTAAAATCTGTGCTAATCATTTTGTAACTCCTTGGATGGAGTTAAAACCAAATTGTGGTAGCGATAGAGCATGGGTATGGAGCGTGCTTGCTGATTATACAGATGAACAATTAAAGCCAGAATTACTTGCCATAAGATTTGCAAATGCAGAAAGTAAGTATAATGATTGATGATTATAAATAACAAATGTTTGAAATATCAATTGTACTGTAAATATTACATTTTACTCCTTAGATGCAACTGTTTGGAAAGAAGCATTTGAAAAGGCAAAAAATATAGTGGGCTCTGAATGTGAAATATATGCTGGAAAAAATAACGCAGAAGCAAAGCATGTTGAGAGTGATAGTGAACCTTCTAGTGATGTAAGTTATAGTGAAAGTACTGATAATGAAGAACAAGCAAAGAAATTGGCAGAAAAAGATTTAAAAATTGAAAATGAAATTGAAAAGGTGGAAGCTTCTGAAAAGAAAATTAAGGGTGAAGAAAATATGGACAAAGTATCTAAAGAACTTGAACAATTGCAAGTTAAGGATCAGGAAGAGAAAGAGTAAAGACCTATATCTCTATTAATAAGTGCACATTCCGACATAAACATACATGCATATGCTTAAGTATTTGATCATTGAATTTAGTGTAGGAGAATATTTTAGCAACAATGTTAATCAGGTTAAATCACTTTTCAATTTACAATTAAGACAATATTTATACAACTGTTATATGTTATCTGTGATTTCTTAATGGGAAACATTTTAACATTTATACTGTAATAGAGACGCGTTAAATTCAACGAAAGAAATTACAAAATAGAGTAGTTGTCTAATTTTAAACGAGAATTTAACCGATTGTAATCCAGTTAAATTCATTTAAAATTCCTTATATAAATGAAATTATATAACATATTTTCTTATGTTTCTGTATTTTTAAACAAAAATTGAAATATTATTAAAACCTATTTATATATACCATTTTTATTTTAGAAATTCAAAACAATGTTTTCTTAAAAACTTCACTTTTTATCAACGTTTTTTCTCCAATTTTTTAAGATTTACATAAATTACAGTTAGAAATAGGAGAGTACTTGAAGTAAAGATTGGCAACATTTTTGTCACTCGTATTGCTGTTCTAAACCACGTGAAATGAATTGTAAAATATCAGAATTAAAATGATCAATTCATATTCGATTTTAATATGATATTAATTTTACAAAAGTACACATAACAAGATTTATAATGCTGCATCTTTTTAATTTCTTCATAATTCATCTCTGTGTAAGAAAGAATGAAGAATATTGCGTTTCTCTTCCATTGTGCGTTTTTTTTCATTGGATAATTTGCCTTTTAATATCCCTTCTATTCTTGTTTGTTCTGTTTGGACAAATACGTCTCCTCTTTCTAACATTCTTTCCATAGTTTTAACATATACTTTTGCAGCTGCACGTTGTGCATCAGGTAATGTTTCTTCAAAGATTTTAGCTTTGTTTAATATTTCCTGTAAAATAAAAAATAATTATATATCTATATGCTTTATATCCTTATACTAGTTTTACAAATTATGTTATTTATAACATAATACCTTTCTTTCTTTTTCTCCACTGGTTTTGAAATCTTCAGCAAGTCTGTCCAATTGTTCCACACAACCAGGTAGACCAAGATATACCCCAGACTTCATTCTAATGAATCGTTTGATATTATCGGCAGTAAAATCGGTATCTTTTTCTGTAATGAATGGAATAGGTTCTGCTTTCCCTTGTAAAAACAAAAGAATAACCGGGAAAGCCTCAGACTTTATTTTATAACGAGCAGCAAGTTCAGAATTGTCTTTATTGCCATAATCTTTCACTCTTACTTCAGCTACCAAAAGATCATGGGAATCTTTTGTGGCCGCAGCAATTTGTGCGTATTGTTCGTGTTTCTCTCCATATGGAAATGCCACATCAAATTTAACAACTGCAGCTTTGAATTTTGCTACCACCTATATTTATGAATACATTATTTCGTATATTAGTCATTACCTATGGAATGTTTATTTAATGAAAATATAGAATATTAAGCAATGAATCTATAACAGATCTATAAAAGATGAATATGTTCTGTTAATTAAAGTAGCAATCTTCATTATTTTTAAATAAGTTTATAATTTTCCGTACAATTTTCTACATTTTATGTTTCGATTAACTCTACAATCTAATTAAGCGTCTTGTAACCATGGCAACGTATCTAGTTTAATAGATACGGAAAACAAAAGAGTTTATACCGAGTGAATTATTATTCTACAAATTATATGTAATTCTATTTAAGATAAATATAACTGAGGATGCAATATCTGTACTTCTATAAAAAATTATGTGAAAACAACGAATTACCTTATCAAAGGAATAGGAATCTAAAGAAACACATCCTTTGCAGTCTTCCGCGGCTGCAATTCCGATAGCAAAAAGAAATACTACAATTGACGGAAACATGTTACAACTAATGAGAAACTGTTGATAATTCTTGAAATGTCACTTTTTTTTGCTTACGATACAATAGTTTTATAAATATTTTATTATAAATTTTTAATTTTTGGAATTAAATAGGTAAATTTTTCCTAATTATTGTATCTTTTAATAAAAGTTTCAGTTTTATACGTGCAAACGTAATTAAAGCGGTCTTCTGTCAGGTAAACAAGCAGAGTAATAATACCGGCTCTTCTTTTCCAGTTGTCACTTGCAACTAACCTCACACATTACAGCACACGAATAGTGCGATGAAGTACAGATCAAATAGATACTGTGCTTTGATGCCGACGAATCAGAAAAGACCACGCATTCGTATGTTACAGGATGTATATTTAGTCTTAGCGATTTAGACACACGGTATGATATTAAACAACGAAGCTAACCAATGAAAAATGATATCACTAAATAGAATCACTTCCTATTGGACGAGCTGGCTGATACTTAAGTTAGTGTTACACGAGGTATCAAAATGTAAGAGACTTGTTTTTTCTTTTGTTATACGTCACGATGTTTAAACGTCCAAATACAGCTTGTAACGGTACGCAGCCATAAAGAATTTTGAAGCTACCTTTTCATACAACATGGAAAATTTATTATTATTGTCATACATCATTCATTAGTGAACAGGTAAAACAATTTTTTTTTTTAATGCAATATACGTTTAAAAAGACGTATATATCAAAGTATCATTTTAGTAACATCGTTATAAATTTATCTAACTTTCAACTTGCGTTAAAAACTATGTATTTTAGTAGAATTCAAAATGTGGCAGTATTAACTTGTACTTTTAAGCATTTAATTGATTCCTGACGTTAATTAAAAAACGAAGAATTTTTAATCTCAAAAATTATAAGAATATATAGATATTGTACTCTACTATATTAAATACACAGTTACTAACAGCCTTACAAATTATATCGATATATAGAAAAAAATAAACGTTAAAACTAGGAGGATATAGGCGGTCGACCTTAGTATAGAATAAATAGTGGAATGAATAGAAAGAAAAGTGGAAAGAACAAAAACTGAAGAGCTAATTGGTATAATTAGATACGCCCGTATAAGAATGTAAAGTCGTAAAATAATTCTTATACTGATGTTAATGTAAAAAGTTTGTTAATGAAATTTAAACGATATATATTTATTTATTTATGTATTTATTTATTAATTTATAATTCATATAAATTGTAGCAATACTTTACTCCACATAATCGGACAGCAGAAGGGGAAAAAATATGTATTTATATGCGTCAGTTGAAGTCTTTTGCTACCAAAGAACTAGAGAATCGATGCTTTATTTTTGTAAATGCACTTATGGGATATGAGACATTATTGACGTCGAAAAAGTGAGTATGAGTTTAAAGGATGCTTAAAATTATGTTATTTTTCTGTGAAATTTTTGGAACGCCAAAATAATTTTTTTTCATGTAAATTTTAACTCAGAATCGAGCTTAATCCTATCCGATTGAAGCAAAATCGCAGCACGCAATCGATTTGAGGTCAATTACTGAATGAGGAAAACATATTTTCGTACCGTTAACGAGGAATGCGAATAATACAGAGGTATAAAAACCTGCTTAAATTGAGAGACGTGTGTTGTGGATGTCTATATTGCAAAAAAGTGAAACGAATCGACGTTTAAGTGGTTACAAAAGCATAGGTTGGAGCCGAACGAAAGCAGAACGTATGGGGTGTAGAAGGAAGAGTGGGTAAGGGAGGGTGTTAGTCACTAGAGAACAGGTATCCGCCGTAGGCGTCGTACGTTCATTGATAAGCGTATAACGCCCCGTGCCTTAGACTCGTGACGTCATACAATCGCATGGACGCTTGCGCTTCTGTCAGGGCCGTGTCTATCGCGCGGTTCTTGCCCCCTCATTTTTTTTTTACTCAAACTTCGATATATACGTAAGTCAGTTGCGACCGACACGCAATAAAACAGTAATTCGAGGTTTAAATGTAGATATTCATAACTTTTTGCTTCGCACGTCGCATTGTGCAATATAAATCTACATACAATTTTCACAAATTACTATCATTATATATGCTAATACGAAACAGTTTATAATGAAAGTTTTAACAATTATTAATAATACAATTATTATACGTAAATCATGTTACAAATATAATAATGTTTGACAGGTATTCTTCTGAAATCTTTGAAACGTTACAAGCATTAAATCACAGGGATAATGAAGAAATGAATTATAATATGGGAAAATGTTGGTAATTAATGATTCACAAAAATTCTCATGCCTTTTACAATCTTTACGATATTACAAAAGTTTAATTTCTTCTCTTCGTTTTTTGCCGTCCACTCTAGATGATGTTTGTTCCACTAAAAAATAAAACGGAACGAAAGGCAGATAGATGGAGTAGCAAGTGGAGAGAGAAAATAGATTCAGATGGGCGGAGTGTAGATGGTGGACATAGACACACTAGGTGAGTGGATGGAAAAAGAGACAGAAAACAGAGTAGGGGACAGTCGGTAGGGGAAAGTGCGATAAAGAGGGTGCAAAGAGGCAGAGAGGAAAAAGAGAACGAAGGACAGTTGAAGGAGTAAAAGGAGAGGGAGAGATCGGTGGATCGTCTCGCGCGTATTGATTGGTCTTTTGTGAAAGCTACACCCCCATGTAGCCACGAGACGAATCATTCTGTAGTTACTAGACTTTCAGGGTGTATCGCGCAATCTTGAGCTGGCTGTTACGATACGCCATGTTTGATTTCGCACGATCTAGACCGTACTTAAAAAAAATTGCTGATCGTTCAATCTCCTTAAGAAGCCATTCGATATTAGTTTAACATTATCGGCGAAAATTATTTATTTTCCAAGTTGCTGAATAGACTAAGCAAAAAGGAAGCGTAGGTTAGACTGCAGTATCGGGGTGGACATGACGTAAGCGATCGCTCACGATCCCTAGCTGCGAAGGGGTTCTATATCGGCATCGATCGCAGAGTGACCCATATCTGGTGGTGACGGGAGTCCCTACCCCTGGCTGCTTTTCCAGTGGTAGCACCCCTCGCTATCTCCTCTCTCTCTCTCTTTCTCTCTTTTTCCCGGTCCTCTATATCCCCTCCAGAGATCTGTACTCCCGCCAGAGTCGTGTCTATCCCCACCCGTTGTCCTTTTCTCTGGTGTGTGGGCGAGCGAATATACCTCCTCCCCCGATTTCCAGCAGCCCTGCCGCCTGCCTTCCACGGCCGAGCAGATCTTGGGGCTTGTACGGGATGATAGCCGAGTGAAAAAGCTCGCGAGTCCCGTGAAGTTCGCTCATCAGCAGCAGCAGCCCTGGCCTGCCACAATCCCTTCGACTCGGTTATCGTAAGTGTCGTGCATCCCCGTGAAAGAAACGAAAGCGAGATCGTGAACAAGCCCAGAGAACGAAAGATTGTGTAAGATTGAATGATAAAGAGGAAAAAAAAGAAAAACGGAAAAAGAGGTTCGTTAGCTCTGACTAAAAAATAAAGAAAGAGAGAACGGAAGAGAGGGAGAGAAAGAGAGCGAGAGCGAGGACGAGAGAGAAGGATAGATTAAGAAAGGATTAGAGAAAGAGAGAAGGAGCGGAAGGGTATGTGCGTATGTGTCCTTGCGTGAGAAAAATGGAGATAAATTCGTTACGACAGTATAGAAGTGTGTTCGAGTGCATCTATAAAAGTGTCGAAGCGGAAGGTTTCCTCGAGGTCTTATAAATGTCAATGGAAATCATGAAAAAAGTTCCATACTCGAATTTTCTAGTATCAATTAACGTGAATAAAACGTAGATCATTTTTCTCGTTACTATTTTTTGATACCATTACAATGTCAAGAATATAATTATGTTTTTCCTATGTTGTAACGAAACGTAACAGACAAAGAAGCGAGAAAAAACTGATTACATGATCTAATAAAAAGGGAATAATGTAAGAACAGTGTCAGTGAGGGAATGGAGACGTCAGTGACGGCATAATTATCATCGGTATGACAATATCGAAACAATCGTAGGGGAATGTATCAAAGGGTACCGGTAGTTGTGTCTCCGTCGCTGTTACTCGTGGTGATAGTCATAGGCTGTTCATAGTGTGATACACAGTGGTTGCACTACGTATCGTCGCGCAGTGGTGTCCCGAGCACACCGGGTGTATATGTATACTACGTACCATTGGTAGTGAGATCAATAAGCAGTGCCGTGCCACTCGACCCGTGCCCACGAAGAACAAAAACTCATTCTGAATCTCTCTTTCCTACTTCCTTCTGCCTAATTGCAACTCTCCTATTAACACTTTACTGTTTCAGCAACCGAATGTCGACAGGTTACTTGCATTTATTTCCTTTATCAATTTTTTAAATCGTATCTCTCGAGCACAGTTTAAAGTGACTGTTCTTCTTTTGGACGACCAGGCTATTGGTTCGTTCCTTCGGTGTGTTCTTTATGCGTGTACCAGTATCCATCTCTATTCCTTCATACACCATTGCTTTCGGTCTTCGCATACTTGGACCTGTTCTCCTTGCAGTTCTTCACAAGTTGTTCGTTGAGTTTCATATACGTTCTTTAACAAGGCACTCTATACACTACTCTCTTCTCATATTCGATAGATTCGGTTTCGTTTCTATTCTCTTGACACTAACTTCTTTGTCAGGTTTACATATTGCGTGCAAGATGTTTCTGAATTTCTCCCGTATTAGTAGGTAAATACTGTCCGCTATATTGTACCGTTGTACCACTTGTGCTCGAAATTCTTCGCTGAATTAAAATGTCTCGCTTGATCGTGATTGAAATATTCGAGTATTTTAGTGAAACCAGTGAAATTGAATCACTGACGTTATGAAATTAAACAACTTTCTCAGTGATAGTTAAACTTTGATTTGAAAAGAATTGTTTTAGAAAATGATATGGATTATTTTTCTCGAGTAATAGAACCACGCTTAGACACTTTTTTTCATTCAATCATTTCCATTTTTATTTATAAACGACCATTTGAAATTTATTCATCGTTATACTCGCCTTATGGTTAACGATAATACTTTGTCATCTTGTCAGCAAAATTTAAGCTCCGACCAACACACATTTCACGACAATGATGTAAGAAAGAAACCTATTAAATTTAGATTACCTAAACGTAACGGTTTAGAGTACAATAAATTGTTGATTGTTTGATATATACTCTGTCACTTTGTTTCATCTCCAATTGTTACGTTATAAATGAAAAATACATATGGTAATTGCATATGCTCGTGATATGCACGAGTGCCATTTTTCTGCTCCTGAGTGTATTTGTATTGAAAGTAAATTGTGAAGAATCGGTGAGCTATGATTCGAGACCTACATGAATTGATAATAAGTCTAGTATACGACCCTCTGACACAATTATCGTGTATTCATAATGACCAACGTATCGTACGGCATGTAGTTATTAGATGCACGTATGAACATTCTCGTTCTCTTGGCTTTATTGTTCTCGAGCACGAAGTAAACGGAACAAAGGCCGACTTTTGATCGTCTCGTGTATATTTCGATCGAAACAGCCTCCAAAGAACCTGTTGCCAGTAATCCCATCGATTGAATTTCTATCATTTAGAAGCAACGTGCTACCGGTGATTCGATATCCAGGTAGCTTTTAGAGCTGTACAAACGACCACGCGACAATTGAGTTTCATGCACATCTTTCACGTGGCATTAGCACAGAAATCGTATGTGACACGCACGGTCATGTATAGCACGATGATTCTGGTTTTCGTTTAATCCTATGTATATCAATCGGATTGTAATAATTTGTTGATTAATTTTGCATTAAAAAAAAAAATTGAATTATAAGTATTGCGTTCCGTTATTGTTGTTGCTGTTGTATGCAAAGGGTTGAACGCAAAAAATTTTTACATTTCCGTGGGTATTTCGCTATTCAGTCGATTTGTGCTCGGTGGTTACCATCAGGGGGGAGGGGAAGGGTATCGAGGGGGCACCATGAAAATAGAATTCCTTTTCGCACCCAGAGAATTGTACACCTAATCGTGGGATCGTCGTGTGCAGCCTGGCAGGCCCCGCAAAAGCCGCCAATTAATTAAGATAGCTCCTAGATACACGGTAGATCGATAGGGACTGGCCGTGATAAAGACGGGCGAGGGTTTCAGACTTCAGGGATGTTGCAGTGCTGTGGTGTTGGAGGTGGCGCTTCCACGGCACCTCAGGCTCCGCAGCTGCAGGATACTGGATCTGCTGTCGGGATTACCACCTCCACGAAAACCACCATCATGCAGGACGCAGTTCTTGAATCCATCCTCGATGTGAGTTTTACGAATTTTTCAAATTTTCAAACTTTTTACGATTCATCGTCTTTATCGTTTAAATTATCCCGAGAACAAAAAACTTATTATTAATTTTTTTTAATCGACATTTGCTTTGTTTATAATATAATTACCTAGCTGACACAACTTCAACTTGTGTTTATCAGATTGATTTGAAACTGGTTTTAGAATATCTGCTAAAGAAAGATCTTGAAACATTTATTTTCACGTGCTGTAAAAATAAAATCAGGCTAATAAAGTATTACGTATAAAAAGGTGTTGTGCACGTAATAATTATACGTTCCTTAACACGTATCACTTGATTAAAATCATGAAATTCCGATAGTCGACAAAAGCGTATCAATGAGATGTTCGTCAGCCGGTAGATATTGATATGCTAAGCGAATTTTCAGCGGAACGCGAAAGATTCGCCTTAATTAAAAAGGTAACCCGCAGTAGAGTTTTGGCAATTTAGCGAACCTCTCTTTTTTGCTTCGATCGCTTTTCAACATTAGGCAGTCCTCGATAAAAAAGAGCAAGCATGTTTGTGTTGAGTACGCTCGATGCAAATGTAAGTTCGATTGCACCTACCTCCGAGGCATTCGGAATACAAAAGCTCCTTCCATTATTAACGTCGTACAGATGATTCTCATCATGGATCATACTCCCAACTAGGCGTCCCTTCGGGTTATTAAAAGTGGTTACCCACCTTCAGTCACAAATATTAAACGGAACTTGACATCATGAAAAAAAGTGGCACAAACGAACATCGATATACGATGTGGTCCTTGTTGATGCGTTTTTCATAACTATCGATAAAATTCTGCGATTAATGAATTCCGTTTAGTATGCGATATTTTTATTTCTCTTTTCCTTTTAGTATTTTAAATTCTGTCCACGTGCTACTACGCTAACGATAAATGATTCTTTAATGACTTCGTTGTAATATTTCCAGCAAATGCGTGAAACGGAAACTCGAAAGGCAGAGCTGGAGCGCCAACATGCAGAAGCACAGAATCAGCTACGCGAAAAGATAGCAGGACGCTATCAAGGTCCGGAATCGGTCGAAGCACTACAGTCGAAAATAAGGGAACTTGAGAAAAAGACGGAATTACAAATGGTTAGACACGAGGAATTATCTTTGGAACTAACGAGTCTGAGACGTGCACGAAGTAGGGTCCCAATAGTGGGTCACTCAACGGTTCCCACTACTTGGCCTCCGGCTGGTACCGAAATCGACAGAATAATAGCAAAGATAGAACAAGATAATAGGTGTGTTCCTTGACATTGTATCCTACTAAACTTCCACTTTCTGAAACGCGCTTTAATATTTAATTCTCTGTACGATCAATCGACCCTTGTCCATCGTTTTCTTCCAATGTCATTTGATTGTCGATTAATCTTATCTAATTTTTATCAACGCAGCGCTAGCAGGATGGTACACGATTTGGAGCATTCTCGAGGAACCATTACCACGCAACAGCCCTCAGTTTCACAGGGTATTTTGCGATCTAGTTCCGAAAATCTTCCTAATCTCGGTCAACACCAACATCCACCTCATCCACATGCTTTGAGCCTAGGAATGCCAACTCAGATGGGTCACGTATGTAAATAATCATTCAGTTTTGTTTCATTGTTGCTGCGTAGCTATTTCTCCTTTTCTTTTTATCGGTATTCTTCGGCATCTCTCTCTCTCTCTCTCTTTCCGTAAACTTTTCTCCAAAATGGAAACACTATCATCGTGAGATCTTGAAACAGTACGCAGGTTCACCTATGCCCCTAACGCCAATGATGCCTGGCTGTCCTCCGTTGACTCCAAACGGACCGCCCTATCACTACAGCGAACCAATCCCACCGGCGCCGTCACTTTCTACCAGTCAATCGCAGCCTGTTTTCCAACAGAAGATACAACAGTATCAACAACCGCAACCAACTCATACTGAGTTACAAAGCTCTCATTCTCAAAGTACCCTGCAAACACAGCAGAAGCAACAACAAACGCACACCCATTATACGAGCAATCAATACCAGGAGAGTTATCCACACACGCAAACTTATCAGCAGCCGCTCCAGCAGCAACAACAGCCGCAACAACATCCGGCCTCTACAACGTACCTGACGTCATCGAGTCAAAGCGTAATACCTCATTATACGCAGCCCACGCAAACCGCCCAAAGTTTCCAATTGAACGGAAGTCAACAGGTACGAACAAATTCGATCGATTTCCAACTATCTCATTCGAAACTATCTCATATAAGTATAATTGAAGTTTGATTTAGAAATTAACAACGATCCGTGTATACAGGCAACGACATATCCAAGTTTGTCCATTACGTCGCATCCAAATGGAACCTATAGTACAGGGGCGGGTAGTTTTAGTACTCAATTGTCGCATCACAACTTCTCAGTTCCACAAACGAGTATCCCACAAACCACGCTGTCCTCGCTGCCACCCTATTCAACGAGCTCCTTTCATTCTACCCTGGGTGCGCTTACCAGTGTACCGCAAACCGTTCTTCCCTTCTCGAGTGTACAAAGCTGTTTCGCCACTAGCGGATCGACTTATTCCACCGTCGGGACCAATGCTTTTGGCACATCAGGTGTGAGCTCAGGTACGATGAACCTTTTAGTAAGAAATTGCGTTCATCGTTCAATTTCGTTACGAGAGTAATTTCTCTTTTCCTTTTTCTCAGGAACCACATCAACGGGTTTGTTACAAGCCATAAGTGACCCTCTTCAAGCGATGCAGCAACTTTCCGCGCAGTCCCAAGCTAATCAGCTTCAACAACAGGCTATCATTCAACAGATCCAGCAAAGTTTACGCGCTAGTTCACCAACAGCTCCTGCTACAACCGGTCATCACTTTCTTGGTCCAAGGCAAATGCCAAAGATACCCAGTAGTATACTTTCTAATCCTTTGGATCGACTGACAAATGACAATATCGCGCCCGAGGGTCAAGTAGATATGCTGGATATACCTGGCAAGGGGAAATGTTATGTTTATATAGCTCGTTTCACTTACGAGCCGTTTCAGCATTCACCAAACGAAAATCCGGAAGCAGAGTTGCCCGTTCAAGGTGGCGATTATCTTCTCGTTTGGGGGCAACCGGATGAAGACGGTTTTCTCGACGCGGAAAGCCTGGACGGTAGACGAGGTCTCGTCCCAGCAAATTTTGTTCAAAAATTAGTTGGCAACGATTTACTAGAATTTCATCAAGCTGTGCTTGGCCTTAGAGACGTCGACGATTCTGCTTCGACCAACATTCCTCAAGTGAGCAATGTAAGCTTATTTACGTAGATTTTAGTTTATTGGTAGATCCTATTTTGCACATTTTGTAAGGTATTCCCCGAATGATGATTTCATTCATTTTTATAGTGTTACTTACAAGATATCGATCTCGAGTTAGCAGCCCTAGAAGAAGGAAATCGAAATCGGCAAGCCGAATTGTCTGCGTACGCAGAGCTTGATAACATCGCAGAAGAAGATGAACAAGAACCACCAGGTTAGTACGTTTTCGTAATGTCTGTTTGGTCGCTTTCGATATAAAGCATGTCGATTGTAATGAAATGGACATATGTACTTACGTGTATAGTTGCAAGTTTAACTCGAGTGTGAATCTCCTTTTGTAAACTAAATATAGATGGTAGAATATTAAATTAGTCTGTTACTAAAAGGGTTCGAAGTGTTAAATGTTTCAAACGTTAGAGAATTAGTCAAATCCTTCCATCTTGCTTGTTAAATGCTTTAATGAAATAGTGACATCTCTGATAATTAGTGATCATAATTGTATATTGCGGGTTTTCTCCTATCAACATACATATCTTCTTCGCACAGTTCTTCTAAGTACTTAGAATGCGTATATCTTTTCAGTAACACCCAATATAATCTGATAATTGCGCTTAATCCACAAAACTCAGTCGAGTATTTGTAGTATATTAGCTTTCCTTTTGTGCAATTATGTTATTTCATAGCGATTTCATAGCGATTAAAGAATGATCTGTTCTGTTTGAGAGCAGAGATAAATAGTTGATGAACAACATGAACAGAATATTGCACTGTGTTGAGTATTGGATGGTCTTAGGCTGGCTTAGAGAATTAGATAGTAAAAGATTTTTAGCTACAGCTAGGCTTGTCTTGTCTTTTTTTCCTGAAGAAGTCTACCTGTTTTCGGACCTAGTTCCGGCGCCGCAGCATCTCACTCTGGAGCGGCAACTGAACAAGAGCGTGTTAATCGGTTGGACAGCGCCAGAGAATACTCACCAGTTGGAATCATATCACGTCTACGTGGATGGAGTTCTAAAGGTTACCGTGAAAGCAACTGAAAGAACCAGAGCGTTGGTCGAAGGAGTTGATTCCACCAGGGTTCGTAGACTTACATTTTTATTCCATTGAATGCAATGCCACTTTTAACAATTTTTTACAATTATCGATATACATATATGTTATGGACTAAATGATTAATACACATAATACCAAGTCATTATAAATAATATTAATAACAATGGTGATTTAATATCGGTCTGGTAGTGCACGATGGTGTTCGTCATTATTCATAAGGGTCGGGCATTACAATTAATGCCTCTGTTAATCACTTAGCCAATTGCGTATATAAATTATCGTAGGATCTTGTCAGGTTACTTGATATTGTTTAATCGACAATATAGCCGCACAGAATAAGTGTACGTTCAGTGACGCACACGAGGAGAACATCCCGAGATGCTGCATGTACAATGGTAATCGGTAAGGACGTCGCGTTGGGTCCAACCGCTGTAAAAGCATCGAACGTGACTGCTACCAGCGCTGTCATATCTTGGATGCCGAGTAACAGTAACCATCAACACGTGGTTTGCGTGAACAACGTTGAAGTAAGGACCGTGAAGCCTGGTGTTTACCGGCACACGATTACTGGTTTGGCACCATCGACAATCTACAGGGTGACCGTTAAAGCGAAAAATTTGAGAGCGACGCATTTCGAGGACCAAAACACTCAAGCGGCGAACAATTTAGCTTGTCACGTCCATTTCAAAACATTACCCAAAGGACTACCCGACCCTCCGGTCGATATCCAGGTTAACAATTGTTCCAATAATTTACGTTTAATTTCACGCGTGTCAAGTAAGAGAAATATAATCGTACAATATTTCAAATAGGTGGAGGCTGGACCGCAGGACGGCACTTTGCTAGTGACCTGGCAGCCTGTTGCCCTAAACGGTTCGGCCGTCACCGGTTACGCGGTGTATGCCGATGGGAAAAAGGTCACCGACGTAGACAGCCCCACCGGTGATCACGCTTTGGTTGACATACACAAACTCATGGGTTTAAATCCGAAGCACATTACGGTCAGGACTAAAAGTAGAGAGAGCCAATCGAGCGACAGTTGTGCCACTGCCATTCCCTGTAGCGTTCTTCGTGGTGGTACCGCGGCTCATTTGCAACACGGATCTACGCACATGCAAGATCAAGGACAGCAACAACAGTCCGGCGTTGTGCAATCAGACGATCCGAACAGACACCGTATGGGGGCTGTAAGCCAAAGATACCCATCAGCTCCTGTACCCTCTCACATGAGAAGGCCCGGAACTACTAGGGTTGACGCTCACGGCCAAGTCATAATCGAGACCGATGAAAATTTATCCGATAAAGAAATTTATCCTGGGCAAAGCATGTCCCAGATGGGTAAGACTTCCTTCCATAAATCAAACTATCTTCTTTTTATCTTCAGCTCGTTATCTTTAATCATCTTCAAAATAATCAATTGAAATTTTTGAAATCTTGCATGTATTGCGCTACTGTCACCTAGGAGTTCCAGAAATTACCAAAGATTCAGCGAGCGAAGCGAATTACAGCGAGGAAGACGATCCATCACGTAGAGGTAGGGGGATGCCAATGCATCATAGTGGACAACATCGGTACAGTTCGCAGATAGGACAGCAAGCACTCCCTGGGACACATCGACCCGGAAGAATGGTGGGTCCTACAGGTAGACCTCAAGATTCTTATTACGATCCACCAGGTTCGTACGCAAATTACGCATGTATACTATCGATCTACTCTGTAACGTATTAATGCCATTTCCATTTTGATTCGTTTCTCCGTGCAGGAAGCCAACGAGGTAGAACTTCTAGCTACCGCGGTGGACGAGGAATGCAAGCTCAAGGTGGTGCCGGTCATCCATCGAGCAGCGCTCAACAAATAAATAAGAGAACACGTTGGTTTGTTGCCCTGTTTGATTACGATCCTAAAAGAATGTCACCTAATCCGGATGCCTGCGAAGAGGAATTACCCTTCTCCGAGGGTGACACCATCAAGGTTTTTTTTTTTTAATAGCATTTGTGATAACCCAAGACACAGATAATTCCAAGACACTACGGCTTATAAATTAATCTAATAGGTGTACGGCGACAAAGATGCGGATGGATTTTATTGGGGAGAGTGTCATGGTAGACGAGGATACGTTCCTTACAACATGGTCGAAGAAATTAAAGATCCGAATCAGCCTGGACAGGGTCAATCGGGAAGGAGAGGAAGGTGGGGAGATATTTATACCAGTATGCCAGTGAAGAAGATGATAGCGCTCTATGACTATGACCCTCACGAATTATCGCCGAATGTTGATTCTGTAAGATCTAATCGTTTATCAAATGGAACTACTCCATGAATGAGAGAACTTGAATTTACCCGATCCGCTTTGATTCTACAGAACGTAGAGCTGGCGTTCCAAACCGGGAACGAGATTTATGTATACGGTGATTTGGACGACGATGGATTCTATATGGGCGAATTAAACGGAGTACGGGGTTTGGTTCCAAGCAATTTTCTCACCGAAGCACCAGATCAACCGTCACAAGGTCAACTTCCGTCAGGAAATAGAAGACCTCCTAGTCAAGGTCAAGGACCGGGAGTGAGAGGACCACCTCCGCCACCGCGAGAACCTCCGCCTCCTGGTCATCGACGAGGCAAAGGTAACTGATACTGATTGCCATATTCCATCTCTTACTCGTTACGATGCCGCGAATGAATGGTACGAATAGCTCCTCAAGCCAAGTACACGATGTTGCTGAAACCATTTTATGAATATCGCTCAACCTTACGAAGCAAAAAGAAGCTAAATTTGCAATGACAGATTAAACCAGCATCAACAAAACCAAATGCAGCGATAAGGCAGGATTAAGACCGAGAATGTTTCCTACGAAGATAAAAAAAACTGGCTCGAGGGGTTGAAAAAAATAAATTCACACTGGCGCCGTGTATCCGAGCAACGAGAATTAACTGCTTGAAACGTTGAAACTGTGACGAGTACAATAAATACTTTTAAATGGAAGAAAAGAAGAAATAAAGAGAAAGCAGGAAATCAATATTAGACGTCAGTATAAAAAACAAAAGATATAAACGGCAAGCAACACAAGACACGAAACTAGATGTGCCAGACGACATGCAGAAGGGTCACACAAGTATATGATCGAGCGATCTTATACAAATCGATAGCTGTTAATCCAAGTAGAGCTTATATTTTTTTTAAGGGTGTGCCTAGCTTGTAAAATTACCGAGAGATCACGTATCGGCCATTTCTTAAAAGATATTCGAGTAAGGCATCCGGTGCACTTACTCTTAGGGGATTATTTTTAAGTAGTATATTTATAATAAGCGAACCTTTAGTACCTTATTCAAAATTATCGCAACAGATAAAATTCGGTGAAGAAATTAATGTGCTCGCGCGATGTGTGGAAGCTATTTTGTACTTGCAAACTTGTTTTAGGAACACGTCTATTGCCATACGCAAAACGATTTTCTATATTTCTACCTATCTATCTATCTATCTATCTATCTATCTATCTATCTATCTATCTATCTATCTATCTATCTATCTATCTATCTATCTACCTACCTACCTATCTACCTTTACATGTATATATATTTACATATATATATACAATAAAACACTAAGCTGCTTTCAGTGTTTTCTATTAAGTATACATATAAATACATATGTACGTACGTATCGTATCTACATATGTATTACATTCATATCTTTCCTTTCCGAGCACTTTTCGGCTCTATTACTTTTTTACGTGCCTCTCTTTTCTCCTCTATAATAAATATAAATATAAATATATATATATACGTTCGTGTTATATTGTCGCTACATGCATATATGCATGCGTGATATACATATACATATATATATATATATATACATATATATGCACATATAATTATATTGCGTGTATTCTATAACGGCATAATCTGTTTCTGTGTGCCTGAACTGGTCGATGGTCGTCGTGTCACATGATTGTCGTTCGTGTCGTGTTGTCATGCTGGCCATTTAGACGTTATAAGAATTTACTTTAACCTGACAATCCGTTTTGGATAATTAATGTGATGTTTTATCAGATCTCTTGCATTGAATCATAAATCGTACAGTCGCGAGAAAAATTTGACAATACGCGCAAGTCCAGGCTTTACTGAGTAAATTAGAGTGTCATCTTCCAAGATAATCGAAAGCAAAATATTATTTGAAAGTTTAACAAGAAAAATGATTTAAGAAGTAAGACACAAAAAGAAAATAGTTTCGATTCAAATGAAAAAATATTACTCGGTATACCCGGTAGCGCGACTAAATGTCCATTAAAAAACAAAAAAAAAAGGAAAAGTAAATGCGCCATGAATGACAACACGGTCTTGTTCTCTTCTCTGTTGCTAGATGCCTGCATTGTGCCTGTGTCTGTCCCTGTCTGTCACTTAGACTCTAGACAACAACAACAACAACAACAACAACAACAACAACAACAACAACAACAACCATCACTAATGAATAACCAACAACATCAACTCCAACATCAACAAAACAATCCACCGCATCTAGCGTACCAACAAGCGAATCACCACAGCTACACGACTGTAACCACGTCCAACCAACATGGGTCTACACCCATGGGTGCCCATCAGCAAGGTCCCGTACCACCCCACCTTCAACAACAGGTGAGTTCATTGCTCTATCTAGAAGTTTTTACTTCTGCTTCTCGACGTGCTTTTTACCTATCTCGCTGCAAAACTGTTTACAATTTTTCAACTAAATCTATTCCTCTAACATTATCCCCTTTCCTTTCCTCCTTCGCTTTTCCATCGATTTACATCCACACTTTAATTTCTCGTACCGTTTTGTTTTTCCTCCTTCCAATTTTCATTTATAGAGGATAATCAAGTCAAATGCCTTTGTCAATTTAAGGATTGAAAAAAGATTACGGTGATTCAGGTATGTTTTTAGCAGTTCTACGCAATTAGCGAATTGATAACACTGGCAATATATATAGAATATATTATTAAAATATTACGTAAAAGTTGCATAATATATTTATACAGTACTATTGCTCGCGCAATCTGCTTCTTTCAATCATTTTATACGTATTGCCTTGAAGTAATTCCCGTGTGCTATAAAAATTTTACAATTATACTAAAGAAATACTGCAAAATTTTTTTCTTTAATCAGCGAAATTGAAAGAAAAACGACTTTTCTCTTGCATGGAGTTGCATTTGATACTTTTATTGATACATGTAAATGATTTTTGCTGCATAAGCAAAGAAAATATAACATTTCAGCTTCACTCTCACAACGTTCGCTTCCATACTAAAAGGAAACTTCTATTCTATTGCAATGTATTTTAAGAATAATGTTTTCATCAAGCAGCAATAGTATGCGTAGCTTGTCATTATACGCTTTTAACTAATATGTCATGTCAAGCATGTTAATTAGTCGATTCGCAAATTGCACGAATTTACGCAGTAAATCATGCTTTACCAGTAATTAATAGCTCTACAGCTTTCTAGTATTCAATCTGTTACTCTCTTTCTTTTCCTACTTCTGTTATTTCTTTTCTTCTCCTTTGTCCGATTTAGTTTCATTCAATATGTTTTACCATTTTCTCTCGATTCTGCGAAATTTTAACACTCTATAAATCGATCAAAATACTCATTACAGTCAGACCATCAACCGAAATGTATTGACCTCAAAATTTCGTTTAGTAACATATTTTTAGAATACATTGTTTCATACATTCCATCCCTTCGTTTAGGTAATCATATCACATGAACGTAACAATATGAACGCATTAACCCCCATAGAGATTCACGATAGGTATGCGATGATAGGTATTAGAAAGAAACGGAAAATCATTCTAAAGTGTATGAAACGACAGATCGTAACATTCAGATAGATCGAACGCCAGAGGACACCGCATGACAAGGAAAACTGTATCTTTAGAATAAATACTTTTCTTTAACTTTTCAGAATACTGAATAATAGCCTGAACGATACGGTACTTGAACGAAATTTATTTCATTTTACTGATCCAGGTCGCTTGACGATGTGTATGCAAACACGTTGACGAAACAGAGAAACAAGCAAGCATCTTCGAAGTAGGCAAACGGTATATTAGTACATTAATTTGCATCGGTTTAATTTCTAGGGGAAGGGGAGGGGAGGCGTGATCAATCGTGGTAGTAATGTGCCGGGAGGTATGCAAGGCCCTGGACAACATATGCAACAGCAAGAATATCAGCAACAAAATCAACCGTATCAACAGCAACAGCAGCAAAATCCGCAGAACCAAAACTATCCGCAACAAAATCAAGGATACCAACAGCAGGGTTCGGGATTTGGCCCGCAGAGCCAACAATTCCAACAGCAACAGCCTCAGCAACAACAACAGCAACAACCAACTCAACAGTATTCGCAGCAGAACCAGGGATCTTCCATGCAGAGCAGTCAGAGTACAAGCAAGCCGATGAGAGGAATACCAACCGTATTGCCGACACCACAAGCAAAGACTCAACAGAATACTGCACAGGGGCAGCAGCAACAACAACAGCAACAACAGCAGCAAAGTACAGGGCCGAACCTGATGCAAAAATTCACGGAGATGGCCGGTGCGAGCGCTGGTGGCGATATCCTGTCGAAAGGGAAAGAACTGATTTTCATGAAGTTCGGGCTAGGCAAGTGAGCTGTCACCTTGTCCGTGTCGCCGGCTCTGCTTCTCCTCCAATTCTGTCTGTCCTATCGCGTTGAACGTGTCGAATACGATTCATCTTGAAAGCTCAGGGGCTCGGAAGAAGGTCCGTTTGTAGATCAGTATTATAATGTTATGCGGAGAAATAGCCGCGGAGAGCAAGCGAGACGCGCAGGCAGGAACGTACGAACGCGTCTCGTCCGATCAGGTCTTCGCGAATATCCCTGAACGAATAAGGAATATAAATGTATGCTGCCATTGCTGCTGCTGCTGCTGTTGCTGCTGCTAACGACTGTTATTATTTCTTGCAACAATTGCTGGATCGTTCGATCGAAAAAACGTTGCTCACCCGTACAAGGATCTATTACTATCTTCCTTGTTGGTGCAACCTCCTGTATCAGTCAGGAAAAATTGAGAATGAATGTTCGCCAGCGTTTTCCTAGCGACAAACGTCGCGAGAAACATTCAAGGAGGTAGTCGAACTCGACATGGAGTCGTGCGATTATATAATAGCTCTTAAAGATAAAAACAAAGCGCTGGAAATAATGAACAATCTTCGTGGATTATTTTCGATCTTCATCATCGTCATCGTCATCATCATCATCATCTTCTTCTTCTTCTTCTTCTTCTTCTTCTTCTTCTTCTTCTAATTGTTAATTATCTTCTTCTACTTCTTCTTTATCAGATTAGTTCGATCAAATAATTATTCTCGCACATAGTGTAGATATGGGTTACACTATTAAAAAAAAGGAGAAGGGTAAGGACCGAGTCATTCTTGTGCGAAACTGAGAAAATTTGTTAAGAAACATGAGAAAGTACATCTATATAGTTTTTTAGAGATTAAAAAGTTTAAGTGGTAAATATCTTCAATTTCAACAGCACTCCTACGTATTGCCAGACGATAGACGGACCTTCCTGAACTATTTTTTAAAATCAAACATCGAAACGTGGCATGAACTCAGAATAGAATCTCCCCCTCTCTCTCTCCCTCTCCCCCTCTCCCCCCTCTCTCTCTCTCTCTCTCTCCCGCTGTCTCTATTTTTCTTCACTTGTCGTTTAGTTTGTCTTTGTTCCAAAGTATATGCTAATCTAATTTTGCACTGAACCATTAACAATGAAAATGAAAATAGTAAAAACGCGTGTTGTTAAAAAAATAACAACCCAAAAATAACTACCCATATAGATTAGCGCGATGTTTAAGGGTCATTCGTAAAAGACTAAAGGGGAAAGTAGCTTTTCGTCGTGCTCGAGCACGACTACGAAATGCATAAAATATTTTACAAGACAGAAGCCAAACCACACCAAAGAATAATACGCGCTGATGTGAACTATCGTACGGAGGATTTATAATAGGACGACTCGTGGATCAAGTTGAACTACGTCATATAAACATATAAATATATAAATATATAAATATATAAATAAAACAAATAAATTAAATAATTAATATCGCTCCGGGGGAATGGAGCATGAATTCGACGAAGAAAAGGATTATTGGGAACGGGAAGGGGAGGGTGGGGAGTGGGATATGGATGATAATAGCATACGTGTATTATGATAATGAGATATAAATATATACAGAAACGCGTGCATACGTATACGTATATATATATATACGTACCTATATATCTACGTATAGGTGTATGTACATACAAATATATACACATACATATACATATTATATTTAACTATTGCAAAGTGTTGTTACATCGCTACTTGTATCGTATTTTGTACAAAGTATCCTTACCTTCAATTGTTCTTTTCCTTTCGCCGTGATATAAATATATAAGTATAAATATAAATAAATAAATATGTACATATGAATAAATAAGTAAATAGATAATAAATTTATTTATTTATTTATATGTATAGAAAATCCTTAGCAAGGCGAAGGAAACGTGACAAATTTCAAAAGTCATTTTGCCATTGTCGCACTTTGGGAATCATAAACTAAACTCGTCATAATTGTTATTAATTATCGCAGATCTTTGCCCCCTGTCCGTTCGTGTTAATCGGGTGTCGAAAGATGCGGTAACAAACGGCGGAAGGTGTGCATTCTACGAAGTATACCTATATATAAAATTAGCAGGATATGAAACGCGTGGCCCAATTAAAATTCATTTAACCAACGAATGGTCGTAGCGATTTTCTTTTTTTTTTTTTTTAAATTAAGCCTTTATATATAACACAGTTCACCGATATCTTAGTTAGAATACGAAAAGTATTTAATTCTAACAATTCTCAGTAGTACCTTCATCGAGAATTTCATTTGAGATTGAACGTCGGTAATTCTTGTTTAAAACGATTTCACATTGGACCACGGGTTTGAAATGCCCGTAGTAGTACCATCAAATTTGTAACCAACCGGTTTGTGAGTTTAGATTTTGCAATATCGATCACGGTGAATCGCATAACGTTTAACGAGCAAGACTTACAGGAACCGTGTATACTATGACTATGGACCAAACTACACTTTCTCAAGAGACCAGTTCGGCAAATCAAACGTAGATTCGTTTTCCCCTGGTTTTATCAGATATATTTTTCCCGCTTTGTTCTACGAAAGTGCAAAAGGAGGCAAACGAATGGAAATATTTTTCTTAATATTTGTAAACTTACATTTGGAAATTGCGCGTCCGCGTTGACGTTCGCGATCAAGCCACGTTTCAAACGATCGCTCTTTCGATCACGTCATTTTTCATCAACGGGGCGCGAAAGGTGTAATGAGTAACGCTTGCTCGTCGTGTTCGATTTAACGCGCGAAATTGCAAGATCGATCAATCTATTCGGTCTCGCTCGACTCGAAGTCTGCCTGAATCAAAAAAATCTGCTCGAACGGATAAATACGCTTTCGTTTGTTTTCTGTGAACGCGTTTATCAAACGGCATCGCTCGACCCATTGGAAGTGAAATGTAAAACGATTCAGAGGAATAAGAATTAACATTCAGTTCACACGTGAAAGTTTGACGATTTAGCTTGCCGATCCTGTGCCGATCCTTGCCAATGGATCGAGCGAGAGACGAGCTCTAATTTATTTTTCTTTATCTTCGTCCGATAGAACCCCTTGCGTGAACTCGGGAGTGAACTCGTGATTTATCGGAATTCCTATGAATCTTTGCTGTGAACATATCTAATGTGAAATGTTGATTCGGGCGATTAACGGAAAAAAAGAAAAAAAAAAAAAAAAGAAAAAAGACTGACGTGACACTTAAGATCTACAGGTATTTAACACGTTCACTACCAATCTATGGAAGTCTGGATATATGGGAGTCTGGAGATACTATCGATCCGTCTGAACATGTAAACGGAAACAGTAATTGAAATTTACCGTTTTTGTTCAAATAAAATGGGATAAGACATATATGCGTTGAAGAAAAATTAGAAAACGAATTGGTAGCCTGTATATTAAAGCTTCGTTGAAGTGGTAGTGAATGTGTTAACTAAATATTACTTAGCAAATCTGTAACGTTCATCATCTTCCATCTGTGTGACATTTTCGTTTCCTCTTACCTTCTTTCTCATTATTGAGTTTCATAGCCGTACAAAGTAAAAATCACATAGTCGAACTAGTTAAAGATAATACAAAAAGGGGAACTGTATGTACGAGACGCAAATATTGGGAAAGTTTACAAGAAATTTTCATCTATTATCGTTAGGTGTTAGATATCGTAAAAAGCAAAAAAAAAAAGGAAAAAAAATGCAAGTAGTCTTAACAGAAGAGCAAAAAAAGTAATGCGAGAGTTAATTCCATTTCAAACGAGCCATGTATCAAGAGCTAAATTCTGTCTTCTTTTCTCTTTATAATCAGACCAAAAATTCTAGACGATAATAAGTTTAACAACAACAGGAACAATAAGCTGACGCAATGCAACGGTCGAATATGTTTAAAAACTAATGGATAGTATTTAGTCGAATCTTTTCATTTGAATGTTTATCAAAAGTAAAAGCGTGGAATGTATTGACGTTAAAAATGAATGAAAATATATATAAACATGCGCGGATTGAACGTAAATAACGCCGTACGAAGTAAAATTGAGAACAAAGCGAGATAATGATGAAAAAGTGGGGAAACACAATAACGAGAGAAAATCGAATTCTCTTAAGTACCTCGAAGTCGTTTCGTTCGTCGTCGACGCTCATTTTATGTAGTATCTCACTTGTACATTGTCATTGTTATAAATTTAGTCGTTGAATGGATTCGTATAACAAATCTTTTGATACCGCAACAGCTAATACAACAATGAATCGCAAATGTAAGCCGAGCCGAGGATGAAGCGTATGTGTAATATCATAAGTAAACGATCGAAGAACGATCTTCGTGTCGATCGTCGATCCTCTTTCGCTGAAGTGACCGTCTAAAACGCGTGAAAAATCCTTTTGATTCGATTGAAAGAAAATTAATAAATAAATAAAATAATCGGTGTTAGGTCTCATACTAAAGACTCTCTTTCACAAAAGTGTTTTCCACATCCTGAAGAAAAAAGATAGATGTACATGCGTTATTTCGAGATCTAGGTAACGGTTAGCTAAACGACACACACGATATCCCAACAGCTATTATATAGTAACGAGTATTAATCTTTTACGAGAGATTGAAGTTCCGTTCCGAGTCGTAGAACTTTGTTCCATAAAAATACTATACGCAGAGATGAAATAAAGAAGAATGTGAACGTGTTTGCGAGTGCATTTCCATGCATATGCGAAACGGACGGATGAGAGAGAACAAATGAAAGAGGAAAAAGTTGATTCGAATAACAGTGAACTTGAGAAAGAAGTAGCCGCAGAGCGCGGAGTAGAAGACCCGAGGAAAATATTTCGATGGTGTTATTAGCTAGGCGCCAATTATCGTCATTCTTTCTCTTGCATCGATACCCTAAGATTGTATAAACAGAATGTAGCGCAAAAAAAAAAAAAGAGGAAATCAATTATATACACTCATACAACTTTGAATAATAACAAATTATCGTATCGATTAAGCATGTCAAATCGCCAGCTACGTTTGTCATTCAATAATCTTGCGCTTTGTTTTTTCTATGAATCGGCGCGTTACAAACTATTTCTTGTTAGCCCAACTGAATAATCGGAAAAAAACTGCTACAAAAGAAAAGATGAACAAGAAACCCGATGTTATTATAAACGATTAATTAATAAAAGACGAATCTTGTTTGTTGTTACTTTTTGGTATCCTCGTCAAGTCCTTCTCGTTAAACTTCATTAGGGTAATGAGATAAAAAATAATCGGGTTTTGAAATAAGTTTACACCTATTTGATGAGCAAAAGTACTTTATTTAACGTGAACTATGATGTTTTAATAGAACGAGTACACATATATGTATAAATAGATATCAAATATCATGGACTAGCGCAATGTAAAGAGAAAAGTATTACGGTTTTACGTATCTTCTTCCCAAACAGTTTCAGTCAAGATAGCGATATTGTCTAATCCTCTCATTGGCGCGTACTCCAGGGTCCACATTAAATTAGTAAAAACAACTAAAATTAAATACCATCAGTTCATACTATTATCCAACCCTTTTACCTTAATTAATTTCTTATTAAAGAAAAAACCCGGCTCAATCATTAGCGAGTATTTGACTTACGCATCTCGCCTTGATGCAAATCTGCTATTAGTTCGGGACAAGAGCTATTGCAGGGATTTATAGGTGACAAACGAAGTTGTGTAGCACCTCGTAATTGAGCCAGAGCGATAAGACCTGAATCTAGTTCAACCTTTTTGTAACTCGGACTATTATAATCCGAGGACATGAGAACCCAATTAAAATGGGCTGGCGAAACGGTACTCGAAAGAAAATACGGACGTTGGTAATATTTCCTCAGAACTTTAACTGCATTGATATCGCAGTTTTGCCAGTGGACAAACCACTTGGCTACTTCTGGCGAATGTACCCGACGTAAAAATGCTGCCAAATCGGACGAGCCGGTTCTTAAATTTGAAGTCAGAGCACAAGGTACTGTCTCCATTAAGCGCTCGTTTTCTAAATAAAGCTATTCATATAGGTAAGATGTAGATATCTCTTATTTTCTTTGATATATGTGTTTCAATTACTTATCAAATATATATTGATACTTTAATGTAAAAAATGAAAAGCAACGCGTGACAATTAAATTATCTTAGTTTTAAAAAGTAAAAGTGTTTCCTTATCACTTTCTTACTTACATGAGTGATGTTGTCGAACCAGAAGTAATCTGTATTCATAACCGTCCAAGAGTCCATTGCATCTGTAATAATTGCGGGAGCATCCCTGCTCAAATAATTATCAACGAGATTGCGATACCTCACATCTGATAAACGATCAATAGTTTCCAAAGCTTCGCAAGTCTGAAAATACAATTATATAAAACAGTTTAGTGACTTACTTCTGAAACTAATCACTTTACAGGAATACACTTTATATTACTTTAAAATTGATATTTTGGTTAATATTAATAGGCATACCACGCAGTCTTCTTCTGTTATCATGTAATCGTTATAAAAAGGATTATTGATCATACAATTTTCATAATACAAGGGTTGCCAATTCCAAATTGGCAGAACTTTGATAAGCAACAGACGACTGATCGCAGTAAAATGTGTTCCAACAAAATCAAGTTGGGCTGCTAAGCATGCTAAAGTGCCAAGGACGATCAAAACAAGAGTTCCACGGAAGACAAGTTGTAGCCACGAACGTCGCATTGCAGCTACTAACGGTTGACAAATAATATCCATTTCTTCATCCGTGAAACCAGCTTGTTGACAGTATCTAGAAACAGATTGTAACACAAATGTAATAACGTAAGAAATATTTCTGAATCAATGAAAGTGTAACACATCAAATTTATTAAACTACTAATAAAACACTGTATGTATAACAATAGCAAAAGAAATACATTAGGTAACTACTATAAAAGAAGAAAAGTTAAACGACTGTAAGAAGAATTAAATTTACTTGTAAAATGCGTTCAATTCATCGTCTATCAATCGTAATTTCTCCGAGTGGGTCATTTCTTGTTGTTCTTTTACATAACTTTTACGCAATTGTTTGACACATTTACTATTCGACATCTTGTGCTTTCAACGTAATACAAATTCCTGTATATTATTCGTTAAGTCCTCGCTCTACGAGTTCAGTGCTCGAAGCTGCGAAGAAACAAACCGTTTAATATCGAACAGACATACTGCCCGTACATGCGCACATTTTCGGACCACCTACGCGAATATATTGATTGCTACAGGGATTGTTGAAAGTACCGCGAGGGAAAGGGATTATGAAATTTCAAAGATGAATCAATTATAAAATAAATCGACGTTACATAAAATGATAAATATTACATTTTAGTTTTATGAAAAGACGTACAATTTTAAGCTACTCATTTTCCTTAAAAGAGACGAGACAGACATTTAAAAGTACAAACAATTAGGGAGACTAACTTGTTTTCAATTTGGGGCGAGTTGTATTTCAGTTTAAAGAAATTTTAGGGACCCGTTGTATCAATAATTTTGTTCCAATATATAAAGAGAAAGAAAAAATACTGCCTAAAAACAAAAATAGAAACATGTTGAATATATTGAATGCGTCAATGGTGCATTCATATAAACATATTGTCATTTAATCTGCTTCGTTTATTTACATTAAAACCCTGAGCCTTCCTCTACCAATAATTGAAAGCATAAATGTTTTAAAATGTCTCATTAGACTAAATATTCTTATAAACGAACATACACAAGTAAATGTATTTATTGTAAACAAAAGAGCAATAAACATTAAAGGATTTCAATGTGAAAGTCAATGAACTCTTGAGGAGTTAATTGACAAGTAAAAGTGATTGAATCAAGACGCAATGATGCTCGCAAGAGCTCACTATTGACACAGTGACGATTGATTACAATTTCCTAAGTAATTTCAGGATGGAGGAGAAGATACATTTCCTTGTTTTTTTATTTTAATGTAACTTATTTTAGTATCCATATTTATTGCTTCTTGATTTATCTTCCAAATTATATTATCGGAATAAATGTTACAACTTTCATGGCAAAATTTTATTTTATCACCCGTGGCGCCATCTCTGTGAAAAGTGCTGAAACTGGTCGCACACCGTTACCGACAGTGAAGTAAACTGCTGGAAGACTGGTGGCGCCATCTCTGTGAAAAGTGCTGAAACTGGTCGCACATCGTTACCGACAGTGATGTAAACTACTAACCGACTGGTGGCGCCATCTCTGTGAAAAGTGCTGAAACTGGTCGCGCACCGTTACCGACAGTGAAGTAAACTACTGACCGACTGGTGGCGCCATCTCTGTGAAAAGTGCTGAAACTGGTCGCGCACCGTTACCGACAGTGAAGTAAACTACTGGCCGACTGGTGGCGCCATCTCTGAAAGAAGTATTCAAACTTGTCGCGTATAGTTTCAGCCCTTTTTCAAGAGATGGCGCCATTAGTCTGTCGTCAGTCTACTTTGCTATCGGTAATAATCTGGCAACAAGTTTGAGCATTTTTCGAAGAGATAGCGCCACGGATAAAAAAAATTTTATTTAAAAAATTATATTTCTTCCAACGACTGAAGATATTAAAATATACCGCACCAGAAATTGGAATAAGGAAACTGAAATAAGTTATTTTCTATTGTGTGTTGCAACCATATTTCTGATTTTTTTATTGTATTACTTTAACTGTGTGGTAACTAATTCGTGTGAATTCTCGCGGACGCTTATCCATTCTTTGTCACCACCTCTGTCACAGATACATACATATTATACCATCAATGAGATATATGTGTGCATATACAGCTGTATAGCTGTTTTTTTTTTATTAATAAAGCAACAGTGGTTTAGTATAAAATCTCTGTACTTTAACAAACCATTAAAGTATCAATATTTCTCGTATCAGCATTTATAAAGATGCTTAAAATACGATTATTTGGTAAGTCTTTTTTACGTATAATTTTAAATTTATTAATAAGAAAATACACCATTATATGTTTATGTATAAAATAAAAACGTTGATAATTAATTTATGTTTTCGTATAATCAGCTGCGCAAAATATAGCCACAGTATATAAAAATGATAGTCGAAATATTGCTATACTTTCTATGCTACCAGAGACCTATCAGATGTTACACCAAACATGCAAGTACTTATTTTTTAAATTATATTTATTTATATTTTTATTTTATTTTTAATATATAATCTGTGTGTTTATGTAACTGATTTATTCCAGCCATTGTTAATTATAATTAGCATTCTCATAATGTATGAACTTATTCATATAATATGATGCATACAAATATTATTGCAGAGATTTTGCAGAAGCAGAATTAAAACCTATTGCAGGCGAAATTGATAAAAAGCATCTTTATCCGAAAGAACAAATAAGAAAGATGGGGGAACTAGGTTTAATGAGTGTAGCAATACCTGAAAGTTTAGGCGGAACTGGATTAGATTATTTGGCTTATGTTATTGCTATGGAGGAAATATCCAGAGGTTGCGCCAGTGCAGGTGTTATAATGAGCGTGAATAATTCTCTGTACTTAGGACCTATAGAAAAGTTTGGCAGCAAAAATCAGAAAGAAAGATACATCACTCCTTTTGTAAGTGGTACAAAGATTGGGTGTTTCGCCCTTAGTGAACCAGGCAATGGGAGCGATGCTGGTGCTGCTTCTACTACCGCTAAATTAAATGGAGACAGTTATTTAATTAATGGCACAAAATCGTGGATAACAAATGCATATGAATCAAATGCTACTGTTTTATTTGCTACAACAGATAAATCTAAAAAGCAGAAAGGTATAAGTGCCTTTATAATCGACAAACCAACAGAAGGTCTGTTTGTTGGTAAAAAAGAAGATAAATTAGGTATTCGTGGTAGTAGCACTTGTTCGTTAGTATTTGAAGATTGTAAAGTGCCAGAGGAAAACTTATTAGGAGAACCAGGAATGGGTTTTAAAATCGCAATGATGACTTTAGGTATAGAATAAATAAACATTTGCGTGCGATTATATTTGAAAATATAACTATATTAAATGACTCCTAGATGCTGGCAGAATAGGTATAGCTGCTCAAGCTTTAGGCATTGCACAAGCGTCTCTCGATTGTGCGATAGAGTACGCGACGAAACGTCAAGCGTTTGGTAGTCCTATCATTAAGCTACAGGCAATTCAACAGAAAATTGCTGACATGGCACTAAAAATAGAAAGTGCAAGATTGCTAACGTGGCGAGCAGCTACTCTTAAAGATAATGGCAAACCATATACAAAGGCACGACAAAAAATATACATCTATAAAATTGTAAAAGTGATCTAATAATTCTTTTGTTTGTAGGAAGCAGCTATGGCAAAATTGTCCGCATCTGAAATGTGTACTTTTTGCACCCATCAATGCATACAAATTTTAGGTGGTATGGGTTACGTTACCGATATGCCAGCAGAACGTCATTATAGAGACGCGCGTATTACTGAGATTTATGAAGGTACGTCGGAAATACAAAGACTGGTTATTGCTGCGAATGTTATTAAAGAATACAATTTCAAGTGAAATATGATATACGATTCGTATTTTTTTCCTTTTTTTTTTTTGTAATGATATTCTTCATGTGCAATCAAAATATTTTTATATAATTCTTTAATAATGTTTATACTATTTTATCTTATACGAAAATGAAACCAATAAATTTTTATGTATTAACATATGACTCTAAAGTAGTTTTTTTCACATTTTTCACAATTATGTATGTATATATTCAAGTATACAACAAATTATATACATATACACACGTTAGATTCTGTTATCAACACAACTAGGAATTCTATGAATTTCTGCCTACATCTACATTGCTTGTCATAAGATGATAGTTGATAAACTATCTACTAAGATAAGACAATCGCATAGAAGCAGTACAAAATTGCTCACAATGAGATTTTATTTAAAAAATCTCTAATAATAATGTAATCATCAATGAGATCGCAAATTAAACTTAAATGTTACAATTCGCAGCTGAACAGCATAATTCCTGATACTCTCTGCATTAAGAACTCCTAAAGTAAATAATTTTCTGCAAGTTATTTTTAAAAAACTATCTTATACTACACAGTCCTGTGGTTCTCTGTATAACACAGGTAACAAATATATACTATATAATTTGTGCAAACGTCAATTAGTTTTTTTTCAACTATATTTTTGTTGATTTCTTTTTTTTTGCATAAGCGAACACACTGAATATATTATTCAATTGCGTTTCGTTTTTTGTACATAGATCTATCGGAATGCAAAGAAATATATAAGTACACATAATATTTCAATCTGATTTTCACTGTATGCCTTTTTATATACAATAGTCCACTCTTTTTAATGTTTCCCTACTTTCACAATGATATATATAATTATTTTCGTACTTTTCACACAATACAGGATATATCAGAACAATAATTGGAATCCCAATTCAATTAAAGTTCATCAAATTGGTCCTAACTTTTATGCATGTATCTCGTTTTTTAAACTTTCGAAAACAAAATATAAAGAAAGCACAAGTATGTACTACAATCTTCTAAATCAACTGCCACTCTACCTCACTTGTAGAACTGCTAAAATACTTTCATTTAATTCTTTTGATTATTATACATACATCGTTTAATCAGGCTTGAAGAACCTTAGGCAATGCCGGGCATTAATCAGAAAAACAGGTATTACGTAAATATAGTGGATTTTTTGTTCTAAAAATAAACGTAATTTAATCATTCTAAAATATAAATCGCGAACTGTTTTGTCATCAAACTCATCATTTTTTTGTCAAATACTCTCATTTGTGTTATGCAGCAAGCATTCTGAACAATTTATTCATAAATTTTAATATCGAACTACTATGGTGTTAAATAACAATTACATTTTCTTTTCCACCTATATTGATTTTTATCGAACTGTACTCTTTTCTTTAGTATTTTATACATCATATAAGTTGAGCTGATTCTGTATCAGCCCTCTCTTATTATTGCCTATATTATAATCTTTGACTGTAGATACATTTATCTAAAACGCTTGTAAATGTAAATAAATTAAAATCATAAGTAATTGTAATAGACACTGAATCTAGACACTTAAATTCTGGAAATTGTCCCGATCCTGCAGGATCGCCTATGATAAAACGTGTGAGTGTATCTCCATAGGTATGCGTATGTATGTGAGATATAGAAGGAAATTGATTTAACCATTCATAATAGAAGCTGTCAAAGCCTCAATCATCAGCTCGCATACCCCTCACTTCTCCTTGATGTCTTTGCTGAAAAATTTAAATATCTCTTATAGGTAACTCTTATAAGTATATAATATAAATGGCAATTGCGGTAAGATAAATTGGAAACAATTATTTACCCTATCTAATTCTTCTTTCGTGCTCTCCTCAATTGCTCTAATGTCTTCCATAGTTAGACCATACCAACGATCTATCCAACAAAAGACTTGCCTATGAAAATTGGTAAAAAGGCGCCTTTCTGCTTTTTGAATGAAGCTTTCAACACGATTCTGTAGACCGAACCATTTAAATTCACAGGTGACTAGCTTATAGCATGTCATCACAGGTTGAACGTTATTTTTCCAATCTTTAGTATTAAGCGGACCTCGACCAGTTTTCACAGATTTAAACTTGGTTGGATCTTCGTCTTCTTTGTAATCAGCACTTGCAATTGGATCATTCGCAATATCTATGTGTATCACTTCTCTCATTTTTAACTTGTCAGGAGGTAATTCATGAACCTATATATTATTAATTCAAAAAAATAATATGTAATATATAAAAAAAGGAAATTATATAATTTAAACATTTTCACACGTACATTATGCTGGTTTCCAACATCATCAATGTGAAACGATTCAATCATAATTACAAAATTTTCTTTCATGTACCCTGGATTCTGCACAAAAAGCATTACACAAAATCAATTATAAACATATAAGAATGGTTTCTATAAGAAACAACGTTTATAAATATAACTGTATATGTTTATACATACATTATATATATATACACACATGCTATACTATATAGTAGTATATACTTACGGTAATAACTGTTTTACAATAAGGATACGCGTTCCAAGCTTCTTCATGAATTTCCAAGGAATTCTTTGGCAACATGATGCGAATAAAAGCAGGCACTTTACTAGCTAAGTGATAAATCTTGTATGTATATTGACCTGAAGAATATTGTCCGCCAAGCAGAGGATAATCTGTGAATGGTTCATTTTTTAGCACTTCTATACCCTCTCCTCCTCCAGTATTATTTTTGCTAGCTTCTGCTACAGAGTACAGCTGAGCCACTTGATACTGCCATAAAGTAAACCATATTTTGTGATATATACATTACATACAATTAAGTGTGATCTAAAGATAATAAAATATTTACTTTAATGAATAAAAATTTGTAAAAATGAATAAAATCTAATTACAAACGTACATGTGAACGTTTCCTCAAGTATTATTTTCTGTTTTATAAAGAAAATTTTATTGTCTGTAATTCATTCGTCAAATGAAACGCTACTGTTCGTATAACTCTGAATAATCTTCTTTCGCAAAGCGTAATAATAAAAAAGCTTACATTAACAAGTATGTTAATATCTAAGCTAAATAATAAAAGATTATTAGATTAAAGAAATCATTTGTTACGTTTGAGAACTTAATAATAATAAGTGTAACAACGAAATTAGCATGAGTAGACAACATTTGTTGCATACGTATTGGGTTAAAAATGCAAAACAACATTCAAAATAACCGTATATTACTAAATAAACGTTAATTAAATGAATTGCAGTTTTTACCAATCATATGGTGTAGATGTAAAAGCTAATTTAAATTAGTTCTTTCCTTTTCTAATGATACAACACATTTCAAAGTGGGTCATTATAATAAAACCTTACTATTCATCAAATACATACCTCTTCTACAGTTAGAGGCAAAGTGACACGGCTGTAACAAAGAAAGATTGATAAGTTATATTCATTTTAAATCAGTTAATAAGTAAAAAAATGATTATACACCTATAAGCAACGACCTTGAGTACGTTCAAGTATGAAATAAGTATCATATATCAGATACTGAAAGCTAAACGGCTGATAATAATGTACGACAAATGAATTTTTTTTTTCGATGTACTTATCAGTTTCAATGAAAATTAAGTTATTTACTCTATATAAAATTTCGTTCGTATAGATGGCAAGGGATGAAAGTACGTCCCCCTATACCCCTCCAAACCCACCCGCCGTTAAAGATTAGTAACCATATCCCGAGAATTGGTTTTAAATGTACGGCCATGTAATCGTTTATCTCGCGCTGTATTAAATTAAAAGTGAACAATTAAATAAGAACTTACAATTCTTTGATGAGCATTTTAACAAGTAGAGCACATGGGCTGCAATACTTTTGGTGCGAGCACACAGAACCACCCTTGCTACAGCAAATTCACTCGTGTTATCTCTCAACCCGCAGTCATACGCATACAACAGCGCTGACTTCCCAACCGACTGCACACACTTGAGTCACCAAATAGGCACACCGCCACACTACCAAAAAGCATATATATTTGCGCACACGTGTACATCGAATTTCCCCACTCTTACCTCATCGACACTTCGTAAATGACGTCATACTTGCATTCGTTTAGTTCGCATGCGCATCCATCATTTTATCAAGTTTACAATTATTTAGACTGGAGATTTTTACATGCAAATTCCTACGTCAAAGTTTGAACAACTATTAGAAACAGCAGCAACAATTTAATCATTGTATATTATTGGTAAATTATATTTCAACGCGTTAATCTTTGACTAATTGTGTTTGAAATATATGTAAAAATATGATGCATATACATATGCGAAACAAAATCGAGATAATAAAAAAACTGCAATGTTCATGAAAATTATATATCGTTTTATCTTCTAAATATAAACCTACTACTTTCAGTGTTCATAACATTTTATGTGACTATTTAATTTTATAATTAATTGCGTAACAAAATAATAACGCATTTTAGAGGTGATTAAATAACGTGTTACGAATTTTAATGATCGTGTAATAGTGCAATGATTCTTACTAAATAAATGTGACTGACCAATGAAAACTAACCATACTAAATGTGACCGTTTTCCATTGGACAGTCGTCGACCTATGCTTATATAATGAAAAGTTCTTTCAATTGGTTAATTTGTATGTAAAATTTAATGAAGTTTTATAGATTGTGTACAATAACAATGTAATAATTAATTTGTAATCATTAATTATTCATTTGTAGAATACTTATAGATTCGTATTACAGGATATATAGTGACATCTACGGTATGTAACATTAAAAATATCTGTACAAGTTTTGTGTTCATATTCGTCTACATTCGTTCCCTAAAATAACAGTCTTTTCTATATCCACGAATATTTAACTAAAAATATGTTTCATATATTTACATTAAATGTTACCTCATAGTGACATTTTTGACTGTATAGATATATCGTGTAACATTTGTTGGCCCATTTTGGAATCGACTATAATCAACGAGTCCGATTGATCGATATGATGTGGTGTGTGTGACAAAGTGTGTCTCGGATGACAGCGCGTATACTGACGCGCCTAAGAGTATTTAGAGTTTTGTTCTGGGCAAGTTGGAATAAATAGGAATTAATTTGAAAGTTACAAGAATCATTAAGTAAAATGTTCGCAAGTTTTTACGCGAGGTGGACTTATTGGTGGATTATCGTAGTTATCCTCCAAGTTTCGTAATTGCTTGTTATATAGAGTATATCAGGTGCATGGCGGCTTGTGAGTGCTTCAAAGACAAGACGCGTGGGAAGATCAGAAAAGCAGAAGAACTTCAGTTACAAAAAAACACGGATATCGGGGAGTAAATTGAAGAAAAAGAAGACTAAGCATTCAATAATTTAAACAGAATGGATGAATGTATGCTAAACGATCTATTGGAATGCTCGGTGTGTCTCGAACGATTAGATACATCGAGTAAAGTACTTCCTTGCCAACATACCTTTTGCAAGAAATGTTTAGAAGAGATAGTCAGCACTCACCGCGAACTACGGTGCCCTGAATGTCGTATTCTAGTTGACGTCAAAGTGGACGATTTACCTCCTAATGTATTACTGATGCGTATTTTAGAAGGAATGCGTAATGCAGCTCCAAAATCTACAAAATCTGTAATTAAAAGCAATTCTGGATCTCAAAGACACTTTGGCGGTCACCAGATTACTTCCGCTCCTATTGTAACTACCAGCATTATGCCTGTTAGTCCTGCTGTATTCACAAATGAACCGATTCGACATGCAAATGCAACAGCTAAACAAGTTCAGTTGCACAATCGAACATATGGCCGCGCAATTTATGATTATATGTCAAAAGTCCCAGGGTAATTTTATTATCTCCTTCAAAATTAAATTATGTCTTCTCTCTCAAAATGATATCTATTTAAATGATATTTTATCAATTATTTCATCATATTTTAGGGACTTGTCATTTAAAAAGGGAGACATTGTTATCCTTCGTAAGAAGATCGATAATAACTGGTGTTTTGGAGAATGTGCTGACAGTCACGGTGTTTTTCCTCTATCATATGTTCAGGTAATTTTAAACATTTTATAATTTTAACATAGAAATATTAAAAATGGTCAACATTTAATAAATTTATGTATATATACATGTGTGTGTAGGTAATGACACCGCTGACCCCACATGTTCCTCAGTGCAAAGCTTTGTATGATTTTAGAATGACTAATGACGATGAAGATGGCTGTCTTACATTTAATAAGGTATGTAATTATAATTTTATTGTCACTATTATAAAAAGACTCAAGAAACTAATTGAACTCATGTTCAAAATAATTTTTGCAGGGTGAAGTTATTAGCGTTATTAGAAGAGTCGATGAAAATTGGGCAGAAGGAAAACTTTTGGATAGAATTGGTATCTTTCCATTGGCTTTTGTTGAACTAAACAGCGTGGCAAGAGCTCTAATGAAACTTTCAACAAAGTAACTTTCACTTGTAATATTGAAAAGCTATTTGAATATACGATTAATACGTAACATTTTTTTAAATAGCGCACAACCAGGCCCATCAAGAGTAGCACCTCCTACACCCACTAATGAAGAAACTATACCTTTGATACCGACTGATCATTCACGTAATTTACAAACAAGTCAACCGCGACCACAACTTGTGCAGGTATGGATAATTTTATTATTAATTTAGATTAATTTTTTACAAGTTTGACGATATTAGAAAGTTTAAAAAAAACTTACTAATTCTTAGTGTATTATTTAACAGAACACAATTTTACCAATATCTGACTCTATCTCAAGTGTATCATCAGGAGGTAGCTCTTCGACTACCACTCCAAACACCCCTAACAGTTCAACTACATCTAGTAGTTCCAGTACAGCTCCAAGTAGTCCCAGTAGTCCGGCGACATCTCCTCCAGCAGTCGGAAATAGACATAATGTTAAACGTCATAGCTTCACTGCTGTTAATACTGCTCATCAAGTTCATCCACATCACAGACACAGTGCTGAAATACTTAGTCCTGCTGTAGACCATGCTATTGGTAGCAGTAATAGCGGTTGCCGCAATGAATCATTTTCTTCTACGCAGGTAAGTAATACATTTCTATGCCAACCTGACAAAAATGTAATATACAATTGTTCGTCACTTTGTTTTTATATTATAACATTATCCTTTCAACATCATTCCTTAGACAAATGTCAGTGTTACGGATCACAATCTTCGACACAGGCGAAGTGGTAGTAGTGATCTTGCTCTTGCACAGTCATCGCAAAGTTTGTCTGCAACAACCGGAAATACTCATTTACCAGCTGCGTACATAGCCTTATATCCGTATAAACCTCAGAAAGCTGATGAACTTGAATTAAGAAAAGGCGGTATTTATATGGTAACAGAACGCTGTCAAGATGGATGGTTTAAAGGAACTTCTAATCGTACACAAAAATGTGGAGTTTTCCCAGGGAATTATGTTGCGCCCGCTAAGTACATGAAATATTTATAATACAAGTGTACAATGTAATTTCCCAATTTTAAACAATTATATTCTCGTAGATGTCAACGTGGTCTATGTCGGGGATCTTCAAATACAGGACAACATCAGAATGTTCCATCGTCGACAAGTCAAAGTAGTACCGAGTCACGAGTAACTGTGACTTATACTAAAAATAAAGGTCCTGCTCCACAGCCTTATAATCCACGCACGTTGTTACCACCAGAGTTGCCACCACGCGCCATTAGTCCATCTTCTACTGTATCATCGTCTTGGCATGGTCAAAGTCAAACACAAAGTCAAGAAAACAGTCCGCCTCGATATAGTGAACAAAATTCCGCGAATCCTCTTGGGCGCAGTCACAGTGCTGTTATGTCATCAAATATTTGTATGTAATCATTTTATAAAAACTATCACATCGAGATTTATGAAATTATTTTCTTTCCTTTCAGCTTCTCCTGGAAAACAGGTGACATTACCGCAGTCATTAACCGCTACACCTACAGTCGTTGGTATCAACAACAGCGGTAGTGTCGCTACAGGTGGTACTTCTTCCATCAATGATACAAGTAAAAGTCCAAATAGTACTTTACATGCAATGGCTTCGCCTTCATGCACAACATCCGTTACAACATCTTCAAAAAATACTGAAAAGGTACAATTTCATTTTTATATGACAGTGTCCATCTTATTATGCAGAAAGTGTGTACAAATATGTTTTTGAATTATAGCAGAAGGAAAAAAAGGATAAATGTGTCTCTCTAATGCGTCGATTAACGAACATTAAAAAATCAAAGTCACCACCGCCTACTACATATTCAATGGATAATCCTGTGTTTGACGATGGTAATTCCATAAATCCAGTGCACGTTCGGTAAGATTCTTCTTCATTGCAACAATGCCTAGCCTTTATGTTTTATATAAGTATAAACGCCTGTTCAAATAAGAAAATTAAAAAAGAAAAGAAGAAACAACACAATTTTTTAAACAATCTGCATGTTTTATAGCATAGTTTAATATATTTTAGTAACAGTTCGCATGTGTGTCACAATTAAAAAATCGTTTATGTTTTATGTATATATTAAATTCATGTGATTATGTATATGTACCTTTGCTATGTATTGTGTAATCGTCAGTCACTGCATGATTTTAATATTCACGCATATATAAGAAAAAAAAATGACAAGTCAGCTGTATTGTAATACATAAAATAGTTTCAGTTTTTACATCTGTTTTTTTTTCTCGTTTGTTGTTTTCTTTTGTTATCACACAATATGAGCTGCACGCGTTGAATTATTTGTCTAATTTTACACGGGGGGTGGGGTTGGGCGGGTATATTTAAAATCAGATCGGGATCTTGCCCAAGTCAGTTGCTACAGGTGGGAGCTACACAGGAATTAAATGCTTCATACAACCACCATCGTTTGTGTCCAGGCACTGTGCAGGGGCACATCACATCTTCACAAAGACTTAAATACAAGGAGAGACCATCTTTACCGGTCTCAATCCTCTCGAGGTTAGTTATCAAAATTATACGCCTGACAAACGGAATAACTGGAAAAGTAAATATTTATAGCAAAAAATATTTAACTTGATGTATTATTTGTCCAGCTCATATATAGAATGGAAATTGTATTTAGTCTTTTATAATCAAAATAATACGTATGTAATAGTTGTGCAATACATATATTTAATTGCATTAACATATTGCAATTACATGTATGATAGTACATTATATAGGTAAGTATGTTAACAAACATTTCAAAGTTAGAAAATGTATATTACAAACGCTTGGTCACATTGATAGCATTAAGATATGTTTCATGCCTGATTTTTTTCATTCCATATCGTGGTTGCTACTATTTTTCTTTAATCACAATTTTTATTGCAAAATTTGCTTATTGGTTGAGTATATGTGCATTTTTTGTATAATTATTGCATCAGAATAGTGAATGTTTCTGAACCTATTATAATTCAACTCCTATTTATACTATTAATATATATTCACAGATCCAATGAGTCGGGTGGGATGGCCTGTACGCCAATGGGAAATCATCATCGTAAGAGTAACTCTTTAGATGCTGGTATGGGAAAACAGACTAAACAACAATCTACTCGTGAACGGTATGAGATTTAATCGTTTCTTGATCCATTGTACGATACAGCCTTCTTTTTTGTCTAATTAAGTAATTAATATTTTTTGTTCCACAGAGAACGAGTATATAGATTTCGCTGTATCGTACCATATCCACCTAACAGTGAGTTTGAACTGGAACTTCGTGTTGGCGACATTATTTATGTACAGAAAAAGCACGATGACGGCTGGTACAAAGGTACTCAGCAAAGAACTGGCCGTACGGGCCTTTTTCCGGCAAGTTTCGTCGAAGCCTTCTGAGATACAGCGCAAAATTATTTGATATTAGAAACTTGTATATAAGTCCACACAAGTTGAAAATGACATATATTACATTCATTAAAGGTATAATATTGTCACTAAGGGGGTAAGTGTACGATTTAAATTGTGAATTCAATCTACATTATAATGTACTAAACATGTACTTGTATATTACATATATGTTTACGTGGTTCTGGTCGTGATCACAACGTAAGGAATTTTTTTAATTATACACACGATAACATTGTCCAAAATGGATACTGCCATTGACCTTACATTTAATAGTTGGTAAGGAAATAAAAGATTATATTACATCGATACTGCCATTTGAACGAAAGGAGCACTAAAACAATACTCTTTTTATTTGTACTATATTATACGTGTTTAATCGTGCGTGTGCCCGTGTATAGTAATTTGTCAAAAATAAGATAATTTGAAATTGTTAAATTTTTCTTTATAAACGTAAGGAATACATATTCTTGTTAAGATTTTATTTAATTTTTTCGAATTCGTTATTTTATAAAATTTATATATGTGTGATATATATTTTATAATGCTGCTGAAGATAAGTAAACTTAAAAACATATATCAGTCTCTCTTAAGTCAGTTAGCCTTAATAACTGATTTATTATATACTTCATCTGTTTGTTAAATTATGCTTCGAATCCGTAGTATACGAAAGAACATGAAACACTTTCGCGGTGTATTTTATTTAAATGTTGAAGTATTTATCCCTCTTTGTAATTAAAATATACTTGAACTTGCATAATTATCTAAAATTATATAAATACGATTTTTTTAAATACGTGATTGTCAAAGACTGGCCTACGTTTCTGCACAAATGTAGACATTTTAATTGAATAACATTTAACATGAAAGTTAAGATACATCATTAATACTTCTAGTGAAATCAATTTTATATAGACATATGTATATTGAATAATTGAATGACAGTTTTTTTCTTATTTATAGAATGAACACGACCATATATTGTATTTGTTAACAACCTATTTCACATAATACAATTGTAAGAAATTAATGAGCTTCCAAAGGCCGAATAATAATCAGTATTTGGGTATAAATTTGTTATTTTCCCGCAGATGATGCTATTTTCAATTATGTAGAAACATTGTGCAAGAAACATTTTATATATTAGCATTATTATTCTGGCACTTTCGGTTCCATTAATTTTAAATCAGTGCTTACCATTAAAATTAATTTATTTAACTTATACATTCGTATCCTTAGATTTACAAAGCTGTTTCATAAATGTCTACTACTGTATACGTAAATATATATATAAATATATATATATACATGCAGCATGTACAATATACTGTAATAGAGGAATGGAATAAGGGAGGAAAAAGTAGCAGAAGTATTTGATCTGGTGATTTAGACATCATATAAAAACTTGACTCTACCAAACTTTTTAAGTTCAAAATAATGATATTAGAATGATTGGTAACTGGTTTATATTAAATCTTGGGAATATTAAAGTACGAATAAGATTTTCGTTGCAAAATATTTTCATATTCTTTTCTCTTTTTACTATTTTAATGCACAAATTTTTGTCCCTCTTCCTCTGACATAAAAAGATATATCTTAATACTTAGGGGTATACACAGTGTGAAATGTATTTATATGTATGTGTTTTATATAACATAAAATTAAGTAACTTATTAGTAACAATAATAACTTGTAAAACAGACATTACTTCATTATGATAGATAAATTTTAAATATCGATACAAAGCTAGTACTAAATAGTAGCATTGAAGTTTGTGGTAATGACTGCATTAAAGTTCACAATCAACATAATTTATGCAATTTTTTTCATTTATAGCTCAAGGTATGACATCTTGAATTATATTCTAAGATAAATGCAGTAACATGAATATGAACTGTAAATAAAATATAATGGCACCACGAAAAATTCAAACTCGGTTTTCTGTATTGTATCAGTTTTTATGAAAAAAGAAAACATTAATAGTATTTTCACGAATTAATATCTAGCATATGTAACTTAAGTCATTTTAGTATATCCATAGTTGTCAAATCAATATTTATTCATCAATCTGATATAATATTTTTGTGCTTCTTTTACAATATATTATATCCATTTGTTGATTATTAGTGATATCTACTGGTAATATCTGTTTTAACATAAAATTACATTATATCAAATTTATACTATGCTCAGTGTAACTTTTAGGAACCGTACAATTAAAATTTAAGTATCAAATAAAAACTGTAACTAAAGAAAAAAAAACACTGCATATTGCTGTTGTGAAATGTATTTATGAACAACCATTTCCCTATTGCAACCTTATTCTAAGCCTTATGTTACCAATAAATTTTATTGTTAAAATTAATAATTATGGCAAGACTTATAAGAGAGTAATGTGATAAAGAATGAACTGTTAGAGTGTTTAAAAAAATTATTAATACGAATATTGAGAATAAAAATTACTTTTTATAAATTTATCAATAACACGATACTGATATGCTTACATGTATGCATAATATACAAATATATAACTTCCGAATATCCGAATGGATAAATATATGAAAGTTGCTATATATTAATGAAAAAAGCATTAAGAGAATTAAATATATGAAATCGGATACATGTATGAATTTTTTTACAATAAGAATACATTTCGAAAATATTAAACAATTATATTGGGTTACTACAGAGTAGAGAGTTGTATTGCATTATAATATATCTGCTACTCAGTGTAATTTTTATGAAAACTTTTATTTGCAATTAAAATTGCATTTTGTATTTGTCCATGTAATATGCACTCAGTAATGTATGCACGCATGTACATTAGTATACAATGATTTGATTAACATATTATTATATATTGAAGAATGCAAACAAAGTTCAACGCAACTGTACCAGGAGTGATGAGATAGGTATAATTATATTTAACTATATAATAACTGGTAGACATTTTTTATCATGCTTAGTCATTCCGATACTTAAAAAAATGTCATTCAAAAATGTGAAGATCAACGTGGAATTAAGAGACATATTTTGTACAGTAAAAAAAATATGAATAAATTCACGTCAATTTGTTTCTCTATCTATTTTCAAAACAAATTATACTATTACGATGAAAATGATATACTTTTTTAATGTAATGAACATGTATATATTTTTAACTTACGATAATATATTCAATATCATCAAGCAGAATTGATGAAGGAAGCAGCGAAAGAGATAACAATTTTTAAACAAAATGATATTCCATATTCGCGTTTATCGTAATCAGTTCTTAAGTGTACATTAATGCATATAATTAAGAGAATGAGAATAAAGAAAGGCGAAAGCTTTCTCTCTCTCTCTCTCTATCTCTCTTTTTATGTATATATATACATATATATGTATTGATAAATGAAAATGACATGTCATTTAAATGGGTGCGTTGTCTTTAAGGAACGATCGAATTATATGAATTTTAATTTGTCATTACTTTATAGATAAAAGAACGCTACGCAAAAAACTAAAATGTATGCAACACCGATAATCGAAAGTTTCTTGTGTATCTTCATGTTTATATTGTATCCAAAGTTCATACACTAAATATTCATTAACCTAAGTAGTTGACGTGGTATAATTTTATAATAAAATTCTTTCACAATTAAACAAATTTTATTATTCACCATATTATTATATATTTATTTATGTAGGTACTCCATTAAATTTCGTGTCTATAACATAGAGAAAACATTGAAACATTTTTTGATATTTAATTCCACATATAATTAATTGTTATATTAACTGCACGGTACAGAAGCAAATGTGTTGTATCGAACATAATTTACTGGGTACATGTACGATTTTCACAGGCAAACGTTTAATCAAAAACAATGATTGTTGAGAGATTGTCAACTTTTGCAAAAACAGGAATATTCTACTGTGCAAAATCACAGTTATTATGTCAAAGACAAAATTTGGTAAAATGTATATTTTGTTATTCTTTTCTTTCATCTTTGCAAAATTGGTTGTTCTAATCAATTTTTTTCTTAATCAGCAAATGCTTTTATTAGCATGCACAATATCGAGCCATGCAGTTACAAAAAACATTGAATACATTTCACATGGTAATCAAATCAATACTTCTAATAGAGTTATACAAAATTTGAATTATAGCAAAGATAGACCTTTGCTAGTTTTACTAAGTTGGTTGTACGCAAAACGTAAACATGTCATGAAGTATATAAATTTGTATAAGGAACAAGGTTTTGACGTTTTAATAGTATCTATGACACCTTGGGAGCTAATGTGGCCTATGAAAGGGTCCAAGGTAAATGTATAAAATTTGATATACACAACATATGAAGTTAATATTATATGGTACATAATTAAATTTATGGTAATTTTGTTTTAGTTAGTTGCTGCAGATTTGTTAACGTTTCTAATAAAACATCAGAATTATCAGCAAATAGTATTACATGGATTTTCAGTAGGTGGATACCTATGGGGTGAAGTATTGGATTTAATAGAAAGTGACCGTCAAGAATATAAGAATGTGATTGACAGAATCGTTGGTCAGGTATGGGACAGTGCTGCTGATATAACTGAACTAACGATAGGTGTACCACGAGCTATATTTCCCCATAATGAAGTACTACAAAATATGTTACAAAAGTATTTAGAGTAAGTGCTTTTCAAGTGCTAATTTTGTTCATATTCCATTCCAATTTTCAATTCGAATTAACATGTTAACAAAACTTGCAGATATCACTTAAAAACATTTTATAAACAATCTACTCAACATTACATAAGATCTAGTCAATTATTTCATTCAAATTTGGTGCATAGTCCAGCATTATTTTTTCTGAGTAAAACAGATCCAGTGGGTACATTGTCATCTAATTTAAAAGTAAAAGATCGGTGGGATAGCTTGGGTGTGGAGGTAAGTTAGTGGCTACATATGTGTTTATATAAGTGCTTATGTAAAGTGTAGAGTATTGCATTTCTATAATTCTATAATTTCTATATTAATCTTCTTTCAGACTTACATTAAAATATTTGAAAAATCTCCACATGTTGGACATTATCGTAAATATCCAAAGGAATATGCCACAGAACTTTATGCGTTTCTGAATAAATTACGTTTAATTGAAAATGAAGAAAAAATAAGAACACATTTCTAAATGTGTTGCATAATAATGTTTTATATTATATACTTAAAGGATATTCAAATATTACATTTAATATTATATTTCTTAATTATGTACAGACAAAAAACATTTTCACCAGGTGTATATACAAAAGAATATTTCTATAAGGTTTTATAGATTTTAAATACTTAATGGAGATATGTCGGTAGTAGGGTACTTTGGCATTGGCATAATACACAGTTTTCAATAGTAGTTTAATAAGAGAAATATAAATTACAGGAGAAAACAAAAATAAATTCTAACATTAAGTAATATCAATATATTATTACAGGAAAATATAAAACATATATGCAATATAAAATGTGAAGAAAAAAATAATAATAAATTCAAAAGTAAAACGATAAGTAGGTACATAGGTCTTAAATATAGGTCTTCAAGAAATGCATCAAGAGTACTCTGTCTTTTGTTTTTCTAAGTTTGCGCTTCTACAAAATCAACACAGATATTCAGTGCAGACATAGGGTTTCCTTCATTGCCCTCCTGCATGAAATATTACTGTAATGTATCTATATATTTTTGTACTAATTTCTCTAGCTGTTGAAGAACTTGTAGATAACTTTTCATCAATGGATTTTAGCATGTAATTAACCAATTTTCGTCGATATAAAGTCTTTATTACTATCAAGTTTTTATTATCCCTGTGTCCATTGGTCGCACCAGTGATGTGATATTAGGAGAAAGAAATTTCAGCTTTATACTTTTTAGATTGTCAAAATGAGGATGTGCCACACAGTTGTCAAGAAACAATAAAATTTACCTTTGCTTAAATTGTAATTCTATGTTCCAAGTTATAAGATAGTTCATATGTAAAATCGACAAAGAAGGAAATTTACTCATACAGGCAGTGAAAGAGTTACTGGAACAAAAACAGATGTTAGACTGTTAAGTAAATACGTGCTACAGATTGCACTATCCGAACTGACTCGAGTTCCTCCGGTGGCCAACGATGGGTAATGTGTGAACGACAACCCATGTTTAAATTACGTATCGGTTCAGTAGTTTGGCTTTTGTTTTTGAAGATTTGGCTCAAATAAAGTCAAATAAAGTAGCAGCTCAATTAAGCAAAATTAGCTACATATAAAATATAAAATGTGAAAAAACTAATTCTAAAAATATATTTAATATCTTAGCATTAATATTAGAATTTTTTATTTATTTATATTTGGCTATGTACTTTATTAATTGTGAAGAACATTCTCCGTTTTTGAACAATAATTAAAGGTATAATCTAAGATCATCGTAATCCTATGAATTTACATTTCTTTAAGTAAACACTGTATCAAATAATTACTGAACTACATATTTTGATAGTAATCGTAATTCAAACAATATGTAATTAAAGTATGTCTTTTATGTGTATCAAGTATTATGTACACCATTAGACATAATAAAATTTGAATCGATTGTAATTTACTTTAATTATCCGCTTTTTTATACATTTCTTGTCTTTTTCTTTAATTTATGTTTTCTATATTCTAATATTTGTTCAATTTCGTCTGGATCTTTCCCTTGAAGAATCAGCTTTTTACGTTTATGGATCCTTCGTTTTTCATAAAAGTCCGATTCGTCCAACTTCATTTCTGCTTCTCGTTTAGCAACAGATACCTGTGTTAAGATTGTAACTATTTCTTTATCTACAAAAACAAATATTATATTAATATATTTCATGTACTAAAGTTTTATTTTGTTAATAAATATTGAAGAGCTAAAAATGTATTACCATTAACTTTGTACTCTGTCAATTGTGTACCAATAGTATTCTCAATGGCATGTAATAATTTAATATCATGTGGTGTTATTAAAGTAACTGCCATACCATCTTTGCCTGCTCTAGCTGTTCTTCCAACTCTGTGAATGTACTCTGTCGGTACATTTGGTATAACATGATTTATAACTAATTCAACAGTAGGTATGTCCAAACCTCTTGCTGCAACACTAGTAGCTATTAAAATTTTTGTATGGCTTGATTTAAATTGGGCAAGTGCTGCCAAACGATCTCTTTGCTTTATCATTGCATGAAGAGCTACATTTTGAAATCCAACATCATTTAATGTCATGGACAGCACTTGGCAATGTCTAAAATATATAAAACAGACAAAACATAAAATATATTTCAAATATATTAAGTATTATATGTATAGAATTTCATCCCACTTGCAAGTATCTGTAAATATCATTATAGACCCATCCTTATTACTTTCACGAAATGTTCTAATTACTTCTACTAGAAAGGTATCACGAATATCGGTTGGGCAAAGTACGTAACGTTGATCAAGTTCTTTCACAGTGACTACACCAGATTTATCTTTAGATTCCCATAAAAAGACCTACAAAAACAATTAAAGATTATATTGCTTATTATATATATATTATATATATATATTATATATATATTGCTATATATATTGCTATATATATTGCTTATTATATATATATATTGCTTATTGTACACTTTTTTCTGTAACTTTTGAAATAGTTATATTTGCAATTCGTCGATTTTTAATACCTTACTAGATGTTATGTGTTTCACCTTGTCAATAGTATCTGTCATTGTTGCACTAAAAAGAAGCATTTGTTTTTCTTTGGGTAAAGCATTAAATATAATTTTTAACTGTTCATCAAAATGACCTTCCAAAAGTCTATCAGCTTCATCTAGAACTAAGAATTTAATTTTCTTTAAAGAAAATGTATTACAGCTTTCAAGGTGGTCTGCTAACCGTCCTGGAGTTGCAACAACTATATGTGGATGTTTTGATAATTCTAAACCCTGTACGATCATTTTCATTCCACCAACGATTATAGCCTTTTTTAATCCAATAGATTTTCCAATTGCTGAGAACTGGTCCGCAATCTAGAAATAACAATTACCATTAGAAACGGAAATGGATATAAAATCTGAGTATTTGGAAAGATTGTACTATTTAACATACTTGGAAAGCAAGTTCTCTAGTTGGTGTTAAAATAAGTGCAAATATACCGTAAGGATCCTCAGACAATTTTTGTAATATAGGGAGCACAAAGGCTAATGTTTTACCACTACCTGTTTTTGCACAACCAATACAATCATCACCAGCTAATATTCTTGGAATACAATTTTCTTGAATCGGTGTGGGATTTTTTATACCTAGAGGAAAACAACTATCTATAACAAATCTTTTCTTGTTTGCCCATTCTATTAATATTTTAATTAATTCTTACCCATGGAATTACATTGTTTAACAAGCCATAGACTTAAGTTTAATGCAGCAAATGTCATGATTGTTTCGCAAGAAAATCAAATTTTTCCATGCATAACATAGGTTATCACGCGGTGTGATTTATTCAATCCTTATTGTGTTTATTTTGGCTAATAATATGTAATAATTTTATAAAAAATTATTAAATATTTCGTACAACACAATCTCTTGGATAATAAAGTTTCTGTAAACCACGCATTTTAATGTTTGATGATGAAAAATGTATTGAACCTTAAATTTATGTTAAACTTCATCCGTGCTTATACCTATGTATGTATGCATGTATGTATGTACATTTACAGGCTATTCAATTTACAATGTAAATTTTGTTATGTATGTAATGATATTTCAATATGCAGTTTTATATTAACTTATGAAATAACAACAAATTGCATTTATTATTATTATTATTATTATTATTATTATCATTATTATTATTATTATTATTATTATTATTGTATTAGGTTATGTAATTCATTTATGATTATATCTTAATTTGTAGAAAATAATAATCATGATATACATTTCTCTATGTTTCTCTCGATCAATAAAGGTAATACAATTACAATAATGTTAATAATACATTTACAATGTACGCCAGGATTATAAATTCTTTAAATTAGTGGAACTAAGCCTTAAGATCTAATTTACAGTTCAAATTACTTTTTAACATATACATAAGTCTCATTTATCATATATTTATCTTATAGCATTGCACTTTGTAATCGTGTAATTTAATAACAAGTACTGAATTCGAAGAAAAAAATTAACCATGTTACGATTTTATAATGGCAGTGAGCAAAGCTGCCGGTCAATGGAGAGAAAAGAATATCTCCTACACTGAGAAAAACTAAGAATACACTTTTTTGTGTGTATAAAACGTAAACATTTGTTTAATTGGATGCATATTTTGATCTATTGTTGATCAAATTTTGTTATGCGCTTCCTGCTATTATATCGGAAAATAGGTCAGTTTTATTCAAAGACGAAAGTTTAAATTCAATTTAATAACACGCTATCAGTTAATCTGTTTCTTCCTCCATGTAACACCGATCGCGTACATACATACAATCGCAAAAAATATATATACTTAAAAATTATCATCGCTAAAATTTTAGCGAGAACATTTTCTGCAATTTGTAACGCATAATGTTTCATTAACTTTACTAGTAAAAAGTATATATTGTTATTTGAAAAGTACTACAATTTTTATACATGCAACAATGAAAATTCGAATTAACCCGAATTTTTCATTACCTTAAAGAATGAAGAATCCAGTTTTAAAGTTCAAATTTCAACAGTCTGATGTCCTAAGAATCAGTTATTTGTTTTTCTTTCTTTAATGGACAAATTTTGCTACTTTACAGATCTAGAAATACATACATATACATTTTAATAATTCGGTCAATGCGATCGATATTAGATAACTCGCTAAAATCTTAGAGAAAAACAGTCACTATGGTGCTATGCCAGAACAAGAATAGTTAATAGAATAATATAGTTTATCACAAATTTTATATATTGTAGATTGATTAACAGTCATACTATCGAAGAAAATTACATCTTATTTTATACGGTTAAATCGAAATGACAATGTTCTTACGTTAATTAAATGCATCTATTGCACAATGAAGGAATAATAATCGCTGCATTATTTTTTGAAGTGATTTCGAAAACATAACTAGCTTTTTATATACTTCTTTGTTGATCAAGTATTGTATTTTCTAATTGAATTTTTTTTTATTTATTCCAAAGTTATGAATTTTTTCACCGTACGTGTATCTTACTAGTACTAATATAGAACAATAAAGAAATATACGTATATTTAATACAAATGTACAATAGTATACTCGCAACAAATTTGCATATGTATAATAAAAATGCGCTAGATGAAAATTTAACGACAAATGTATAATGAAAATGTCATGTTATATAAATAGATGGTAGATATGATCAATAAATTGCAGATTTTATGTAAATACACGTTCTGATAGAAATAAGTAGATAACAAAGTGGGATCCATATAGAGATTTGTCCTTTTCATGTACACATAGGTACATAATATGTGAATAATCGTTTTCAGTACTCTTTAACTGACATGTATATATTTTAAGTTTAGTTTAAATATATCTTGTAGCTCTGCATAAAATTCACAGTCTAATGATCAATTCCCATCTGTTTATATTATTTGTTGTTCAATCTTCAGATAAATTTGTCGCGCTTTAAGTGTATTTCAGTTCTGTCACAAAATACTTTTGTAACAATAATCAATAGAAAATGTGACAACGAAGAATATTTTGGGATTAAAATTTATAATAACATAGCATATACGCTATGTAATACGAGCACATCTATCTGATATCTTGCATATCAACTAATTTTGATAACTCATATCAGCTTACAGTTGTACACAATTTTCTAAACTTCTTTATATTGACTAATTTTGAATTTATAAAATATACTATAAAACGCGACAGAATTAGAACAAGAATAACTTCATCGAATATGTTTTAATATATTTATCTCCGCATATTATGAATATATAAAATACGTTATTAGAGTTACAAATAAGTCAAATAACTACTGTAAATTAACAGCCTACTTTACGTACATTACTTTTATAATGTTTTCAATGTACAATTCCAATTAGTTATGAAGAATAAATAATGATTTTTTTAATGTAAATGTTCAACACGTATGGCTCGTAAAATGATAATCTTTGTTTGAGACACAAAAATCCAAAAGATGTAGGTAGATACAGGAGATACATAACTCATACCGTTTAAAGGAAAAAGAGTGGCTTATGAAAAATTCTTCTATTAACTTTTTTACATTTGAATGTTTATAAAATCGCCAGACTCTTCAAATTGAATCCTAACATTTTGATCATTTAACTGTCGTTTGTTTCAGATAAAATTATATTTATAAATTAAAATTCAATTTGTCGAATTAATCGTAAGAATTGGTGAAGAATCTACTGAAAAAACAATTATTTGTTTCTCCATTCTCTTTTTTTTTTTTTTAATTTTGTAATTAACCATTTCTTAGCGCTTGTATCATTAAATGAAATTTTTTAGTGTATTATTTCATTACTACTTATAAACGATGTATTCAGTACATGATGACATCCATGTGCAACGCACTAGCTTTATGTTCACTTGCATCGAGGCATTGTAATACATCGATATACAGAGTACAACAATGAAATTTTCACGCGAGCGCGCACAAATTTTGTATAGGGGGATACGTGTAAGCATAGATATACGGATGTTATTTGTTTGTAACCTGTTTTATGTATGTATGCGCGCATGTATTTTAGCATTATTCATGATACATGCGTGCATACATTTGCGCGCACGTACATGTACACATAAGCAATATTTACAATTTTTTTACGATGTATTCAATCACGCATTTTAAGGACAGTGATTAATATGTTACCTAGTATATTTAGCTAATTTAATTATTATCATTATTATTTAATAATTAGTATTATAGCTAATATTATACATAGTATAAGAGCATGAATTTTCTTCTTTGTCCTCATCTACGGAAATAGTACTTAGATGTAACTCAACTAACTAATTATGTTTCCTCCTTGTTTTTAACATCAGGAAGAGTTCTTTTTATTCTACAGATATAAATTTTGCGTGTAGTATAAATATTTTATCAGTACAAAATCATTATATTTGATAATATAAATTTATTAATGTCAAAAATAAAGTAATGATGAAAGACTATAGGTCTCGCGGAACCTGCTTTCTTGATCAAAATTATATGTACACAAATATAATATTAATAAAGAAGCAAGTTACCAGAAGAAAGATAAAATAAAATACTAGTTTTATTATAAACAAATATAGCAATGAACTAATTTGTTAAATGTAAACGATTTTAGATAGAATTATATAAAATTCCCAGATAAATATTCATCAGTAAAATATTGATAATATATCAATATATGTTGCATTTTCTATTTAGCGTTTTTCGTTTCCCTTAGGAAAAATTTCACTAGGCCTTTCATTATTCGTTGTTAGAAAAATGAGAGATAAGACGATATTTAAATAGTAGAAAAAACAAAAAAAAAAGGGACACAAAAACAGAACACACAAAAGCAACTAATTTTATCATCCAGAATTTACAAGTTTGGTGATAGCATGTATCGCTTGAAGTTGAAACTTTAAAAAATTTCACGATATTATAGGACAAAGAGACCTGTTTCTTTACATGTCTAAATTGTATTTATACTTTGCTCCGAATAGTATTGAAAATTATTATTTATAGTTGTTAAGAGTGTGGAAAGTCGATGGTGTGTGTTTCGTTACCAAAAATTAAACGCAACCTTTTCATAGGTGGTGGAGGAGGATCCAGATTTAATTCTCGTTTCTTATGTCGTCTTTCACGATCCCGGGTTTTATGTTTTTTTTTACGCCTACTTCCTTCTACACCCTCTACACGTAATACTTCGTACTCAGGTTCGTAACTGTCTTCACTTAGACTCGTACCCGATTCTACAATGTCTTCTAAAACTGGTGAACGTTTCATGCGAAGAGTAAGTTTTAATCTGCCAGTTCTCTCTGGAGTAATTGGACACACTTGACAATTAGAACTATTCATTTGCCATTGATACTCTGAAGGGGATGTTAATTTTTGTGTACTGTCGTTACTACAAGCTGATAATCTGTAATGTTTTGTAGTGTATAAATTTTTTTATAATAGTAACAACAATAACAACAGTGACAAAGGAAGAAAATAAATACAGGAAATGTAAAAGTATTTACCTTTTTAGACTTTCACTATCCACAGAATTTTCTCTCGATTGGCTGTTACTATCTGAATCTTGCAATTGATTCTGATTGTAACTAGCGGGTGGCCATGGTTCTTGCGGAACTAATACTGGGGGCTCAGTTTTATTGCATTCGTCATCGTATTGCATTTCTTGTAAATGAGATGCGAGCCCCGTTGTGTGACGAGTTTCCTGCTTACGTCGTATTATCGATGGTATTCTAACATCTTCCAGATTGCTTTCTTTTTCGCTAAATTCATATATATCACCTTGAATACCTGAATCGTCATCAGCCACGCCAATTTCAGTAGTTGGTATTTTCTTTCGGTCTCTTTTTTGACTTCTTGTCAATCTGCTTTTTGTTTTTTCAACTTTACTACGAGCTTTTGAAACGGATGCAATCATACTGACAGTCGTTTTCTGTTTCATAACGCTTTCTAGTCCTTCTTTTAGTTCAGAACATGCAGATTTTTTTTCACTTAAAAGTTTTTTTCTACTTTTATGAGATCTCAATGTAGCGTTTAACGTTTCGTTTTTCTGTACAGGTTGATTTAAAATAGAACTATCAGTATCCTCTAAATTACACGCGGTAATCTCACTGTAATTATTGGTTTCCATTGTACTGAAATTTTTATTATTTTCCTTACAAAGGTCTACTCGAGAATTCAAATCTATTGTACACGTTTCAATAATTCCAGACTTTTCAGATTTTATTTCGGGCGTTCCGACATTTAATACGTATACAGTATTTTTAATGGTCAAATCATTTTGACGATTTCCTTCGCTATTTTCTACATTCGTATTTTCTTTAATAAAATTTATTTTACTACGTTCATTGTTAGTCGAAGATTTGTTGGAGTCCGAAACAAATCTATCAAATTGGTCTACTTTATGTTCCACTAAATACTTAACCAATGCAGTTGAATTCGTAGTATCATTCTTTTTAAACTCCTTGTCAGATTCATGTGTATCAAGTGCACTGTATGTTGTATCAGTTTCTATGAAATCCGAATTTTTAAGTGATTTTATATGAACTAAAGATAGTTCTTGATTTTTGCAAGTATAATTCTTATGTTCGAATTCATAAGCTTTCTCTTTTTCTTCCATTGATACTTGCTTCTCAAGTTCTAAATATTTTTTGACACAATTATTTGACTTTATTGGCGTCGTAGAAACATTATTTACATCCTTGGAATTCTCAATTAAAGGCAAACTATAATGACTGATCCGTGAATGATGATTCTCTTGTAAAATCATGTCATTCTTTTTAGCTTCACGTAAATCATCTAATCGAGTTTCAGGCATGGAACTTATATGAACTGAATCACAGGAATTTGTACTATAGTGTTCTTTTTTAGAATTGGAAGTATTAATATTACCTACTGAATTAGAATTAATTTCTATAATAATATCAGGTATTTCTTTCTCATTCATTAATTTGCTATTTAATTCTTTGTTGTCTTTGACGCACGTATCTGAATACTCTCTTTGAAGATTAGAGCAAGTTGATTGTTCTAGTATATCGTGACACGAGGCCTGAACATGGCAAACATCATTGATTTGTTCATTCAAGGTACCCTCTGAATGAGTCTTATGTAATCTAGTATACATAATTTCTTCTTCGTCCACTCTATCGGAATCCTCTTTACGATGACTTATATCGTCTACTTCAACGGTTTTTATTATGGAACCATTTAAACAAGGAGATCTAGCTTTCTCAGAAACTTTGTTCTTCTTTGATTCTGTTCTTTTATGAAGCCTGCACAGAAAATTTAGAGTATAATAACGTTTTGATTTTGTAGGTACACAATTTATACTTTAAAATATGAAACAAAAAATTTCACCTGGAGGATCGAAGCGTATGATTGTTTTTAACATTATTTTGATGACCATTATTACTGTCAAATTTACACAATTGTTTATTTCGTAGATTTCTTGTTACAGAACTTGCAATGGCAGAGGGATGAGGTCGAGATGTTTGTAATACATTTTCTCCATTATTCGTAACGGGTTGCTGTTGAGCAATATCAGAGAAACGGCATCCTTGTGCGATCAATAATTCTGCATCATATTTTGTCAATCCCTTTCTTCGTAATTCTTTCATACTGAGACTTTGTGGCGCGACCGCAGCGTTACCAACAAGCACTGCATTCCTTTCCGTAAGTGCGGTATCAGCTTGTTGTTTGTTGCGATTTAATGGCTGTTGTCTATGTTTCGTACGATTAATTCGATTGTCCGTTTCTCGTAAACGGTACCCTGAAAGAATTTTCAATTTTTTCATAATACAAGTACGCAACACTGCCACTGTTTGAAGTAAAGAATTTGATCAAGCAAATAAATTTTATAAAAGTACCAGAAGAAAGTTCTTCGCCTGGTTTTTGACTTGCAAATGCTCCAGTTCCTCTCCTTTCACACGTCTCACATTCGCAATAACAGTTACCATCTCCAAAAAAATCTTCTCCATAAAAGCAAGTAATTTCTTCTCCTACTTCAATATCACGAAGAACTTTTACACAAGCTGTATCTCTTCCCGTTGCTACAAACTGTATTTTATACAAATTCAATAAAATCCATTATTAGCGGCTTCTATACAATAAACAGAATTAAAAAATATACGTAAGCTATATGGATTTATTGACCTTGCAGTTTGCTCTACAATCGTGGTTAATATATGCTGCAGGACCTAACCAAAGCTGCGCACAATTTTTTCTACAGCTAAACATAACAGAGAAATCATTTTTTCCAGGATGTAACAATGCTGCTTCTTCCTGAAATATTTTAGACATTAAAAATTGGAAAATAAAACTACACATTTTTCTTCAGCTTTGTATTCAAGTTTAAAGGAACCTTTTCGCTAAGTTCTGCAATACAGCCAACCAAACAAGATATTTTATCATGTTTTAACCATTTTCGAGTTGCACAAATTTTGGCACCTTTTTGACCCTCAAGACTGTACCTATAGCATGGCTCTATTGCAAATCCTGAATCCTTGTCGAAAACTTTCAAATATCTGTAAATCTATAAAAATGAAATAACATTTATACAGGTGAAAATGTATAAATCTTTAAAAAAAAATGCTTGTTTTGTATCACATATCACTCACATGTTTCTCCAAATTTATTTGTTGTTGTTTAGATTTTGTATGAGGAAGTCTTGCACCCCAATCACCACCCATTAATTTCTTATACGTTTTCTCATAGTTTTGCGTTTGTATAAATTCACAAATAATTTTACGAAGCTCATCTTTGTTCGCCTTTAATGGCCTGTACCTTTATTATTTAATAAGCTTCATTATGTGATAATTCTCTATATATATTTCTTAAAACTTAAAATATTCAAAAATGTATACCTGATATTCATCTTATGGGTGGTAAATCCTAAATATGGATCTAGCACGAGGGAAGTAGCTAGGTCATCATTGTCAGAAAGCTCTTTGGGTGTCATGCCACCACAACTACCAACATTGTTAGGTTGCATCTTTGCACCCACTAACCCACCTAATCTTCGCTCCTGCTTCCTTATTATAGCTGCTGAGCCTTGAATGGATAAGCAATCCACCACCATTCTGCAATCTGTGCTTTTACTGTAGAAAATAAAGATCAGTTGATCCTTAGCTCGAATAATTAAATGGGAACTCTATTCTTCTCTCAATACATAAATACGCACTTTAAATGAATTCAATTACATGATAAATAAAATCATATGAATTTTTCAATAGCTTGTAATTATTTATTTTTCCGTAACATTAAATAGCATGTAAATCTAATTTCTTTGTAAAAGATACATCATAAGATGAAAATTATTTTCAGCTCTTTTGATTTAAAAATATCAGGCAACAATAATTTTTCACTTTTACACATCCTTTTTGACATAGGAAAATTGCAAAAATATTAATTAAATGGTGTATAATTAATTAGAACAGTATACAACATTTCATAGATAGAGAAGGTACATTTTAGTTCTGGCTACAATTTTAAAACGTCAAAATGAAAGCAAACAGAGATTAGATAGAGTGTGAAACAAGAAAAAGTAATTAACAAACGTATCGTTTCAGGAGAAATACATTACTGAACATTTCGAATTACCGTCACATCAATTATCAGACAATTGTTTCATTTCTCTTCTGAAGTAAAGGACAATAAAATGGTGAGAAAGTATATAAAAAATATTACTTTTAAAATACGGTTCATCAGAGTAATGTGCTATTTTGTTAATATAATAGAAATATATGGTGATCATGCTCTGAACGCTAATGGCGCAGACGAGCCAGAGCGCTCCTAGGGGCACGCTGCGCTGCAATTTAACAAGAGAATGTACCTTCTTACTAACAAACTTAAGAATGGTCAGACACTGAATTTTCGTAAAACAGTATCCTTACCTTTAAGAAGCTCTCCTGACAACAGAAACCACACATTTTGCTAACAATCTCTGACTTTTTTGGAATAAGACGAAGACGCGTTCGGATCTATCATGGCAGATCTACTATAACATACACTTTCCCTACTTTCGTAATTCAAAAAAGACGATCATCGTACTGAATTTTGTTACTTGTCTTACAACACATAAAATCCGATTCTTCCTTTACCAAAAGAAACAAAAAAGGAATAGGCATTTAATTATAAATATAACAGAGAAAATCCATGTTTTGGAACCACAGACTGCGCGTACGTCATATACATATGTGTATCTTGAATACAACGATCTAGTAACATTCTTGATTTACTAAACTATGTAAATTTCTGTAAAACAATTTAACGTAGGTATTATTTGAACTATTCGTACGTATAATATATCGAATATTGCAACATGTATTTTTATTTCAATCGCTACGTCAATATAACATGTTTTATAGCGACGAAAATTTGGTTCAGCTTTTTTTTTTAATCCGAAATGATAATAAAGCGAACGGGGGAGAGAGAGAGAGAGAGAGATGTTAACTTAGTAATATAGAACTTAGAAGATGTAACACTGTGTTTCCATGACAACGATATACTTGCACTTTTGCTGGTAATGTAAAAACAATGTCAAAAAGGAACTTTGTTACAATTTATAATTTAAAAGTATTGTTCCTCTTTTATACATATATTCTTCACTCCGTATTACAAGCTGTACAAGATTATTCTATTTGAATTTGATTTTCTTAATCTCTAAAAGTAAATTTTAGGTTAAACTATGTAAATAAATAAATTGAATATCATATTAATTATTATGTAAGTATCGAATTTTAATGCATAATTGAATTATATTATTCGGAAATAAGGAAATAGATTGTGTAAAAAAAGAATGCAAAAATCAGTCGGAAAGTTTCTGGCAATATCACTGCAAAATAAATTGTCGCATACTCAAAGAACCACGTAATACAGTGATATTTATTTTCGAGCAGAGAATGAAATTATTAAAATTATTTGAATAAATTAATATATCTAACATATAATTTTTAAATTAATTAATTGATGTGTAATATCTACTTCGATTGTTCCCGATCGATGAACAATTACTTTATCTTTTTGCAAATGTAAACGCGCGTGCGCATATACATATGAACAGTGGATGTAGTACACACGCTTAGAACAAACGCTGTCAATATCATTGTGTAAATAAAAGAGATACGAAACTAGAGTTACAAATAGTACTATTACTTTGTAATCACGAGTTGGACTTTCTTCACCTTTCTTATCGTATAATAAGTAATACACGTATAACTAACACTTAAAAGAACACCACGTGCTAACCTGTCATTTTGTTAAGCATTAGAAAATTGTTGATTTAGATTAAGTACCTTTTACATCGCTTATATTTCACACGGACGATTGATGCGAGTTAAGTAACAGGAATAAAAAACAAAGTAATGGCAGTTGAATTTATAGAGAAAGAGAATCTACGACTAAAAAATATAAGGGCGGGTTTAATTGACTTTGTCGCTGGATCATTTGGTAATATAATTCTATATATATATATACATATATATATACATCTTTTATATATAGTTAGCTTTATTAATACATAAGTATAAGTTGCGAAACAATTATTATAATTTATATAATGTTTCATTCAAGTTTTTTCACTATCTTCCGTGACCAAATTAAATATTCTTGAAAAATTAATTACTGTTATTGTCATGAATAAGTAATAATTTTTATAAATAAAATTAGTTACGTAATACTTACAAACATTAAATTTATACATTTTCATTGTATATCATTATTTCAAGGAGGCATAGCTCTTGTATATGTTGGACAACCATTGGATACGGTTAAAGTAAAAATGCAAACTTTTCCCTCCCTGTATAAGGGAATGGTAAATTGCTTTTTGCAAACGTTAAAGACAGATGGGATAATGCGTGGTTTATATGCAGGAACAATACCTGCGCTAGTTGCTAATGTGGCTGAAAATTCAGTATTATTTGCTGCATACGGCGGATGTCAGAAAGTTATTTCTAATATTTTAGGTAATATAGTTGTCTTGAAAAATCATAAAAATAAGTTATACATAATTCTTAATGTGAGAAGAATTCACATTTATGTAGGTGTTAAAAAAGTAGAAGATTTAACGTCAATCCAAAATGCTTGGGCTGGATTTTTTGCTGCATTTTTTTCTTCATTAACATTATGTCCGACAGAACTTATAAAATGTAAGCTACAAGCCACCAGAGAAGTTCAAATGGAAACAATGAAAGAGAGATCGTCAGTTCCTACAGTTAGGGTAATTAAGATAGAGACAGAAAGAAAAAATTAATAAACATTACAAAATATCCATAAAACACAAGTTTTGAGATAACATGGTCTGTTTAGAAAGAAATTGGACCATGGAGATTGACAAGTCAAATTCTTAAAGAACAAGGTGTAAAAGGTTTATTTACTGGTTTATCATCTACTATAGCACGTGAAATGCCTGGTTACTTTTTTTTTTTTGGAGGCTATGAAGTGACAAGAACGCTTCTAGCAAAACCGAATGAAAGTAGGGATGATATTGGATGGCAGAAAACTATGGTAGCTGGTGCTGTTGGTGGAAGTGTTTTATGGCTTGTAATATTTCCAGCAGATGTAGTTAAAAGTAGAATACAGGTTTGTTTTATTCTGTATATTGAATAATTTAAATTAGAAGTATGTGTATAGGTAGATATCATATTTAATTTCCAAATATTGTTTTAAAGGTAAAAAATTTAAAAACCCCAGCATTAACAGTTATGAAAGATATTATAAGAAATGAAGGTATCAGTTCCTTGTATAATGGTTTGAAACCAACATTAATAAGAACTGTTCCAGCAACGGCTACATTATTTGTAACTTATGAATATACTAAAAAATTCATGCTCAACTATTTTGAAAGTAGTTGATGGATAAAATTATTTCTAGTAAAAAATATACTTGAATTTTATTTTTGTTTTATTATAAGACATTAAGTATTTTAATAAATGTGTTTGAAAAAGAAACAAATTTTTCATACTGCTCCAAGGTAAATAGTGAATTTTATACATTTTAATGTACACTTTGATTTGATATTTCTAACAGTTACACTATTTTATATTTAACATAACAACTTTTAAAACTATTTTTTACAATTAGCTGTAAAGGAGAATAAGAAAAATGTAAATACAAATTTTTAGAAACTTCTCTATTTTATTATTATTTCTAATTTAAGTCTAGATTAGTTTCTTCATAGATTAATCGTCTTAAGTAATTTTCTTTCTCTTGTTCCTGGGAGAATGAGTTCCATTCTTGTTCAAGAAACTAAAAATTAAGATAGTATTACTGTACATATCTTTTATAAACAAATATTTAAGTTAATATATATTGGTAAAAAGGAGATTACTGGAATTGGTGTATAACCAATAGCTTTAAGATGTCTGTATCTTCTATAAACAAATCCAATATAACCATTGTGCCCTATTATATTTAGATTAGCAGTTAATATTAGCAGAATTTTCAATTTTATTCCTTCTAATTTATCTTTGGTTACATGTTTAATTGAACCCATTGGCATTGCTGATAAAATAGGTTCAATATCAACAGGATTATTGTCTTTATCTATACCAATAACCATCTCTTTAAACAGACAATAAGGTAAAATATAATCAATGCACACGTTGATTCCTAATTTGTTCTGAAATATTAAAATTAATAAATAAAACATGTTCTTATTTGGATATAATTTTGTAAGCATACCTTGCATATATGTATAATTTCAGTCTTTAATTTGAGAGTGTAATCCTTTCTATATGTATCTTCACCAAATATGAAATTCTACAATAATAAAATTAAACCATAAGAAACTGTGTACAATAGGAATATTTTAATTATTAATTTTATGAATGATATTGTACCTTTATTAAATATGCATACATTTTTTCTTCCAATAATGGACCTTTATAATGAGGCAAGTCTATTTTAACGCAACAGTGTAAAAATAAATATTCATTTGACATGAATTTAAGATTATTTTGATATGTATTTTGTAAAAACTTGGGATCAAATATATATTGTATTAGTTCTGGTACATATATGTTCCTAACTGTTGAGAATTCTAGAATACGTACAAGCACTACTGGAAATCTATATTTAATGTACAATAAAATAAGTATTTTTTATATAATTAATATTTACATATTTTTTATATATATATATGTACTTTAATATGAAAAAAGAATTACTTTTCTATTTCAGTTGATCTATATGTTTTGTAACTTGTTAGTATTTCATTCACCAGTATACGGCAGAAATCAGTATAGTAAGCGGTGAAGGGAGTAACTGAACAAACACTATAAAGAATTCTTTCGATATCTTTCAGTCTTGCATTAGGCAGTTCATTTTTTACTCTGGATTAAAAATAAATAACATCTTTCTTATAGATGAATATGTTGTTTTTGTTTCTTCAAGTTAATGATTATATTTTATAATTCACCTTTCTAAAATGCTGTCTGTTAAAATTTTATCATACACACGTAATGCACCAAACGCCTGTGTTATGTGAGTTAAGCATTGTAAAGATAGTCTTGGTATTTCTTCACGTAAAGATATCAATAAGTATTGAAAGTTATCTAAGCAATGTACACAATTACTGTATCTAAAAACATCTATATATGTTTATACATATGATAAAAATTACAATGAAAGGTCACTTATGGACAATATGTCCTTTCCTTACCTTATAAGCTTGAAAACTGATGCTATGTTAAAGCTTTCAATGATTTTAGCAGATTTACCGACTTTTGTCATTATAATGGGCATTAAACGTTTGTTTTTAATGTCTCTTTTGTTTAAAAAAAAACCTCTTGCTATTATACCTACTTCATCTGCTGTTAATTCATTTAAACAGTTTTCTAAGTGATGTTCAATATCAAACATATTTAAAGTGTTTTTTCTTTGACAAAGAAATAATAGCTGAACTAATTCTTTTCCACTAAGTTTATAACATTTTGAACCTAATTTCCTAATTGCACGCCATAAGAAGGTAGAATCATGTTCTTGAAGTTGACTAAATGCATCGCTTATTAATAATAGTTTTTGAATATTAGAAGTAAAGAACCTTCTTACGCATTCCTTGTCCAATGCTTTTACAAATGTTTTATAAATTTTTGTTTGATTTGTTACATTTTTTAACGCAATTATACACTGCATCAATACCTCTATTTGATGATCTTCCAGTTCTTGAAGCTTTGTAGTAAGTTCATGTAAAATGTCATTGTAAAGAGAAATTTCAAACCGTGAACCACTTAAATGACAATATGTCAATTTTTTAATCGCATTAAAAATGTACTTTGTAGATTTAGACGACCAATCTATAGTGTATAGTTCGTTTATTTCTTCAGGAGTAACTACTGCACTTACTTTAATGGGTTGAAAAAGAATATTTTGATAAAACACGGATTTTTGTAACATCGAACGAATCATTTGATATTCAGTTATATGGTTACTTGTTTGTACAGAATCAATGTTACTAATTTCATTTGCAGAAATGCTTCCATGTCTATAACACTGAACTAAGTAATTACATCTTTTTGTAGTGATGTAATGTGATCGTTTACATAACCTTAAAAACGTTGTTTTTGTATGATTATATTCAAAATTTAGAATCATTTTTGCAATAATACTCATTGTTTCAAAGATGCACAATTTATTCAATGGAACATTAAATGGAACATCAAATTGAAATGATTGCTTAAAATTCAAAGCTTATCATACACCTGTTAATCATCAATACATCTGGTTACTCCTACACCAAATGCACACGAGGGACTGACTTATGTCGTATTGTTAAATAAATAATTATAAAACAATAAACAAATCTGATTCAGATCTTGTAAAAGGAAAACCCAAACTTCATATAATATGCGATTACAATATTGATATATGTAGATATTTGAAGAACAGATTAATAGTTGGAAAGGTTTATATATATATATATATATATGCTTATAATCGAGGAAATTTATATAAATTAATTAAAAAACTATTATGAAAGACATTGCTGCAATATTATTGCTTTCTGCAACTGATATTGAATGCTAGCTGGATTCTTTGTCTGCTTTAAATTCATATTGCCTGTAAGAATTTAATGTAAATGATATTGAAACTACATTACACATAAGAGTGTCTCTCATTTTGATCAATTTATGTAATTATTTCAAATTTTTCGCTCCGAATTCGAAAAAGTATTTTAAATAAGCAATAATTTACTCTATTTTAAAGAAGACATAATTTGATATATGTATATATGAATGTGATTATATTTAAAAATGGTAGAATGATATTTTAATTCTGCATTTTCTTATTGTAGGATAATTCACACACATATACACACAAGGAGTTGCTTCGAATTTTAAATGTACCTTTTATGCTGTAGCACATGTGTATTGTTAACAATACAGATACAATTGCTTAATTATGATTTTATTGAGACAAAATAGATTAATTAAGTAAAAGAATCGGCAAGAGCGATATGAACGGGGAAGCAAAAAAAGTTACAAAATAGTGATAGACAGAAATGAAAAGAGATTTTATTTTGCTTATACGGTATAGAGAGGAGACTAAACGTGTATTTTTAAATGTTCAGTTGATGAAAAATGTTTGCACGAGTAGGACAAATATTTATTCCCTGATTAATTCGGTTAATAGCTGTCCGAAGACTCCAATTCTGATAAAAAGTTCTCCATTAAAGTCAACTTCCGTTCATCCATTTCATCGTTTTTCAATTTGTGGCGGACAGATCGCAGAATATTCTTTTGCAGATCCTATAACAGTTTAGAGAAATTTAAAGAAATACACGTTTATCAAGATATTGTTAATTCAAAAATTAAATAACTTACATTGTCGAGCAGAGAAATTAAAAGTTTTGACTTTGATAGCGGAGTGTAGGGAATAATACGATGTCTTTCTTCAAATTCCCTAAGACAATTTATATTTCCCTCGTTACCCTCGCAACCCGATCCGTACATAATCGGGAACATTGCACGTTTCCTTGACATTGTACCTCTACAGGTATGATGAAATGGGTACAATCTATAGGAAAATAAAGTTTATAAGTATAATGTTTGTATCTTTTTATATTATCAAAAGCGGCAAAAAGAACGTGTACGTACTCGCAATTTATATCTGCACTCCGAACGTGAAAATAGCAAAGTAGGAAAGCAGCAATAATCATACATCGCTGAATGAACACCACAACCTGTGAACCGTTTCAATGAGAGATGATCGTTAATTAAAAAATTTAGAATATTTTAGAAATGAGGGAATAATTACTTATTTTCTAAAACGAAGGTAATATAAGAAGTCAATCGGCATGGTATATATTTTTTTATATTACGATAAAAATCAGAGGTTACCGAGTTTTCTCTATTTTTGTGTTCAGCACGCCAATCGGGTGGAGACGGTTTCATTCAACATCAATGTCCAAATCTCCATTTATTTTCAATTTGATAGAGGCGGAAGGAGATCATGTTCGCCATTGTATTGCCCAATTTGCGCCAACCTGTTCTCTTCGATATCTCGTTCTCGTTTGTGAGAAAATATTTCGCGTGTAACGCATAATAATCTCATTGAACAGAAAATATTGTAAGGCGAAAATGTGAAAAGGTTTGAAAATTTAAGTGGAGACGTGTCTACGAGAAACTGAAGACGAGTGCAAGCAAAAGTGTTACATATGAAGAATAAAAGATTTGCGCTAAATTTAATATCAAAGAGCAACCAATAATTCACGCACACACACACACACACACACACACACACACACATCTGTATCTTTATTCCTTTAACGTTAATATTCAATATGGACTGAGCACAATTTGCCTGCGATTCGTTTCCAATCTGGGTTAATTAATCAATTTCCAGTTCGTAAGTAGTGTTTACCGAGAGGATATGCGTCGTTCTGATTTGATTTAGTTTTTGTTGGGTGTTCACTTGCGTATTCATACGAGGGTTCCTTAACAAATTTGGAAGCAAGGGATGTAAATCGGTGATTTGATCGTTATCGATTAAATCGATTATTATGCTTGTCGAATAACGGCTGTTTAGCGTTACTGACGATACGGTATGTCGAGATAACCCTTAACGCGTCTTCCGGGTACCTTCTCGAACGGTTTTGCATATAATCAAGATACAGTTTATATCGTACAACCAAGACAAAGTTATGTTCACCGTTTTACGCTTGATGATTTTTAATCGCGACTGTGAAATCATCTTTTCAAGAAACCAGACATTTCTTTGATCATTCTCTTTTTTTGTGCCATTTGATGTGGCAATGGACATATGTTAGTTTCCTAATCAATTGACCAAAATTAACAGGAACGATAGTTGGTTCGACCACCTTAAAAATTCTGTACTCGTAATATCACTGAACGAAATTAGATGTTTTCCAGTGATCATTCAACCACATCCGTACATTAATTCGGAATTTATCAAAGGAACCACTCAATAGGCTATATGTAGTAGGTGGTGACGGAACCGCGCGATAATGTTGCACATGGTTAATTTTAGCTAATTGGTGGCTGTTTCAATTGCAGAAATTATGCAAACTGTTCGACTATTACTGGACAAATTGATCGATTACATACTTAAATGCTTCCTTCTTTAAATTCGTAAAATTAACATCTTATTTCTTCGGAGGGAAATTTCTTACATCCGAAATACTACGCCTGCAAACTCCTCGAATATTTATTAATTCGAAAGCGGATTTGTTATGACATTATTCGTTTATCAATGTGAATGCATCGTGTATTTCCTATACACGATAAGGGAATGGATTCACGGGTGTACAGCGACAGTGTTTTTTGCTCCCACATGAAACGTGGTAAAGTAGAGTCAGTGGGTTCTTTAATTGAAAAGAACTGACGCGGTCTTTGAAAACAAATGCATGCTCGACGCACGCGGATATATCATGGTATTTTCACCTCTTTATACGGTCGTTGTATCATGTTTTTAGTATACGAGCACTACGGTATTCCAGTCTATATTTCTTCATTAAGAAGAACATCGTGACGGAAGCGCGTACAGTACATATTTAACCTCAATGCTCGGTATACATAATTGTAGCGAGAATCAATCGAATTGTAACGCGAGAGACTATATGTTTCTGTCGTTTGGTATATTTAGTAAGAAGTTATTCTGTGCAAAAAGTTAAGTCAGATTAATTGAATTTAATTTGAAATAGTAGATTAAAAATGAAATGTGAGCATTGATGATGATAACAATTTGCAACAGAGAATTGATTATCAAAGGAACAAGTTTTCGTGTGAGTCTCACAATGCTCGTTCTTTTCCCCTTTCAAATACGACAGTATCAATTACTGCTTTTTCGTGGAACCTTCGCCCAATGTTTGCACGGGGGATACTACTGTAGATAGACACGATAACGATTAATTGAACGTTATCAACATAATGCGTAAATTTTTCGCGATTCGTTGGAAATTGATGTTCGAAGATCGAGGTAAATCTTGAACTTGAAGCGTTCCTTATTCTTAGCTCACCAATTAATTGTGTCCAAAATGTTGAATTTGAAATTTCGAAAATAAAAAATTCATTTCTGTTTAAGTTTTTCTCTACATGTAAAATTTATATTATCGAATTCGTTTGATATGAAAAGTAACAGCTGTGATAAAGATCGAACAATGGTGTGTACTTTCTTTGATCGTCAATCGTATCCGTTTCTATTATTTTTTGCAATTTCTGTTCGGAATTAGATTTCCCAAAGCTTTTATATTCAGTTACATTTACGCGATCATTAGTGGCAAGTTTGCAAATTACAATAGGCAAAACTCGACGTTCACTTCTATGGAAATTTAACACCTTTACCGTTAGGCGTTGATTCCTTTTCGTCTTTTCACTTTTCTCCATACTCTGGAGAGAAACTCGAAATGTCTAGCATCTAAGATTTTGCTAATTTAAATATACGTTGAAACGAGACGAGTTATTATTTTTTCTGTTTTCTAGTAAATCTAGTTCAAACTATTATCAACGATCGCCATTGTATGAGCGGGGTAAGAGGGTGTTACGCCTTTAAAGTGCTTGCAGTGGATACACAACAACCCCGAAGTGAACAAATGCTGAGACGAAGTAGCGATTATTTACGTTTGATTCCAAATTGTTAATCCGTGGAAACGATTGGCGAAATCAAACAGAAATGTGATACAAATGCAAATAATCGTACTAAGAGGTGGATACGGGTTGGACAGGGGATAAACAGAAGGGGACAGCGAAGAACGCAAGCGAAAATAGGGAGGGGAAAAGCTAGAAACGCACGATTTAACTCCTCTCTCGGATGTGGGGCATCTTGGCGCCTCTCTGTCTCGTGGCATAGAAAAAGCTCTTCACTGTTCCTCACCCCTCTCTTTTCCTCTTTTTGGTCTTTCGTTCGCAGTGTCGTCGTGCCCTTTCGTATCACATTCGATTGTTACTAGTCGCGGTCTCCTCGCCGTCGAATTCGTTTCATTCGAATAAAATTTTGCTCGAACGTCTTTCGATTCTACGTACACGTACACGTACAAATTGTTCGCGTGGATTGCAATCATTTCGGGTTTTTTTATCGCGATTTTATCCTGTGATAGTCAAAAACGCGTAAAGCAAGAGCTATCGTCATCGATTTTCTCGTTATTCGATGTGTATAGAATTCGAAAACGTTCAACTTAGAGATGGGAGATTAAAAGAAAGATATTAAAAAAAATTTTAATAGATAAAGAACGTGAAGACCACTATAGTCTATTCCTTAACATGGAATCATCATTTTAGAACATCGATCGACCACTTTTTCTATGGCAAACTTTTATACGAATTCATAGTGTTGTTCGGTCGCTCACCGTGATGCGAATTATTCATAATTATCGCGATCTATTGGGGAAGGGAAATGATCTTGAATTAACTGTGATCGTGAAGAATTACCGCTACCGACTACGAATAAGATTAATTATGTACCGTGAGTATCTGTTCGGTGGAAACAAAAAGTTTTATAAATTCACGATCGTCACTTAAGACTAAATTTAACATTTCTATCATACCATCCAACGAAATTCGAGGCGTACATCGAGATAAACTTCAACGCGTTTAAAGGTGTTTACACATTACTTCAATGAGGATACAGTAGCTGGTTTTCTACCACGTGTCACGTGTTCGTTCATTATTCAACAAAAATCTACTTAAGGGAAACAAATTGGACATATAGGTAACCTTCCTTGAATGCTGGACAATGCCAGATTTATGGTCAGATATGCGGTCGATTGTTGTCGCGAAATAATTGTTAGGTCCCGATAATAATGCAAAGTGAAGTCTCTCGTAGTAAATTATTCCTGTTACTGATAAATCTTACCATATACCGTATCTTACCATACCGTATATAAAATATAGGTATCGCGGAATGCATTTTTTCGAAATTGCAATCTACTGCGTCGAGTACGATCATTATTCTTGTCTATTCTTTTATAAGTTGTATCCATCTGTAGCTCACACATATCAGTTATTAACAGAAGATACAATATTAAATTATTAAAAAATTTACTAAGCTTCGTTTATGTATCTCGTACAATTAATTAATGAAAAGAATTCTACATTCGTTTTGAAACGTACTTTCCTATTTCGCAAAATTGTGCGCATTTTTCGGAGTAAGCAGACTTTGAAGTTTACGACCACGTATAGTAACCTATCCGTATTTTTTTCATGATTGCGAACGAAAGCTTTTAACGAGTTATCTTGTGGGTAACGCGTACATAGTACGCGTCCAAGCGCCTATCGTAATTTTTTTTGCTTGTTCGAATTAAACTGGTTAACTCATTAAAATCACGACGATTTTCGATGTGAAGATATGATCGTAGGAAGAGCATCGGCAATGACCTACGACGGAATGGGGAATATGGACGAAATATTTGATGTAAACGTTTCCACCCGACATACGTCACACCTCTGTTTCTTTTCTTCTCCCGTCCATCAAAAGTTTTTTAAATTAAGTGTGTCAAGCTCCGCGATGCGCGCGGATTGACATTTTTTCCTCGTATAACTACCAGGATAATCAGATTTGGTACTTCCGAGTACCAAATTCGGACAAAGAATTTTGTACTTACGATTTTCATCAATATAAAAAGAAGAACGAAAATAGAATTTTAAAGTGCGTTTCACTTACCGTTGCCATGTCTGCGTAGAAAGTGAATCGTAAGTCGAAGGAAGAAAAGGCCCGTGTTGTCAAGCAGAGTGGACTGTTTCGTGTCTTTCTGGAGCCGCCGTGTTGGTGAATGAAATCCTGATGGTAACTCGTCCTCGGTGACGATACCCGAATGACACCACGAGGTGGTCACGAGGCACAATTTTCTGTGCCGAAACGCTGATTCGTCTCTTATTCGTATGAACAGAGAGGGGATGTTTGGTACCACCAAGAGCTCAGACTTTGGAGGTCAGAGGGCGAGTGATTGGTGGAGCTTGCGCGGGCCACATTTATACTGCTACCACTCACCCCTCTTCTACGTTCTTCTTCTGTACCTCCAAGAGTACGGCTGCCTCGTATGTATTATATACACCCTCTGTTTCATCACGTCATCGAGTTTAGACTCCACCCCGTACATAGTACATCACAGAGAACCCCCTCGACGAATCTAGCGACCAATGATCTCGCGAAAAACTGTATTTCGGACGGAGAAATTTCTTACTCAGACTTATGAATGAACTTCTGTGAATGGAAGCCACCGAGTGGAGGGAGGAATATCGTCTCCGGATACAAAATAAGACGATAATGCAACTTCGTGGCATGTACGAATACAGAATTCGTCGAAATGTCTCATCGCTTTTTATTGCAACGTGGCATTTGCACTGCGGTACACGAACAAATATGTCAATAATTTCACGAATGCGTATAATATTCGAAAATAGATATTTTAATAAATCATCTGGAAACGACAACATAAAGATTGATTTTGTCAAATTGAGTGGTTTGTTCAATTTTGTGTAGAAAATTTTACAGGAAGGTATTAAAAAACTTGGAAAATTATAAGTTTGATCTTACCTAAATAACTCTAAATTTTCTCTTTTAAGTTTTCGCAGGTTGTAATTGAGGAGAGAAGTTGCGATTGTTAACATATGGTTAACGACTTAAGCCATTTGTTCGTTACTCCTTCTTGTAATGTTCATCATAATTCTCTGAAAAGGATTTCAAGATGAAACTAATCATGTATATAATACGCAATCATCGAAACAGAAAAAAAGAAACCGTTGAATAAATTGCTTTCGTAACCTTTGGATACGAGTACAATTGATACTTGTGTTCCTCCATTGAAGAAAAAATTTCACTTTTTCTACGGTCAATATTAAAATCTTCGTAGAATGATTTAAGTGAAAGATATTTCTTCCTCCTTCTTCTTTACATCTTCTTCTATAGGCATTATTCCCGATTCTCATTCATCACAGTAGGTATATAGGGAAAACTCTAGAACCTAAACAATCAGACTGGTCACTTAGTATTTAATTCCATCAATCGGTGTTCAAGAATATAATACAAACCGTAGCGTTACGAAACTTAAAAAATCGATCGATAACAATGTTACGGTCACATTTCGATAAACCGCTTACACTGAAGCAGCAAACCCCCAATGTTAGTTTTGAAATATGTTCGACGATGATGATTAACGAACATAAGAATTATAGAAGCGAATTTTTTTTAGAGGATAATTAACCCACAACGCCCGCGTTCCTCTCATTAAAAACCGCAGGCAAGACTTGGCAGGTAGGTATCTGTTTAATGTGGAAAAGCAGTTGTTCACTTTCCTCCTACACTCATTTTTTTTCTTACACACGACAAGCAGTTAAAGAATGTTCACAGTGTATCTGGAAAAACGAAAGCAAACATTCTGAAGTTCATTCAGAGTATCCATTCATGAATGGGTTAAGCTTCAGTCTTATTATATTTAGACCTACATTTTTTGTTGTTAATATTCATCACCTTGTTTGATAACAAACAGGTTGTAACTTTGTTAATCGTGTTTGATACTCTCCTGGTATAGTTGCAGATCAATGAAATCGTAATGACTTTTCTTGCGTCTTGTTTTTTACTTTCACGGTGTATCTAAAAGAAGCACGAAAACGGCAATGGCCGTTGAAAGTAACAGCAATTAATTCGCAATTACCCGTGACATCAGAACCAGATGAGAACACGTCGAAATACGAAAAAGACAGAAACAGCAGAACAAAAGACAAAAGTTTGAATAGATGTGCGGAAAACAGGCGTAGTGGCGCCTTCCGGGCCAAGAATCTGCGTAATTCGGTACTTATCACCGTAACCATTACATAGCGCCGACTGCCCAGTTACATCGACGTGCGTCACAAGGAAAGTCTTTTTTGCGATATCATTGCCTTTGCCAATCTATACGATGAATTCGTTTGATTGAATTATAGCCAAACGTGAGGTATGTAACCCTTATACTTTTTAATGATCGCTAAAAAAAAAAAAAAACAACGGCACTTTAAATGAAAAACAATTGAATGTTAGTCATCGTTATTTATGACAGATGAATTTAAGTAAAGAGACCTAAGAATCGATTTCACTTAAAACAAATTGTAGTAAGGTTTCGCAATGAAGGGATTCGATGAAATTATGATTTGTATAAACGACTTGTTCTCAAAAAAGCTCAAAGGCCGCCCTGGACTGCATAGCAGAAGTAATCTTGTTACATTTATTACGGTTATGATCGCTCTTAATAATTACGTAACGTTCATAATCTTTGTCTTTCCCTTGCTTCGATTCCCTTTCTCCCTTATTCCATGAGTTGAATATAAAATTCGCCGTAGAACTTTTACAGCTTCTTTAATTAACAATCTTTCGTTGTTCATCGTGTTGATGGAACCATTTTATCCAATCGATGGGGAGAAAGTTTATGTAATCGTGCGTCAAATTAGAAACGATTTCCAATTGCAGAGGAAATTTGTCTTACTAAAGTTTTTTTTGTCACGAATAAACTTGGTTTAAATGCAAAACTAAAGACGTTCACGAAGACGTAATTCTATGCGAGGATAGCCCTATGATTGATCTTGTCTTGACGTTGACTTCGAGGTATCCTGGCGCCTTCCGTTTGTGCACCCTCTTACAGTTTTTTCTTCCGGTTTGGCCAATCATCCTGAATACTTCTCTTATTGCGTAACTTTATAATCTTTTAGCTGACAGTCATGATCGATAGATTAGCTCCATTTACATTTTTTTCTAATATCGTATTCGTTGTAAAAATATAAAGTTTGTCGGACTTTTGAATTCGGTGGTTGGTTGAAACATCTCTGCAATTATAGCCGGCTCTACTAATAGTCGTTGTAGTTTTCCTGCAACGATTTATTATTCGTAATTTTTGGGGTGGATAAGTATAATGAAATAGAGAGAACGAATAAAATAAAAAATAAGGTCAAACTTAATATTTTTCATCATCCGTTCCTACAATAGTGATAGTAAAAGAATAGAACGATGACGGGGGAGGTAGAGAGCGAGGGAAAGAAAAAAGACTATAGAAGAAAAGAGTAGGGGAATGTGCGTAGGTAGCTGGCGCCTAGAGCATCCCTCTCATATGGATCCACTGGTCGTTTATGCATTCTGACTTTCATAGATTCTTGGGGAAGAACCGTCCGAGTAATAGTAGAGCATAATTTTATGGTTCGAAACAGCGGGGTCACGTTCGCCTTCGTTTTTATTTTCACTATGGTTACGTCGAAAATCAGATGGATTGTTACGGCGAAAAATTACAGTGCAATTTTTTTCGATCGATTCATGCAATACCTGATAATTTTTCAATCTCAGTATCCGATGGTGCAGTCCTAGGCGCCGCCATGTGATTCAGATAATAGTTAATCGCATTTGTAAATATGGCGCCAAGTTGTTTCATTTTAAACGAATTTTATGTACACAAGTGAGATCATACAAATTGTTCATGCGATTGATACAACTCTTTCGTCTTACTTTTAAATTAGTCTTACGTTTTAGCAATGAAACGGCTGTTTCTTTGTTGTTTTTATATTGCTTATAATTGTATACCGCAGAAATCGAATGACGATGAACGTCAAGCACTCTTTTAAAATCATCTCAAACGCTTATTGGTTCTTGAATCTATATTAAACAAATTAGCTGATTTATTAGATATACGGTATAAAGCAATTAGTAAGTACGTATTGAAAGTGTGAAGTACACGCTTAATTGAATATCTGATAATTACCATCTAGAAATTAAAGAAAATTTGTTCCTCTTCTTACGAATCGAATTTCCTTACGAGAATATTGCGCAGTACTGTTACGCCATCTAGCGTCAGTTACAGTACATTATATAAAACTCATACATTCCCTCCATGCAAGAAACTGCGAAAACGAAATAGAAGAATAAGGACATAAATAGAGTCTCGACGTACGCTGTGTGAAAAGGATTTAGAACGAACATTGAGTCGAAGTAAAGGAATAAAGAGAAGGGCTAAAACAGAACAAGTGCCTTCTGCTGACCACCGGTGTAACAAATTATTCGATACATCGCTAAATTGTCTACAACAAGCATTTTACGGTAATTAGGCTGACATTTTGTTGAGTTTAACAAGAGGAGGTTTTTGTATAATATAGCGGTTGATCTTTCAAGATACAACTGTGATACTTTGTGCACACGTAACTTGTCACGAGAAAATGTCGTTGGCGTTAAATATTTCGTAGCATCGATGAAATGCCTTGTTTTTTTCCCTCGAAGGAGAAAGATATCTTGAACGGCTCTCGTTATAATTTGATAGTAAATAAGAGAAAAGAATTTTGGAGTTCATGTAACGTCTTATGGATATAGAAACTTGTAATGTTTTATGGATACAGAAAAATAATGAATATTCACGTGAAAACAACGAGGCACTTCGATGATGCGCGGAAAAGAGTTTTCCCAAGGCATGCATTAGTTGATAAACGTGTCACAAGCGGTAGTTAAAAATTTATTCTAGATGCCTAATATCAAGCTACAGAGTTCAGATGGTGAAGTTTTCGAAGTGGATGTTGATATCGCAAAATGTTCGGTTACTATAAAGACTATGTTGGAAGATCTTGGAATGGACGAAGATGAGGAAGAAGTCGTTCCTCTTCCAAATGTTAATTCTGCTATCCTTAGGAAAGTAATACAATGGGCTACTTATCACAAGGATGATCCGCCACCACCAGAAGACGATGAAAACAAAGAGAAACGCACTGATGATATAAATTCTTGGGATGCAGATTTCTTGAAAGTATGTCCTTAACATTTCTTTTGATATTTACAAAAGACAATGATACAATTTAAAATATTTGGAACATTTATTTACAGGTTGATCAAGGAACATTGTTTGAGCTAATTTTGGCTGCTAATTACCTTGATATTAAAGGATTATTAGACGTGACATGTAAAACTGTTGCCAACATGATAAAAGGCAAAACGCCAGAGGAAATTCGAAAAACCTTTAATATTAAAAATGATTTCTCTGCGTCTGAAGAGGAACAGGTTCGCAAAGAAAACGAGTGGTGTGAAGAAAAATAGATTAAAATAATCATTTTATTTTTGAAATATATTTAACAAATTTGTTTCCAGTGTTTAGAAATTCAGCAGAAAATTGTACGCTTATTTATAGATCTATAAAAACTCATTTTATTTTTAATTTCCATGCACCGAATAGCAGCTACATTACACAAATGAATTATTCCTCTAAGCATAAGACACGTCGCTCGATTTCTGGTTTATTTATTTCAAATTTGTACATAGTCCAAATTTTTTACACAGATAATTTTTTATATTTATCATTGCCGTTTTGATCTAGTGATACATTAGATTTGCAAAACTATTGTTTCATTTTTATAAATATAAATTTAATTTCTATCCTTGGCAATTATTGTCCTAATAATTCATATATTACTGTACAATTTTAGAAAATTAATAATTCTGTGACATAATATTGTAAGAGTGTGAACTTGAAAATTGTAAATTTATTAAAAAAAATTAGGAGAAACAATTAAAAATTGCAACTATGTGTATTACATTATTAGTATATAGAAATAACACTTTAGGCATACCAAAAGCTAAGTAACAAAAATGTACAATTATATATATATATATATATACCACACATATGTCACACCTAATATATATATATATATATATATATATATATATATATATATATATATACACACAACACACACACACACACATATATGTTGAAGTTTTTTGTGCAATTACAGAAATACATAATGTATGCTTCGCTTGAGCAAAAAGCAATTATTACATTGTCCATTACCAATTGTCGACATGAAATGAAAAATGATACACTGCGATATATAATGAAAGGTTAATGTGAATTCGACGCATGATGCTAAAAGGAGATACACAACATAACCTGTAATACGAACGACATTTTTAAAAACTTCATAAAGACAATGAGTACTAAAACTTTTCCGAATTCCAAAATAAATAAAAGTAGAATACAAAAATAATTTTATTTAGATAAAGACAATTAATATTGAATATGATTTAATAGATAATGGGTATGTATATGTAGGTAGAATACAATGAAGCATACGGTATTTACAGCATTTTCGATTAATATTTATCAGAATGTGGATAACTATTTCAGATGACGGAAAAAGAAATTTAATATTTTATTCGAGTGATTCAAAAAATGTTATAAAAAATGTGTGCGATATTTGTAACTGGGATGAATTTGATAATGTAGCTATAGAGTATCATGATTTACAAAAAACTGTTTACATACATTATAGAGAACTTTTCCTAACAAAAAATATGATTTCTGACCAATTAAAATGTATAAAGAACATTGGATTTATTGGTATCAATTTTGATGTACCTAGATATTGTGTAATATCAGTGATGCTTGGGTAAGAGCTTGATTCTCGTACAATATTAAAAATAAATAGTGCAGTGTACGTTGTGCGATGTACATGCAAACAATATGTACAATTTATACATTTTCATTTTAGAATCCTATATAGTGAGCAAAGTTTTGTAAATATACCTTCAAATGTATCGGAATTTATCAATTTTAAAGATCGTTTGAGTATACGCTATTTGTTTAGTAAAAATGTGAGCACCGAAGGAGACATTGTATATCGATTTACAGTACATGGCGAATGCATTTATTTGATCAAATTGAAGAATATACAGAAAGAACTTGTCCAAAATGTAAAACCGAATCGATATGCTTACGCAATTTCTACTTCTGGCTCAACTGGAACACCAAAAGTAGTCAGAGTTCTCCATTCCTGCATAATTCCTAATATTTTAGATTTAAACAAAATATTAGCCATTACAAAGCATGATAAGATTTCTCAATTTACCAATTTCACGTTTGACCCTAGTCTTATTGAGATATTTCTTGCACTCTCGAATGCAGCAACATTGTTTATGGTTTCGCAGTCGTTAAAGAAGAATCCAAGAAGGTGAGTATTAATAAATGAAAAAAAAAAAACAGACACGATACAAACAAATATGTCTTTATAAAGATTATTTGTTTTTAGATTATTAAATGAAGCCTATTCAAATCAAATCACTATATTGCAAATAACTCCATCAGTTTTCATATATAACTGGACTGCCGAATGTTTGAGAACTAGTATTTTAAGTAATAATACTTCATTAAGAATTATTCTGTTTGGTGGAGAACCTTTTCCTAAACTAGAATTACTCTCTGAAATGAAGCAGCCTTATAACGATACTAAAATTTATAATATCTATGGTATTACTGAAATATCTTGTTGGGCTAGTATAAGTGAAATCACAATAACAAACGGACAATTTAATGTACATTACTTGGGACAACCATTATCCCATACTATATTTCAAGTAAGAAATAAAAGGGGAGAAATAATAACAAATGGTACAGGCTGCCTTTACATAGGTAATTTTGTTGTATGGACTTTTAATTGAATAATATCATAAAAAGATTGTTACATACTGCTTTATTGTTGGGCAGGAAGTAATCAAAGGATATGTGTGGTAAATGATGAAGTTCTAGAAGAGTTAGAGTTACCAGTATTCCGTGACTCTGGAGATGTAGTTGTTGTAAGTTGTAATGTGATTTTAAACAATATTAATAATAATAAGAATAATAATAACGATAGGACAATATATTTATATATGTTTCAGATCGATGAGGAAGGAAGAATATTTTACAGAGGAAGAAAAAATAGTGTTATAAAAAGATTTGGGAATAAAGTAGATCTAAGAAAGCTTGAAGAATTTGTATTACAAATAGATTTTGTGAAAAGTTGTTACATTTTATGGGATGATAGTTGTCATCAGTTACACTTGTGTTTTTCTACGAAAGAGAATGTTAAAAATGATCAAAATTTGAATATTGACATAATGGAACATCTGCATGAATTAGATCCTTTATATAGACCAGATAAAATTCATTTCTTGGAACATGTTGAATTTACGTCCAGCGGAAAAGTTTCTTTAGAATTTTTAAAGGAACATTACATGCAAGATCAAGTTAGAAAAGGTATTTTAAATGACATTGATCTTCAGAAAATTGAAATTGACTTTAAATCTATTTGGAAAAATAATTTACAATGTGAAAACGATGGATTTGTAAAATTGGGAGGTACTTCTATAATAGCGCTTCAGATGTCGAACACCATATCTGAAATGATGAATATAGAATTTCCTGAATTAATAGGTATGCTTTTAATGAATGCTACTGTTGATGAATGTGTGAGTTATATAAATGGTATTATATCGAGTAACGATCGAGAGAGATCAACCAATGCTAGGTCTTATTTTAATAATGCTAAATCAAATCCTTTGACTACTACCATTGCTATCGACTACACAGAGTCTTCAAAAGAATCTGCTGCAGAAAAACAAAATTGTGTCTCGACGACTTTGACAAACAAGATTTATGTATGTGAGTGGTACAAATGTAGAGGTCAGACATATGGAAACACGTTAAGTATGAACAAAAAGCATAAACTAAAGTATGATAAAATTTCAAAAGTTACAGTATTGAATGCACACGATTTAAAGAAGTGTGTAGATGCGTCACCAACGTTATTTCGCTATTCAGAGTAAGTATAGATCTAGTAAGCAATATTACAAAGGTTCTGTGACTAGATTAACAATTATTTTGTTTAGCGGGAAAACATATGCAACTGTTGGTTCACATTCCGGTTTTGTTCTCACATTTGAATTAGAAGAAAAAAGTAAATCTACATTCAGAATTAAACTACCTGACAGAATTGAGGCTTCAGTTTTAGTTCTGGAGAATTTTAGAGGTGTAGTAGGTAAATAGTTACAATGAACAAAAGGTTTACCTAAATGTTTTTAATTCGCTTTCCTTCTTTTGTAGGATGCTACGATGGTAAAGTATATTGTTTTCATTTAAAAACGGGAACAATTATTTGGACTCATCAAACAAAAGATGTTGTAAAATGTTCTGCGATATTTTGTAAAAAAAAAGAAACGATAATTCTTGGTTCCTATGATTCTTACATATACTGCTTATCCGCAAAGGTACGTGTCCGCATTTGTACTACCTAACACAAGACAGTAATAATAATAGAACATTTGGTACAGGACGGATCCGAAGTCTGGAAATTTAAATCAGGCAACGGAAGTATCAGTGCATCTGGTTGTTTACATTTTCCATCTGATACTGTACTATTCGGAACTCTTAATGGATTATGTTTAGCGCTTCAGCAATCGTCGGGAAAAGTTACTTGGAAACACAAATTGTCAGATCCAATCTTCGTTGCTCCTTTGTCGTTAAATAATGGTCTAGTTTTATTTTGTTCTGTAACAGGTCTATTAATTTGTTTCGATATCGAAGTTAACGTTAAGGTAATAAATATTTTATATATCGTTTCTATTACAAAAACAATTACTTTCTCGTTTGGTTTATCTTTTTTTTTTTTTATTTTACAGATGTGGGTGTACAAAATCAATGGAAATATATTTTCGTATATTGTAAAGCAAATTGATAGTTCAGAGAGATATGAAAATATTATTTTGACTAGTCAGAATAAGAATGTATATTGTTTACAATCAGAAGATACAAATTTTAGGACTGAACCCACATTGAAATATGTATTAAATTTTCATTCACCAATTTTGGCCACCCCTTGGTGCGAAAATAATTTCCTATTCATAGCGTGTACAGATGGTACTTTAAATATTTATAATGTTATTAAGAATAGGCTGATGAAGATTGAAAAACTTCCCGGGGAGGTATTTTCGTCACCTGTTGTTGACAAAAACGTTGTAATCGTTGGATGCAGAGATAATAATGTTTATGTCTTGGAACTTGTTTAGATTATTATTGGTAAGTAAATATGTTGGCTATTATTTATGTCATAAAGTAGATAAGAATACAAAGTGATTAAATTAATGTAGTATTATTTATTTTTTACGACTGTCACATTACAGTTACGTGAATAACGATTTAAATCAAGTAATAGAGAATCACGTATCTTTGTTCGATAAATTTTCGTACATAATACGAATTCGCGGTGCGCTTACAGTTCGAAGCGAAAAATGCAAGCGAAATAAAAATTCTAAGAGGTAGCCAATCACACTCGTTGATAAGACATTCACGCATACATAAACGCACACGTACAGCAATTCCAAAAACAATGCATGACTGTGCATACATTCTATTCTTTATTATTATTATTATTTTTTCTTCTTCCTTTAGATCTATTAATCGTTTCCTTTTTTTAGTTGATAATCGTTTTATAAATATTAGACAAAGAAATAATCCCAGTTTTCAAGCTCACATAAAATAACAATGTTCCAACGATTCTGTCTCCCCTATACTCTCACTCTTATATATCTTAGAATGAGAAAGTATATATATATATTTAATTTATAATTAAATGCTTGGCCGCTTTTTTCCTTTCTAATATTTCGACACAAACTTTCTGCAATTCGACCTGTTGCAGGCAATTACATTTTGCAAAGTGCTTCATTTTATACATATTACTTATTACGGCTATCTTTCTATCGCATGTATTTAAAACTTCAAATAATATCGTAATCATATGTGCAGAAATATGACATGTTTTTTCTAACGCTATACCGCGGCATGCTATTTATATATTTGCGTGTAGAATTCACTTTTTTAAATTATCACTATATCTTAAACCTCGTGTCGTAACGCGTGCCCTTTTGACTACTGCAATTAACAACTATAGGATTTGTTTTAACATTTACAATTTTAGTAAACAATCATCATTATTGTTTAATTTGATAGTTAAAATATGATACATTTATAAAGTCGTAATAATCGACACCGTCATGTTTAGTTTAAAAAAAAAAAGAAATAGAAAAAAAAGAAAAAAAAACACGCCTGTGTCGAATACATAGATATACTTAAATCGTATAGTAATTTGCATTTTATAGTTTCTTCAAAATTTATCGAAAATATCCGGACGATGAATGATACAAGTTCTAATATCAATTTTTTGGTGAAAATGGTCGTACGTGTATGCTTCCAGACAAGATGTAAAAAGGGCAGTTTGAAGAACGAGTTGTAGATAAATTTGGAAAATAAATTTGGAATAACGTTTACGTTGGTTTTCAAGTTCTCCGCAAAAGAGAATCTAGAATTAGGCATGAGTTTATTAGCAGATCGCATCTGCCTTGAGACTCCAATAAACACCGACGTCTTTCGGTGTACGCGCTTTAAATTACGTTTGCTCACTCATTGTTTTCAATTCAGGATGAACTAGTTATTAAAACTGACCAATGACTGTAATTATCTTACGGTTACTGATCTTCATCGCCTAGGTCTTGCTTTACTTTGTTGAAATCAAACTCTTCGCCAGTGGCTCTTTTAAATATGTCAAGTACGTCTAAACAAGTGGTTTCAAAGTGTGTGGTGGCATCGTAACTAGTCGATATAAAAATCTGACTGTCCAGACCATTGTCCGTTGGTTCCATGTAATCGGATATTGATATGAACTTTTGCCTGATTGGTCCAAGTAAATCCAAGCCGGGTTTGATTTCGGCCTCGGGATTTTTCGTTTCAACGGTAGTAGATACCATAGCTATGAACCATCCCTTTGCTGCTACGTAATGAGTGTGCGATACTAAAGATACATAGATGTCAGAATTACGATTGACCTGGAAAACGAAAGTAAGCGTGTGAGCGTAAATCCACCGTACTCCCAAAACGCGTATTACGCGTAAACGAAAACCATTTACTTGTTTTTGAGGAATAATGATTTGAGTTGAAAGCGCATCCGCCGTATTCGGTATAGGATGATCCATAAGGCAGATGCATCTTATAACCTGACCTACTTTTTTCACGCGATCAGGTACATACGTGGGATCACAAAATACTTGTTCGCACTGGGCCACTTCGTCACCGGAGCGTACGCCAACAACCTGTAACAATGAGAATTGACGATGAGATTCGTAAAATTAATCGCAGACTTGTTTTATTTCACAAACTCAAGTTCTTACTTTCCCGTCCTTCATGACGATTTCGTCGATTGGTTTGTCCAACATATACGTTCCACCGTAAATGGCGCTAAGCCGTGCAAAACCTTGAGGAAGTTCACCCAAGCCGTACATAGGATACAGATATGGTGATTTTCCGTAACGTGCTAAACTATCGCTGTACAATTTAATCCTTCTTATAGTAGTAATTGCGCTTTGGCTTATGTATTCATCGTCTCTGAAAGAAGGAAATATCATCGGTGTACCGATCAGTCATCGATCGACCGGCGTCACATTATTATCGAAGAAACAACATTTCGAATTTTATTCACCTATAAAGAGCTAGGGCGTGACCCGTGAAGTCCTGAGTGTTTTTATCGAGATTAAATTTATTGTACAAAGCACTCATGTTATTATTAAATGGATCGAACCCCTCCCAAGTCTTGGGGTCATCTTCTTGCATATTTTGCACCCAGATAAGAAAACTACGGAATCGTCTCTTCTCAAAGAGGCCCATTAAGTCGCTGGACAATGCTTCCTGCTGATCTATCGGTACCTTGGAAATCTTCCCAGATTTATAGACGTATGATCCCTCGACGCATTTGAATTCCAAGTATCGCGTCACGCCAGTGTGAATTAGAAGTTTTACCAACAAGCCGTTTGCCATCAAGAACTTTGGAATCAAATCAACGTTCCAGTCGCGGCCACGACCATAAGATTCATCCGGTGGTGGGGCTTTGAATTTCCTACGTAACGCGTGGAATTAAAATTAACGATCAATATACAATGTGCTTTCTCCTTGGAAATGCATCGTGTGCATTTCCACGAAACAAAATTTAGTAACGAAAATGTTGCGAATATAATTTCCTTTTACTTTGTTCTATGATTTAAAAGAAAGAAAAAAAAAAAAAAAAACAAAAAAAGGAAAGAAACACGGTCAAACGTGTCGACACGTACATGCACGTTTACAACGTACTAAAATGGTTGTCATCCATTTTCTTAGATGCCATTCAAAACTTACAATCGTATTTACTTTCCTGGTAAATTTACTTTCACATTGCTCTCAAGCGTTCCATGGATCGGATTATATACGAGTGCAGTCGAACAACACCTACTGTTACAACAGATGGTTCATTTAGATGGCATGTTACAATTTATTGAGTGCAACCGGACACACGATAACCGTCTCCTCGATGAACCAGAAGCGCAATCACGCGGACGTGTTATCGTTTTTTTCGTTTCACGAACAGTAGAAAAGACACGTTATTCCGTTATCTCGTTCGGAATGTGTTTTTGTTGTTTTGCAAACGATGATCTGCAGAGGAATTTGATGCAGCCGTATCGGCTGGCTAGCTTAACACGGTGGGAAAAAATCATTTCTCTCGCATAAAAATTACAAAAAGATATCGATATGCGAAAATAAAAATATAATTGTCATTTAAAACCACGGTGAAAATGTACAAGACTCGTGAAGCCTTTAAATTCTGAATTCAGATAAATGGACAAACATATGTTCAATTGCACAGGAAGTGGACTAAGTTAACGGTATACGTTCGGTTACTTAACATTTCCTCTTCTAAAGAAGAAATCATACGTACAAGGAAGGCTACTTTTACAGCTTACTGTACATTCTTGTATTCGGAACGATCAAACGGATATGCATAATCTTAACGCATTATAGACGAAGGTAAGTGAAACGAGGATCTGGACAAGCAAGCGAAGAAGAAAAAGTATCTTATAGAGAAATACAGTTGGTTGCGCTAACTCTGGAAACTGCTACAACCGATTTACCACGTTCGATCGAGCGTGTATTTCGCGGGGCGGGCCCCTCCCCCTGCTTCTTATCGAGTAGCATTCTAGCCAACCTTCCGATAAAACTGTGGTTCAGAAAGGGATGAAAGTTGGGAAGTAGCCGCACAGCAACGACGCATTACCGCATGTGACAATATTCGTCACGCTTCGACTCACGATGCGGTTGATGGCTGAGCTTGATCAAACGATAATCAACGGTTAACGGCGAGCGGAAAAAGAGAAGAAAAAAAATCAATATTTTAGACGAATCGTAGTTCCATATCGTCGTATCGCAAGAGCTGTCGTTCACGGCTCTAAATACTATATGCCGGTGATAGGTGTTTGTCGTTAAAATATATCGGTCGAGATGTGCCGTTAATCGAAATTACTTACGCGAATAGATCTTCCAGAGGCGTGATCGAGGCAGATTCACCGCCGTAATATTTATTACGATCTACATGGAGCACTTTCTTTCCACTGACGGACAGCATGCCCGAAAGTATGCATTCTTTCAGTCCGGTACCCAACACGATCGCGTCGTATTTTTCATTCATGTTGATCGAGATGCGGCGAGAAATGAATCACAGCACAAAGTGTATAAACGCGAAGTTCTTCCAAGTCCTTCGTAGGAATGCTACAAAAACCGAAAAACGATGGTACACGATCGCTCGTCTGCCAACTCGTACAACTATTATGCCGGAACGGAAGACCTCGTTCTTTCGCTTGCTACCGATGACGGAGCTGCTGGTAGAACGATGATGGTGGTGGTGCTACTGCTGGTGGAGCTGCTGCAGCGTTAGACTCTCCCTAGGTTTTCGCAATTCCCCATTCTACGAATTCATTGGAAGTGTTGCTTCAACGACGCTAGTACGATCGTACATTTTCAAATTCTACACATTTTTCTATTATATTTCCAATCTTTCACGAACGCTTTGTCATTTCTCGGTATCGATCAATTTATCGATGCGTCGACTATTCGCAAAAAAAAAACAACAAAAAACGTTCGAGTTACATCCAAAATAAAAATGGTCATGTTTGTGTCGCTCGGAGAGCGTAAATGATAATTACAGATATTAACTTCGGTTATGGATACGGGATGACTTTCGAAAATCGCGGAAACGCAACGCTAGGGATTTTCGATTCTCTGCATCGAAGAAAAAAATGTGAAGCGGAACCGTGACGATAGATGGCGGTGGTGCGGGAACTCGGAGCGACACGACGGTTGAACTCGGTAGGTTGGCCGATACGAATTGTCAGTACGTGTACGACGATAAGGTCATTCGGTTTGGTGTCGCGGAACGGCGGTAAGGGGTCGGACTCGGAGAGCGTGAATGCGATATCGTGTTTATTTCGACGGACGTAAAGGAGATTGGTATACGCGATGCGGGAACCGTTCCGCCGGGCATTTACGTAAAACGTTTTAACGTGTCAAGATGTGCGGTAGTGAATCTAGTATTCCGAGAGAGATCCGCCGATTGAAACGTGCAACGATTTAACCCGTTATTTATTCTGTCAAAAAACTCACGCGAAAGTACCGCTCGTTTTTCCTAGTTCGACGTTTAGAGGTACGTACGCTCGACGTGTTGAACGTTCATAGATATCGTGGGGGGACAATCGTGTGCCATCCCTCGTGCTTCCACGAGCGTTAACTAAGGCCACGTGGACCACGTCGGGAGCCTGAAAAAATGTAAGTGATCGATATTTTCATCTTGTCAACGATAAATCTGTTTCTCTTGTAATCGTAACCGAACTCGGGGTATTTCGTAACGAGTGTACAAACGAATGAAACGAATAACACGTTAAGAGTAGAAAGGAAAAAACGGAAAAATGTTTGACGATAGAGTTGGAATTTATTATGCTCTCTTTACTTGATGCCACTGCCGTCAAATACGCGGCACGTTTAGGATAATTGGGTAAGCGCGATCATCGAATTTAGGTAGACCGCGATTCTCGGAATAATCTCGAATTAAATCTCGATCTAGTCACCATCGGAAATACGAGTAATGACATAATTGCTAATTATTGTTTAATTAACAATATAGCATCACAACGGTATAGCTTGGATCTATTTTACCGTTGCTTCTCTCAGCGTCCAAAGTGTCAACGTACTCCCTGTCGGTGTTTTGAACGTTTACTTAATTATTACGAGAAAGTTTCGCCTAAACGCGGAAGTTGGAATCGTTCTAGCGAAACGGTAACGAGAGAGTTTAGAAAAGCGAGAATACTTAAAGCGTACCCGACGAAAGATCGTCAGAGTCTGCAGGAACCTAGTATTACTCGCGTGCGTAAACGAAAAATAGGTAAACGAGGAGATTCGTAAAACACGTAACTCTAACGTTGCTCTCTGAATATTGAAATCTACACGTTGGACCATTGAAACGAAACGGGACGATGTCTCGTCAAGAATTCGACACGGTCTTTCCGGCATTGTCGTAGGGGGGTCGAAGGTTGGCGTTGGGAATCTGCTTTTTTTTTTTTTTTTCAAAACTGACCGACCATCTCGGTGTCCGGCCACGAAACCGGTTACACGACACGCGGCTTCGAGCATTACCGTCGTCTAGTCTCCTAGAGAAAGGGGTGAAAAAAGAATTAAGCGTCCAAGCGTCATCGTCTGCACGCGAAAGAACGCACAGAACGTGACAAATAGAAGTGCATCGCGGCAGAGTCGAAATAAACCCGTTCGATGCTCGCTAGTTAAAACGACGATACAGATGCGTTCTATTCGAAATCGAGATTGCGCGGTGAGCCGATTGCGTTCCGATAAAAAATTACTTTCGTTCGGGGAACGTTCAGGGAAGCTTGGAGAACGCGCGGGAAATATGAAATTTCCGCATCGGCGGTTGCCCGCGTAACGGCCGGTAACTTATAATTCGAATGTGCGATTTTTTTTCCACGACAGATCGTGATAGTCTCTTCTTCTACGAAGATCTTGGAGATTGACGTGCTAAAAATATAATGTATAATTTAAAATTATTTACAATAGTTCGATACAAGTACAATAGAACGATTATTAGTAATTCCGTAATAATTATGGCTCGTTATAACTGCAAATTTGAAACGCGAAGTAAACCTTCCGTTAGAAAGCGTCGATATTCGCTTGACCCAATTCCATCCTTCAACTTTTCTACCCTTGATATTGTCCGTTTACATTAGAACACAGGATTTACGTCGAGTTGATGGCTGTTATCGATTACGAGCGGAATCCTTTGGCCGGTTTGTATGCACGTTCACTTTCCGCGACCCTCGATCGATACGTTCACGATATCCTTAAAATGTTACCCACGCGAAACTACTGCTATGTTTCGATAATTTACCTAATTCTGCGTATTAATGTTTATCATCAAAGCCAAGTGCCAGTTGTAAAACGTGGACGTCGAATTGGATCGTTTAATTTAGTTCACCTTAATTAGCTCAACGACTTCGTCGGTAGGCACGTGTATGAAAAACATGCGTTAATTGATCGTTCCGTCGTTAATACTAAACTATTTTTTTCTATTTACAAAGTTCCATTCGAGGAACGTAAGGCTATAAAGGGGAGGACACACAGAGGGAGAGAGAGAGAAAGAGAGAGAGAGAGAGAGAGAGAGAGAGAGAAAGGTTTGCGGTGAATTTTAGATAGCTACGATGGTGAAACGCAAGGCCAGCTTTATCGTTTCGCAAGCCGAAGCGAAAATGATACGCAACGGACGACTGATAAGAGTGTATTCCAGTGTTCGACCGGGGCCATCTGTATCGCGTTCCGACACAGGAATCGCGGATGTCGTGCCAAGAAACAGAAACGCGAGCCTGGTTGCCTTCGTGTAAAATTTACAAGGTGAAAAATCGACCGACCACTGGCCGAACCATCAACCCCGCATTGCCCTGACCTCTTGATCCGACCACTCGATACAGGAGAACTCGCGTTAACTCTCCGAGTTAACGCAATTGTTGAACCAACCACAAAATAACCATTAATGTGATTGTCGATCGTTTTAAAGTCTATTGGATTACTCGCTCGTAAGGTGATTATTTCGCAATATTTTGTAAAATCTGCCGAAGCACCGTCGACGACTTTAATCCATTGGTTTGCGCGGTGTTCGCTCGAAAAAACCTTTTGCCTCTCTCTTTACTTTCTGTCTCTCTTCCTGTGCAATCTTATTAATAGCCTATCTGTGTCGGGCAAGTGCAAGTGCACCCACGATCACGAGCGAACGTGGCTGGAAATGTATTACCTTACTTCCTGCGCATCTCTCGATTCGTCGTTGCACGTTGAGAAGCCGATGAGAGATGTCTCTTCTTCTCGGATCTGTTTCCTCGATCGTCTCGACGTTCCGTTTATTACTATTATTATCGTTACTATTGTCTTCGATATCGTGGCTTTTCTAATATCGAAAGGTGCGAGTAACAGTCGATCAGATCTCCTCGAACTAATTTATATATATTTCATTTATATATTTATATAACGCTAACTCGTCGATCCGGTCTGCCATCAGATGTGCCAGAATGTCCGAAACCGGTGCGGCAGAAGCAGCGAGCGAGGAGCTCGACAGACAGGCATCGGTTTACGTGTTTCCGGGGCCACCGGGTCGCCAGCATTATCCCAGCTCGGCACCGTTGCAACCGACGATTGCCTCTCCGCAAGATCCCCCAGTTGCCACCGGTGTCTCGTTGTCGACTGCCCTGTCGAAGCACGACGACAACGACGACGAGGACGACGACGAGGAGGTGGAGAGGGCGACGCGAATCAGAAGAAGGCCGTGCTCGAGGACTCACGCGAGATCGGCCAGCCACGGAGGAGTGCTAGCGGAATGTCTGACGAGCACGGGATTCCAGCCGCACGCTGGCTCCAACCTGGGTCCTCTGTCAGCGATCGCAGGATCGAGGCCATCCGCGTTGAAGAAACCTGGCCATCAAAGGGCGTTCAGTCAAGGCCAAGTGGTCGATGTTCAAGGACACTCGGTCACCGGGCACAGTCGCGTCGGATCCAGAACGGATTTCATTCTACCGCCCGGGCACAGGGAAGATTCGAGGCCACCCACCGCTGGGAAGGTGCCCTCCTTCCGAGGTCATTCGCGGCAAGCATCCAGGTAACCAAGTTACTGCGCAACATTTCACTATCGCATCGATCCAACAGCTGATGTTTGCTTGGCCCTGTTTCGCCGTCTTCGTTTAGCGGTATGGACAATGGTAAAATCGAAAGTCGACTGGTTGCCGTAACCCCCCGCCGGGCATTCGGTATTGACGACAAAAACTGTATCGCGGGAACTTTAAAAATAGCCTATTCTTTGTTACTCGATGAAAGAAAAACTGAGAAACGCGCGCGCGTCTACGTATCGTTAAACGAATTCAGTGACGTAAGGACCGTTCAGCCGTTCGCTGAAGGTTCTCGTCTAGTTCGTGCAAATTTACCGCTCGAGAGTATACTAATGAAACGGAGTCTAATTTTGGGTTGAACGGTCCTATCGTGGTGGATCGTTGCTTCGAAAAGTATCGTTTACGTAACGTTTTCCCTCCTCGATCGTTTTTCAGATCGGAATCGATATACACGATAAGACGTAGCGCGGAACCTCCCTGGTGGAGGAGGCTTTGGGCTCGATACTTCGGCCCGTTACCGGAAGAACCCCGGCTAAGGACAATTGTACCGAATCACTTGGTGCCGCCGAAAACACCGCCGAGTCAACATCCGAATGGCACGAGAGTGAACAATAGGTAAATTGTCTATTGCTGTCTCCTATTAAAAAATTGCCGATATATGCAATATCGACGCGCCACGTTTCAGTTCCGGTTCACTCGATGTGCTTTCAGAGTACGCACAACAAAATACACCATTCTGAGCTTCCTACCTCGCAATCTTCTCGAGCAATTTCGCCGCGTGGCCAACATATATTTTATATTTATCGTTCTACTTAATTGGGTGCCAGCCATAAATGCCTTCGGCAAGGAGGTCGCCATGATACCTGTAATCTTCGTGCTGGGTGTGACGGCGTTGAAAGATTACTTCGAGGATCGGCGAAGACTCGCCAGCGATCGTCGCGTCAACAATTCCACCTGTCGCGTTTACGTCGGGTGAGTAACCAATTTTAATGAATATCAACGAGCAGACAGTATCTGGGCACTGATTCTCTGATCCGTTCCATGCCGCCGCCATATGGATCGTGCGATTTCTCCGAGTCTACTTTGCGGCGGAAGTTTCTCGTCCTGGCATGAATCGTTTCGATAAGCTGGGTTCAATGTTCATCGATACAATAAACGAATATCGCACAGTGCCGGTATGTGTATCGCGAGTTGCGATCGATAAAATTTTCTTTAAATATCTACCGCGTTATCGTTGTAGAAGACACAAAGATGGATCGCGTCTATGGAACGATTAAATATAAAATTTCCCGTTTTGCGTGATCCCATTGTCGATACGGATCTCTCGAGCGTTCCATTGACCAGAGAATTTCGATGGATCAGCTTTGATTGCCGTTCGAAGGCATGTAGGTCGAGCAACGTAGTTGTCAATCGAACATAGAAGAAAGAAAGTGTTCTCTCTTTATCCTTTCACGGAAGAGAACTGGCCGGTACTTCAATTTCACTGAGCTCTCTTTGATAACCGAAGCGTCTTCGGTCGATCCTTTTAACGACGCGTTTACGACACGTTTGCCGTTTGCAAAACTATAGAGTTCGATTGAAACAAGCGCGAAACGTTTGAAAGTGGTCGCTCGTTGAAAACCGAAGACGACTGCGAACTCGAAACGCGTAGTTTCTCCGGGGTCACGGCTGCGGCATTTAATTTCTTGCCTTGTTTGAGCATCGTTACTGCAACCGCGCAAATGCAATTTTATCATTACAAAAAGGCTCGTTTGCTCGTCGTACCGCCCAGCCTCGTACTAAGAAAGAGTTTCAAGGTATTTCTGTACTTGTACACGCGTGCCAAAAGATTTCAAAGTGGCGGCCGAGTCGCTTTTAACAAATCAGAATTCTTCCTAAAATAGTGTTACCGTTGCGCGATCGATCAACGGTCCCTACTTGTGCTAAAAGATCCGCTCCATTTGTTGATTTGAAACGGGCAAGCTGATATTCAGAGAATTAAAACCACGCAGAACGAAGCGTATCGTTTCCATGATCGGTCTGCTGAAAACATCCCGTTTTATTTCCATCTGCGCCTTTTACCTTGCCCCCCTTCCTGTTTCCTTTACCGGGGAATTCTGCTACTCATTCTCCGAGATCTCGCAGCCGGACAGAAGGATTCGATGCAGCTTTCAGCGATGTCAACGTTGAATTCAACCAAACGTAAAATAGACAATAAATTGCAACTCGACAGAGCCGTGGTTCCCTGCGGAATTAGATCCGGGAACAACTTTACCTTTTTCCTTCCCTCGGTCGAGCGTTCGATCCGAACGAACGTTACAGGTGGAGACTTAATTGGAAAGCGACGAATGTGGAAATACCGGTGCATCGTCCCGCAAGATAACAATGCAACGGTAGGAAGCGAGTGTCGGTAGCAGCGAGTGTCATTTATAATGTAGCTAGATTCTGCGAGGCTCGCAACGATCGATGGGCGAACGATTCTGACACGCAGCAGCATCGTACAACGCCCCGACCTTGCCCTTCGCTCTGCAGTTCGGATTCTTCCAATTTGCTCGATGAAACATATAACTTGCCCGCGTGTCAGGGGAAAATAACAGGTTCGGTGAACGAGTTGATTTATTAAGTGTCAGTGGTCTGCCTCGGCATTTGATCGAAACCTTCGATCGAAATTGTTTCACCGACGTGTCTTCGCCGTTTCGATTGCCTATCGTGCATTAAGTTTTACTTAATTACTGAATTGCGAAAAATTACCGTACCTGTGTAACCAAGATAAAGTAAGCCCATGCGATAGCTACATTAATTGCTAAGCACGATATACGTACGTACAGTATATATACCATTTTGTTGCCACCTCGCTGATCGTTGTTTACGGCTATTCTTGTCGACGTTGCTCGACCCTTGATTATTGCGCGATTCGCGATAATTATCTCGCGTTTCATTGATTTTTCCCACGATGCGTCACTTCGCTGCATCGTTAAGCTTCGATCGATTCTTTCCGTAGTTATGGCAAGGATTCTAGACGAGTACGCCAGCTGGAACAGGAAGGGAGGAGAAAAAAAAATTTGCAAAAAATAATCGAAGAACGTCCAAGTGGACGATGTTAGGTTCGAAGGCATTTGGAGTGAAAGAGTGAGAGAGAGAGAGAGAGAGAAAGAGAGATGTTCCGACGGCATTGAAAGGAAACTAACGGGGCTGACAGGCGTTTTCGAGAAGCGTAAAGGAAAGGAGGTCGAGGGAAAATTGCGGAGCGCGTAGGCCGCGGTGATTCCCTGAGGGAGCCCGTTGTTCTGCTCGCATCGGAAACGAGCGAACGAGCGCTCCGTTATTTCGATCGTAACGTACGACCCCCGAATCGATACACGCGTGCAATCAACCGGTTACGAATTAACCAGAGATATGCATCGCGTCGTAGCAAACACGACTTTCTCCTGTTCCACCTTTTTCTCTGTTCGTCTATTCTCTGCTCGCGAAGCATCGCTCGAGTATACCGCCATTAACGATCGAGACACCATCAATGGAAGATCCCGCCTCTTTGTCATTCCGACAAATAAATTCTTCTAACCTTGAGATCCAGTTGTTAAAAATAGATCTCGACATTGAAAGATATCGCTGCGAAAGAACGTTCCAGCGAATCAGCTTGTTTATCTCGCGAGGAGTAGGCACTGCTAACCTCGAAACAGCCTGCGATATTTTCTCTCGATCGAATCGATCGTCGATGCTCGCGACCGTTAATCGAATCATGTTAACGACTGCGCGAAGGCGGGACGCGGATAAGAATCTCTTTTTTCCCCGCGAGACAACTTACTTATCTCTCGGGATCCGTTTCGTCACTCGCCGAGAGTTTTCTTCCGTTCGTGTTCCATTTCGTGCACCGAGCTATGCGGCAACCCGCAATGTCAAGATCGAACGGACCTTCGCCACGAATTCCAGCTGCCGATTAATGCGACTTGACTGGCGTGCGAGGTTATGTCGCTGCGGCGCACACTCTCGCGGGATATCGTGACGGTGTTCCACTCGAACGATCCTTCATTTCTGTGTCGAGTCGTTTTCAACGGTTGTACAAACCGAAGGAGAACTCGTGTCGACTACCGGTAACCGTAAAGTTGTTCGAGGGGTGAGCAACGCGCGAACCGTACAACACGGACTATAGCAGTCGTCGCGGCGTACGTAGGCGTAACCGACTCGCGCTCCGTCGGGGGTAAAGAGTTAATTACGGTTGTTTCACGTGCGCCCGGTTCGATATGGTCGTTTGATAAATAGCGTTGCGTCAAGTGATGGTTCGCGAAGCCAAGGGCGAAATCGATATCGTTTCCCACGTTATCGCTCGCGCCAAACGACGCGCTTTACCGTTCCTCGAAACGTGCACGTAGGTAAAAATAGTCTGTCTATTTTATATCTACCTGTGCAATCGAGACGCGCGTCGACAGGACGGTAAAGACGTAAGGATGTCGCAGGAGCTCGTAAAACCCAAAGGCGTCGAGAAACAGCGTAAAACGACGCGGCGAGGAAAGACGTAGCGATGAAACCGGTTTACCGTTTTCCTCCATTCTTTCATAGACGCGAACAACGAGAGGACTCGATTCTACGTGGCAACGAGACTCGTCGACGACGATTCCTCGTTTACGTCTGGTTACCTCTTTCCGTTAAGCGCGTCGGCAACTAAGTGCCCTGTTATTCGCGTTAGAGCAAGCTAACTTTTCGTATTCTTTGCAGGAGAGATTCGACAAAAGCGTATACGATACTCGGGGACCGTTGAAAATTTCGATGGAACGCGGAAAGGCTCGCAACGGAGACGGGGAAACCAGTTCTCGCCATTCGCGATATTCTCGTGGCGTTAAACGGTCGCTGACGTCATCGATTACACCATTTAAAGCATGGAATCAGTATCGTGTCACAGTTTACGCGCCCGCATATAGCGTCCATCGTTCGTGTAACCCGTGTTTCGTCGTCCGGATCGGTTGCGATAAATTAACAAAGTGTGCGAGTCGAATGCTCCCAGAGAGAATTCTGCTGGCCTGAATAAAAATCCTTCCTCTGTTCGCGCCTCGAAGATACTCGTCCGTCTGTGTCAACAACCACCGATATTTCGTACCATTACGCGAACTGCGCAAGAATTATCTGACTTTTTTCATCTACTTCCTTATGTCGACACACTCAGAAGTCGTTATCGTTGGCACCTTTCGGTATAATGGGAAAAAGCGGTCACCGGTACTTGGAATACCAATTCTGTTAGATAACGCGATCGAGCAAACAAAAGAATCCTTTCAAATACATATTTCCGTCGCGAGTTTTCAACGAGTCTGTTTGCGCTTGCGACGTACTATCCGTGTAATTTCAGTTCACGAGGGGACAATTATAAACGTCGTCGAACGATATCGTATCGGAAAAATTGCGAGGGAATGCTCGTAAATATCGTTAAAAACGGTTGTTGCGTTATCTAACCGAAGGTTGTCTATGCGCGAAGACTACGTTGCATAAAGGAATTTCTAAGGCTACCCAATTGTTGTCGTCATCGCGACCGATTTATCAGCGGTCTGTTATCGTAGAAATTGAAACGGGTCAGGCTTCTCCTCGCGGAGAGAAACTTGTCCGTTAAGCAGGAAGTTTATTGCGAATGCAATACTTCCATACGTTCTCCAAGATACGCCTTCTATAGGTCGGCAATTAATGCTCGTACGATGCGAGACGAATCGTAAGAATTCCACTTGAAATGTGCAAAGCGACCACGGATTGGTCGCCGCTTTTTAAACACTTTTGAATGTTTATCCTTGAGCGTGTATCATAATAATAATGCTAACCGGTGTTCTTCCGCGAACAAGAGGCACACGTCATACGGTCTCGAGAACGGAGAAAATGCAAATTGGATCCGATCGCCGATAAAAAGGCAAAGGTTTTGAAAGAGAGTGACTCGTTCGCATTTGAACGAGGCGACCAGGATGAATTTCATTTTCGGATCTCTCTGCTCTTCCGTAGGCAAGAAGTAATGGAACGTTACATTTCTTGATCGAAGCGTGCGATTCGTTGAAGACGACTCGACGAAGGTGCGCGATTAAGAGTCTCGGTTGTACAGGCTCCACGAAAGGTTAGATAGATCAACGATCCGTATCCGAGGAGAAAAAGACTGGCAACGGTGACCCCTTAAATAACGTCTAGGTCATATTTGATCGTTCCATTCGTAAGCGTGACGCCAGAAACGAAAAAAGCGATATACCGTACATTTGCGTGTCGGGTAGCGCGCTATATTTATTTGTATGCGTTTAAAATTAATAGAATTATCGGTTTTATCGTCATCCTTGAACTGCGTTCGTCGTAAAAAGTTTAACGAAGAGACGGTTGATTCGCCGCCTGCTGGAAGTAACCAGTGACCTTGAGCTGGAATCAGAGCAAACGTTTGCTAAAGCACGTTCTATTTCATCGACGGTTTGCAATTCAAACGAGTGGGATTAAACTCGGCCTCTGTTTCTGAGTTACGTTCGTCCTCGAGTTTTCGTTTCTCAGATCAATGAGCACTCCTCCGAGTGGAAGCGTTGAACCGTCACGACGGTTTAATTAAGAATAATCGACGTCTGACCGCTACCACTGCTCGATTATTGTCAGATATGCGCAAGTACCTAATAACAGCAATGATTATCGATCGCGGCAAGGTTGTATCGATGCTACGAAGGAACCAGTATCAGTTCGCGTGAATATATCGAACAGCTGGTACGATTTTCCCACGTTTGATTAATAAAATATGCGTTTCACGTGATTCCAGGGAAGACGACAGGTACGCTAAGGTGGCTTGGAAAGATGTGAAGGTCGGCGACCTGGTTCATCTCTCGAACAACGAACTCGTCCCGGCCGATGTGCTGCTGTTGCGAAGCAGCGATCCTCAGGGTGCAGCTTACATCGACACGTGTAACCTCGACGGGGAGACTAATCTGAAGGAACGGCAGGTAGTCAGAGGTTTCGTGGATCTCCAGGATACCTTTCAGCCGGCCAAGTTTCGATCCGTGATCGAGGTCGATCAGCCGAGCACCAGGATATACAGGTGAGCCATCGTGAACAGCGTAAAACGAACGCGGCTGGCGAGCGTGCAATCGTGGAAATTTCAGGTTCCACGGAGCCGTTGTTCATCCGAACGGTGGTAGAGTACCCGTTTCCACGGAGAATCTTTTACTCAGGCAATGTTTGTTGAAGAATACGGACTTTGTCGAGGGTATAGTGATATATGCCGGCCACGAGACGAAAGCGATGCTGAATAACGGTGGACCTAGGTATAAGGTAACGATTTATAAGTTGTCATCGGAAAGTAACGTTAATCGGACGATACGTAACGTTCGATCGGACTTTTTCCAGCGCTCACGATTGGAGAAACGGATGAACGGTGACGTTATATGGTGCGTGGTGATTCTGGTGGTATTGTGTCTGATGGGCGCAATCGGATGTCGACTGTGGCTTTCCGAGTATTCCGGTCTGACGTTCGTCCCTTTTATTCCTATCCTGCAAGATCCGAATTACGAGAGTCTACTCACATTCTGGACGTTTGTAATCATACTTCAAGTAATGATACCCTTAAGCCTGTACGTCACCATCGAAATGGCAAAAGTGGGCCAGGTTTATCATATCGGACACGATATCGCTCTTTACGACGCGGAAACAGGACGCTCGGCCGAGTGCCGCGCGCTCAATATCACCGAGGAATTGGGTCAGGTAAGCAAATTGATCGGGCTTGTGCGTGCTCTTGACGAAGAAACAGCTGTGTCCTCCCCCCCTCTGTTTTGCTTTGTTTTTTTGTTTCTTTTTTCTTTTCTTTTACTCCAATAGGTGCAGTATATATTTTCCGATAAGACCGGCACGTTGACGGAGAACAAAATGCTGTTCAGGCGATGCGCCGTGGGTGGACAAGATTATTCCCACACCGGTGACGGTGAGAATTTGGTACCTTCGTCGCGACTCAAAGAGGACCTCCTTATAGGTACATTTAGACACCATCTGCAAGAATTTCTGATCGTATTAGCGATATGTAATACCGTTGTGGTCAATTCTCAACCTCATTACGACACCATGAACTCCAGCGGAGTGATCGAGGAGCCTCAGAAGAACGGCGAAGAAGGTGGAAGGTTTGTGTATACTTCATCCTTATAATTCGTCGGTCACGCGTTATCATTTACCGATCATTTTTTCTTCAGGTACACAAGAATGATAAATTCTAGAAGTTTGACACCATCGCCTGTTATTCCTTTATCTACACTGACTCATCCAACGAATAATCTAAATGAAAACGTGTCATCAATTTCTTCGATGGTTGAACTGGAGTCTGCCCTGAATAATTCTGCCAAGCTGTCGAATAAATTGCCAAGGTCACTCACCGTCTGTTACTTCTTTCGCGTCTTCCGTCGATGCGACTTTGGTTTATTCCGATGTGCGATAAACGATGATTATTTGTAGGCCAAGATTTCTAAATGTAACATCGATACCGAGTTTAGGAATGGGATTACTGGGTAGAAAATTGTCTCCGAACGGAGCGCACAAGAGACGCAGCCCAGTGAGTCCCGTAATCGATGTTAGCGGGAAGAGCGGGGAAGAATTGTTACCTACGACCGCGATATACGAAGCGGAAAGTCCGGACGAGCTCGCTTTAGTGAACGCTGCTCGTGCTTATGACGTGAAACTTGTCAAACGAACAGCGCGTAGCGCGATCATTTGTTTGCCGGATAAATCTATTCTCACTTTCGAAATCCTTCATGTAAGATTCTACGGCTAAACGCATGCAGATATTCGTTTGTTTTTTTCGACGCGGAATCACTTTCTCTGTGACTCATCGACAAACGTGAATCAGCAATCCGCGGGAACAAAGGGATATCTGTAACATGCTCGAGAAAAGATGGAAAGTTTACGTTACGAACGATAAACGTGTTACAGAGTGTTCGAAATTTCAGGTTCTGCCATTCGACTCCAATAGAAAATGTATGTCTATTTTGGTACGGCATCCTCTCACGAACGAGCTAGTTTTGTACAGCAAAGGCGCCGACACGAAGATGCTGTCGTCCCTGGCACCTCACGACGAAAATTCTATAACGACGATTAAAATCCGACAACATTTACAATCGTATGCCCGTCAAGGTCTTCGAACTTTGGTGATGGCGAAGAAATCGCTGACGGCGCAGGAATACGAAAACTGGCGACGAACACATTCCGAGGCGGAACTCTCGGTGGAGAACCGCGAGATCCGTATTAAAGATTCGTATGCGAGTCTCGAGTCGCATTTGTCACTTTTAGGCGTTACCGGAATCGAGGATAAACTTCAAGCCGGGGTACCCGAAACTATGTCTACTCTGATGGCTGCAGGGATCGTGATTTGGGTTTTAACAGGTATTGATTTTCAGTGAATTAAATTCACGTAGCACGGCTTAAACCGTCCAACTAATAAGTGCGTTCAACCGGCAGGTGACAAGCCGGAAACAGCGGTGAACATTGCATACTCAGCGCGTCTCTTTTCGCCCGCGATGCAATTATTGTGGTTGCAGGCAAGGTCTAAGACCATTGCGGAAGCCTTGATCCACGGGTATTTAGAATCTGCTCGTAAAGAAGGCACGATGCAAGGACTAGATAATATCAGGGAGATCGCAATGTTCAATCGCGATGCAGCAGAAAATGACGCGCATAGGATAGACAGCCCATGGCCGAAACAACGCGCGCTGGTTGTAGATGGCAAGACTTTAACCGTTATCCTGGATCCACGGTCGGGATTGACACGACCGTTCCTCGAGTTAACGAAAACGTGTTCCAGTGTGCTGGCCTGTCGTGCCACGCCTCTTCAGAAGGTACGGTGAATTCGATTCATCGTTTTTCAATCATTCATTTCATCGACATATCCGCGATACGTTTTAGGCATACATCGTACGCATAGTAAAGGAACAATTGGGGATGCGAACTTTGGCGATTGGCGATGGCGCCAATGATGTCAGCATGATTCAAACCGCCGATGTGGGAGTTGGTATTTCAGGACAGGAAGGTACACAAGCTATCATGGCTGCGGACTTTGCTATTTCACGGTTCTCAATGCTTAGCAGACTTCTTCTGTTGCACGGCCAATGGTGCTACGATCGTTTGTCTAGAATGATACTGTATTTTTTTTACGAAAACGCTACCATGGTTTTCGTTCTATTTTGGTATCAGGTACGCGCAATGTTTTCTAATCGATCTTTAACATTTTGGGTTTCAGAACTTGCAGGTAACAGTAATATTATTTTTACAGTTGTATTGTGGTTTTACGGGAACAGTTATGATGGACCAAATTTACTTAATGTTGTATAATTTAATGTTTACGTCTATGCCGCCACTTGTCTTGGGCATATACGACCGTGTGGCATCGCCTGCTGTTTTATTATCGATGCCTCACCTCTACAAAAGAGGACGCCTCGGACTCGTATATCAACCGCATTCGTTCTGGATAACCATTGCCGATGCTTTGTATCAAAGTAGCGTTATCTTTTTTATAAACGAGGGTGTTAGTATAGCCTTGAAACAGTTCGTACTCGTAGAACGAAACACGTTTACGTGATTAAAGTTTTGATTCTGCCCCTGTTTAGGTATATCACGATTCGGCTATTGACATTTGGGAATTTGGAAGTACGATAATGACTTGTTGCATCGTCGTTATGTTAACCAATATTGCTATAGAAATTAGATCTTGGGTAAATGGAATTGTTTCTAAGACGATTTTATTTCGAAGGTATATTACGTTTGACAATAAGATGTTACGATTTCCTTTTCAGACTGTAATTCATCTTTTCGCCGTAATGGGCTCTTTAGGAGTATTTTTTGGTTTCTGTCTAATTTATAACGTGGTTTGCGTCAATTGTATGGGTCTCCTTTGCTCGTATTGGGTGATGGAAATGGCTGTCGTGCGACACACGTACTGGCTCACGATAATCCTTACCTGTGTTCTAGCATTGTTACCTAGGTATGATTTTTATAATATCTTACATGACTGTCAAAAATGAGTAGATACTATACAGCTACATTATATACACGTCTATTGTTGTTGTTGTTGTTGTTGTTGTTTACCTAGGTTATTTTATAAGACCGTAAAATCGACAATAACTCCAGATATCATACAAAGTGCCGCATTTAGTGCACCATCCAAGAGTGGTAGCCATAGACAACGAATCGCTGAGAGAAGCGGAAATAGTTTTATCGCTGGTTGGTCACGTTCGACACAGCATGCCACTATAAGGTATGCGTGTAATTTCCTTTCCTTTGCTTTTGAATCAAGGAATGCTCGTATTGCATCGGTTTGACGATGATTTTTAATTTTTTGTGCGTTATCTTTCAGAATTGGAACTAAGAACGATACGTTAACAACGATCGTTGCATGACATATCTTTAAAAGTGAAGTAAGACTGTCGACACATTGTAACGGAACAATTATATAAGACTGCTAACAGTGTTGTTTTATGAAGGTTTTTAGAAAAGAATGGGATGCCCTTTACTTCATTTCAATCTTTACTGTTCCTGAGGATTACGGAAGTATTGGTAGAAAGTGTCTCGTTCATTTTAACGGGTATTTTTTCACCGAGAAGTGCTTTATTTTATTGATACCACAGATGTCGATACATGAAATTGTCGTTTCAGTCGATCGTTTTCGTTATCCATCGATTTAATAGGTTTAGTTGACTCGAGTGGCCTTAAAAATCAGACTACTGTTCATTATGTTTAATGGCTGTGACTTTTAGGGACCAAGACTGTTCGTTCGGTAGTAATGATATCCATGCCCATGGTGTTTCGATTTCAAGGTCCATCGCGGACTCGTACGTGTGCGTGTGCGTATGTTGCAATTGTACGTCAAATTAATTAATAAATTATTCGAGTCGCAGTTATCTTCCTAGGTTTAAGTGTATGTAAATAGTGTAAAGAGAAGAATACGAAATGTACATTGTCGACTCCTGCGAGGTTTTCGCTCGCAATTGTATTATTGTAATTTTTGAAACACAAGTATCGTCTGCCAGCATAGAAATTTAATTGAGCATGTATATTAGATGTTATTGACGACACGTTGCACGTGTTGATATAGTATTTTGATAAACGATTAAGAATAGCTACGTGTATATATTGTAGTAAAGTTGAGTGTTCTATAAAATTTCACGCGTAATTTTACATCGGGTTTCCGTTGCCTCCTAATAATCCTTCGATATAGAACATTAAGATAATGTCATCCTCATTTTTAGTTTTTAGTTACTTAGTTAGCAGTTACTTTTGCAAATTCGTTGGTGACGTGTTTCGGAGTTTTAGTCAACTTTGGCCTATCGGTATGATCTTTTCGAATGCGACTATCATTCGGAAGAAACGATGGCGAATCCGTCATCGTCGTTCGCTTCCTTGCTAACTTTCAGTAATATTACGACTACGTAATCCTTTCGCTTTCTCCCTGTATTGTTATTTCATTTTTCCTGGATCATGAATGTAATCAGCGATGTTGCAGCGATTTCTCCAGAGTCTAAAGTCTAGAGTAATCGAAGCGATCCGTGAGCACCACTGCTCTTGATGCGGAAGCACGGAGCGACAGTGGGGATGGGATCGAATCGCTGAAGGCGGAGTACGAGGGGGATCTTTTGGCGTGCTGCGGCAACGGCTGTTTCAGTACATATTCAGTACTCGTTCTGCGAAAGACAGGCGAGATCTGTGTGTACGATTTGTTCGTCGCTTTATCGAATCGTGATCACGCCCGTTGTTCGATAGACTAGCGATCGTTTGTGCGTCGAATTTCGTGAAACGAACTTTGTTGCGCGAAACAGTTCGCCAAGATAGAGGGACGAAGCGAGGCGTAAGACGTCCGCAAGGATCTCTTCGAGTCTCGCTGTCTTTTCCTTTGTTACGAGTCCACGTACATCACTGGAGGATACGGTGTTCGAGTTTGTTTTTTATCTGAACAGGATGCACAACCGGATCTACGCTACGTTGGACGAGTTTCAAAAGATCGATCGAATGTTGCAACTCGGAGTTAGAAACATCTCGTGCTTTTAGGCAAGTCAAGGGAAAGTACCGACACAAAGTCACGTGATGGGGAGAAGGATCGTACCGTTCGACAATAGAGAACTCGAGTTCCCTCGAGAGATGTAACCAGTTATAAACATTCGAATTATGTATGAGAACCGTTCCATTTCGCGTTGTACAGTATTTTTGACGTTTGGTTGCAAAACTGCCTCTCGTCTGGGACTGGTGCCCGCGTTGGTCATAATCTCGGTTCCGTCCTGCGTTGTCCGTTTGGTAACGCGTCCATAAGCGTAGAAACGATAAACGAATCGAATCGGATACAGTAATTGCGAATGTCTTATGCTTTCTCCTTTCTCGTAATTCTAGTGTCTGCGCGAAGAGGGATGACTGTATATACACGTGCTCGCCACGAGTGGACGGATGGAGCGGAGACCACTCGAACGTTATATCAAGGATGATAATTAATATCACGCGTTCAACAAATGCATAGATGTGTACATACCGGGTGTTTTCTTACAATTTCCCAACCGAAACTTTCTATCGAGTTTCGAGCCGAGTTTCAGAACATCGTTGCGCAAAAAAATCGCTCGCTTGTATCGAGCTGCGAAATACAGGTGGACCGACGACCAATAATACCTACATACGGATTGTATAACGATTGATACACGAAACCGGATAGAAGATATTTATCAGTGGGTAAGATATCTACGACGCGTTATCGAATGCAGAAACTGTAAAAATTTCTACGTGGCTCCGCGAGTGTGGCGCTGAAGGTGTTGTACGATCAAACGTCAGCGATACCGGTCAGACACCGGTAAACGCGTACACGGATACGATTAGCGTGCTAAATAAAACTGAAAGTAGTCTACCACGGAACCATTAAAAATAGTAACGACGAATAAAGTAAGATTTTACATTTATATTTGTACGAAAGTTCTTGGGGACGCGAATGTAAAGCAGGACGGCGACACGATAACGAGTTGCCTGTAACGCGATAACGATCCGCGGACAAGGTTACGGAATCGAGCGCATAATTGCGATTGCCGCAACGTATTGCTAGCGAGCACAACTAGAAAACGCGACCTGCATATAGCCCGTGAAATATAGAACGCGAGTGTGAGTCATTGCACCGAGAACGGAAGTGAACGACAAAGGTTTCGTCGTTTGGCACCGTGCGTAAACGAAACTCGTGTCGAGCGGACGGTATATGCCGTTCGGACATTTGCAATCCGATTGGCAAGATGCTACGAGAAGAAACGGTATACCGTGACATTTAGACTTGCTAATCGCGTTTAAGTTCTGTACGCTTCGTACGCGCGACTCGTACTACTAAAAGAATCGAGGATGGTTTGGTAAGTTCCTGAAAACAAGTTCCGCGCGGTATTCCGACGGTATTCGTCACTGTGTACACCGTCGGTCGGTTCATCCCGCGGTTTCCCTGTAAAGAAATAGATAAGCATGGTATCGGAAACACACGCTCTACGGAATACCGCGACTATTCTTTTACGAGTGCCAATGAATCAGCGGCAATAAAGATCGTCGATCGTCTTGGCTGCTTGGGTGTACCCTTGACGTTCTAGACCCACCTGTGGAATTCTTCGAGACGAACACGAATTGCGACACTTTTCCACGGTCGTACGTTTAAGAGGAACGCGTTCTCGAATGCGAACGCAGACCGGAAACCACAGCGGAGTCGAGTCGAGTCGATGCATCGGCGAGAGGGTCAAACGAGAAGTGGTAACGTATCGACGGGGTAAATTAGTGTAAGAACCAAACGGAACGGAAGGCGGACAATTTCATTGAGTAACGCGATTTTCGTTGTCACGCGATTACCACGAATTACGTAATTGAAAGACAGAAGGAGACAGAGGAAGATTGTGCAAATCGCATCGAGGATGACCTTCGCAGACTTCTCATCTGTGCATGTACGTCGATCGTCGAGAGGGAAGAGCCCGGGGATAAGGTCGAGCGCGTTTTGATTGATACGTTTATCTGTGCGATCGGTTAGGCGGCCCCCGAACGAAAGAGAGAATCGGAAAGAAGAAGAGGATGCGGCAT